>JANJGN010000033.1:4419204-4889650 GCA_026770705.1 Isurus oxyrinchus
CCCAGCACACACCCTGAACACACACACACCCAACACACACACAGCCCCACACACACACCCAACACACACCCTCACACACACCCCCAACACACACCCTCACACACACACCCAACACACACCCACACACACCCCCAACACACACCCCCAACACACACACCCTCACACACACACCCAACACACACACCCAACACACACCCACACACACCCCCAACACACACCCTCACACACCCACCCCACACACACACCCTCACACACACACCCAACACACACCCACACACACCCTCACACACCCTCACACACACCCCCAACACACACCCTGAACACACACACCCCCACACACACCCCCAACACACACCCTGAACACACATACACACACCCAGCACACACCCTGAACACACACACACCCAACACACACACACCCCCACACACACACCCAACACACACCCTCACACACACCCCCAACACACACCCTCACACACACATACACACACCCAGCACACACCCTGAACACACACACACCCAACACACACACACCCCCACACACACACCCAACACACACACACCCTCACACACACCCCACACACACCCTCACACACACCCCCAACACACACCCTGAACACACACACCCCCACACACACACCCCCACACACACACCCCCACACACCCACACACACACGCCCCACACACACACCCAACACACACACACCCCACACACACCCTCACACACACCCCCAACACACACCCTGAACACACATACACACACCCAACACACACCCTGAACACACATACACACACCTAGCACACACCCTGAACACACACACACCCAACACACACACACCCCCACACACACACCCAACACACACACACCCAACACACACCCCCAACACACACCCTGAACACACACACACCCAACACACACACACCCAACACACACACACCCATCACACACACACCCCCACACACACACCCACACACCCCCCCAACACACATCCTGAACACACACACACACACACACACCCAACATAAACCCAGACACACACCCCCAACACACACACCCACGACACACACACCTCTACACACACACACCCCACACACACCCTCACATACACCCCCAACACACACTGCCAACACACCCCCAACACACACACACACACCCACACACACCCCCACACACACACCGCCACCCACACACACCCCACACACACCCTCACATACACCCCCAACACACGCCCCCAACACACCCCCAACACACACACACCCCCACACACACTCCCAACACACAGCCCCCACACACACAACCCCCACACACGCGCACACACACACACACCCAACATACACACACCCCCAACACACACCCTCACACACACACCCCCACACACACACACCCACAAATACCCCCAACACACGCACACACACACACCCAACACACACACACACACACACATACACACACATGCACGCACCCTCCAACACCCCCCCCCCACACACACACACCCCCAGCACACACACACACACCCCACACACACAACCCCAATACACACACACACACACACACACACACTCACAGTCTCACACACACACACAGACCCCCCCACACACACGCAGACCCACACACACGCAGACCCACACACAATCACATAGTCTCACACACACACTGACCCACACACACACTGACCCACACACACACTGACCCACACACACACTGACCCACACACACCCACACACACACACACACACACACAGACCCCCCCACACACACACACCCCACACACACCCTCACATACACCCCCAACACACACTCCCAACACACCCCCAACACACCCACACACACCCCCACACACACACCCCCACACACACCCTCACATACACCCCCAACACACACCAACACACACACACAGACACCCACACACACACGGAGACCCACACACACACAGACCCACACACACGCAGACCCACTCACATACACACACATTCACACACACACACACACACACACACACACACACAGACCCCCCCCACACACACACAGACCCCCACACACACACACACACGCAGACCCACACACACACAGACCCCCACACACACACACAGACCCACACACACACCGTCACACACACACCCCCACACACACACACCCCACACACACCCTCACATACACCCCCAACACACAACCCCCACACACACACGCAGACCCACACACACGCAGACCCACACACATACACACACATTCACACAGTCTCACACACACAGACACACAGACACACACACTCTCTATACCCTCCCTCCCCTGTAGGCCCGGCTCTGCTTGCCCCAGAGAGTGAAGCCTCTGAGGGGAGGCTGGGAGGTGATGTTTGGTTTGGGGCCATGTCGGGGTAGAGGGGAGCTGGGTGAATTAGCAATAATCCGCTTGCTGTGTAAATAATAGTTCACAAAGGATTAGCAGGAGAATGAAGAGAATCAGTGGAGTGTTTTCCTCTCACTAAATCCTCCTCACAACAGGACTAACAATCCCACAGCTAAATTACTGTTTACTTATTGGCGTTCAGCAGAAGCCTGTCCTATAGGCCTCAGTTTGTAATGTTACTGACCAACACGCTCTAACCCGCAGTAACTCCAGGTTAAAACAGGGAGTTAAAGGGCGGTTCAGTTATCATTGTGGTAAATCACCTCAGCAGCTAATGGTGCTGAGGCCAACTGGGGGGTCAGGTTTGATTCCCAATCCGTGCTGAGCTGAGCTGATCCCCAGAGGCCCCAGGACAACACACGGTTTCCATGGACCTTAGCGAGAGAGGCGGATCACCCACCCCGGGGATCCCACTCACTCTCCAGAGATCCTGAAATCCACCCCGGGGATCCTGCTCACTCTCCAGAGATCTGGGAAAGGGGGATCCCGCTCACTCTCGGTGATCCGGGCTGTCAGGGTGACGTGAGGATTTGAGCTGGGATCAGGTTGGAGCTTTCGCCATCTGAATCTATCACCCTCACCAAAGAGAGCGAGAGCCTGTACTGAGGGGGAGGGGATCAGGGTGGGGAGAGCAGGAGGAAGTAGGGGTGGGAGTTGAGCGAGGCTGAAACCAGGTGAACATTAGCGAGTGTACAAAAACACACACACACAGCAAAACACACACACAGCAAAACACACACAGCAAAACACACACACAGCAAAACACACACACAGCAAAACACACACAGCAAAACACACACAGCAAAACACACACACAGCAAAACACACACACAGCAAAACACACACACAGCAAAACACACACAGCAAAACACACACACAGCAAAACACACACACAGCAAAACACACACACAGCAAAACACACACACAGCAAAACACACACACACAGCAAAACACACACACACAGCAAAAACACACACACAGCAAAACACACACACACAGCAAAACACACACACACAGCAAAACACACACACAGGAGAACACACACACACAGCAAAACACACACACACGGCAAAACACACACACACGGCAAAACACACACACACGGCAAAACACACACACACGGCAAAACACACACACACGGCAAAACACACACACAGGAGAACACACACACAGGAGAACACACACACAGCAAAACACACACACAGCAAAACACACACACAGCAAAACACACACACAGGAGAACACACACACAGGAGAACACACACACAGGAGAACACACACACAGGAGAACACACACACAGCAAAACACACACACAGCAAAACACACACACAGCAAAACACACACACAGCAAAACACACACACAGCAAAACACACACACAGGAGAACACACACACACAGCAAAACACACACACAGGAGAACACACACACAGCAAAACACACACACAGCAAAACACACACACAGCAAAACACACACACAGCAAACACACACACACAGCAAAACACATACACACAGGAGAACACATACACACAGCAAAACACACACACAGCAAAACACACACACAGCAAAACACACACGCAGCAAAACACACACACAGCAAAACACACACACAGGAGAACACATACACACAGCAAAACACACACACAGCAAAACACACACACAGCAAAACACACACACAGCAAAACACACACACACAGCAAAACACACACACAGCAAAACACACACACAGGAGAACACACACACAGGAGAACACACACACACAGCAAAACACACACACAGCAAAACACACACACAGCAAAAACACACACACAGCAAAACACACACACAGCAAAACACACACACAGCAAAACACACACACACAGCAAAACACACACACACAGCAAAACACACACACAGGAGAACACACACACAGGAGAACACACACACAGCAAAACACACACACAGCAAAACACACACACAGCAAAACACACACACAGCAAAACACACACACAGCAAAACACACACACAGGAGAACACACACACACAGCAAAACACACACACAGGAGAACACACACACAGCAAAACATACACACAGCAAAACACACACACAGCAAAACACACACACAGCAAAACACACACAGCAAAACACACACAGCAAAACACACACACAGCAAAACACACACAGCAAAACACACACACAGCAAAACACACACACAGCAAAACACACACACAGCAAAACACACACTCAGCAAAAACACACACACAGCAAAACACACACACAGCAAAACACACACACTCACAGCAAAACACACACACAGCAAAACACACACACAGCAAAACACACACAGGAAAACATACACACACAAACACAAGAAACACACACACACACACAGAAAACCACATATACAACAAATCACACATGCACCACAAACACACACACACTGGAAAACACGCACGCACACACACACACACATACAGGTGCACACGCGTGTACTCACAGATACAGCCTCCCCCACACACACACACACACTCAGAAACAGGTTACTGTGGGGTAGGAGGGTGCAGTCGGTGAGTAGATGTTTCTCACAGTCTGGTAGCTGATGGGAAGCCCATGATTGTCCCCTCTCTGCACAGACGGCAGAATCAGCACAGCTTCTCCCTACACAGGACGGTTCCCTTTGGGTAACTTCATCAACTCAACAGCTTCGGAATTCTCTCTGCCCAATGAGCAGGTACCTAAACTAATTAAAATTAATTAAACTCATTAAAATAATGATTGTTCTCTTTATCTCGAGGGAGGGCTGGAATGCAAATTGGGGGAAATAATGCTTCAAGTTATACAGAGCCATGGTCAGGCCCCAGCACCCTCAGTACTGACCCTCTGACAGTGCAGCACTCCCTCAGTACTGACCCTCTGACAGTGTGGCACTCCCTCAGTACTGACCCTCTGACAGTGCGGCACTCCCTCAGTACTGACCCTCCGACAGTGCGGCACTCCCTCAGTACTGACCCTCTGACCGTGCAGCACTCCCTCAGTACTGACCCTCCGACAGTGCAGCACTCCCTCAGTACTGACCCTCTGACAGTGCAGCACTCCCTCAGTACTGACCCTCTGACAGTGTGGCACTCCCTCAGTACTGACCCTCTGACAGTGCGGCACTCCCTCAGTACTGACCCTCCGACAGTGCGGCACTCCCTCAGTACTGACCCTCTGACCGTGCAGCACTCCCTCAGTACTGACCCTCCGACAGTGCAGCACTCCCTCAGTACTGACCCTCTGACAGTGTGGCACTCCCTCAGTACTGACCCTCTGACAGTGCAGCACTCCCTCAGTACTGACCCTCTGACAGTGCTGCACTCCCTCAGTACTGACCCTCCGACAGTGCGGCACTCCCTCAGTACTGACCCTCCGACAGTACGGCACTCCCTCAGCACTGACCCTCCGACAGTGCGGCACTCCCTCAGTACTGACCCTCCGACAGTGCAGCACTCCCTCAGTACTGACCCTCTGACAGTGCGGCACACCCTCAGTACTGACCCTCCGACAGTGCAGCACTCCCTCAGTACTGACCCTCCGACAGTGCGGCACTCCCTCAGTACTGACCCTCCGACAGTGCGGCGCTCCCTCAGTACTGACCCTCCGACAGTGCGGCACTCCCTCAGTACTGACCCTCTGACAGTGCGGCACTCCCTCAGTACTGACCCTCCGACAGTGCGGCACTCCCTCAGTACTGACCCCCTGACAGTGCAGCACTCCCTCAGTACTGACCCTCTGACAGTGCGGCACTCCCTCAGTACTGACCCTCTGACAGTGCGGCGCTCCCTCAGCACTGACCCTCTGACAGTGGGACTCGGACTCACAAACCTGTGGCGCAGAGGGTGTGTTGTGCCCCCTGAGCTGTGCCCAGCATCAGCAGCTCTGATAGGGGGGCAAGGTGAAATGTGAATTCGGAACAGGGAATGCTGGAAAAGCTCAGCGGATCTGGCAGTGTCTGCGGAGAGAGAGAGAGACAGAGCTAACGTTTCCAGTCCCTATGACTCTTCCTCAGAGGCCATTTTGGAGATATCGCGTGGACTGTTTCTAGATAAGGAGAGAATTCCAGTGAGGCTGTGATCGGAGAATCACAAGGACATTGTTCTGAATAAACTCCCCCCATCCCGTAGGGACGATGAGATGACAAACTCAATAAACGTTCGTACATCAGCATCGCTGGCCGACAATCTGCTGCTGTCTGACTCTCCCCGGTAAGCAGATGTCTGCTCGTTGGGGGGGGGGTGCGCTTGTCTCCGGAATGTTCTGAACCAGAATATTCCTGTCCCGACACAAGCTGCCAGGAGCCGCTAACACTGACAGGGTCGCCCACTTCATTCCCAATGTTCCCGGAAACAGGAATTTCAGCATTGGAGCGATGCGAGTTTAAGTTACACAGAGACAGCCACCCAGAAACAGGCCATTCGGCCCATCTGCTCCGTGCTGGTGGTTCTGCTCCACACCAGCCTCCTCCCCACCCCCCTCTCTCCATCTCCCCCCATCCCCATATCCTTCTGTTCCTTTCCCCCTCTTTATCCAGCTTCCCCCTTAAATGTCTCTACACCATCCACCTCGACCTCTCCCTGTGGGAGCGAGTTCCACACTCTCCCCACCCTCTGGGTGAAGGAGCTTCTCCTGAATTCCCCATGGGATTTATTAGTGACTGTCTTATATATCCAGCCTTTAGCGTCCCCGACAAGTGGAAACGTCTCCTCTACCTCTACCCCTGTCAAACCCCCTCACAATTTTCCAATGTTCCCCCCTCAGCCTCCTCACTTGCAGAGAGATGAGACCCGGCCTGTTTGGTGTTCACACAATGATCTGTTTTGGGGAATTAGCTCAGGGCCTAGTGTTAGCTTCAGTGTCACTGTACAGGGCGCCAGGAGGAGAGGGGGATCAGTCAGGATTCACACTCACAATGGTTGTTGGGAACCTCCATTTTTAACATTCTCATCCTTGTTTTCAAATCTCTCCATGGCCTCACCCCTCCCTATCTCTAACCTTCTCCACTCCCTACAACCCTCCTCTACACCCCTCCCTATCTCTGTAACCCCCTCCAGCCCCTACAACCCTCCCTATCTCTGTAACCTCCTCCATCCCCTACAACCCTCCCTATCTCTGTAACCTCCTCCAGTCCCTTCAACCCTCCCTATCTCTGTACCCTCCTCCAGCTCCTACAACCCTCCCTATCTCTGTAACCTCCTCCAGTCCCTACAACCCTCCCTATCTCTGTACCCTCCTCCAGCTCCTACAACCCTCCCTATCTCTGTAACCTCCTCCAGCCTCTACAACCCTCCCTATCTCTGTACCCTCCTCCAGCACCTACAACCCTCCCTATCTCTGTACCCTCCTCCAGCACCTACAACCCTCCCTATCTCTGTAACCTCCTCCACCCCCTATAACCCTCCCTATCTCTGTAACCTCCTCCAGCCCCTACAACCCTCCCTATCTATGTAACCTCCTCCAGCCCCCTACAACCCTCCCTATCTCTGTAACCCCCTCCAATCCCCTACAACCCTCCCTATCTCTGCAACCTCCTCCAACCCCTACAACCCTCCGAGATCTCTGCACTTGACCATCCCCCGATTCCCATCACTCCACCATTGGCGGCCGGGCCTTCAGCTGCCTGGGGCCCTAAGCTCTGGAATTCCCTCCCTGAACCTCTCCGCCTCTCTCTCTCTCTCTCTCTCTCTCCTTTCAGACACTCCTTAAAGCCTCCCTCTTTGACTGAGCTATCGGTCGCCCATCCCTCATATCTGTCCCAGTGGCTCGGGGTCAAAGCTGAGTTCGATAATTGCTCCTGTGGGGCAGGCTGGGACCTGTCACCTGGTAAAGGTGCTATATAAATGCAAGCTGTTGTTGTGATGAGCTGGTCCGCTGTCGAAGTGATTGACCCGGTGATGGATGAAGGTATAGTCACCCGTGTTGAACCTGTACCCACCCTGCTCCCTATCCCGGCCCCCAACCCCGAACTGCCCTGCCCTGCTGGCGACACCTCTCCAAGTACCTGAGGCACCGTCTAACCCTCTGTGTCTGTTTATCCGGCAGATCCCAACGCCCCGGTACCGCCGAAGATACCAAGCAGGAAACAAGAGCGGCCGGAGCCCAGCCAAAGTCCTGGCTTAAGCCCAAACATCAGAACAGACAAGGAAAACGCAGCAGGTACGTCCAGCAGCATCGACCATCCCGGTGACTGTCGGATCTCACTCCCTCCCCCGAGCACCAACCGGCATCACTGAGCAAGTCGCTCAGCTATACAATCGAAGTGTGGGGATTATGTAAAAACCCTTTTCTAATCCGCTGGTTAGGCCTCAGCTGGAGGATTGGCTCCAATTCTGGGCCCTGCCCTTTAGGAAGGATTTCGAGGTCTTGGGGAGGGTGCGGAGGGAG
Source organism: Isurus oxyrinchus (assembly GCA_026770705.1). NCBI lineage: Eukaryota > Metazoa > Chordata > Chondrichthyes > Lamniformes > Lamnidae > Isurus > Isurus oxyrinchus. The sequence continues at coordinate 4,428,008 of JANJGN010000033.1, forward strand.
ATTTACTGGAATGTTCCCCGTGCTGAGGGAGTTCAGTTCATGTGGAGAGACTGGAGAAGCTGGGATTGTTCTCCTTAGAGCAGAGAAGGTTAAGGGGGAGATTGAATCGAGGCGTTCAAAATCACGAGGGGTTTGAATAGAGTCAATGAGGAGAAACTGTTTCCAGTGGCAGGAGGGTCGGTAACCAGAGGGACACAGATTGAAGAGAATGGATGAAACTTGAGGAAGATGAGAAACTTAATGTGATGGAAGTTTCGCTGTGGTGTCTCCAGTAAATGAAAGGGACCGACGTGTGAGGGGTCTGCGTGGGATTAACCAGGTTGTTACCCAGTGTCTTTGCAATCGGGTAGCTGTCCCCTGAAGGGAAGGCTGTTTGCCAGCTACAAATTATTGGCCACAGTTCACCAGCTTCAGGGAGATGGGCACCTATTTCAGACTGGTAGCTGGGAGGAGCTGGAGAGATTGAAACCCCTGTGCAGTATATGAAGGTTCCTGACCCCCTGTGATTTAGGAGGTCCCTGACTGAAGGATGTTTATTGGAGGATGGGAGGCTAGGGATCATTTTGGGGGGTTCGATAGTTTGAACTTTGACTGACAGGAGTCCATATGGATTAAATTGAAACCCATGACCGCTACCATCTAGAAGGACAAGGGCAGCAGACACATGGGGAACACCACCACCTGGAAGTTCCCCTCCAAGTCACTCACCATCCTGACTTGGAAATATATCGGCCGTTCCTTCACTGTCGCTGGGTCAAAATCCTGGAACTCCCTCCCTAACAGCGCTGTGGGTGTACCTACACCACATGGACTGCAGCGGCTCAAGAAGGCAGCTCACCACCACCTTCTCAAGGGGCAATTAGGGATGGGCAATAAATACTGGCCTAAATAGCGAAGCCCACATCCCCGTGGCCAACACTGCGATGTCCCAAAGCAGACCACAGACATCAACGGAGACCTCCCACCTTCCGTGAGCTGCTTTGTGGCGGAGCCACGTCCATGAGAATCCACCCAGCAAGTGATGCAAGTGTTCCTCCAGGGTCCGGTCGCTGTCGGGCTCCAGCATCTTCTGCTCCTCGGATGTCCGAGGTTTGAACGAGGCCCTGGCCTTTAGCAGAATACAAAGCAGGTTCACACCAGCCTCCAGTGGGATTGATGTTCCCACCATCGGATGATCCCACTGTGATTTCACGTGGGTCTGAAACCAATTTTTAGCCTAATCGCCGAATTCTCCCCCTCTCGCCGAATTCTCCCCCTCCCGCCGAATTCTTCTCCTCTCGCCGAATTCTCCTCTCCTCTCGCCGAATTCTCCTCCCCTCTCGCCGAAGTCTCCTCCCCTCTCGCCGAATTCTCCCCCTCTCGCCGAATTCTCCCCCTCTCGCCGAATTCTCCCCCTCTCGCCGAATTCTCCTCCTCTCTCGCCGAATTCTCCCCTCTCGCCGAATTCTCCTCCCCTCTCGCCGAATTCTCCTCCCCTCTCGCCGAATTCTCCCCCTCTCGCCGAATTCTCCCCCTCTCGCCGAATTTTCCTCCTCTCTCGCCGAATTCTCCCCTCTCGCCGAATTCTCCCCCTCTCGCCGAATTCTCCCCCTCTCGCCGAATCCTCCCCCTCTCGCCGAATTCTCCCCCTCTCGTTGAATCCTCCCCCTCTCGCCGAATTCTCCCCCCTCGCCGAATTCTCCCCCCTCGCCGAATTCTGCCCATCTCACCGAATTCTCCCCCCTCGCCGAATTCTCCTCCCCTCTCGCCGAATTCTCCTCCCCTCTCGCCGAATTCTCCTTCCCTCTTGCTGAATTCTCCCCCTCTCGCCAAATTCTCCCCCCTCGCCGAATTCTCCCCCTCACCAAATTCTCCCCCTCCCACCGAATTCTCCTCCCCTCTCGCCGAATTCTCCTCCCCCTCGCCGAATTCTCCTCCCCTCTCGCCGAATTCTCCCTCTCTCGCCGAATTCTCTCCCTCTCGCCGAATTCTCCTCCCCTCTCGCCGAATTCTCCCCCTCTCGCCGAATTCTCCCCCTCTCGCCGAATTCTCCCCTCTCGCCGAATTCTCCTCCACTCTCGCCAAATTCTCCCCTCTCGCCGAATTCTCCCCCCTCACTGAATTCTCCTCCACTCTAGCCAAATTCTCCCCTCTCGCCGAATTCTCCTCCCCTCTCGCCGAATTCTCCCCCTCTCGCCGAATTCTCCCCCCTCGCCGAATTCTCCTCCACTCTCGCCAAATTCTCCCCTCTTGCCGAATTCTCCCCTCTCGCCGAATTCTCCCCTCTCGCCGAATTCTCCTCCTCTTGCCGAATTCTCCTCCCTCGCCGAATTCTCCTCCCTCGCCGAATTCTCCTCTCTCGCTGAATTCTCCACCTCTCGCCGAATTCTCCTCTCTCGCCGGATTCTCCCCCTCTCACCAAATTTTCCTCTCTTGCTGAATTCTCCACCTATCGCCGAATTCTTCTCGCTGAATTCTCCTCTCTCGCTGAATTCTCCTCCTCTCGCCGAATTCTCCTCCTCTCGCCGAATTCTCCCTCTCTCGCCGAATTCTCCTCCTCTCGCTGAATTCTCCTTTCTCACCGAATTCTCCCCCTCTCGCCGAATTCTCCCCCTCTCGCCGAATTCTCCTCCTCTCGCCGAATTCTCCCCCCTCTCATCGAATTCTCCCCCCTCGCCGAATTCTCCCCCTCTCGCCGAATTCTCCTCCCCTCTCGCCGAATTCTCCCCTCACCCGCCAAATTCTCCCCCTCCCGCCGAATTGTCCTCCCCTCTCGCCGAATTCTCCTCCCCCCTCTCGCCGAATTCTCCTCCCCTCTCGCCGAAGTCTCCTCCCCTCTCGCCGACTTCTCCCCCCTCTCGCCGAGTTCTCCTCCTCTCTCGCCGAATTCTCCCCTCTCGCTGAATTCTCCCCCCTCTCGCCGAATTCTCCCCCTCTCGCCGAATCCTCCCCCTCTCGCCGAATTCTCCCCCTCTCCCGAATCCTCCCCCTCTCGCCGAATTCTCCCCCCTCGGCCGAATTCTCCCCCCTCGCCGAATTCTCCCCATTCTCGCCGAATTCTCCCCCCTCGCCGAATTCTCCTCCCCTCTCGCCGAATTCTCCTTCCCTCTTGCCGAATTCTCCCCCTCATCGCCAAATTCTCCCCCTCACCGAATTCTCCCCCCCTCACCAAATTCTCCCCCCCCACCGAATTCTCCTCCCTCTCGCCGAATTCTCCTCCTCTTGCCGAATTCTCCACCCTTGCCGAATTCTCCTCCCTCGCCGAATTCTCCTCTCTCGCTGAATTCTCCACCTCTCGCCGAATTCTCCTCTCTCGCCGGATTCTCCCCCTCTCACCAAATTTTCCTCTCTTGCTGAATTCTCCACCTATCGCCGAATTCTTCTCGCTGAATTCTCCTCTCTCGCTGAATTCTCCTCCTCTCGCCGAATTCTCCTCCTCTCGCCGAATTCTCCCTCTCTCGCCGAATTCTCCTCCTCTCGCTGAATTCTCCCGAATTCTCCTCCTCTCGCTGAATTCTCCTTTCTCACCGAATTCTCCCCCTCTCGCCGAATTCTCCTCCTCTCGCCGAATTCTCCTCCTCTCGCCGAATTCTCCCCCTCTCATCGAATTCTCCCCCCTCGCCGAATTCTCCCCCTCTCGCCGAATTCTCCTCCCCTCTCGCCGAATTCTCCCCCCTCGCCAAATTCTCCCCCTCCCGCCGAATTGTCCTCCCCTCTCGCCGAATTCTCCTCCCCTCTCGCCGAATTCTCCTCCCCTCTCGCCGAAGTCTCCTCCCCTCTCGCCGACTTCTCCCCCTCTCGCCGAGTTCTCCTCCTCTCTCGCCGAATTCTCCCCTCTCGCTGAATTCTCCCCCTCTCGCCGAATTCTCCCCCTCTCGCCGAATCCTCCCCCTCTCGCCGAATTCTCCCCCTCTCGCCGAATCCTCCCCTCTCGCCGAATTCTCCCCCCTCGCCGAATTCTCCCCCCTCGCCGAATTCTCCCCATCTCGCCGAATTCTCCCCCCTCGCCGAATTCTCCTCCCCTCTCGCCGAATTCTCCTTCCCTCTTGCCGAATTCTTCCCCTCTCGCCAAATTCTCCCCCCTCACCGAATTCTCCCCCCTCACCAAATTCTCCCCCCCCACCGAGTTCTCCTCCCCTCTCGCCGAATTCTCCCTCTCTCGCCGAATTCTCTCCCTCTCGCCGAATTCTCCTCCCCTCTCGCCGATTTCTCCCCGTCTCGCCGAATTCTCCCCCTCTCGCCGAATTCTCCCCTCTCGCCGAATTCTCCTCCACTCTCGCCAAATTCTCCCCTCTCGCCGAATTCTCCCCCTCGCCGAATTCTCCTCCACTCTAGCCAAATTCTCCCCTCTCGCCGAATTCTCCTCCCCTCTCGCCGAATTCTGCCCCTCTCGCCGAATTCTCCCCCCTCGCCCGAATTCTCCTCCACTCTCGCCAAATTCTCCCCTCTCGGCGAATTCTCCCCCCTCGCCGAATTCTCCTCCTCTTGCCGAATTCTCCCCCATCGCCGAATTCTCCTCCCTCGCCGAATTCTCCTCTCTCGCTGAATTCTCCACCTCTCGCCGAATTCTTCTAGCCGAATTCTCCTCTCTCGCTGAATTCTCCCCCCTCGCCGAATTCTCCTCCTCTCGCCGAATTCTCCTCCTCTCGCTGAATTCTCCTCTCTCACCGAATTCTCCCCCTCTCGCCGAATTCTCCCCTTCTCGCCGAATTCTCCTCCTCTCGCCGAATTCTCCCCCTCTCGTCGAATTCTCCCCATCTCGCCGAATTCTCCCCCCTTGCCAAATTCTCCCCCTCCCGCCGAATTCTCCTCCCCTCTCACCGTCTTCTCCCTCCCTCTCGCCGAATTCTCCTCCCCTCTCGCCGAATTCTCCCCCTCTCGCCGAATTCTCCCCCTCTCGCCGAATTCTCCCCCTCTTGCCGAATTCTCCCCCCTCGCCAAATTCTCCCCCTCGCCGAATTCTCCCCCATCTCGCCGAATTCTCCCCCCTTGCCGAATTCTCCTCCCCTCTCGCCGAATTCTCCTCCTCTCCCGCCGAATTCTCCCCCTCTTGCCGAATTCTCCTCCTCTCGCCGAATTCTCCCCCTCTCGCCGCATTCTCCTCCTCTCTCGCCGAATTCTCCTCCCCTCTCGCCAAATTCTCCCCCTCTCACCGAATTCTCCTCCCCTCTCGCCAAATTCTCCCCCTCTCGCCGAACTCTCCTCCTCTCTTGCTGAATTCTCCCCCTCTCGCCGAATTCTCCCCCTCTCGCCAAATCTCCCCTCTCGCCGAATTCTCCTCTACTCTTGCCAAATTCTCCCCTCTAGCCAAATTCTCCCCCCTCGCCGAATTCTCCTCCACTCTCGCCAAATTCTCCCCTCTCGCCGAATTCTCCTCCCCTCTCACCGAATTCTCCCCCTCTCGCCGAATTCTCCCCCCTCGCCGAATTCTCCTCCCTCGCCGAATTCTGCTCCTCTTGCGAATTCTCCTCTCTCGCCGAATTCTCCTCCCTCGTCTAATTCTCCTCTCTCGCCAAATTCTCCTCTCTCGCTGAATTCTCCACCTCTCACCGAATTCTTCTCGCTGAATTCTCCTCTCTCGCCGGATTCTCCCCCTGTCGCCGAATTCTCCACTCTCGCTGAATTCTCTACCTCTTGCCGAATTTCCTCTCTCGCTGAATTCTCCCCCCCTCGCCGAATTCTCCCCCTCTCGCCGAATTCTCCTCCTCTCGCCGAATTCTCCTCCTCTCGCCGAATTCTCCCCCTCTCGTCGAATTCTTCTCCTCTCACCAAATTCTCCTCCCTCCCCAAATCTCCCCCTCTCGCCGGATTCTCTTCTCTCACTGAATTTTAACCCCCTCACTGGCATTTCCCCCTCTCGCCGAATTCTCCCTTCTCGCCCAATTATCTCCCCCTCACTGAATTCTCTCCCTCTGCCTAGTATGATGCCTGACACTGATGGGGCTGGAAAATTCTGCCTGGTGAGTGTGTGTGCGTGTGTTTCAGTGTGTGTGTGTTTCAGTGTGAGTGTGTGTGTGTGTGTATTTCTGTGTGTGTTTCAGTGTGTGTGTGTTTCAGTGTGAGTGGTGTGTGTTCCAGTGTGTGTGTGAGTGTGTGTGTATTTCTGTGTGTGTTTCAGTGTGTGTGTGTGTGTTTGTTTGTTTGTGTGTGTGTGTGTTTCAGCGTGTGTGTGTGAATGTGTGTGTTTCAGCGTGTGTGTGTGAATGTGTGTGTTTCAGCGTGTGTGTTTGTATTTCAGCGTGTGTGTGTGTTTCAGTGTGTGTGTGTTTGTATTTCAGCGTGTGTGTGTTTGTATTTCAGCGTGTGTGTGTGTGATGTGTGTGTTTCAGTGTGTGTGTGTGTGTTTCAGCGTGTGTGTTTGTATTTCAGCGCGTGTGTGTGTTTCAGTGTGTGTGTTTGTACTTCAGCGTGTGTGTGTTTGTATTTCAGCGCGTGTGTGTGAATTCTCCTCTCTCGCCAAATTCTCCTCTCTCGCCAAATTCTCCTCTCTCGCCCAATTCTCCTCCCCTCTCACCGAATTCTCCTCCCCTCTCGCCAAATTCTCCTCCCCTCTCGCCAAATTCTCCTCCCCTCTCGCCGAATTCTCCTCCCCTCTCGCCGAATTCTCCTCCCCTCTCGCCGAATTCTCCTCCCCTCTCGCCGAATTCTCCTCCTCTCGCCAAATTCTCCTCCCCTCTCGCCGAATTCTCGTCCCCCCTCACCGAATTCTCGTCCCCCCTCGCCGAATTCTCCTCCCCTCTCGCCGAATTCTCCTCCCCTCTCGCCGAATTCTCCCCCTCTTGCCGAATTCCCCCCTCTCGCCGAATTCTCCTCCCCTCTCACCGAATTCTCCTCCCCTCTCACCGAATTCTCGTCCCCTCTCGCTGAATTCTCTCGCTCTCCGCCGAATTCTCCTCCCCTCTCGCCGAATTCTCCTCCCCTCTCACCGAATTCTCCTTCCCTCTCGCCGAATTCTCCCCTCTCGCCGAATTCTCCCCTCTCGCCGAATTCTCCCCTCTCGCCGAATTCTCCCCTCTCGCCGAATTCTCCCCTCTCGCCAAATTCTCCTCCCATCTCGCCAAATTCTCCTCCCCTCTCGCTGAATTCTCCTCCCCTCTCACCGAATTCTCGTCCCCCTCGCTGAATTCTCTCGCTCTCGCCGAATTCTCCTCCCCTCTCGCCGAATTCTCCTCCCCTCTCACCGAATTCTCCTCCCCTCTCGCCGAATTCTCCCCTCTCGCCAAATTCTCCTCCCATCTCGCCAAATTCTCCTCCCCTCTCACTGAATTCTCCTCCCCTCTCGCCGAAATCTCCTCCCCTCTCGCCGAATTCTCCTCCCCTCTCGCTGAATTCTCCTCCCCTCTCGCCGAATTCTCCCCCTCTCGCCGAATTCTCCCCCTCTCGCCGAATTCTCCCCTCGCTGAATTCTCCTCCCTTCTCGCCGAATTCTCCCCCCTTCTCGCCGAATTCTCCTCCCCTCTCGCCGAATTCTCCCCCTCTCGCCGAATTCTCCTCCTCTCGCCGAATTCTCCCCCCTCTCGCCGAATTCTCCTCCTCTCGCCGAATTCTCCCCCTCTCGCCGAATTCTCCTCCTCTCGCCGAATTCTCCCCTCTCGCCGAATTCTCCTCCGCTCGCCGAATTCTCCTCCCTCCCCCAAATCTCCCCCTCTCGCCGAATTCTCCTCCGCTCGCCGAATTCTCCTCCCTCCCCCAAATCTCTCCCTCTCGCCGAATTCTCTTCTCTCACTGAATTTTAACCCCCTCACTGGCATTTCCCCCTCTCGTCGAATTCTTCCTTCTTGCCAAATTATCTCCCCCTCACTGAATTCTCCCCCTCTGCCTAGTATGATGCCTGACGCCGATGGGGCTGGAAAATTCTGCCTGGTGAGTGTGTGTGCGTGTGTTTCAGCATGTGTGTGTGTGTGTTTCAGTGTGTGTGTGTGTGTTTGTGTGTGTGTGCGTGTTTCAGTGTGTTTGTGTGTTTCAGCATGTGTGTGTGTGTGTGTGTGTGTGTGTGTGTTTCAGTGTGTGTGTGTGTGTGTGTGTGTGTGTTTCAGTGTGTGTGTGTGTGTGTTTCAGCATGTGTGTGTGTTTCCACGTGTGTGTGTGTGTGTGTGTGTTTCAGTGTGTGTGTGTGTTTCAGTGTGTGTGTGTGTTTCAGTGTGTGTGTGTGTTTCAGCGTGTGTGTGTGTGAATGTGTGTTTCAGTGTGTGTGAATGTGTGTTTCAGTGTGTGTGTGTTTCAGCGTGTGTGTGTGTGTGTGTGTGTGTGTGTGTGTGTGTGTTTGTGTGGGGTCTGTGTGTGTGTGTGTGTGTGTTGATATATCCCAAACGGAATGAATTTCCATTGTGCTGTCCGCAGCTTCAGGCTCGGAGTATGAAGTGCTTTTATTGAGGTACACTCAGTGCTGTTTGGAAAGCAGCCAGTTTACCCAAAGCAAGTGGTCACAGATAAATAAAGATGTCGAGAATGTCGGTCTCTCTGGATTCTGGGAAACTGTCTTCAAGGGAACACGCTGCTGTGAATTTTCAGTCAAATGTGTTCTTACATTTAGGATGTGTTGTGTTCCGGATGCAGCCTCTCTCCTGCACTCTAACTGGATTTGAGAGTTTGGTTGGGTGTCACTGAGGTGCCCTTATTAACAAAGGACAGAGGCTTGTGTGTGTCTCATTGTGAACAATCTAATTACATTTTAATGTACTTTGGTCATGCGCTTACAGTCTGTCTTGTCAAACCGAGCTTTGCGCTTGTCTGAGTTTGACACTATCCAGTCTGCTGTTCCTGTACTGTAGCTTCCAGTCACTCCCTATGTACTAGATGTGACAGCACCAGGCAACGACTGGGATCCAAGTAATATCTCCCAGGCATCTTTATCCAGCAGTGCCTGAGACATTGACATCAACAACAAATTAACAATCGCCTGATTACTTTTTTAAATTCATTCACAGGATGTGGGTGTCCCTGGCTGGGCCCAGCATTTATTGCCCATCCCTAATTGCCCCTTGAGAAGGTGGTGGTGAGCTGCCTTCTTGAGCCGCTGCAGTCCCGTGTGGTGTAGGTACACCCACAGTGCTGTTAGGGAGGGAGTTCCAGGATTTTGACCCAGCGACAGTGAAGGAACGGCCGATATATTTCCAAGTCAGGATGGTGAGTCACTTGGAGGGGAACTTCCAGGTGGTGGTGTTCCCCATGTGTCTGCTGCCCTTGTCCTTCTAAATGGTAGTGGTCGTGGGTTTGGAAGGTGCTGTCTGAGGAGCCTTGGTGAATTCCTGCAGTGCATCTTGTAGATGGTACACACACTGCTGCTACAGTGTGTTGGTGGTGGAGGGAGTGAATGTTTGTGGATGGGGTGTCAATCAAGCGGGGCTGCTTTGTCCTGGATGGTGTCGAGCTTCTTGAGTGTTGTGGGAGCTGCACTCATCCAGGCAAGTGGGGAGTATTCCATCGCACTCCTGACTTGTGCCTTGTAGATGGTGGACAGGCTTTGGGGAGTCAGGAGGTGAGTTACTCACCGCAGGATTCCCAGCCTCTGACCTGCTCTTGTAGCCACTGTATTTATATGGCTGGTCCAGTTCAGTTTCTGGTCAATGGTAACCCCCAGGATGTTGATAGTGGGGGATTCAGTAATGTTAATGCCATTGAACGTCAAGGGGGCGATGGTTAGATTCTCCCTTGTTGGAGATGGTCATTGCCTGACACTTGTGTGGTGCGAATGTTACTTGCCACTTGTCAGCCCAAGCCTGGATATTGTCCAGGTCTTGCTGCATTTGGACATGGACTGCTTCAGTATCTGAGGAGCAGGAGTAGGCCATTCAGCCCGTCAAGCCTGCTCTGCCATTCAATATGATCATGGCTGATCCTCTATCTCAAGCCATTCTTTCTCTCTATACCCCTTGATGCTCCTAATATTCAAAAAACTATCAATTTCTTTCCTGAATATACTCAGTGACCCGGCCTCCACAGCCTTCTGTGGTAGATAATTCCACAGGTTGACCACCCTCTGAGTTAAGAAATCTCTCCTCATCTCGGTCCTAAATGGCCTGCCCCTTATCCTGAGACTGTGGCCCCTGGTTCTAGCCTCCTCCCACCCCCCCCACCGCCCCCACCCCTACCCCACCCCCTCCCCGAGCCAGAGGAAACATCCTCCCTGCATCTAGTCTGTCTAGCACAAGGCTGTGTGTCCACGAGGCTGTGTCCGCGAGGCTGTGTCCGCGAGGCTGTGTCCGCGAGGCTGGGCCCGCGAGGCTGGGCCCGCGAGGCTGGGCCCGCGAGACTGGGCCCGCGAGACTGGGCCCGCGAGGGTGGGCCCGCGAGGCTGGGCCCGTGAGGGTTGGCCCACGAGACTGGGCCCGCGAGACTGGGCCCGCAAGGCTGGGCCCGCGAGACTGGGCCCGCGAGACTGGGCCCGCGAGGCTTGGCCCGCGAGACTGGGCCCGCAAGACTGGGCCCGCGAGACTGGGCCCGCGAGACTGGGCCCGCGAGGCTGGGCCCACGAGACTGGGCCTGTGAGACTGGGCCCACGAGTCTGGGCCTGTGAGGGTGGGCCTGCGAGGCTGGCCCCGCGAGACTGGGCCTGCAAGACTGGGCCTGTGAGGGTGGGCCTGCGAGACTGGGCCTGTGAGGGTGGGCCTGCAAGACTGGGCCTGCGAGACTGGGCCTGCGAGACTGGGCCTGCGAGGGTGGGCCTGTGAGGCTGGGCCCGCGAGGCTGGGCCCGCAAGACTGGGCCCGTGAGACTGGGCCCGTGAAGGTGGGCTTGCGAGACTGGGCCTGCGAGACTGGGCCTGTGAGGCTGTGCCCGCGAGACTGTGCCCGCGAGACTGGGCCCGCGAGACTGGGCCCGCGAGACTGGGCCTGCGAGACTGGGCCCGTGAGGCTCTCCCTATGAGGTGAGGCCTGGGCGATTGAACCCTCCATCTCCAAGGGTCACACAGGCCAGTGCGGGTTTGATGGGATAAACCACCATAAACAAGGGGATGCCTGAGCTTGAGAGAAAGCAAAAGCTTCCTCGAGTTCTCGACAGCTGTCAGTGCCCCCGAGTCGGCACTGATGATATTATTAGGCGATGGAAGCTTCACTAGGCCTGTTGCCAATGGTTTCCCATGAGGCTAAGCACAATACTGTGAGCCTATCAGTGTTATTAAAGCTGCTGCCTCTCCAAGTCTCAAAGGCCAGCCAACCAATTAGGTTTATTACAGCATAACGAAAGCTCAACCCCCTCCTCTGTAATCTCCCTGGCAGGCCTCACTTTAATTCATGGGATCTGTCTGTGCCCCAAACAAAGCCTCCCTAAGCACTACCTCTTAATGCAGGGGCCCTAAGCTCTGGAATTCCCTCCCTGAACCTCTCCGCCTCTCTCTCTCTCTCTCTCTCTCTCTCCTTTCAGACACTCCTTAAAGCCTCCCTCTTTGACTGAGCTATCGGTCGCCCATCCCTCATATCTGTCCCTGTGGCTCGGGGTCAAAGCTGAGTTCGATAATTGCTCCTGTGGGGCAGGCTGGGACCTGTCACCTGGTAAAGGTGCTATATAAATGCAAGCTGTTGTTGTGACGAGCTGGTCCGCTGTCGAAGTGATTGACCCGGTGATGGATGAAGGTATAGTCACCCGTGTTGAACCTGTACCCACCCTGCTCCCTATCCCGGCCCCCAACCCCGAACTGCCCTGCCCTGCTGGCGACACCTCTCCAAGTACCTGAGGCACCGTCTAATCCTCTGTGTCTGTTTATCCGGCAGATCCCAACGCCCCGGTACCGCCGAAGATACCAAGCAGGAAACAAGAGCGGCCGGAGCTCAGCCAAAGTCCTGGCTTAAGCCCAAACATCAGAACAGACAAGGAAAACGCAACAGGTACGTCCAGCAGCATCGACCATCCCGGTGACTGTCGGATCTCACTCCCTCCCCCGAGCACCAACCGGCATCACTTAGCAAGTCGCTCAGCTATACAATCGAAGTGTGGGGATTATGTAAAAACCCTTTTCTAATCTGCTGGTTAGGCCTCAGCTGGAGGATTGGCTCCAATTCTGGGCCCTGCCCTTTAGGAAGGATTTCGAGGTCTTGGGGAGGGTGCGGAGGGAGATTTACTGGAATGTTCCCCGTGCTGAGGGAGTTCAGTTCATGTGGAGAGACTGGAGAAGCTGGGATTGTTCTCCTTAGAGCAGAGAAGGTTAAGGGGGAGATTGAATCGAGGCGTTCAAAATCACGAGGGGTTTGAATAGAGTCAATGAGGAGAAACTGTTTCCAGTGGCAGGAGGGTCGGTAACCAGAGGGACACAGATTGAAGAGAATGGATGAAACTTGAGGAAGATGAGAAACTTAATGTGATGGAAGTTTCGCTGTGGTGTCTCCAGTAAATGAAAGGGACCGACGTGTGAGGGGTCTGCGTGGGATTAACCAGGTTGTTACCCAGTGCCTTTGCAATCGGGTAGCTGTCCCCTGAAGGGAAGGCTGTTTGCCAGCTACAAATTATTGGCCACAGTTCACCAGCTTCAGGGAGATGGGCACCTATTTCAGACTGGTAGCTGGGAGGAGCTGGAGAGATTGAAACCCCTGTGCAGTATATGAAGGTTCCTGACCCCCTGTGATTTAGGAGGTCCCTGACTGAAGGATGTTTATTGGAGGATGGGAGGCTAGGGATCATTTTGGGGGGTTCGATAGTTTGAACTTTGACTGACAGGAGTCCATATGGATTAAATTGAAACCCATGACCGCTACCATCTAGAAGGACAAGGGCAGCAGACACATGGGGAACACCACCACCTGGAAGTTCCCCTCCAAGTCACTCACCATCCTGACTTGGAAATATATCGGCCGTTCCTTCACTGTCGCTGGGTCAAAATCCTGGAACTCCCTCCCTAACAGCGACGTGGGTGTACCTACACCACATGGACTGCAGCGGCTCAAGAAGGCAGCTCACCACCACCTTCTCAAGGGGCAATTAGGGATGGGCAATAAATACTGGCCTAAATAGCGAAGCCCACATCCCCGTGGCCAACACTGCGATGTCCCAAAGCAGACCACAGACATCAACGGAGACCTCCCACCTTCCGTGAGCTGCTTTGTGGCGGAGCCACGTCCATGAGAATCCACCCAGCAAGTGATGCACGTGTTCCTCCAGGGTCCGGTCGCTGTCGGGCTCCAGCATCTTCTGCTCCTCGGATGTCCGAGGTTTGAACGAGGCCCTGGCCTTTAGCAGAATACAAAGCAGGTTCACACCAGCCTCCAGTGGGATTGATGTTCCCACCATCGGATGATCCCACTGTGATTTCACGTGGGTCTGAAACCAATTTTTAGCCTAATCGCCGAATTCTCCCCCTCTCGCCGAATTCTCCCCCTCCCGCCGAATTCTTCTCCTCTCGCCGAATTCTCCTCTCCTCTCGCCGAATTCTCCTCCCCTCTCGCCGAAGTCTCCTCCCCTCTCGCCGAATTCTCCCCCCTCGCCGAATTCTCCCCCTCTCGCCGAATTCTCCCCCTCTCGCCGAATTCTCCTCCTCTCTCGCCGAATTCTCCCCTCTCGCCGAATTCTCCTCCCCTCTCGCCGAATTCTCCTCCCCTCTCGCCGAATTCTCCCCCTCTCGCCGAATTCTCCCCCTCTCGCCGAATTTTCCTCCTCTCTCGCCGAATTCTCCCCTCTCGCCGAATTCTCCCCCTCTCGCCGAATTCTCCCCCTCTCGCCGAATCCTCCCCCTCTCGCCGAATTCTCCCCCTCTCGTTGAATCCTCCCCCTCTCGCCGAATTCTCCCCCCTCGCCGAATTCTCCCCCCTCGCCGAATTCTGCCCATCTCACCGAATTCTCCCCCCTCGCCGAATTCTCCTCCCCTCTCGCCGAATTCTCCTCCCCTCTCGCCGAATTCTCCTTCCCTCTTGCTGAATTCTCCCCCTCTCGCCAAATTCTCCCCCCTCGCCGAATTCTCCCCCTCACCAAATTCTCCCCCTCCCACCGAATTCTCCTCCCCTCTCGCCGAATTCTCCTCCCCCTCGCCGAATTCTCCTCCCCTCTCGCCGAATTCTCCCTCTCTCGCCGAATTCTCTCCCTCTCGCCGAATTCTCCCCCTCTCGCCGAATTCTCCCCCTCTCGCCGAATTCTCCCCTCTCGCCGAATTCTCCTCCACTCTCGCCAAATTCTCCCCTCTCGCCGAATTCTCCCCCCTCACTGAATTCTCCTCCACTCTAGCCAAATTCTCCCCCCTCGCCGAATTCTCCTCCCCTCTCGCCGAATTCTCCCCCTCTCGCCGAATTCTCCCCCCTCGCCGAATTCTCCTCCACTCTCGCCAAATTCTCCCCTCTTGCCGAATTCTCCCCCCTCGCCGAATTCTCCCCTCTCGCCGAATTCTCCTCCTCTTGCCGAATTCTCCACCCTTGCCGAATTCTCCTCCCTCGCCGAATTCTCCTCTCTCGCTGAATTCTCCACCTCTCGCCGAATTCTCCTCTCTCGCCGGATTCTCCCCCTCTCACCAAATTTTCCTCTCTTGCTGAATTCTCCACCTATCGCCGAATTCTTCTCGCTGAATTCTCCTCTCTCGCTGAATTCTCCTCCTCTCGCCGAATTCTCCTCCTCTCGCCGAATTCTCCCTCTCTCGCCGAATTCTCCTCCTCTCGCTGAATTCTCCTTTCTCACCGAATTCTCCCCCTCTCGCCGAATTCTCCCCCTCTCGCCGAATTCTCCTCCTCTCGCCGAATTCTCCCCCTCTCATCGAATTCTCCCCCCTCGCCGAATTCTCCCCCTCTCGCCGAATTCTCCTCCCCTCTCGCCGAATTCTCCCCTCCCGCCAAATTCTCCCCCTCCCGCCGAATTGTCCTCCCCTCTCGCCGAATTCTCCTCCCCTCTCGCCGAATTCTCCTCCCCTCTCGCCGAAGTCTCCTCCCCTCTCGCCGACTTCTCCCCCTCTCGCCGAGTTCTCCTCCTCTCTCGCCGAATTCTCCCCTCTCGCTGAATTCTCCCCCTCTCGCCGAATTCTCCCCCTCTCGCCGAATCCTCCCCCTCTCGCCGAATTCTCCCCCTCTCGCCGAATCCTCCCCCTCTCGCCGAATTCTCCCCCCTCGCCGAATTCTCCCCCCTCGCCGAATTCTCCCCATCTCACCGAATTCTCCCCCCTCGCCGAATTCTCCTCCCCTCTCGCCGAATTCTCCTTCCCTCTTGCCGAATTCTCCCCCTCTCGCCAAATTCTCCCCCTCACCGAATTCTCCCCCCTCACCAAATTCTCCCCCCCCACCGAATTCTCCTCCCCTCTCGCCGAATTCTCCTCCTCTTGCCGAATTCTCCACCCTTGCCGAATTCTCCTCCCTCGCCGAATTCTCCTCTCTCGCTGAATTCTCCACCTCTCGCCGAATTCTCCTCTCTCGCCGGATTCTCCCCCTCTCACCAAATTTTCCTCTCTTGCTGAATTCTCCACCTATCGCCGAATTCTTCTCGCTGAATTCTCCTCTCTCGCTGAATTCTCCTCCTCTCGCCGAATTCTCCTCCTCTCGCCGAATTCTCCCTCTCTCGCCGAATTCTCCTCCTCTCGCTGAATTCTCCTTTCTCACCGAATTCTCCCCCTCTCGCCGAATTCTCCTCCTCTCGCCGAATTCTCCTCCTCTCGCCGAATTCTCCTCCTCTCGCCGAATTCTCCCCCTCTCATCGAATTCTCCCCCCTCGCCGAATTCTCCCCCTCTCGCCGAATTCTCCTCCCCTCTCGCCGAATTCTCCCCCCTCGCCAAATTCTCCCCCTCCCGCCGAATTGTCCTCCCCTCTCGCCGAATTCTCCTCCCCTCTCGCCGAATTCTCCTCCCCTCTCGCCGAAGTCTCCTCCCCTCTCGCCGACTTCTCCCCCTCTCGCCGAGTTCTCCTCCTCTCTCGCCGAATTCTCCCCTCTCGCTGAATTCTCCCCCTCTCGCCGAATTCTCCCCCTCTCGCCGAATCCTCCCCCTCTCGCCGAATTCTCCCCCTCGCCGAATCCTCCCCCCCTCGCCGAATTCTCCCCCCTCGCCGAATTCTCCCCCCTCGCCGAATTCTCCCCATCTCGCCGAATTCTCCCCCCTCGCCGAATTCTCCTCCCCTCTCGCCGAATTCTCCTTCCCTCTTGCCGAATTCTCCCCCTCTCGCCAAATTCTCCCCCCTCACCGAATTCTCCCCCCTCACCAAATTCTCCCCCCCCACCGAATTCTCCTCCCCTCTCGCCGAATTCTCCCTCTCTCGCCGAATTCTCTCCCTCTCGCCGAATTCTCCTCCCCTCTCGCCGAATTCTCCCCGTCTCGCCGAATTCTCCCCCTCTCGCCGAATTCTCCCCTCTCGCCGAATTCTCCTCCACTCTCGCCAAATTCTCCCCTCTCGCCGAATTCTCCCCCTCGCCGAATTCTCCTCCACTCTAGCCAAATTCTCCCCTCTCGCCGAATTCTCCTCCCCTCTCACCGAATTCTGCCCCTCTCGCCGAATTCTCCCCCCTCGCCGAATTCTCCTCCACTCTCGCCAAATTCTCCCCTCTCGGCGAATTCTCCCCCCTCGCCGAATTCTCCTCCTCTTGCCGAATTCTCCCCCATCGCCGAATTCTCCTCCCTCGCCGAATTCTCCTCTCTCGCTGAATTCTCCACCTCTCGCCGAATTCTTCTAGCCGAATTCTCCTCTCTCGCTGAATTCTCCCCCCTCGCCGAATTCTCCTCCTCTCGCCGAATTCTCCTCCTCTCGCTGAATTCTCCTCTCTCACCGAATTCTCCCCCTCTCGCCGAATTCTCCCCCTCTCGCCGAATTCTCCCCTTCTCGCCGAATTCTCCTCCTCTCGCCGAATTCTCCCCCTCTCGTCGAATTCTCCCCATCTCGCCGAATTCTCCCCCCTTGCCAAATTCTCCCCCTCCCGCCGAATTCTCCTCCCCTCTCGCCGAATTCTCCTCCCCTCTCGCCGAATTCTCCTCCCCTCTCGCCGAATTCTCCCCCTCTCGCCGAATTCTCCCCCTCTCGCCGAATTCTCCCCCTCTTGCCGAATTCTCCCCCCTCGCCAAATTCTCCCCCCTCGCCGAATTCTCCCCATCTCGCCGAATTCTCCCCCCTTGCCGAATTCTCCTCCCCTCTCGCCGAATTCTCCTCCTCTCCCGCCGAATTCTCCCCCTCTTGCCGAATTCTCCTCCTCTCGCCGAATTCTCCCCCTCTCGCCGCATTCTCCTCCTCTCTCGCCGAATTCTCCTCCCCTCTCGCCAAATTCTCCCCCTCTCACCGAATTCTCCTCCCCTCTCGCCAAATTCTCCCCCTCTCGCCGAACTCTCTCCTCTCTTGCTGAATTCTCCCCCCTCGCCAAATTCTCCCCTCTCGCCGAATTCTCCTCTACTCTTGCCAAATTCTCCCCTCTAGCCAAATTCTCCCCCCTCGCCGAATTCTCCTCCACTCTCGCCAAATTCTCCCCTCTCGCCGAATTCTCCTCCCCTCTCACCGAATTCTCCCCCTCTCGCCGAATTCTCCCCCCTCGCCGAATTCTCCTCCCTCGCCGAATTCTGCTCCTCTTGCCGAATTCTCCTCTCTCGCCGAATTCTCCTCCCTCGTCTAATTCTCCTCTCTCGCCAAATTCTCCTCTCTCGCTGAATTCTCCACCTCTCACCGAATTCTTCTCGCTGAATTCTCCTCTCTCGCCGGATTCTCCCCGTCGCCGAATTCTCCACTCTCGCTGAATTCTCTACCTCTTGCCGAATTTTCCTCTCTCGCTGAATTCTCCCCCCTCGCCGAATTCTCCCCCTCTCGCCGAATTCTCCTCCTCTCGCCGAATTCTCCTCCTCTCGCCGAATTCTCCTCCTCTCGCCGAATTCTCCCCCTCTCGTCGAATTCTTCTCCTCTCACCAAATTCTCCTCCCTCCCCCAAATCTCCCCCTCTCGCCGGATTCTCTTCTCTCACTGAATTTTAACCCCCTCACTGGCATTTCCCCCTCTCGCCGAATTCTCCCTTCTCGCCCAATTATCTCCCCCTCACTGAATTCTCTCCCTCTGCCTAGTATGATGCCTGACACTGATGGGGCTGGAAAATTCTGCCTGGTGAGTGTGTGTGTATTTCTGTGTGTGTTTCAGTGTGTGTGTGTTTCAGTGTGAGTGTGTGTGTTCCAGTGTGTGTGTGAGTGTGTGTGTATTTCTGTGTGTGTTTCAGTGTGTGTGTGTGTGTTTGTTTGTTTGTGTGTGTGTGTGTTTCAGCATGTGTGTGTGAATGTGTGTGTTTCAGCGTGTGTGTTTGTATTTCAGCGTGTGTGTGTGTTTCAGTGTGTGTGTGTTTGTATTTCAGCGTGTGTGTGTTTGTATTTCAGCGCGTGTGTGTGTTTCAGTGTGTGTGTTTGTACTTCAGCGTGTGTGTGTTTGTATTTCAGCGCGTGTGTGTGAATTCTCCTCTCTCGCCAAATTCTCCTCTCTCGCCAAATTCTCCTCTCTCGCCGAATTCTCCTCCCCTCTCACCGAATTCTCCTCCCCTCTCGCCAAATTCTCCTCCCCTCTCGCCAAATTCTCCTCCCCTCTCGCCGAATTCTCCTCCCCTCTCGCCGAATTCTCCTCCCCTCTCGCCGAATTCTCCTCCCCTCTCGCCGAATTCTCCTCCCCTCTCGCCGAATTCTCCTCCTCTCGCCAAATTCTCCTCCCCTCTCGCCGAATTCTCGTCCCCCCTCGCCGAATTCTCGTCCCCCCTCGCCGAATTCTCCTCCCCTCTCGCCGAATTCTCCTCCCCTCTCGCCGAATTCTCCCCCTCTTGCCGAATTCCCCCCTCTCGCCGAATTCTCCTCCCCTCTCACCGAATTCTCCTCCCCTCTCACCGAATTCTCGTCCCCTCTCGCTGAATTCTCTCGCTCTCGCCGAATTCTCCTCCCCTCTCGCCGAATTCTCCTCCCCTCTCACCGAATTCTCCTTCCCTCTCGCCGAATTCTCCCCTCTCGCCGAATTCTCCCCTCTCGCCAAATTCTCCTCCCATCTCGCCGAATTCTCCTCCCCTCTCGCTGAATTCTCCTCCCCTCTCACCGAATTCTCGTCCCCCTCGCTGAATTCTCTCGCTCTCGCCGAATTCTCCTCCCCTCTCGCCGAATTCTCCTCCCCTCTCACCGAATTCTCCTCCCCTCTCGCCGAATTCTCCCCTCTCGCCAAATTCTCCTCCCATCTCGCCAAATTCTCCTCCCCTCTCACTGAATTCTCCTCCCCTCTCGCCGAAATCTCCTCCCCTCTCGCCGAATTCTCCTCCCCTCTCGCTGAATTCTCCTCCCCTCTCGCCGAATTCTCCCCCTCTCGCCGAATTCTCCCCCTCTCGCCGAATTCTCCCCTCGCTGAATTCTCCTCCCTTCTCGCCGAATTCTCCCCCCTTCTCGCCGAATTCTCCTCCCCTCTCGCCGAATTCTCCCCCTCTCGCCGAATTCTCCTCCTCTCGCCAAATTCTCCCCCTCTCGCCGAATTCTCCTCCTCTCGCCGAATTCTCCCCCTCTCGCCGAATTCTCCTCCTCTCGCCGAATTCTCCCCTCTCGCCGAATTCTCCTCCGCTCGCCGAATTCTCCTCCCTCCCCCAAATCTCCCCCTCTCGCCGAATTCTCCTCCTCTCGCCGAATTCTCCCCTCTCGCCGAATTCTCCTCCGCTCGCCGAATTCTCCTCCCTCCCCCAAATCTCTCCCTCTCGCCGAATTCTCTTCTCTCACTGAATTTTACCCCCCTCACTGGCATTTCCCCCTCTCGTCGAATTCTTCCTTCTTGCCAAATTATCTCCCCCTCACTGAATTCTCCCCCTCTGCCTAGTATGATGCCTGACGCCGATGGGGCTGGAAAATTCTGCCTGGTGAGTGTGTGTGTGTGTGTTTCAGTGTGTGTGTGTGTGTTTGTGTGTGTGTGCGTGTTTCAGTGTGTGTGTGTGTTTCAGCATGTGTGTGTGTGTTTCAGTGTGTGTGTGTGTGTGTGTGTGTGTGTGTGTGTTTCAGTGTGTGTGTGTGTGTTTCAGCGTGTGTGTGTGTGTGTGTGTATGTGTGTGTGTGTGTTTCAGCGTGTGTGTATGTGTGTGTGTGTTTCAGCATGTGTGTGTGTTTCCACGTGTGTGTGTGTGTGTGTGTGTGTGTTTCAGTGTGTGTGTGTGTTTCAGCGTGTGTGTGTGTGAATGTGTGTTTCAGTGTGTGTGTGTTTCAGCGTGTGTGTGTGTGTGAGTGTGTTTCAGCGTGTGTGTGTGTGAGTGTGTGTGTTTGTGTGGGGTCTGTGTGTGTGTGTGTGTGTGTGTTGATATATCCCAAACGGAATGAATTTCCATTGTGCTGTCCGCAGCTTCAGGCTCGGAGTATGAAGTGCTTTTATTGAGGTACACTCAGTGCTGTTTGGAAAGCAGCCAGTTTACCCAAAGCAAGTGGTCACAGATAAATAAAGATGTCGAGAATGTCGGTCTCTCTGGATTCTGGGAAACTGTCTTCAAGGGAACACGCTGCTGTGAATTTTCAGTCAAATGTGTTCTTACATTTAGGATGTGTTGTGTTCCGGATGCAGCCTCTCTCCTGCACTCTAACTGGATTTGAGAGTTTGGCTGGGTGTCACTGAGGTGCCCTTATTAACAAAGGACAGAGGCTTGTGTGTGTCTCATTGTGAACAATCTAATTACATTTTAATGTACTTTGGTCATGCGCTTACAGTCTGTCTTGTCAAACCGAGCTTTGCGCTTGTCTGAGTTTGACACTATCCAGTCTGCTGTTCCTGTACTGTAGCTTCCAGTCACTCCCTATGTACTAGATGTGACAGCACCAGGCAACGACTGGGATCCAAGTAATATCTCCCAGGCATCTTTATCCAGCAGTGCCTGAGACATTGACATCAACAACAAATTAACAATCGCCTGATTACTTTTTTAAATTCATTCACAGGATGTGGGTGTCACTGGCTGGTCCCAGCGTTTATTGCCCATCCCTAATTGCCCCTTGAGAAGGTGGTGGTGAGCTGCCTTCTTGAGCCGCTGCAGTCCCGTGTGGTGTAGGTACACCCACAGTGCTGTTAGGGAGGGAGTTCCAGGATTTTGACCCAGCGACAGTGAAGGAACGGCCGATATATTTCCAAGTCAGGATGGTGAGTCACTTGGAGGGGAACTTCCAGGTGGTGGTGTTCCCCATGTGTCTGCTGCCCTTGTCCTTCTAGATGGTAGTGGTCGTGGGTTTGGAAGGTGCTGTCTGAGGAGCCTTGGTGAATTCCTGCAGTGCATCTTGTAGATGGTACACACACTGCTGCTACTGTGTGTTGGTGGTGGAGGGAGTGAATGTTTGTGGATGGGGTGACAATCAAGCGGGGCTGCTTTGTCCTGGACAGTGTCAAGCTTCTTGAGTGTTGTGGGAGCTGCACTCATCCAGGCAAGTGGGGAGTATTCCATCACACTCCTGACTTGTGCCTTGTAGATGGTGGGACAGGTTTTTGGGGAGTCAGGAGGTGAGTTACTCACCGCAGGATTCCCAGCCTCTGACCTGCTCTTGTAGCCACAGTATTTATATGGCTGGTCCAGTTCAGTTTCTGGTCAATGGTAACCCCCAGGATGTTGATAGTGGGGGATTCAGTAATGTTAATGCCATTGAACGTCAAGGGGGCGATGGTTAGATTCTCCCTTGTTGGAGATGGTCATTGCCTGACACTTGTGTGGTGCGAATGTTACTTGCCACTTGTCAGCCCAAGCCTGGATATTGTCCAGGTCTTGCTGCATTTGGACATGGACTGCTTCAGTATCTGAGGAGCAGGAGTAGGCCATTCAGCCCGTCAAGCCTGCTCTGCCATTCAATATGATCATGGCTGATCCTCTATCTCAAGCCATTCTTTCTCTCTATACCCCTTGATGCTCCTAATATTCAAAAAACTATCAATTTCTTTCCTGAATATACTCAGTGACCCGGCCTCCACAGCCTTCTGTGGTAGATAATTCCACAGGTTGACCACCCTCTGAGTTAAGAAATCTCTCCTCATCTCGGTCCTAAATGGCCTGCCCCTTATCCTGAGACTGTGGCCCCTGGTTCTAGCCTCCTCCCACCCCCCCCACCGCCCCCACCCCTACCCCACCCCCTCCCCGAGCCAGAGGAAACATCTTCCCTGCATCTAGTCTGTCTAGCACAAGGCTGTGTGTCCACGAGGCTGTGTCCGCGAGGCTGTGTCCGCGAGGCTGTGTCCGCGAGGCTGTGTCCGCGAGGCTGTGTCCGCGAGGCTGTGTCCGCGAGGCTGTGTCCGCGAGGCTGGGCCCGCGAGGCTGGGCCCGCGAGGCTGGGCCCGCGAGACTGGGCCCGCGAGACTGGGCCCGTGAGGGTGGGCCCGCGAGGCTGGGCCCGTGAGGGTTGGCCCACGAGACTGGGCCCGCGAGACTGGGCCCGCAAGGCTGGGCCCGCGAGACTGGGCCCGCGAGACTGGGCCCGCGAGGCTTGGCCCGCGAGACTGGGCCTGTGAGACTGGGCCCACGAGACTGGGCCTGTGAGGGTGGGCCTGCGAGGCTGGCCCCGCGAGACTGGGCCTGCAAGACTGGGCCTGTGAGGGTGGGCCTGCGAGACTGGGCCTGTGAGGGTGGGCCTGCAAGACTGGGCCTGCGAGACTGGGCCTGCGAGACTGGGCCTGCGAGGGTGGGCCTGTGAGGCTGGGCCCGCGAGGCTGGGCCCGCAAGACTGGGCCCGTGAGACTGGGCCCGTGAAGGTGGGCTTGCGAGACTGGGCCTGTGAGACTGGGCCTGTGAGGCTGTGCCCGCGAGACTGTGCCCGCGAGACTGGGCCCGCGAGACTGGGCCCGCGAGACTGGGCCTGCGAGACTGGGCCCGTGAGGCTCTCCCTATGAGGTGAGGCCTGGGCGATTGAACCCTCCATCTCCAAGGGTCACACAGGCCAGTGCGGGTTTGATGGGATAAACCACCATAAACAAGGGGATGCCTGAGCTTGAGAGAAAGCAAAAGCTTCCTCGAGTTCTCGACAGCTGTCAGTGCCCCCGAGTCGGCACTGATGATATTATTAGGCGATGGAAGCTTCACTAGGCCTGTTGCCAATGGTTTCCCATGAGGCTAAGCACAATACTGTGAGCCTATCAGTGTTATTAAAGCTGCTGCCTCTCCAAGTCTCAAAGGCCAGCCAACCAATTAGGTTTATTACAGCATAACGAAAGCTCAACCCCCTCCTCTGTAATCTCCCTGGCAGGCCTCACTTTAATTCATGGGATCTGTCTGTGCCCCAAACAAAGCCTCCCTAAGCACTACCTCTTAATGCAGAGGATCACTCCCTCCCGCCTCCACCCTTCTCTCCCTCTTTCTCCCCTCACTCCCGCCTTCAATTTTGAATCAACTGTTTAGGTTTGAGATTCATTTCGACCCTGGAATGTGCTAACTACCGGTTAATGTTGTTTGGATTTCTGTTTAAACACACAACCCAGATTTCAGTAATATGTAGCCCAGCAGCTGTGAAATGTACAAACTTATCCCAGTATAACTGAAACATAGCACACTGTAAAATTAACGCACTGAGCTTGTGGCTGGAGAGATTAAATGCCAGATTTATTATGATGGGTATTATGCTATCAATGTATACTATTGCAGTTCTGTCACTGTATAACACTGGGTTACAGTACTGGTGGGGACAGGTCTGTCACTGTATAACACTGGGGCACAGTGCTGGTGGGGACAGATCTGTCACTGTATAACACTGAGGTACAGTACTGATGGGGACGGGTCTGTCACTGTATAACACTGGGATACAGTACTGATGGGGACGGGTCTGTCACTGTATAACACTGGGATACAGTATTGGTGGGGACAGGTCTGTCACTGTATAACACTGGGATACAGTATTGGTGGGGACAGGTCTGTCACTGTATAACACTGGG
This sequence comes from Isurus oxyrinchus, assembly GCA_026770705.1. Lineage (NCBI taxonomy): Eukaryota > Metazoa > Chordata > Chondrichthyes > Lamniformes > Lamnidae > Isurus > Isurus oxyrinchus. Next base: position 4,451,735 of record JANJGN010000033.1, read on the forward strand.
GTACAGTACTGGTGGGGACAGGTCTGTCACAGTATAACACTGGGGTACAGTACTGGGGGGGACGGGTCTGTCACTGTATAACACTGGGATACAGTACTGATGGGGTCAGGTCTGTCACTGTATAACACTGGGGTACAGTACTGGTGGGGACGGGTCTGTCACTGTATAACACTGGGGTACAGTACTGGTGGGGACGGGTCTGTCACTGTATAACACTGGGGTACAGTACTGGGGGGGACGGGTCTGTCACTGTATAACACTGGGGTACAGTACTGGTGGGGACGGGTCTGTCACTGTATAACACTGGGATACAGTACTGATGGGGTCAGGTCTGTCACTGTATAACACTGGGGTACAGTACTGGGGGGGACGGGTCTGTCACTGTATAACACTGGGGTTCAGTATTGTGGGGACAGGTCTGTTACTGTGTAACACTGGGATACAGTACTGGTGGGGACAGGTCTGTCACAGTATAACACTGGGGTACAGTACTGGTGGGGACAGGTCTGTCACTGTATAACACTGGGGTACAGTACTGGTGGGGATGGGTCTGTCACTGTATAACACTGGGGTACAGTACTGGTGGGGACGGGTCTGTCACTGTATAACACTGGGGTACAGTACTGGGGGGGACGGGTCTGTCACTGTATAACACTGGGGTACAGTACTGGTGGGGACGGGTCTGTCACTGTATAACACTGGGATACAGTACTGATGGGGTCAGGTCTGTCACTGTATAACACTGGGGTACAGTACTGGTGGGGACGGGTCTGTCACTGTATAACACTGGGGTTCAGTATTGTGGGGACAGGTCTGTTACTGTGTAACACTGGGATACAGTACTGGTGGGGACAGGTCTGTCACAGTATAACACTGGGGTACAGTACTGGTGGGGACAGGTCTGTCACTGTATAACACTGGGGTACAGTACTGGTGGGGATGGGTCTGTCACTGTATAACACTAGGATACAGTACTAGTGGGGACAGGTCTGTCACTGTGTAACACTGGGGAACAGTACTGGTGGGGTCAGGTCTGTCACTATATAACACTGGGGTACAGTACTGGTGGGGACAGGTCTGTCACTGTATAACACTGGGGTACAGTACTGGTGGGGACAGGTCTGTCACTGTATAACACTGGGGTACAGTACTGGTGGGGACAGGTCTGTCACTGTATAACACTGGGGTACAGTACTGGTGGGGATGGGTCTGTCACTGTATAACACTAGGATACAGTACTAGTGGGGACAGGTCTGTCACTGTATAACACTGGGATACAGTACTGATGGGGTCAGGTCTGTCACTATATAACACTGGGGTACAGTACTGGTGGGGACAGGTCTGTCACTGTATAACACTGGGGTACAGTACTGGTGGGGTCAGGTCTGTCACTGTATAACAGTGGGTTACAGTACTGGTGGGGACGGGTCTGTCACTGTATAACACTGGGGTACAGTACTGGTGGAGACAGGTCTGTCACTGTATAACATTGGGGTACAGTACTGGTGGAGACAGGTTTGTCACTGTATAACACTGGGATACAGTACTGATGGGGTCAGGTCTGTCACTGTATAACACTGGGGTACAGTACTGGTGGGGACGGGTCTGTCACTGTATAACACTGGGTTACAGTACTGGTGGGGACGGGTCTGTCACTGTATAACACTGGGGTACAGTACAGGTGGGGACAGGTCTGTCACTGTATAACACTGGGGTACAGTACTGGTGGGGACGGGTCTGTCACTGTTAAACACTGGGGTTCAGTACTGGTGGGGACAGGTCTGTCACTGTATAACACTGGGGTACAGTACTGGTAGGGACAGGTCTGTCACTGTATAACACTGGGGTACAGTACTGGTGGGGACAGGTCTGTCTCTGTATAACACCGGGGAACAGTACTGGTGGGGACGGTTCTGTCACTGTATAACACTGGTGTACAGTACTGGTGGGGACAGGTCTGTCACTGTGTTACACTGGGGTACAGTACTGGTGGGGACAGGTCTGTCACTGTATAACACTGGGGTACAGTACTGATGGGGTCAGGTCTGTCACTGTATAACACTGTGGCACAGTGCTGGTGGGGACGGGTCTGTCACTGTATAACACTGGGATACAGTAATGATGGGGTCAGGTCTGTCACTATATAACACTGGGGTACAGTACTGGTGGGGACAGGTCTGTCACTGTATAACACTGGGGTACAGTACTGGTGGGGTCAGGTCTGTCACTGTATAACAGTGGGTTACAGTACTGGTAGGGACGGGTCTGTCACTGTATAACACTGGGGTACAGTACTGGTGGAGACAGGTCTGTCACTGTATAACATTGGGGTACAGTACTGGTGGAGACAGGTTTGTCACTGTATAACATTGGGGTACAGTACTGGTGGGGACAGGTCTGTCTCTGTATAACACTGGGGTACAGTACAGGTGGGGACAGGTCTGTCACTGTATAACACTGGGGTACAGTACTGGTGGGGACGGGTCTGTCACTGTTAAACACTGGGGTTCAGTACTGGTGGGGACAGGTCTGTCACTGTATAACACTGGGGTACAGTACTGGTAGGGACAGGTCTGTCACTGTATAACACTGGGGTACAGTACTGATGGGGACAGGTCTGTCTCTGTATAACACCGGGGAACAGTACTGGTGGGGACGGTTCTGTCACTGTATAACACTGGTGTACAGTACTGGTGGGGACAGGTCTGTCACTGTGTTACACTGGGGTACAGTACTGGTGGGGACGGGTCTGTCACTGTATAACATTGGGGTACAGTACTGGTGGGGACAGGTCTGTCACTGTATAACACTGGGGTACAGTACTGGTGGGGACGGGTCTGTCACTGTATAACACTGGGGTACAGTACTGGTGGGGACGGGTCTGTCACTGTATAACACTGGGGTACAGTACTGGTGGGGACGGGTCTGTCACTGTATAACACTGGGGTGCAGTACTGGTGGGGACGGGTCTGTCACTGTGTAATATTGGGGTACAGTACTGGTGGGGACAGGTCTGTCACTGTATAACACTGGGGTACAGTACTGGTGGGGACGGGTCTGTCACTGTATAACACTGGGGTACAGTACTGGTGGGGACGGGTCTGTCACTGTATAACACTGGGGTACAGTACTGGTGGGGACGGGTCTGTCACTGTATAACACTGGGGTACAGTACTGGTGGGGACGGGTCTGTCACTGTATAACACTGGGGTACAGTACTGGTGGGGACGGGTCTGTCACTGTATAACACTGGGGTACAGTACTGGTGGGGATGGGTCTGTCACTGTATAACACTGGGGTACAGTACTGGTGGGGACGGGTCTGTCACTGTATAACACTGGGGTACAGTACTGGTGGGGACGGGTCTGTCACTGTGTTACACTGGGGTACAGTACTGGTGGGGACAGGTCTGTCACTGTATAACACTGGGGTACAGTACTGGTGGGGACGGGTCTGTCACTGTGTAACACTGGGGGACAGTACTGGTGGGGACGGGTCTGTCACTGTATAACACTGGTGTACAGTATTGTTAATGGGAGCTGACAGTCCTGGGTCTGTTACAAGTGTGAGGTTATACATTTAGGGAGGTCAAACAGTTACAGGAATTACAAAATAAATGGGAATATATTAAGAGGGGTAGAAGTGAGAGATCTTGGCGTGCAAGTACACAGGTCCCTGAAGGCAGCAGTTCAAGTACACAAGCTTGTAAATGAGGCATATGGAATGCTCTCCTTCATTGGCAGAGGTATAGAATATAAAAGTAAGGATATAATGTTGGAAATGTATAAAACACTGGTGAGGCCACAACTGGAGTATTGTGTGCAGTTCTGGTCACCACATTACAGCAAGGACGTAATAGCTCTGGAGAGAGTGCAGAGGAGGTTTACAAGAATGTTGCCAGGGTTAGAAAAGTGTAGATACGAGGAGAGATTGGATAGGTTGGGGTTATTTTTTCTGGAACAAAGAAGACTGAGAGGTGACTTGATTGAGGTGTACAAAATTATGAGGGGAATAGATCGAGTGGACAGGATAAAATTGTTTCCCTTGATGGAGAATTCTAGAACCAGGGGACATAGATTCAAGATAAGTGGCAGAAGGTGTAGGGGGGACATGAGGAAGAACTTTTTTACGCAGAGGGTAGTGGGTGTCTGGAATTCGCTGTCCAAGTTGGTGGTAGAGGTAGAAACTCTAAACTCTTTTAAAAAGTCCCTGGATCTGCACCTGAAGTGCTGTAAGCTGCAGGGCTATGGGCCGGGTGCAGGAAGGTGGGATTAGAAAGGTCACCTGGGTGTCCTTGGGCTGGCAGGGACAAGATGGGCTGAATGGCCTCCTTCTGTGCTGTAACTTTTAAATGGTTCTATGTGGTGAGGAGGCATTTGGTGGGTGTTATACAAACATAAGAATTAGGAACCAGAGGAGGCCATTCAGCCCCTCGAGCCTGTTCCGCCATTCAATAAGATCAAGGCCGACCTGTTTGTGTTTCGATTCCCACATTTCCATCTAACCCCGATAACCTTTGATTCCCTTGCCTAACAACCTATCTACCTCTGCCTTAAAAATATTCAGTGACCCCGTCTCCACCACCTTCTGAGGCCGAGAGTTCCAAACTCACACAACCCTCTGAGAGATAAAAATTCTCCTCATCTCTGTCCTAAAAGGGTGACCCCTAATTTTAAACCAGTGACCCCCCTAGTCCTGGACTCACCCGCAAGAGGAAACATCCCTTCCATGTCCACCTTGTCAAGGCCGTTCAGGATCTTGTAAACTTCAATCAAACCACCCCTCACTCTTCTAAACTCCAGTGGGAACAAGCCCAGTCTGTCCAACCCTCCCTCATAAAACAACCCTGGTCCAGAGTTCGAGGTTGAGTTTGTGTTAGTGTTAGAGTTAGTGTTTGAGTTTGTGTTAGAATTACATATTGTACACTATTCACAGCACAGAATCTGTGTTGGGGTTAGGGTTGGTATAGGTTTTAGGGTCAGGTTTATGGTTGGGGCTGGGTTTATGTTTGGGGTTTAGGGTGAGGTTTAGGGCTAGATTTGGGTTTAGGGTGGGGTTTAGGGTTAGGGCTAGATTCAAGTTTAGGGTTAGGTTGGGGTTCAGGGTTAGGTTTAGGGTTAGGGTGGAGTTTAGGATTGGGGTTTAGGGTTAGGCTGGAGTTTAGGGTTAAGGTTTAGGGTTGGGGTTTAGGGTTATGGTGGGGTTTAGGGTTCATGTTTAGGGTTAAGTTTAGGGTTAGGGTTAGGTTTGGGGTTAGGGTTAGGGTGGAGTTTAGGGTTGGGGTTTAGGGTTAGGGTGGAGTTTAGGGTTGGGGTTTAGGGTTAGGGTGGGGTTAGGATTAGGGTTAGGGTTATGTTTGGGTTTAGGGTTAGGGTGGAGTTTAGGATCGGGATTTAGGGTTAGGGTGGGGTTTACGATTAGGGTTAAGTTTAGGGTTAGGGTTAGGTTTGTGTTTTGGGTTAAGTTTAGGGTTAGGGTTATGTTTGGGTTTAGGGTTGGTGTTAATGGAAGTAGATTAGCGGGAGAGCTACATTTAGCTCGAGTAGTGAGTTAGGGTTAGGGTTAGGTTTAGGGTTAGGATTAGGTTCGAGTTCAGGGTGTTAATGGAAGTAGATTAGCAGGAGAGCTACATTTAGCTTGAGTAGTGAGTAGGAACCTCCCCTCTGAACCCTGCTGCTGTGGGAATGGGGTGACTGGACACCGGAGCTGATTGAAGCGTGTGAGGGGTCTGACACCTCGGATGTCACTGGGAAAATGAAGATTGAATTTTTAAGAGAGGAACATGGGGACAGGATAGGATCATTCAGCCCGCGGAGCCTGGTGCCTTTCGGTTGGATGAAGGCTGATCTGTATTTTGGGGCGCTCAAGGGTCTGGTGCGAGGTGTAAATTAACGCTGTTACGTTACCGTGTTAACCCTTCCCTTCTCTTTGCTTGCCAGTCTTCCTCACGAACTCCAGCGGGAACGGGAACCGGGAACATGACCCCGTGCTGCCCTCCAACATCCCACTGATCGCCGGCTCTGCCGGGGGGTTGGCCTTCTTACTCATCGTCACTGGTGCCATCGTGGCTGTGGTGTGCTACAGGAGGCGCCAATCCAAGCAGGCCGAGAGCCAGCGGTCGGCACTCCATCTCAGCACCCTTACCAGCCCCAAGCGGGGCACCGGGGGCAACAACAATGGCTCTGAGCTCAGTGACATCATCATCCCTCTCCGGACTTCTGACAGCACCTTCTGTCCCCATTATGAGAAGGTGAGCGGGGATTATGGTCACCCTGTGTACATTGTACAGGAGATGCCACCTCAGAGTCCCGCCAACATTTACTACAAGGTATGAAGACACACTGGGCGGGTGGGTGGGTCGGGCTGGAAGGTTGGTTGGTTGGTGGGGGGGAGGGGGTGTTGGTGGTGGCTGTTTGGGGGGGGGGGTGGGGATGAGGGAGGAGCCAGCGGACGATTTAAAACAGTGTTTCCTTCTAGAACTTTCTGGACCTTCCCGTCGCTGCTTCTGAGAAGCTTGCAAAGGGGGAATTTGGACAGGAGGATGGGAATAAGAAAGGACAGGGCTTAGACCCGGACGTTTAGTTTGGAGATGTGAAACCATGGACTTGGATTGGTTTGTCACACCCCACCCCCCAACCCCCCACCAACCCCCACCCCTCCCCCACTGTGGGGAAGAAATTCTCTCCAGGACTCTCCAAGAAACCCCTCTCCCCACCCCTCCCCTCCCCTCCCCTCCCCTCCCCTCCCCTCCCCTCCCCTCCCCTGCTCGGATCATCGCCGGCCGCTTCTCCAGTTGGGTTTGTGGGTTCAGCAGACGGTGGAGTTGACCAGAGACGTTTAACACAGGGTAACCACGGCAGCCCTGGATGCGGTTTGAAGATGTCCTTGTCTGTCAGAGCACACAGGCTTAGAGATGGACTGAGCCACTGGCTCCTGACAAAATTGTCCACCGCCCCCGCCACTCCCCCCCCACCACCACCGAGAGGGAGGGAGAGAGAGAGAGAGAGAGACGCCGAGAGTGGAACTCGAAACTCAACTTTCCCTCACGCGGAATGAAGGCTGGGCTGGGAATTTCTCTTTGGGGATTGATACGCAAGGGTGATGGGGAGGGCGGGGAGCATGTATTGTTTTGCCTGAAGCACTGAGTCTGATGTCGGACGTGTCTCGGAGAGGCTGCACTCACGTTAACGGAAAAACACCGGCCGACAGGAGGAGAGTTACGTTGCGATCAAGGCTCCAGCTGGGCCTAACCCACTCCACCCTGGACCTGAGGGAAGGAGGTAACTCGATACCCAGGGCAGATGAAGCTGGTGAAGGGTCTCGTGAGCCTGACGTTGCTGGGAGAAAGAGACTATTTTTTAGAGACAAACGTGGGGACGAGGAGAAGGCCATTCAGCCCCTCGAGCCTTACCCACCATTCATTGGGATCATGGCTGATCTGCATCAACTCCATCTTGGCCCCGTAACCCTGAATCCCCTTACCCAGCAAAAACCTATCAATCTCAGATTTGAAATTTCCAATTGATTCCCAACCTCAACAGCCTTTTTTTTGGGGGGGAGGGGGAGCGAGTTGCAGATTCGCTCTCCCCTCTGTGTGAGGAGGAGCTTTCTGACATCACCCCTGAACCAATTTGAAGGCTCTGTCCCCTTTTCTCTGGACCCCACCCCTCCCCAATCTATCGACCCCATCGAATCCTTTCATCATCTTAAACCTCTCGATTAGATCAACCCCTTAATCTTCTGCACTCGAGGAAATTTGATTAATTTAATTTAACCCTTTTAAGTCTTGGTATTGCTGTGGTGGATCTGGAAGTTGACTAAATGCGAGGAGTCACCAGCTGGTCTTTCTGAATATGGAGGGGCAGCCGGATACAGATCTGCTGTTGTCCAGCTTCCTTTGAATCAGGAGCCCTGTATTCCGACACTTCAGCCGATGGACCATGTGCTTTTACTGCAAAGCCCTTTCCTCAACTTGTCCAGTAGGAAACCACTGGGGGAGGGGTTGGCGTTGGCCAAAGGGCAGAGGTCATGAACCCGAAGCCTCAGTCATGTTACAATTTGACGTCCCTGTGTCCTTTGGTCCAATCAGTGAGGCCAGAGAGAGCGTGCGGGTGGGAATGGAGTGACCATGTGTCCTGAGTTCACACAGGGGCTTGGAGGGGCCTCTGGGCCCATACAAACCTTAGGAACAAAAGTCAGGCCTAGCTCTGAGACACGCTCCTAAATTCACCCCCTCAGTCTGTGCCCAGACCCCTCCTTTGCCCCCCTATCCAGTGTAGCTCATGACTCACCCCCAGGGCAGAGACTAGGGATGGAGGGCTCCGCACTGTTTGTTCAGTTCACGGACAGTGTGAGATTTTCACTCCTGCTCACCATGACGGAGAGGGGAGGGGGCGAGGGATTTGTTGTCAGCGTCCGTCTGGTGAGGAGCGCTACCGCAGAGGAGAGGGTATCCGATCGACATGAGGGAGGGGAGGCTTCCCCCAGTGTGGAGCAGGAGGACTGACTACCCCACGGTGTGTGTGTGTGTGTGTGTCCGAGTCCGCTCCCTCCATCAATCCCAGCCAGAGATTGGTCCAACAATCAATCCACCAGCCGGTCAAAGCGCAGTCACTCACCTTGGCTCGGTTTGCAGGCCGGAACCCCCAGTTAGTCCGTGTGAGGCAACCCCACCCTGCGCCCATGATGATCCCGCACCCTCGGCACTAGCTCCTCCAAACAAAGTTCCGTGCACAAGTGAACCTCGGCCTTCACAAGGCCTTCTTTTCAACTCTTTCCTGGACTCGAAATCAAGTTCTGTCGAAGGGTCATGGAGACTCGAAACGTCAACTCTTTTCTTCTCCGCCGATGCTGCCAGACCTGCTGAGTTTTTCCAGGTAATTCTGTTTTTGTCTCGGCCTTCACAAGATGGACAAGCTGCCCGGATGGTGGGTGGGGGGTGGGGGGGGTGGTGGGAAGCAGGCATCACCTACCCCTTCTCTTTGCCCTCTTGGCCCAAGCAGCGTTTGTGTGGGTGCAGCCTCCCACTCCCCCTTCCAGTGGGGCCGGAGCTGGGGGTGGGGTGCCCAGGCCTCCCGAGACAAGGAAATTAAACCAGGCCCCGGTGTGGGGGGGGGGGGGCGAAGGCCACAACTACCAAGACAGGGTCGGCAAGAGAGCGTCTGTCTGGTGCAACCGTGTCCCTGGACGCAGTATATCGTCGCCATGGTGACACTGATGGAGATTGGACTGCATAGCAACCTCGGGGGTTGACTTGTTGCTTAGCAACACGGAGGCGATGGTGGGGGGTGGGGGGCCAGTAACCAACATGGTGGAGACGGAGACAGGGGCCGGCGCAGACCCTGACAGCTGATCGCCAACAGGGCTTCACACTGAGTCTTACCACAACGTCAAGGGTTTGAGGCTCGGCACGCGGCCCCTTTAAGGCGTTGACGCTAGAGGATCTGTGTCGAATTGGACTCTGGTGGGGAAGGCCTCACCCGGATTGTGCTGCGTGTCTGGAAGGTGCTGACCAGCCCCAGCCCAGTGTTTCCCCATCTCCCTCAGAGCCAGGAGTTCCAGCGCTGCAAACTCTGGACACATCGGCAAAAGAACAAACCAGGTTTTATTGATGATTTTTGTTCCCTGAGTGGAAGTTTTCATTCTGTAAAAGAATCCCACACAGTGCACAGCGAGATAAACTCTTCTATCCAGTGTTTGGCAATTGTTCTCTCTGACCTGAATATACACCAAATTCAAACCTCCCTGTTCCTTAACATGACATTCTGAGCTCATTGAGATGAGTCTTACTTTTCCAGCATCTACTGTTCTCATCAAACTCTCCCAGGACAGGTACAGCACAGGGTTAGATACAGAGTAAAGCTCCCTCTACACCGTCCCCATCAAACACTCCCAGGACAGGTACAGCACAGGGTTAGATACAGAGTAAAGCTCCCTCTACACCGTCCCCATCAAACACTCCCAGGACAGGGACAGCACGGGGTTAGATACAGAGTAAAGCTCCCTCTACACCGTCCCCATCAAACACTCCCAGGACAGGTACAGCACAGGGTTAGATACAGAGTAAAGCTCCCTCTACACCGTCCCCATCAAACACTCCCAGGACAAGGACAGCACGGGGTTAGATACAGAGTAAAGCTCCCTCTACACTGTCCACATCAAACACTCCCAGGACAGGTACAGCACAGGGTTAGATACAGAGTAAAGCTCCCTCTACACTGTCCCCATCAAACACTCCCAGGACAGCTACAGCACGGGGTTAGATACAGAGTAAAGCTCCCTTTACACTGTCCCCATCAAACACTCCCAGGACAGGTACAGCACACGGTTAGATACAGAGTAAAGCTCCCTCTACACTGTCCCCATCAAACACTCCCAGGACAGGTACAGCATGGGGTTAGATACAGAGTAAAGCTCCCTCTACACTGTCCCCATCAAACACTCCCAGGACAGGTACAGCACGGGATTAGATACAGAGTAAAGCTCCCTCTACACTGTCCCCATCAAACACTCCCAGGACAGGTACAGCACAGGGTTAGATACAGAGTAAAGCTCCCTCTACACCGTCCCCATCAAACACTCCCAGGACAAGGACAGCAAGGGGTTAGATACAGAGTAAAGCTCCCTCTACACTGTCCCCATCAAACACTCCCAGGACAGGTACAGCACACGGTTAGATACAGAGTAAAGCTCCCTCTACATTGTCCCCATCAAACACTCCCAGGACAGGTACAGCACGGGGTTAGATACAGAGTAAAGCTCCCTCTACACTGTCGCAGCCTTATGAGAGCATCACCCACATGTCCCTGTATAATACTTGTCTCCTCTCTGTTCTCTGTGAGATTTCCATTCCAGAGTATGTTATTTCCCACTTGGTGCTGTGTTGGACCCTGACCCATTGTGTGTTACATAGCTTGTGTAAACCCTTCCCATCGCATCCTGGGCCAATCTCGTTCTTCACTTCATACTGCTGATCTCTCTGTCAATCCACCTTACACAACCCTCTCCTCAACTGGCTTCACTCGGTACACTCTTCAGTCGGTACACTCTTCAGTCGGTACACTCTTCACTCCGTACACTCTTCACTCCGTACACTCTTCACTCCATACACTCTTCACTCCATACACTCACTTCACTCGGTACACTCTTCACTCGGTACATTCTTCAGTCGGTACACTCTTCAATCGGTACACTCTTCACTCCATACACTCACTTCACTCAGTACACTCTTCAATCGGTACACTCTTCACTCCGTACACTCTTCACTCCGTACACTCTTCACTCCGTACACTCACTTCACTCCGTACACTCTTCACTCCATACACTCACTTCACTCAGTACACTCTTCACTCGGTACACTCTTCACTCCCTACACTCTTCACTCAGTACACGCTTCACTCGGTACACTCTTCACTCCATACACTCTTCACTCAGTACACTCTTCACTCGGTACACTCTTCACTCAGTACACTCTTCTCTCCGTACACTCTTCACTCCATACACTCACTTCACTCAGTACACTCTTCACTCGGTACACTCTTCACTCCATACACTCTTCACTCAGTACACGCTTCACTCGGTACACTCTTCACTCCATACACTCTTCACTCAGTACACGCTTCACTCGGTACACTCTTCACTCCGTACACTCTTCACTCCGTACACTCTTCACTCCGTACACTCTTCACTCAGTACACGCTTCACTCCGTACACTCTTCACTCCGTACACTCTTCACTCCGTACACTCTTCACTCCGTACACTCTTCACTCAGTACACAGCAAATGCTGCCTACCTTCCTGTAGGGGTACATACTGGTGTGTCTGGCGCTGGCTGCTTCCTGTGCTGCTGTGCTCCCAGTTATCCTGGGCAGGAAGAAATTGTGGGGAGATGGTGGATGTGGGACAGAGACCCATTTGTTGGGCCAAATGAATTTTTCAAGCCCTTTGAATTGTCCATCCTCTGGGATTGTCTTTCTGTCTCTCCCATCACACTCTCTCTCTCAATCTCAAATTAACTTTCTCTCCATCTCTCTCTCTATTTCACATGGTTTGTCTCTCTCACTGTCTCTCTCACTCTCTGTCTCTCCCTTACTGTCTCTCTCTCCCTGTGTGTGTCTCTCCCTCTCGTTCTCTCTGTCTCCCCCTCTCTCACTCTGTCTCTCTCTCTCTCTTTCTGTCTCTATCTGTCTCTCCCTCTGTTTCTGTGTCGAATTAACGAGAAGTGGAGGTGGAGGAGAGGGGGCATGGAGTTGGGAGGGGGTGTAGGAGAGGGGGCGGAGGAGGAGGTGTGGAGGAGAGGAGAGGAGGAGAGGGGGAGGGCGTGTGGGGGCCGGAGGAGAGTGGGGGGGCGGAGGTGGTTCAAGGAGAGGGGGATGAGGGAGGGAGGGAGGAGAGAAGTGGAAGGTGGGAGGTGGAGGAGAGAGGATGGAAGAGAGGGAAGGACAGGGGTGGAGGAGAGGGAGAAGGATAGGGAGGAGGAGAGGGTGTGTGAGTGTGGATTGGCCAACTCCTGCCCTGTTAGCCCAATGAGAGAGATCCTCCTCCTCAGCAACACCCACACAAGGGCCAGTTAGCAAGTGATACAATATTTATTAAAAAACACACCAGTTATCAATACCTTCCTCACCGCCTCAAACCCTCTTCTCCCTCCTGCCTCTTCCCTTTCCCTACTCTCCCCCTCTCCCTACCTCCCTCCATATCGTTCCACTCTCCCTCCACCTCTCTCTCCACTTCCCTCCATCTCTCTATCCCCATGCTCCCTCCATCTCCCTCTCTCTCCATCTCTCTCTCCACTCCCTCTGTCTCTCTACCTCCGTTCCCTCCGTCCCTCTATCTCCATGCTCCCTCCATCTCTCTCTCTCTCTCTCTCCATCCCTCTCTCCCCATCCCTCTTTCTCTCCACTCTCCCTCCGTTTCTCTCTCCTCCTGTATTCTTGAATGTACCTCACTCACCGCTCTTTCTTTCCTTTCTCTCTCACCCCCTCGCTACCTCCTGAGTGTTGCTGTCCCTCCCTCACCTACCTCTCCCCTTCCCCGAGCGGCGATTGGGTGGAAGAGTCAGTAGAAATGCCAATCAGGCAAAAGCCTCAGTTTGCCGACACTCGTGATCTTTTCTCCTGGAACCCTCTTTACACAGTTTGTGTATTTTTAGAGAACCTGCCCCGAGATTCACCCAAAGGCAGTGAAACGATTTCTCATTTGACACCTCATTTGTAAGTGATGTAAATAATTACTTTTTTTTAGCTTTTTTTAATTTTTGTAAAGTACACAAGTATTTTCTTGACTGGAGAAATGTTCTTAGACTTTAAATTATGCAAAATACTAAAAAAAAAATTAGCACTGGATTCAGCAGGAGTGGAGATCGAGTGCTCAGACAAAGCAACTTTTGAAGAGGATTTGCAGATTTCTTCCCGTATTCAGTGATGTTGAATCTGTGTCTTGTTAATTTGATCGTCTCTTTGATTCTGTGTGCACTTGTGACCAGATTGATAAACAGTTTTTTTTTTGCTATAAATAACCTCACTGGACTTACCATCAATAAATGATTTTTTTAACGAGTTGGCTCAGTTTCATATCCTCACCCTGGGTGTCAGGGCACAGAATTACACAGGAGGAGTTATACTCAGCACACCGTGCTAACGCTGGCTGTCTGAAAGATTCACCCACTCAGTCTCACACACACACACACACACACACACACACACACACCTGCCCTTACGCTGACAGCTGTGCATGCCTTTCCCCTTCAAGTATTTATCCAATTCCCTTTTGAAAGTTCCGATTGAATCTGCTTCTGCCGCCCTTTCAAACAGCGCCTTCCAGATCAGAACAACTCGCAGGTATCTGTTATTTTATACATAAACCCTCCCAAAACCCTCGATTAGATTCCAGTCTGTAACTCACTCCCGAGTATCTCTTATTCTATATATAAACCACTCCAAACCCCTCAATTAGAGTCCAGTCTGTAACTCACTCCCGAGTATCTCTTATTCTATATATAAACCACTCCAAACCCCTCAATTAGAGTCCAGTCTGTAACTCACACCCGAGTATCTGTTATTCTGTATATAAACCAACCTGCCCCAACCCCTCGATTAGATTCCAGCCTGTTACGCATTCCCGGGTATCTGTTATTCTATATATAAACCACCCCAAACCCCTCGATTAGATTCCAGTCAGTAACTCACTCCCGGGTATCTGTTATTCTATATATAAACCACCTAAACCCCTCGATTAGATTCCTGTCTGTAAATCACTCCCGGGTATCTGTTACTGTATATATAAACCACCCCGAACCCCTCAATTAGATTCCAGTCTGTAACTCACTTCTGGGTATCTGTTATTCTATATATAAACCACCCCGAACCCCTCAATTAGATTCCAGCCTGTAACTCACACCCGGGTATCTGTTATTCCAAATATAAACCACCCCGAATCTCTCGATTAGATTCCAGTCTGTAACTCACACCCGGGTATCTGTTATTCTATTTAAAAACCACCCCGAACCCCTTGATTAGATTCCAGTTTATAACTCACTCCCGGATATCTGTTATTCTATATATAAACACCCCTGAAACCCTCGCTTAGATTCCAGTCTGTAACTCACTCCCAGGTATCTGTTATTTTATATATAAACACCCCCGAAACCCTCGCTTAGATTCCAGTCTGTAACTCACTCCCAGGTATCTGTTATTCTATATATAAACCACTCCGAACTCCTCAATTAGATTTCAGTCTGTAACTCACTCCTGGGTATCTGCTATTCTTTATATAAACACCCTGAACCCCTCGATTAGATTCCAGTCTGTAACTCACTCCCGGATATCTGTTATTTTATATATAAACCACCCCGAACCCCTCAATTAGATTCCAGCCTGTAACTCACACCCGGGTATCTGTTATTCCAAATATAAACCACCCAGAATCTCTCGATTAGATTCCAGTCTGTAACTCACACCCGGGTATCTGTTATTCTATATATAAACACCCCCGAACCCCTCGATTAGATTCCAGTCTGTAAATCACTCCCGGGTATCTGTTATTCTATATATAAACACCCCCGAACCCCTCGATTAAATTCCAGTCTGTAACTCACTCCCGGGTATCTGTTATTCTATATATAAACCACCCCGAACCCCTCGATTAGATTCCAGTCTGTAACTCACACTCGGGTATCTGTTATTCGATATATAAACACCCCCACCCCCTCGATTAGATTCCAGTCTATATCTCACTCACTGGTATCTGTTTTTCTACATATAAACCCCACAGAAACCCCACGATTAGTGTCTAGTCTGTAACATACTCATGGGTATCTGTGTATCTGTTATTCTATATATAAACACCCCCGAACCCCTCGATTAGATTCCAGTCTGTAACTTCCTCCTGGGTATCTGTTATTCTATATATAAAACCCCCCCTCCCACCTGACAACCCCTCAATTAGATTCTATTCTGTAACTCACTCCCGAGTATCTGTTATTCTATATATAAACCACCCCCCCCACCACCAACCACTTGATTGGATTTCAGTCTGTAACTCACTCCCTGGTATCTGTTGTTCTATATATAAACCACCCCGAACCCTGAATTAGATTTGTCTGTAACTCACTCCCGGGTACCTGTTATTCTATATATAAACCCTCCCGAACCCCTCGATTAGATTCCAGTCTGTAACTCACAACCGGGTATCTGTTATTGTATATATAAACCACCCCGAACTCCTCGATTAGATTCCAGACTGTAACTCACTCCCAGGTATCTGTTATTCTATATATAAACCCTCCTGAACCCCTCGATTAAATTCCAACCTGTAACTTACTCCTGGGTATCTGTTATTCTATATATAAACAACCCCGAACCCCTCGATTAGATTCCAGTCTGCAACTCACTCCCGGATATCTGTTAATCTATATATAAACCACCGCGAACCCCTCGATTAGATCCCAGTCTTTAACTCACTCCCGTATATCTCTTATTCTATATATAAACCACCCAGCCCAATCCATCGATTCGATTCCAGTCTGTAACACACTCCCAGGTTTATATTATTCTATACATAATGCACCCTGAACCCCTCGATTAGATTCCAGTCAGTAACTCACTCCCGGGTATCTGTTATTCTATATATAACCCACCCCGATCCCCTCGATTACATTCCAGTCTGTAACCCACTCCTGGGAACCTGTTATTCTATATATAAACCCTCCAAACCCCTCGATTAGATTCTAGTCTGTAACTCACTCCCGGGTATCTGTTATTCTATATATAAACCCTCCAAACCCCTCGATTAGATTCCAGTCTGTAGCTTGCTCCCAGGTATCTGTTATTCTATATATAAACCACCCCGATCCCTTCGATTAAATTGCACTCTGTAACTCACTCCCGGGTGTCTGTTATTCTATATATAAACCCTCCCAAACACCTCGATTAGATTTCAGTCTATAACTTGCTCCCAGTTATCTGTTACTCTACATATAAACCCTCCAAACCCCTTGATTAGATTCTAGTCTGTAACTCACTCCCGGGTATCTGTTATTCTATATATAAACCACCCTGAGCCCCTCGATTAGATTCCAGACTGTAACACACTCCCGGGTATCTGTTATTCTATATATAAACCACCCTGAGCCCCTCGATTACATTCCAGTCTGTAACTCACTCCCGGGTATCTATTATTCTATATATAAACCACCGCTGAAATCCTCGATTAGATTCCAGTCTGTAACTTACTCCCAGGTATCTGTTATTCTCTATGTAAGTACCCCCCAAACCCCTCGATTAGATTTCAGTGTGAAACTCACTCCCGGGTGTCTGCTATTCTATATATAAACCCCCCCTGTAACCCTCAATTAGATTCCAGTCTGTAGCTCATTCCCGGGTATCTGTTATTCTATATATAAACCACCCCGAATCCAACGATTAGGGTCCAGTCTGTACCTCACTCCTGGGTATGTTATTCTTTATATAAACCACCCCGAAACCCCTCGAAAAGATTACAGTCTGTAACTCACTCCCGGGTATCTGTTATTCTATATATAAATACTCCCGAAACCCTCGATTAGATTCCAGTCTGTAACTCACTCCTGGGTATCTGTTATACTATATATAAACTCCCTGAACGCCTCGATTAGTTTCCAATCTGTAACTCACTCCCAGGTAGCTGTTATTATAAATATAAACCACCCCGAACCCCTCAATTAGATTCCATTCGGTAACTCACATTCGGGTTACTGTTATTATATATATAAACTGCCCCGAATACCTCGATTAGATTCCAGTCTGTAACTCACACTCGAGTATCTGTTATTCTATATATAAATACTCCCTGAACGCCTCGATTAGTTTCCATTCTGTAACTCACACCCGGGTATCTGTTATTATATTTATAAACCACCCAGAACACCTCGATTAGATTCCATTCTGTAACTCACACCCGGGTATCTGTTATTATATTTATAAACCACCCAGAACACCTCGATTAGATTCCATTCTGTAACTCACACCCGGGTATCTGTTATTATATTTATAAACCACCCAGAACACCTCGATTAGATTCCAGTCTGTAACTCACTCCCGGGTATCTGTTATTCTATATATAAACCACCCTGAACCCCTCGATTAGATTCCAGTCTGTAACTCACTCCCGGGTATCTGTTATTCTATATATAAACCACCCGAACCCCTCGGTTAGGGTCCAGTCTGTAACTCATTCCCGGGTATCTGTTATTCTATATATAAATACTCCCTGAACGCCTCGATTAGTTTCCATTCTGTAACTCACACCTGGGTATCTTATTATATTTATAAACCACCCCGAATACCTCGATTAGATTCCAGTCTGTAACTCATACCCGGGTATCTGTTATTATATTTATAAACCACCCCGAACACCTCGATTAGATTCCAGTCAGTAACTCACTCACGGGTATCTGTAATTCTATATATAAACCACTCTGCACCCCTCAATAAGATTCCAGTCTGTAACTCACTCCTGGGTATCTGTTATCATTTATATAAGCACCTCGAACCCCTTGATTAGATTCCAGGCTGGATCTCACTCCCGGGTATCTGTTATTCTATATATAAACAGCCCGAACCCCTTGATTAGATTCCATTCTGTAACTCACTCCGAGGTATCTGTTTTTCTACATATAAACCCCCCAGAAACCCTTCGATTAGTGTCCAGTCTGTAACTTACTCATAGGTATCTGTGTATCTGTTACTCTATATATAAACCACTCTGAAACCCTCGATTACATTCCAGTCTGTAGCTTACTCGCAGGTATCTGTTATTCTACACATAAACCCCCCTTCCCACCCGAGAACCCTTCGATTAGATTTCAGTCTGTAACTCACTCCCGGGTATATAAACCACCCCTCCTAACACCTCAATTAGATTCCAGTCTCTAAGTCAGTCCTGTGTCACTTTTATTCTATATATAAACCACCCCAATCCCCTCGATTACATTCCAGTCTGTAACCCACTCCTGGGGACCTGTTATTCTATAAATAAACCCTCCCAAACACCTCGATTAGATTTCAGTCTATAACTTGCTCCCGGGAATCTGTTATTCTACATATAAACCCTCCAAACCCCTCGATTAGATTCTAGTCTGTAATTCACTCCCGGCTACCTGTTATTTTATATATAAACCACCCTGAACACCTTGATTAGATTCCAGTCTGTAATTCACTCCCGGCTACCTGTTATTTTATATATAAACCCCCCTGAACACCTCGATTAGATTCCAGTCTGTAGCTTGCTCCCAGGTATCTGTTATTGTATATATAAAGTCCCCCGAACCCCTCGATTAGATTCTAGTCTGTAACTCACTCCCGGTTATCTGTTTTTTTATATATAAACCACCCCGAACCCCTTGATTAGATTCCAGTGAGTAACACACTCCCGGGTATCTGTTATTCTATATATAAAGTCCCCCGAAACCCTCGATTAGATTCCAGTCAGTAACTCACTCCCGGTTATCTGTTATTTTGTATATAAACCACCCATAATCCCTCGATTAGATTCCAGACGGTAATTCAATCCTGAGGGTCTGTTATTCTATATATAAACAACTCCGAACCACTCAATTAGATTCCAGTCTGTAACTCACTCCTGGTTATCTGTTATTTTATATATAAACAACCCCGAACCCATCGATTAGATTCCAGTTTGTAACTCACTCCCAGATATCTGTTATTTTATATATAAACAACCTCGAACTCCTCGATTAGATTCCAGTGAGTAACACACTCCCGGGTATCTGTTATTCTATATATAAACCTCCCCTGAAATGCTCGATTAGATTCCAGTCTGAAGCTCACCCCCGGGTATCTGTTATTCTATATATAAACACCTCAAACCCCTCGATTAGATTCCAGCCTGTAACTCGCTCCCGGGTATCTGTTATTCTATATATAAAGTCCCCCAAAACCCTCGATTAGATTCCAGTCAGTAACTCACTCCCGGTTATCTGTTATTCTATATATAAACCACCCCTAATCCCTCGATTAGATTCCAGACGGTAATTCAATCCTGAGTGTCTGTTATTTTATATATAAACAACCCCGAAACCCTCGATTAGATTCCAGTCTGTAACTCACTCCCGGATATCTGTTATTTTATATATAAACAACCCCGAACTCCTTGATTAGATTCCAGTCAGTAACTCACTCCCGGGTATCTGTTATTCTATATATAACCCACCCCTGAAATCCTCGATAAGATTCCAGGCGGTAAATCATTCCCAGGTATCTGTTATTCTACATATAAAACCCCCAGAAACCCCTCGATTAGATTCCAGTCTGTAACTTACTCCCAGGTATCTGTTATTTTATATATAAACCCCAGCCCCTCCTCCACCCCATAACCCCTCGTTTAGATTCCAGTCTGTAACTCACTACCTGGTATCTGTTATTCTTTATATAAACACCCCCCAAACCCCTCGATTAGATTCCAGTCAGTAACTTACTCCCGGGTAACTGTTATTTTATACATAAACCACCCCTGAAATCCTCGATTTGATTCCAGTCTGTGAATCACTCCCGGGTATCTGTTATTCTCTATATAAATACCCCCCAAACCCCTCGATTAGATTCCAGTCTGTAACTTACTCCCGGGTGTCTGTTATTCTAAATATAACGCCCCCCCCGAATCCCTCAATTAGATTCCAGTCTTTATCTCACTCCCTGGTATTTGTTATTCTATATATAAACATCCCGAACCCCTGGATTAGATTCCAGTCTGTAACTCACTCCCGGGTATCTGTTATTCTATATATAAACCACTCCGAACCCCTCAATTAGAACCCAGTCTGTAACTCACTCACGGGTATCTGTTAATCTATATATAAACACCCCGAACCCCTTGATTAGATTTCAGTCTGTATCTCAATCCCAGGTATCTGTTATTATTTATATAAACACCCCGAATCCCTCGATTAGATTCCAGAATATATCTCACTCCCAGGTATCTGTTTTTCTACATATAAAACCCCCAGAAACCGTTCGATTAGAGTTCAGTCTGTAACTTACTCCCAGGTATCTGTTATTTTATATATAAACCCCAGCCCCTCCTCCACCCCATAACCCCTCGTTTAGATTCCAGTCTGTAACTCACTACCTGGTATCTGTTATTCTTTATATGAACACTCCCTATCCAACCCCTCGATTAGATTCCAGTCTGTAACTCACTCCTGGGTCACTCTTATTCTATATATAAACCTGTATACCTGTGTATCTGTTACTCTATATATAACCACCCCGAAACCCTCGGTTACATTCCAGTCTGTAACTCACTTTCGGCTATCCGTTACTTTATATAGAAACCCCAGCCCCTCCTCCACACCAAACCCCTCAATTAGATTCCAGTCTGCAACTCACTCCTGGGTATCTGTTATTCTATATATAAACCACCCCAAACTCCTCGATTACATTCCAGTCTGTAACTCACTCCCTGCTATTTGTTATTCTATATATAAACCACCCCGAACCCTCGATTAGATTCCAGTCTGTAACTCACTCCCGAGTATCTGTTATTCTATATATAAACCACCCCGAACCCCTCGATTGGATTCCAGTCTGTAACTCACTCCCGGGTATCTATTATTCTAAATATAAACCCCCCCAAACCCCTCGATTAGATTCCAGTCTGTAACTCACTCCCAGATAGCTGTTATTATAAATATAAACCACCCCGAACCCCTCGATTAGATTCCAGTCTGTAACTCACATTCAGGTTACTGTTATTATATATATAAACCACCCCGAATACCTCGATTAGATTCCAGTCTGTAACTCACACTCGAGTATCTGTTATTCTATATATAAATACTCCCTGAACGCCTCGATTAGTTTCCATTCTGTAACTCACACCTGGGTATCTGTTATTATATTTATAAACCACCCCGAATACCTCGATTAGATTCCAGTCAGTAACTCACACCCGGGTATCTGTTATTCTATATATAAACCACTCTGCACCCCTCAATAAGATTCCAGTCAGTAACTCACTCCCAGGTATCTGTTATTCTGCATATAAACCCTCCAAACCCCTCGATTAGATTCCAGTCTGCAACTCACTCCCGGGTATCTGTTATTCTATATATAATCCACCTCGAACCCCTCAATTAGATTCCAGTCTATATCTCACTCCCTGGTATTTGTTATGCTATATATAAACATCCCAAACCCCTCGATTAGATTCCAGTGTGTAACTCACTCCCGGTTATCTGTTATTTTATTTATAAACCACCCCGAATCCCTCGATTAGATTCCAGACGGTAATTCAATCCTGAGTGTCTGTTATTTTATATATAAACAACCCCGAACCCCTCGATTAGATTCCAGTCTGTAACTCACTCCCGGATATCTGTTATTTTATATATAAACAACCCCGAACCCCTCGATTAGATTCCAGTCAGTAACTCACTCCCGGGTATCTGTTATTCTATATATAAACCACCCCTGAAATCCTCGATTAGATTCCAGGCGGTAAATCACTCCCAGGTATCTGTTATTCTACATATAAAACCCCCAGAAACCCCTCGATTAGATTCCAGTCTGTAACTTACTCCCAGGTATCTGTTATTTTATATATAAACCCCAGCCCCTCCTCCACCCCATAACCCCGCGTTTAGATTCCAGTCTTTATCTCACTCCCTGGTATTTGTTATTCTATATATAAACACCCCAAACCCCTTGATTAGATTCCAGTCTGTAACTCACTCCCGGGTATCTGTTATTCTATATATAAACCACTCCGAACCCCTCAATTAGAACCCAGTCTGTAACTCACTCACGGGTATCTGTTAATCTATATATAAACACCCCGAACCCTTTGATTAGATTCCAGTCTGTATCTCAATCCCAGGTATCTGTTATTATTTATATAAACACCCCGAATCCCTCGATTAGATTCCAGAATATATCTCACTCCCAGGTATCTGTTTTTCTACATATAAAACCCCCAGAAACCGCTCGATTAGAGTCCAGTCTGTAACTTACTCCCAGGTATCTGTTATTTTATATATAAACCCCAGCCCCTCCTCCACCCCATAACCCCTCGTTTAGATTCCAGTCTGTAACTCACTACCTGGTATCTGTTATTCTTGATATAAACACCCCCTATCCAACCCCTCGATTAGATTCCAGTCTGTAACTCACTCCTGGGTCACTCTTATTCTATATATAAACCTGTATACCTGTGTATCTGTTACTCTATATATAACCACCCCGAAACCCTCGGTTACATTCCAGTCTGTAGCTCACTCCCGGCTATCTGTTATTTTATATAGAAACCCCAGCCCCTCCTCCACACCAAACCCCTCAATTAGATTCCAGTCTGCAACTCACTCCCGGGTATATGTTATTCTATATATAAACCACCCCAAACTCCTCGATTACATTCCAGTCTGTAACTCACTCCCTGCTATTTGTTATTCTAAATATAAACCCCCCCAAACCACTCGATTAGATTCCAGTCTGTAACTCACTCCCAGATAGCTGTTATTATAAATATAAACCACCCCGAACCCCTCGATTAGATTCCAGTCCGTAACTCACATTCGGGTTACTGTTATTATATATATAAACCACCCCGAATACCTCGATTAGATTCCAGTCTGTAACTCACACTCGAGTATCTGTTATTCTATATATAAATACTCCCTGAACGCCTCGATTAGTTTCCATTCTGTAACTCACACCTGGGTATCTGTTATTATATTTATAAACCACCCCGAATACCTCGATTAGATTCCAGTCAGTAACTCACACCCGGGTATCTGTTATTCTATATATAAACCACTCTGCACCCCTCGATTAGATTCCAGTCTGCAACTCACTCCCGGGTATCTGTTATTCTATATATAATCCACCTCGAACCCCTCAATTAGATTCCAGTCTATATCTCACTCCCTGGTATTTGTTATGCTATATATAAACATCCCAAACCCCTTGATTAGATTCCAGTGTGTAACTCACTCCCGGTTATCTGTTATTTTATTTATAAACCACCCCGAATCCCTCTATTAGATTCCAGTCTGTAACTCACTCCCAGTTATCTGTTATTTTGTTTATAAACCACCCCGACTCCCTCTATTAGATTCCAGTCTGTAACTTACTACCGGGTATCTGTTATTATAAACAAAAAACACCCCTGAAATCCTTGATTAGATTGCACATGGTAACTCAGTCCCAGGTATCTGTTATTCTATATATAACCACCCCCCAAACCCCTCGATTATATTCCAGTCTGTAATTCACTCCCGGGTATCTGTTATTCCATATATAATCCACCCCGAACCCCTCGATTAGATTCCAGTCTGTAACTCACTCCCGGGTATCTGTTATTCTATGTATAAACCACCCCGAACTCCTCGATTAGATTCCAGTCTGTAACTCACTCCCAGGTATCTGTTATTCTATATATAAACCACCCCTGAAATCCTCGATTAGATTCCAGGCGGTAAATCACTCCCAGGTATCTGTTATTTTACATATAAAACCCCCAGAAACCCCTCGATTAGATTCCAGTCTGTAACTTACTCCCAGGTATCTGTTATTTTATATATAAACCCCAGCCCCTCCTCCACCCCATAACCCCTCGTTTAGATTCCAGTCTGTAACTCACTACCAGGTATCTGTTATTCTTTATATAAACACCCCCCAAACCCCTCGATTAGATTCCAGTCAGTAACTTACTCCCGGGTAACTGTTATTTTATACATAAACCACCCCTGAAATCCTCGATTTGATTCCAGTCTGTGAATCACTCCCGGGTATCTGTTATTCTCTATATAAACACCCCCCAAACCCCTCGATTAGATTCCAGTCTGTAACTTACTCCCGGGTGTCTGTTATTCTAAATATAACGCCCCCCCGAATCCCTCAATTAGATTCCAGTCTTTATCTCACTCCCTGGTATTTGTTATTCTATATATAAACATCCCGAACCCCTTGATTAGATTCTAGTCTGTAACTCACTCACGGGTATCTGTTAATCTATATATAAACACCCCAAACCCCTTGATTAGATTCCAGTCTGTAACTCACTCCCGGGTATCTGTTATTCTATATATAAACCACTCCGAACCCCTCAATTAGAACCCAGTCTGTAACTCACTCACGGGTATCTGTTAATCTATATATAAACACCCCGAACCCCTTGATTAGATTCCAGTCTGTATCTCAATCCCAGGTATCTGTTATTATTTATATAAACACCCCGAATCCCTCGATTAGATTCCAGAATATATCTCACTCCCAGGTATCTGTTTTTCTACATATAAAACCCCCAGAAACCGCTCGATTAGAGTCCAGTCTGTAACTTACTCCCAGGTATCTGTTATTTTATATATAAACCCCAGCCCCTCCTCCACACCATAACCCCTCGTTTAGATTCCAGTCTGTAACTCACTACCTGGTATCTGTTATTCTTTATATAAACACCCCCTATCCAACCCCTCAATTAGATTCCAGTCTGTAACTCACTCCTGGGTCACTCTTATTCTATATATAAACCTGTATACCTGTGTATCTGTTACTCTATATATAACCACCCCGAAACCCTCGGTTACATTCCAGTCTGTAACTCACTCCCGGCTATCCGTTATTTTATATAGAAACCCCAGCCCCTCCTCCACACCAAACCCCTCAATTAGATTCCAGTCTGCAACTCACTCCCGGGTATCTGTTATTCTATATATAAACCACCCCAAACTCCTCGATTACATTCCAGTCTGTAACTCACTCCCTGCTATTTGTTATTCTATATATAAACCACCCCGAACCCCTCGATTAGATTCCAGTCTGTAACTCACTCCCGAGTATCTGTTATTCTATATATAAACCCCCCCAAACCCCTCGATTAGATTCCAGTCTGTAACTCACTCCCAGATAGCTGTTATTATAAATATAAACCACCCCGAACCCCTCGATTAGATTCCAGTCGGTAACTCACATTCGGGTTACTGTTATTATATATATAAACCACCCCGAATACCTCGATTAGATTCCAGTCTGTAACTCACACTCGAGTATCTGTTATTCTATATATAAATACTCCCTGAACGCCTCGATTAGTTTCCATTCTGTAACTCACACCTGGGTATCTGTTATTCTATTTATAAACCACCCCGAATACCTCGATTAGATTCCAGTCAGTAACTCACACCCGGGTATCTGTTATTCTATATATAAACCACTCTGCACCCCTCAATAAGATTCCAGTCTGTAACTCACTCCCAGGTATCTGTTATTCTGCATATAAACCCTCCAAACCCCTCGATTAGATTCCAGTCTGCAACTCACTCCCGGGTATCTGTTATTCTATCTATAATCCACCTCGAACCCCTCAATTAGATTCCAGTCTGTAACTCACTCCCTGGTATTTGTTATGCTATATATAAACATCTCAAACCCCTCGATTAGATTCCAGTGTGTAAGTCACTCCCGGTTATCTGTTATTTTATTTATAAACCACCCCGAATCCCTCGATTAGATTCCAGTCTGTAACTCACTCCCGGTTATCTGTTATTTTGTTTATAAACCACCCCGACTCCCTCTATTAGATTCCAGTCTGTAACTTACTACCGGGTATCTGTTATTATAAACATAAAACACCCCTGAAATCCTTGATTAGATTGCACACTGTAACTCAGTCCCAGGTATCTGTTATTCTATATATAAACACCCCCAAACCCCTCGATTATATTCCAGTCTGTAACTCACTCCCGGGTATCTGTTATTCTATATATAAACCACCCCGAACCCCTCGATTAGGATCCAGTCTGTAACTTACTCCCGGGGAACTGTTATTCGATATATAAACCACCCCTGAAATTCTCGATTAGATTCCAGCCTGTAACTCACTCCCGGGTATCTGTTATTCTATATATAAACCACCCCGAACCCCTCGATTAGATTCCAGTCCGTAACACACTCCCAGGTATCTGTTATTCTATATATAAACCACCCTAAGCCCCTCAATTAGATTCCCGTCTGTAACTTACTCTCGGGTATTTGTTATTCTATATATAAACCACTCCGAACCCCTCATTTACATCCCAGTCTGAAACTCACTCATGGGTATCTGTTATTCTATATATAAACCACCCCGAACCCCTCGATTAGATTCCAGTCTGTAACTCACTCCCGGGTATCTGTTATTCTATATATAAACCACCCCGAACCCCTCGATTAGATTCCAGTCTATATCTCACGCCCAGGTATCTCTTTTTTTACATATAAACCACCTAGAAACCCATCGATTAGGGTCCAGTCTGTAACTTACTCATTGGTATCTGTGTATCTGATACTCTATATATAAAACAGCCCGAAACCCTCGATTACATTCCAGTCTGTAACTCACTCCCAGGTATCTGTTATTTTATATATAAGCCACCCGGAACACCTCGATTAGATTCCAGTCTGTAACTCACTCCCGGGTATCTGTTATTCTAGATATAAACACCCCGAACCCCTCGATTTGATTCCATTCTATATCTCACTCCGAGGTATCTGTTTTTCTACATATAAACCCCCCAGAAGCCCCTCGATTAGTGTCCAGTCTGTATTTTACTCATGGGTATCTGTGTATCTGTTATTCTATATATAAACCACCCCGAAACCCTCGATTACATTCCAGTCTGTAACTTACTCCCGGGTATCTGTTATTCTATATATAAACTCCCAACCCCCCGAACCCTCGATTAGATTCCAGTCAGTAACTCATTCCCGGTTATCTGTTATTTTATATATAAACCACCCCTAATCCCTCGATTAGATTCCAGACGGTAATTCAATCCTTAGTATCTGTTATTTTATATATAAACAACCCCGAACCCCTCGATTAGATTCCAGTCTGTAACTCACTCCCGGATATCTGTTATTTTATATATAAACAACCCCGAACTCCTCGATTAGATTCCAGTCAGTAACTCACTCCCGGGTATCTTTTATTCTATATATAAACCACTTCTGAAATCCTCGATTAGATTCCAGGCGGTAAATCATTCCCAGGCATCTGTTATTCTACATATAAAACCCCCAGAAACCCCTCGATTAGATTCCAGTCTGTAACTTACTCCCAGGTATCTGTTATTTTATATATAAACCCCAGCCCCTCCTCCAGCCCATAACCCCTCGTTTAGATTCTAGTCTGTAACTCACTACCTGGTATCTGTTATTCTTTGTATAAACACCCCCCAAACCCCTCGATTAGATTCCAGTCAGTAACTTACTCCCGGGTAACTGTTATTTTATACATAAACCACCCCTGAAATCCTCGATTTGATTCCAGTCTGTGAATCACTCCCGGGTATCTGTTATTCTAAATATAACGCCCCCCCGAATCCCTCAATTAGATTCCAGTCTTTATCTCACTCCCTGGTATTTGTTATTCTATATATAAACATCCCGAACCCCTTGATTAGATTCTAGTCTGTAACTCACTCACGCGTATCTGTTAATCTATATATAAACATCCCGAACCCCTGGATTAGATTCCAGTCAGTAACTCACTCCCGGGTATCTGTTATTCTATATATAAACCACTCCGAACCCCTCAATTAGAACCCAGTCTGTAACTCACTCACGGGTATCTGTTAATCTATATATAAACACCCCGAACCCCTCGATTAGATTCCAGAATATATCTCACTCCCAGGTATCTGTTTTTCTACATATAAAACCCCCAGAAACCGTTCGATTAGAGTTCAGTCTGTAACTTACTCCCAGGTATCTGTTATTTTATATATAAACCCCAGCCCCTCCTCCACCCCATAACCCCTCGTTTAGATTCCAGTCTGTAACTCACTACCTGGTATCTGTTATTCTTTATATGAACACTCCCTATCCAACCCCTCGATTAGATTCCAGTCTGTAACTCACTCCTGGGTCACTCTTATTCTATTTATAAACCTGTATACCTGTGTATCTGTTACTCTATATATAACCACCCCGAAATCCTTGATTAGATTCCAGAATATATATCACTCCCAGGTATCTGTTTTTCTACATATAAAACCCCCAGAAACCGCTCGATTAGAGTCCAGTCTGTAACTTACTCCCAGGTATCTGTTATTTTATATATAAACCCCAGCCCCTCCTCCACCCCATAACCCCTCGTTTAGATTCCAGTCTGTAACTCACTACCTGGTATCTGTTATTCTTTATATGAACACTCCCTATCCAACCCCTCGATTAGATTCCAGTCTGTAACTCACTCCTGGGTCACTCTTATTCTATTTATAAACCTGTATACCTGTGTATCTGTTACTCTATATATAACCACCCCGAAACCCTCGGTTACATGCCAGTCTGTAGCTCACTCCCGGCTATCCGTTATTTTATATAGAAACCCCAGCCCCTCCTCCACACCAAACCCCTCAATTAGATTCCAGTCTGCAACTCACTCCCGGGTATCTGTTATTCTATATATAAACTACCCCGAACTCCTCGATTACATTCCAGTCTGTAACTCACTCCCTGCTATTTGTTATTCTATATATAAACCACCTCGAACCCTCGATTAGATTCCAGTCTGTATCTCACTCCCGGGTATCTGTTATTCTATATATAAACCCCCCCGAACCCCTCGATTAGATTCCAGTCTGTAACTCACTCCCGGGTACCTGTTATTCTATATATAAACCCCCCCGAACCCTCGATTAGATTCCAGTCTGTAACTCACTCCCGAGTATCTGTTATTCTATATATAAACCACCCCGAACCCCTCGATTAGATTCCAGTCTGTAACTCACTCCCAGATAGCTGTTATTATAAATATAAACCACCCCGAACCCCTCGATTAGATTCCAGTCTGTAACTCACACTCGAGTATCTGTTATTCTATATATAAATACTCCCTGAACGCCTCGATTAGTTTCCATTCTGTAACTCGCACCTGGGTATCTGTTATTATATTTATAAACCACCCCGAATACCTCGATTAGATTCCAGTCTGTAACTCATACCCGGGTATCTGTTATTATATTTATAAACCACCCCGAACACCTCGATTAGATTCCAGTCAGTAACTC
Organism: Isurus oxyrinchus; assembly: GCA_026770705.1. Taxonomy (NCBI): domain Eukaryota; kingdom Metazoa; phylum Chordata; class Chondrichthyes; order Lamniformes; family Lamnidae; genus Isurus; species Isurus oxyrinchus. The sequence continues at coordinate 4,481,277 of JANJGN010000033.1, forward strand.
ACTCACGGGTATCTGTTATTCTATATATAAACCACTCTGCACCCCTCAATAAGATTCCAGTCTGTAACTCACTCCCGGGTATCTGTTATTCTGCATATAAACCCTCCAAAGCCCTCGATTAGATTCCAGTCTGCAACTCACTCCCGGGTATCTGTTATTCTATATATAATCCACCTCGAACCCCTCGATTAGATTCCAGTCTATATCTCACTCCCTGGTATTTGTTATGCTATATATAAACATCCCAAACCCCTCGATTAGATTCCAGTGTGTAACTCACTCCCGGTTATCTGTTATTTTATTTATAAACCACCCTGAATCCCTCGATTAGATTCCAGTCTGTAACTCACTCCCGGGTATCTGTTATTCTATATATAAACCACCTAAACCCCTCGATTAGTTTCCAGTCTGTAACTTACTCCCGGGTATCTGTTATTCTAAATATAACGCCCCCCCGAATCCCTCAATTAGATTCCAGTCTTTATCTCACTCCCTGGTATTTGTTATTCTATATATAAACATCCCGAACCCCTGGATTAGATTCCAGTCTGTAACTCACTCCCGGGATCTGTTATTCTATATATAAACCACTCCGAACCCCTCAATTAGAACCCAGTCTGTAACTCACTCACGGGTATCTGTTAATCTATATATAAACACCCCGAACCCCTCGATTAGAGTCCAGAATATATCTCACTCCCAGGTATCTGTTTTTCTACATATAAAACCCCCAGAAACCGCTCGATTAGAGTCCAGTCTGTAACTTACTCCCAGGTATCTGTTATTTTATATATAAACCCCAGCCCCTCCTCCACCCCATAACCCCTCGTTTAGATTCCAGTCTGTAACTCACTACCTGGTATCTATTATTCTTTATGTAAACACTCCCTATCCAACCCCTCGATTAGATTCCAGTCTGTAACTCACTCCTGGGTCACTCTTATTCTATATATAAACCCTTATACCTGTGTATCTGTTACTCTATATATAACCACCCCGAAACCCTCGGTTACATTCCAGTCTGTAGCTCACTCCCGGCTATCTGTTATTTTATATAGAAACCCCAGCCCCTCCTCCACACCAAACCCCTCAATTAGATTCCAGTCTGCAACTCACTCCCGGGTATCTGTTATTCTATATATAAACCACCCCGAACTCCTCGATTACATTCCAGTCTGTAACTCACTCCCTGCTATTTGTTATTCTATATATAAACCACCTCGAACCCTCGATTAGATTCCAGTCTGTATCTCACTCCCGGGTATCTGTTATTCTATATATAAACCCCCCCGAACCCCTCGATTAGATTCCAGTCTGTAACTCACTCCCGGGTACCTGTTATTCTATATATAAACCACACCGAACGCTCGATTAGATTCCAGTCTGTAACTCACTCCCGAGTATCTGTTATTCTATATATAAACCACCCCGAACCCCTCGATTAGATTCCAGTCTGTAACTCACTCCCGGGTATCTATTATTCTAAATATAAACCCCCCCAAAACCTTCGATTAGATTCCAGTCTGTAACTCACTCCCAGATAGCTGTTATTATAAATATAAACCACCCCGAACCCCTCGATTAGATTCCAGTCGGTAACTCACATTCAGGTTACTGTTATTATATATATAAACCACCCCGAATACCTCGATTAGATTCCAGTCTGTAACTCACACTCGAGTATCTGTTATTCTATATATAAATACTCCCTGAACGCCTCGATTAGTTTCCATTCTGTAACTCGCACCTGGGTATCTGTTATTATATTTATAAACCACCCCGAATACCTCGATTAGATTCCAGTCTGTAACTCATACCCGGGTATCTGTTTATATTTATAAACCACCCCGAACACCTCGATTAGATTCCAGTCAGTAACTCACACCCGGGTATCTGTTATTCTATATATAAACCACTCTGCACCCCTCAATAAGATTCCAGTCTGTAACTCACTCCCGGGTATCTGTTATTCTGCATATAAACCCTCCAAACCCCTCGATTAGATTCCAGTCTGCAACTCACTCCCGGGTATCTGTTATTCTATATATAATCCACCTCGAACCCCTCAATTAGATTCCAGTCTATATCTCACTCCCTGGTATTTGTTATGCCATATATAAACATCCCAAACCCCTCGATTAGATTCCAGTGTGTAACTCACTCCCGGTTATCTGTTATTTTATTTATAAACCACCCCGAATCCCTCTATTAGATTCCAGTCTGTAACTCACTCCCGGGTATCTGTTATTCTATATATAAACCACCTAAACCCCTCGATTAGTTTCCAGTCTGTAACTCACTCCCGGGTATCTGTTATTCTATATATAAACCCCCCCGAACCCCTCGATTAGATTCCAGTCTGTAACTCACTCCCTGGTATTTGTTATGCTATATATAAACATCCCAAACCCCTCGATTAGATTCCAGTGTGTAACTCACTCCCGGTTATCTGTTATTTTATTTATAAACCACCCTGAATCCCTCTATTAGATTCCAGTCTGTAACTCACTCCCGGGTATCTGTTATTCTATATATAAACCACCTGAACCCCTCGATTAGTTTCCAGTCTGTAACTTACTCCCAGGTATCTGTTATTCTAAATATAATGCCCCCCCGAATCCCTCAATTAGATTCCAGTCTTTATCTCACTCCCTGGTATTTGTTATTCTATATATAAACATCCCGAACCCCTGGATTAGATTCCAGTCTGTAACTCACTCACGGGTATCTGTTAATCTATATATAAACATCCCGAACCCCTGGATTAGATTCCCGTCTGTAACTCACTCCCGGGTATCTGTTATTCTATATATAAACCACTCCAAACCCCTCAATTAGAACCCAGTCTGTAACTCACTCACGGGTATCTGTTAATCTATATATAAACACCCCGAACCCCTCGATTAGATTCCAGAATATCTCTCACTCCCAGGTATCTGTTTTTCTACATATAAAACCCCCAGAAACCGCTCGATTAGAGTCCAGTCTGTAACTTACTCCCAGGTATCTGTTATTTTATAATAAACCCCACCCCTCCTCCACCCCACAACCCCTCGTTTAGATTCCAGTCTGTAACTCACTACCTGGTATCTGTTATTCTTTATATAAACACTCCCTATCCAACCCCTCGATTAGATTCCAGTCTGTAACTCACTCCTGGGTCACTCTTATTCTATATATAAACCTGTATACCTGTGTATCTGTTACTCTATATATAACCACCCCGAAACCCTCGGTTACATTCCAGTCTGTAGCTCACTCCCGGCTATCCGTTATTTTATATAGAAACCCCAGCCCCTCCTCCACACCAAACCCCTCAATTAGATTCCAGTCTGCAACTCACTCCCGGGTATCTGTTATTCTATATATAAACCACCCCAAACTCCTCGATTACATTCCAGTCTGTAACTCACTCCCTGCTATTTGTTATTCTATATATAAACCACCTCGAACCCTCGATTAGATTCCAGTCTGTATCTCACTCCCGGGTATCTGTTATTCTATATATAAACCCCCCCGAACCCCTCGATTAGATTCCAGTCTGTAACTCACTCCCGGGTACCTGTTATTCTATATATAAACCACCCCGAACCCTCGATTAGATTCCAGTCTGTAACTCACTCCCGAGTATCTGTTATTCTATATATAAACCACCCCGAACCCCTCGATTAGATTCCAGTCGGTAACTCACATTCAGGTTACTGTTATTATATATATAAACCACCCCGAATACCTCGATTAGATTCCAGTCTGTAACTCACACTCGTGTATCTGTTATTCTATATATAAATACTCCCTGAACGCCTCGATTAGTTTCCATTCTGTAACTCACACCTGGGTATCTTATTATATTTATAAACCACCCCGAATACCTCGATTAGATTCCAGTCTGTAACTCATACCCGGGTATCTGTTATTATATTTATAAACCACCCCGAACACCTCGAATAGATTCCAGTCAGTAACTCACTCACGGGTATCTGTTATTCTATATATAAACCACTCTGCACCCCTCAATAAGATTCCAGTCTGTAACTCACTCCCGGGTATCTGTTATTCTGCATATAAACCCTCCAAAGCCCTCGATTAGATTCCAGTCTGCAACTCACTCCCGGGTATCTGTTATTCTATATATAATCCACCTCGAACCCCTCAATTAGATTCCAGTCTATATCTCACTCCCTGGTATTTGTTATGCTATATATAAACATCCCAAACCCCTCGATTAGATTCCAGTGTGTAACTCACTCCCGGTTATCTGTTATTTTATTTATAAACCACCCCGAATCCCTCTATTAGATTCCAGTCTGTAACTCACTCACGGGTATCTGTTATTCTATATATAAACCACCTAAACCCCTCGATTAGTTTCCAGTCTGTAACTCACTCCCGGGTATCTGTTATTCTATATATAAACCCCCCCGAACCCCTCGATTAGATTCCAGTCTGTAACTCACTCCCGGGTATCTGTTATTCTATATATAATCCACCTCGAACCCCTCAATTAGATTCCAGTCTATATCTCACTCCCTGGTATTTGTTATGCTATATATAAACATCCCAAACCCCTCGATTAGATTCCAGTGTGTAACTCACTCCCGGTTATCTGTTATTTTATTTATAAACCACCCCGAATCCCTCTATTAGATTCCAGTCTGTAACTCACTCCCGGGTATCTGTTATTCTATATATAAACCACCTAAACCCCTCGATTAGTTTCCAGTCTGTAACTCACTCCCGGGTATCTGTTATTCTGCATATAAACCCTCCAAAGCCCTCGATTAGATTCCAGTCTGCAACTCACTCCCGGGTATCTGTTATTCTATATATAATCCACCTCGAACCCCTCAATTAGATTCCAGTCTATATCTCACTCCCTGGTATTTGTTATGCTATATATAAACATCCCAAACCCCTCGATTAGATTCCAGTGTGTAACTCACTCCCGGTTATCTGTTATTTTATTTATAAACCACCCCGAATCCCTCTTTTAGATTCCAGTCTGTAACTCACTCCCGGGTATCTGTTATTCTATATATAAACCACCTAAACCCCTCGATTAGTTTCCAGTCTGTAACTCACTCCCGGGTATCTGTTATTCTATATATAAACCCCCCCGAACCCCTCGATTAGATTCCAGTCTGTAACTCACTCCCGGGTATCTGTTATTCTATATATAAACCACCCCGAACCCCTCGATTAGATACCAGTCTGTAACTCACTCCCGGGTATCTGTTATTCTATATATAAACCACCCCGAACCCCTGGATTAGATTCCAGTCTGTAACTCACTCCCGGGTATCTGTTATGCTATATATAAACCCCTCCGAACCCCTCTATTAGATTCCAGTCTGTAACTTACTACCGGGTATCTGTTATTCTATATATAAACCACATAAATCCCTCGATTAGATTCCAGTCTGTAACTTACTACCGGGTATCTGTTATTATAAACATAAAACACCCCTGAAATCCTTGATTAGATTGCACACTGTAACTCAGTCACAGGTATCTGTTATTCTATATATAAACACCCCCCAAACCCCTCGATTATATTCCAGTCTGTAATTCACTCCCGGGTATCTGTTATTCCATATATAAACCACCCCGAACCCCTCGATTAGATTCCAGTCTGTAACTCACTCCTGGGTATCTGTTATTCTATATATAAACCACCCCGAACTCCTCGATTAGGATCCAGTCTGTAACTTACTCCCGGGTATCTGTTATTCTATATATAAACCACCCCTGAAATTCTCAATTAGATTCCAGTCTGTAACTCACTCCCGGGTAACTGTTATTCTATATATAAACCACCCCAAACTCCTCAATTAGGATCCAGTCTGTAACTTACTCCCGGGGATCTGTTATTCTATTTATAAACCACCCCTGAAATTCTCGATTAGATTCCAGTCTGTAACTCACTCCCAGGTATCTGTTATTCTATATATAAACCTTCCCGAACCCCTAGATTAGATTCCAGCCTGTAACTCACTCCCGGGTATCTGTTATTCTATATATAAACCACCCCGAACCCCTCGATTAGATTCCAGTCCGTAACACACTCCCGGGTATCTGTTATTCTATATATAAACCACCCCAAAACCCTCGATTAGATTCCAGTCTATATCTCACGCCCAGGTATCTCTTTTTTTACATATAAACCACCTAGAAACCCATCGATTAGGGTCCAGTCTGTAACTTACTCATGGGTATCTGTGTATCTGATACTCTATATATAAAACAGCCCGAAACCCTCGATTACATTTCAGTCTGTAACTTACTCCCAGGTATCTGTTATTTTATATATAAGCCACCCCGAACCCCTCGTTTAGAATCCAGTCTGTAACTCACTCCTGGTGATCTGTTATTCTAGATATAAACCACCCCGAACACCTTGATTAGATTCCAGTCTGTAACTCACTCCCGGGTATCTGTTATTCTAGATATAAACACCCCGAACCCCTCGATTTGATTCCATTCTATATCTCACTCCGAGGTATCTGTTTTTCTACATATAAACCCCCCAGAAGCCCCTCGATTAGTGTCCAGTCTGTATTTTACTCATGGGTATCTGTGTATCTGTTATTCTATATATAAACCCCCCCGAAACCCTCGATTACATTCCAGTCTGTAACTTACTCCCGGGTATCTGTTATTCTATATATAAACTCCCAACCCCCCGAACCCTCGATTAGATTCCAGTCTGTAACTCACTCCTGGGTCATTCTTATTCTATATATAAACCATCCCGAATCCCTCGATTTCATTCAAGTCTATAACTCACTCCTGGGAACCTGTTATTCTATACATAAATCCCCTGAACCCCTCGATTAGATTCCAGTCTGTAACTCACTCCCGGTTATGTGTTATTCTATATATAAACCCCCCCGAACCCCTCGATTAGATTCCAGTCTGTAACTCACTCCCGGGTATCTGTTATTCTATATATAAACCACCCCTGAAATTCTCAATTAGATTCCAGTCTGTAACTCACTCCCGGGTATCTGTTATTCTATATATAAACCACCCCAAACTCCTCAATTAGGATCCAGTCTGTAACTTACTCCCGGGGATCTGTTATTCTATTTATAAACCACCCCTGAAATTCTCGATTAGATTCCAGTCTGTAACTCACTCCCAGGTATCTGTTATTCTATATATAAACCTTCCCGAACCCCTAGATTAGATTCCAGCCTGTAACTCACTCCCGGGTATCTGTTATTCTATATATAAACCACCCCGAACCCCTGGATTAGATTCCAGTCTGTAACTCACTCCCGGGTATCTGTTATGCTATATATAAACCCCTCCGAACCCCTCTATTAGATTCCAGTCTGTAACTTACTACCGGGTATCTGTTATTCTATATATAAACCACCTAAATCCCTCGATTAGATTCCAGTCTGTAACTTACTACCGGGTATCTGTTATTATAAACATAAAACACCCCTGAAATCCTTGATTAGATTGCACACTGTAACTCAGTCACAGGTATCTGTTATTCTATATATAAACACCCCCCAAACCCCTCGATTATATTCCAGTCTGTAATTCACTCCCGGGTATCTGTTATTCCATATATAAACCACCCCGAACCCCTCGATTAGATTCCAGTCTGTAACTCACTCCTGGGTATCTGTTATTCTATATATAAACCACCCCGAACTCCTCGATTAGGATCCAGTCTGTAACTTACTCCCGGGTATCTGTTATTCTATATATAAACCACCCCTGAAATTCTCAATTAGATTCCAGTCTGTAACTTACTCCTGGGTATCTGTTATTCTATATATAAACCACCCCTGAAATCCTCGATTAGATTCCAGTCTGTCACTCACTCCTGGTGATCTGTTATTCTAGATATAAACCACCCCGAACACCTCGATTAGATTCCAGTCTGTAACTCACTCCCGGGTATCTGTTATTCTAGATATAAACACCCCGAACCCCTCGATTTGATTCCATTCTATATCTCACTCCGAGGTATCTGTTTTTCTACATATAAACCCCCCAGAAGCCCCTCGATTAGTGTCCAGTCTGTATTTTACTCATGGGTATCTGTGTATCTGTTAATCTATATATAAACCACCCCGAAACCCTCGATTACATTCCAGTCTGTAACTTACTCCCGGGTATCTGTTATTCTATATATAAACCACCCCTGAAATTCTCAATTAGATTCCAGTCTGTAACTCACTCCCGGGTATCTGTTATTCTATATATAAACCACCCCAAACTCCTCAATTAGGATCCAGTCTGTAACTTACTCCCGGGGATCTGTTATTCTATTTATAAACCACCCCTGAAATTCTCGATTAGATTCCAGTCTGTAACTCACTCCCAGGTATCTGTTATTCTATATATAAACCTTCCCGAACCCCTAGATTAGATTCCAGCCTGTAACTCACTCCCGGGTATCTGTTATTCTATATATAAACCACCCCGAACCCCTGGATTAGATTCCAGTCTGTAACTCACTCCCGGGTATCTGTTATGCTATATATAAACCCCTCCGAACCCCTCTATTAGATTCCAGTCTGTAACTTACTACCGGGTATCTGTTATTCTATATATAAACCACCTAAATCCCTCGATTAGATTCCAGTCTGTAACTTACTACCGGGTATCTGTTATTATAAACATAAAACACCCCTGAAATCCTTGATTAGATTGCACACTGTAACTCAGTCACAGGTATCTGTTATTCTATATATAAACACCCCCCAAACCCCTCGATTATATTCCAGTCTGTAATTCACTCCCGGGTATCTGTTATTCCATATATAAACCACCCCGAACCCCTCGATTAGATTCCAGTCTGTAACTCACTCCTGGGTATCTGTTATTCTATATATAAACCACCCCGAACTCCTCGATTAGGATCCAGTCTGTAACTTACTCCCGGGTATCTGTTATTCTATATATAAACCACCCCTGAAATCCTCGATTAGATTCCAGTCTGTCACTCACTCCTGGTGATCTGTTATTCTAGATATAAACCACCCCGAACACCTCGATTAGATTCCAGTCTGTAACTCACTCCCGGGTATCTGTTATTCTAGATATAAACACCCCGAACCCCTCGATTTGATTCCATTCTATATCTCACTCCGAGGTATCTGTTTTTCTACATATAAACCCCCCAGAAGCCCCTCGATTAGTGTCCAGTCTGTATTTTACTCATGGGTATCTGTGTATCTGTTAATCTATATATAAACCACCCCGAAACCCTCGATTACATTCCAGTCTGTAACTTACTCCCGGGTATCTGTTATTCTATATATAAACTCCCAACCCCCCGAACCCTCGATTAGATTCCAGTCTGTAACTCACTCCTGGGTCATTCTTATTCTATATATAAACCATCCCGAATCCCTCGATTTCATTCAAGTCTGTAACTCACTCCTGGGAACCTGTTATTCTATACATAAATCCCCTGAACCCCTCGATTAGATTCCAGTCTGTAACTCACTCCCGGTTATGTGTTATTCTATATATAAACCACCCCGAACTCCTCGATTAGATTCCAGTCAGTAACTCACTCCCGGGTATCTGTTATTCTATATATAAACCACCCCGAACTCTTCGATTAGGGTCCAGTTTGTAACTTACTCACGGGTATCTATTATTCTATATATAAACACCCCAAACCCCTCGATTAGATTCCAGTCTAAATCTCACTCCCAGGTATCTGTTTTTCTACATATAAACCCCCCCAGAAACCCCTCGATTAGGGTCCAATCTGTAACTTACTCATGGGTATCTGTGTATCTGTTACTCTATATATAAAACACCACGAAACCCTCGATTACATTCCAGTCTGTAAGTCACTCCCAGGTATCTGTTATTTTATAATAAACCCCACCCCTCCTCCACCCCACAACCCCTCGTTTAGATTCCAGTCTGTAACTCACTACCAGGTATCTGTTATTCTATATATAAACCCCCCCGCCCAACGCCTCGATTACATTCCTGTTTGTAACCCACTCCTGGGTACCTGTTATTCTATATATAAAGCACCTGAACCCCTCGATTAGATTCCAGTCTGTACCTCACTCCCTCGCATCTGTTAATCTATATATAAACCCCCCCAAACGCCTCGATTAGATTTCAGTCTATAACTTACTCCTGGGTATCTGTTATTCCACATATAAACCCCCCAAACTCCTCAATTAGATTCCTGTCTGTAACTCACTCCCGGGTTTCTGTTATTCTATATATAAACCACCCCGAACCCTTCAATTAGATTCCAGTCTGTAACTCACTCCCGGGTATCTGTTATCCTCTATTTAACACCCTCGATTAGATTACAGTGTGTAGGCCTCTCTCAGACACGGGGCTCACTCTGGGTGAATGCTCTGACAGGGTGTAGGCCTCTCTCAGACACGGGGCTCTCTCTGGGTGAATGCTTCGAGAGGGTGTAGGCCTCTCTCAGACACGGGGCTCACTCTGGGTGAATGCTCTGACAGTGTGTAGGCCTCTCTCAGACATGGGGCTCACTCTGGGTGAATGTCCTGACAGGGTGTAGGCCTCTCTCAGACACGGGGCTCACTCTGGATGAATGTCCTGACGGTGTGTAGGCCTCTCTCAGACACGGGACTCACTCTGGGTGAATGTCCTGACAGTGTGTAGGCCTCTCTCAGACACGGGGCTCACTCTGGGTGAATGTCCTGACAGTGTGTAGGCCTCTCTCAGACACGGGGCTCACTCTGGGTGAATGTCCTGACGGTGTGTAGGCCTCTCTCAGACACGGGGCTCACTCTGGGTGAATGTCCTGACAGTGTGTAGGCCTCTCTCAGACACGGGGCTCACTCTGGGTGAATGTCCTGACAGTGTGTAGGCCTCTCTCAGACACGGGGCTCACTCTGGGTGAATGCTCCGAGAGGGTGTAGGCCTCTCTCAGACACTGGTCTCACTCTGGGTGAATGCTCCGAGAGGGTGTAGGCCTCTCTCAGACACGGGGCTCTCTCTGGGTGAATGTTCTGACAGGGTGTAGGCCTCTCTCAGACATGGGGCTCACTCTGGGTGAATGTCCTGACAGGGTGTAGGCCTCTCTCAGACACGGGGCTCACTCTGGATGAATGTCCTGACGGTGTGTAGGCCTCTCTCAGACATGGGGCTCACTCTGGGTGAATGCTCTGACAGGGTGTAGGCCTCTCTCAGACACGGGGCTCACTCTGGGTGAATGTCCTGACAGGGTGTAGGCCTCTCTCAGACACGGGGCTCACTCTGGGTGAATGCTCCGAGAGGGTGTAGGCCTCTCTCAGACACGGGGCTCACTCTGGGTGAATGCTCTGACAGGGTGTAGGCCTCTCTCAGACACGGGGCTCACTCTGGGTGAATGCTCCGAGAGGGTGTAGGCCTCTCTCAGACACGGGGCTCACTCTGGGTGAATGCTCTGACAGGGTGTAGGCCTCTCTCAGACACTGGTCTCACTCTGGGTGAATGTCCTGACAGGGTGTAGGCCTCTCTCAGACATGGGGCTCACTCTGGGTGAATGTCCTGACAGGGTGTAGGCCTCTCTCAGATACGGGGCTCACTCTGGGTGAATGTCCTGACAGGGTGTAGGCCTCTCTCAGACACGGGTCTCACTCTGGGTGAATGTTCTGACAGGGTGTAGGCCTCTCTCAGACACGGGGCTCACTCTGGGTGAATGTCCTGACAGGGTGTAGGCCTCTCTCAGATACGGGGCTCACTCTGGGTGAATGTCCTGACAGGGTGTAGGCCTCTCTCAGACACGGGGCTCTCTCTGGGTGAATGCTCTGACAGTGTGTAGGCCTCTCTCAGACACGGGGCTCACTCTGGGTGAATGTCCTGACAGGGTGTAGGCCTCTCTCAGACACGGGGCTCACTCTGGGTGAATGCTCTGACAGGGTGTAGGCCTCTTTCAGACACGGGGCTCACTCTGGGTGAATGTCCTGACAGGGTGTAGGCCTCTCTCAGACACGGGGCTCACTCTGGGTGAATGCTCCGAGAGGGACTGGGGCCTCTGGATTGAATGACCTGCTGGTGCTTGCTGAACGTTGAAGTTATTTTTGCTGCCTGGGAGGGTGTCTCTCTCTCTCTCTTGCCTCTGATTGGCACAGTTGAAGTGTTCACTGCAGGTTACTATGATACCAGATAGCAGCCGCTTAGTTACAAGTGGCTTGCGATTCAGCAGTGAGTGTTGGGTTTAGCTTCTGATAGGGGCTAATCGACACTTGGTGTTGTGTAAGGAATCCAGGACTCAGTCAGTGACAGAGCTGCTCCCGGGCTGTGTGGAGAGTTTGGACGAGGGGGATGTGAAACCTCTTCCCCACCCCTCACACATGAGTATCATATTTCAGAAACTCTCTCTCCCTTCAAGCAGTCCCTCACGCCATTTCCGTGATCTGACCGTTAAAGGGGCCTGGCCTTCACATTGCGAGAGCAGGGACTGATGTAACTCTGCTCAAACGCAAACATACGACAGGCCAAGCTGATAATCATCCCACAGGAGGCCTCATAGAATCAGATAATGATACAGGAGGGCGCCTTTCGGCCCATCGTGACTGTGCTGTTTCCTGAAGGAACTATCCGATTAATCCCACTCAAGGCTCTTCTCTTCCTATAACCCTACAAACTTTACCCATCCAAGTGTTTAAATGCTCCTTATTGATCCTATCTAAACCCCTCGTGATTTTCAATGCCCTGATTAAATCGTATCTCTGCTCTAAAGGGAACAATCCCAGGCGCTCCAGTCCCTCCACGTTCACTGCCGTCCCTCAGTCTTGCCTCGACATTTCTGATCCACACCAACACGTCCAGTGAGAATTTGGACAATTGACACTGAGGGATCAGGACATGCTGTGAAGTGGGAGCCAGGTCGATCCACAAATCTTCTGCAGGCATCAGGTAATTCACCTCCGACTTTCCAATTATTGATCACCCCTCAGCTATGTTACCAATGTCCTCCTGAAGCGAAACCTGTCGTTCACAGAGGCTCTGGCAGACATATCACTCCAGTCTCACTCTCTGAGATTAGTCCTGCCCGTAACACTGTACTTACTAGAGTCAGTACTGAGGGAGTGCCGCACTGTCAGAGGGTCAGTACTGAGGGAGTGCCGCACTGTCAGAGGGTCAATACTGAGGGAGTGCCGCACTGTCGGAGGGTCAGTACTGAGGGAGTGCCGCACTGTCAGAGGGTCAGTACTGAGGGAGTGCTGCACTGTCGGAGGGTCAGTACTGAGGGAGTGCCGCACTGTCGGAGGGTCAGTACTGAGGGAGTGCCGCACTGTCAGAGGGTCAGTACTGAGGGAGTGCCGCACTGTCGGAGGGTCAGTACTGAGGGAGTGCCGCACTGTTGGAGGGTCAGTACTGAGGGAGTGCCGCACTGTCGGGGGTCAGTACTGAGGGAGTGCCGCACTGTCAGAGGGTCAGTACAGAGGAGTGCCGCACTGTCGGAGGGTCAGTACTGAGGGAGTGCCGCACTGTCGGAGGGTCAGTACAGAGGAGTGCCGCACTGTCGGAGGGTCAGTACTGAGGGAGTGCTGCACTGTCAGAGGGTCAGTACTGAGGGAGTGCTGCACTGTCGGAGGGTCAGTACTGAGGGAGTGCCGCACTGTTGGAGGGTCAGTACTGAGGGAGTGCTGCACTGTCAGAGGGTCAGTACTGAGGGAGCGCCGCACTGTCGGAGGGTCAGTACTGAGGGAGTGCCGCACTGTCGGAGGGTCAGTACTGAGGGAGTGCCGCACTGTCGGAGGGTCAGTACAGAGGAGTGCCGCACTGTCGGAGGGTCAGTACTGAGGGAGTGCTGCACTGTCGGAGGGTCAGTACAGAGGAGTGCCGCACTGTCGGAGGGTCAGTACTGAGGGAGTGCTGCACTGTCAGAGGGTCAGTACTGAGGGAGTGCTGCACTGTCGGAGGGTCAGTACTGAGGGAGTGCCGCACTGTTGGAGGGTCAGTACTGAGGGAGTGCTGCACTGTCAGAGGGTCAGTACTGAGGGAGCGCCGCACTGTCGGAGGGTCAGTACTGAGGGAGTGCCGCACTGTCGGAGGGTCAGTACTGAGGGAGTGCCACACACTGTTGGAGGGTCAGTACTGAGGGAGTGCTGCACTGTCGGAGGGTCAGTACTGAGGGAGTGCTGCACTGTTGGAGTGTCAGTACTGAGGGAGTGCCACACTGTTGGAGGGTCAGTACTGAGGGAGCGCCGCACTGTTGGAGTGTCGTACTGAGGGAGCGCCGCACTGTTGGAGGGTCAGAACTGAGGGAGTGCCGCACTGTCGAAGGGTCAGTACTGAGGGAATGCTGCACTGTCGGAGGGTCAGTACTGAGGGAGTGCCGCACTGTTGGAGGATCAGTACTGAGGGAGCACCGCACTGTTGGAGTGTCAGTACTGAGGGAGCGCCGCACTGTTGGAGGGTCAGAACTGAGGGAGTGCCGCAACGTCAGAGGGTCAGTACTGAGGGAGTGCCGCACTGTCAGAGGGTCAGTACTGAGGGAGTGCCGCACTGTCGGAGGGTCAGTACTGAGGGAGTGCTGCACGGTCGGAGGGTCAGTACTGAGGGAGTGCCGCACTGTCGGAGGGTCAGTACTGAGGGAGTGCCGCACTGTCGGAGGGTCAGTACTGAGGGAGTGCTGCACTGTCGGAGGGTCAGTACTGAGGGAGTGCTGCACTGTCGGAGGGTCAGTACTGAGGGAGTGCCGCACTGTTGGAGGGTCAGTACTGAGGGAGTGCTGCACTGTCGGAGAGTCAGTACTGAGGGAGTGCCGCATTGTCAGAGGGTCAGTACTGAGGGAGTGCTGCACTGTCAGAGGGTCAGTACTGAGGGAGCGCCGCACTGTTGGAGGGTCAGTACTGAGGGAGTGCTGCACTGTCAGAGGGTCAGTACTAAGGGAATGCCGCACTGTCGGAGGGTCAGTACTGAGGGAGTGCTGCACTGTCAGAGGGTCAGTACTGAGGGAGCGCCGCACTGTCGGAGGGTCAGTACTGAGGGAGTGCCGCACTGTCAGAGGGTCAGTACTGAGGGAGTGCTGCACTGTCAGAGGGTCAGTACTGAGGGAGTGCTGCACTGTTGGAGTGTCAGTACTGAGGGAGTGCTGCACTGTTGGAGTGTCAGTACTGAGGGAGTGCCGCACTGTTGGAGTGTCAGTACTGAGGGAGCGCCGCACTGTTGGAGGGTCAGAACTGAGGGAGTGCCGCACTGTCGAAGGGTCAGTACTGAGGGAATGCTGCACTGTCGGAGGGTCAGTACTGAGGGAGTGCCGCACTGTCGGAGGGTCAGTACTGAGGGAGTGCCGCACTGTCGGAGGGTCAGTACTGAGGGAGTGCCGCACTGTCAGAGGATCAGTACTGAGGGAGTGCCGCACTGTCGGAGGGTCAGTACTGAGGGAGTGCCGCACTGTTGGAGGATCAGTACTGAGGGAGCACCGCACTGTTGGAGTGTCAGTACTGAGGGAGAGCCGCACTGTTGGAGTGTCAGAACTGAGGGAGAACCGCAACGTCAGAGGGTCAGTACTGAGGGAGCGCCGCACTGTTGGAGTGTCAGTACTGAGGGAGCGCCGCACTGTTGGAGGGTCAGAACTGAGGGAGTGCCGCACTGTCGAAGGGTCAGTACTGAGGGAATGCTGCACTGTCGGAGGGTCAGTACTGAGGGAGTGCCACACACTGTCGGAGGGTCAGTACTGAGGGAGTGCCGCACTGTTGGAGGATCAGTACTGAGGGAGCACCGCACTGTTGGAGTGTCAGTACTGAGGGAGCGCCGCACTGTTGGAGGGTCAGAACTGAGGGAGTGCCGCAACGTCAGAGGGTCAGTACTGAGGGAGTGCCGCACTGTCAGAGGGTCAGTACTGAGGGAGTGCCACACTGTCGGAGGGTCAGTACTGAGGGAGTGCCGCACTGTCAGAGGGTCAGTACTGAGGGAGTGCCGCACTGTCGGAGGGTCAGTACTGAGGGAGTGCCGCACTGTCGGAGGGTCAGTACTGAGGGAGTGCCGCACTGTCAGAGGGTCAGTACTGAGGGAGTGCCGCACTGTCGGAGGGTCAGTACTGAGGGAGTGCCGCACTGTCGGAGGGTCAGTACTAAGGGAGTGCCGCACTGTCGGAGGGTCAGTACTGAGGGAGTGCCGCACTGTCGGAGGGTCAGTACTGAGGGAGTGCTGCACTGTCGGAGGGTCAGTACTGAGGGAGTGCCGCACTGTTGGAGGGTCAGTACTGAGGGAGTGCTGCACTGTCGGAGAGTCAGTACTGAGGGAGTGCCGCATTGTCAGAGGGTCAGTACTGAGGGAGTGCTGCACTGTCAGAGGGTCAGTACTGAGGGAGCGCCGCACTGTTGGAGGGTCAGTACTGAGGGAGTGCTGCACTGTCAGAGGGTCAGTACAGAGGGAGCGCCGCACTGTCGGAGGGTCAGTACTGAGGGAGTGCCGCACTGTCAGAGGGTCAGTACTGAGGGAGCGCCGCACTGTCGGAGGGTCAGTACTGAGGGAGTGCCGCACTGTCGGAGGGTCAGTACTGAGGGAGTGCCGCACTGTTGGAGGGTCAGTACTGAGGGAGTGCTGCACTGTCGGAGAGTCAGTACTGAGGGAGTGCCGCATTGTCAGAGGGTCAGTACTGAGGGAGTGCTGCACTGTCAGAGGGTCAGTACTGAGGGAGCGCCGCACTGTCGGAGGGTCAGTACTGAGGGAGTGCTGCACTGTCAGAGGGTCAGTACTGAGGGAGCGCCGCACTGTCGGAGGGTCAGTACTGAGGGAGTGCCGCACTGTCAGAGGGTCAGTACTGAGGGAGTGCTGCACTGTCAGAGGGTCAGTACTGAGGGAGTGCTGCACTGTCGGAGGGTCAGTACTGAGGGAGTGCTGCACTGTTGGAGTGTCAGTACTGAGGGAGTGCCACACTGTTGGAGGGTCAGTACTGAGGGAGCGCCGCACTGTTGGAGTGTCAGTACTGAGGGAGCGCCGCACTGTTGGAGGGTCAGAACTGAGGGAGTGCCGCACTGTCGAAGGGTCAGTACTGAGGGAATGCTGCACTGTCAGAGGGTCAGTACTGAGGGAGCGCCGCACTGTTGGAGGGTCAGTACTGAGGGAGTGCTGCACTGTCAGAGGGTCAGTACTGAGGGAGCGCCGCACTGTCGGAGGGTCAGTACTGAGGGAGTGCTGCACTGTCAGAGGGTCAGTACTGAGGGAGTGCCGCACTGTCAGAGGGTCAGTACTGAGGGAGTGCCACACTGTCGGAGGGTCAGTACCGAGGGAGTGCCGCACTGTCAGAGGGTCAGTACTGAGGGAGTGCCGCACTGTCGGAGGGTCAGTACTGAGGGAGTGCCGCACTGTCGGAGGGTCAGTACTGAGGGAGTGCCGCACTGTCGGAGGGTCAGTACTGAGGGAGTGCCACACTGTCGGAGGGTCAGTACTGAGGGAGCGCCGCACTGTCGGAGGGTCAGTACTGAGGGAGTGCCGCACTGTCGGAGGGTCAGTACTGAGGGAGTGCTGCACTGTCAGAGGGTCAGTACTGAGGGAGTGCTGCACTGTCAGAGGGTCAGTACTGAGGGAGTGCCGCACTGTCAGAGGGTCAATACTGAGGGAGTGCCGCACTGTCGGAGGGTCAGTACTGAGGGAGTGCCGCACTGTCAGAGGGTCAGTACTGAGGGAGTGCTGCACTGTCGGAGGGTCAGTACTGAGGGAGTGCCGCACTGTCGGAGGGTCAGTACTGAGGGAGTGCCGCACTGTCAGAGGGTCAGTACTGAGGGAGTGCCGCACTGTCGGAGGGTCAGTACTGAGGGAGTGCCGCACTGTTGGAGGGTCAGTACTGAGGGAGTGCCGCACTGTCGGGGGTCAGTACTGAGGGAGTGCCGCACTGTCAGAGGGTCAGTACAGAGGAGTGCCGCACTGTCGGAGGGTCAGTACTGAGGGAGTGCCGCACTGTCGGAGGGTCAGTACAGAGGAGTGCCGCACTGTCGATGGGTCAGTACTGAGGGAGTGCTGCACTGTCAGAGGGTCAGTACTGAGGGAGTGCTGCACTGTCGGAGGGTCAGTACTGAGGGAGTGCCGCACTGTTGGAGGGTCAGTACTGAGGGAGTGCTGCACTGTCAGAGGGTCAGTACTGAGGGAGCGCCGCACTGTCGGAGGGTCAGTACTGAGGGAGTGCCGCACTGTCGGAGGGTCAGTACTGAGGGAGTGCCGCACTGTCGGAGGGTCAGTACAGAGGAGTGCCGCACTGTCGGAGGGTCAGTACTGAGGGAGTGCTGCACTGTCGGAGGGTCAGTACAGAGGAGTGCCGCACTGTCGGAGGGTCAGTACTGAGGGAGTGCTGCACTGTCAGAGGGTCAGTACTGAGGGAGTGCTGCACTGTCGGAGGGTCAGTACTGAGGGAGTGCCGCACTGTTGGAGGGTCAGTACTGAGGGAGTGCTGCACTGTCAGAGGGTCAGTACTGAGGGAGCGCCGCACTGTCGGAGGGTCAGTACTGAGGGAGTGCCGCACTGTCGGAGGGTCAGTACTGAGGGAGTGCCACACACTGTTGGAGGGTCAGTACTGAGGGAGTGCTGCACTGTCGGAGGGTCAGTACTGAGGGAGTGCTGCACTGTTGGAGTGTCAGTACTGAGGGAGTGCCACACTGTTGGAGGGTCAGTACTGAGGGAGCGCCGCACTGTTGGAGTGTCGTACTGAGGGAGCGCCGCACTGTTGGAGGGTCAGAACTGAGGGAGTGCCGCACTGTCGAAGGGTCAGTACTGAGGGAATGCTGCACTGTCGGAGGGTCAGTACTGAGGGAGTGCCGCACTGTTGGAGGATCAGTACTGAGGGAGCACCGCACTGTTGGAGTGTCAGTACTGAGGGAGCGCCGCACTGTTGGAGGGTCAGAACTGAGGGAGTGCCGCAACGTCAGAGGGTCAGTACTGAGGGAGTGCCGCACTGTCAGAGGGTCAGTACTGAGGGAGTGCCGCACTGTCGGAGGGTCAGTACTGAGGGAGTGCTGCACGGTCGGAGGGTCAGTACTGAGGGAGTGCCGCACTGTCGGAGGGTCAGTACTGAGGGAGTGCCGCACTGTCGGAGGGTCAGTACTGAGGGAGTGCTGCACTGTCGGAGGGTCAGTACTGAGGGAGTGCTGCACTGTCGGAGGGTCAGTACTGAGGGAGTGCCGCACTGTTGGAGGGTCAGTACTGAGGGAGTGCTGCACTGTCGGAGAGTCAGTACTGAGGGAGTGCCGCATTGTCAGAGGGTCAGTACTGAGGGAGTGCTGCACTGTCAGAGGGTCAGTACTGAGGGAGCGCCGCACTGTTGGAGGGTCAGTACTGAGGGAGTGCTGCACTGTCAGAGGGTCAGTACTAAGGGAATGCCGCACTGTCGGAGGGTCAGTACTGAGGGAGTGCTGCACTGTCAGAGGGTCAGTACTGAGGGAGCGCCGCACTGTCGGAGGGTCAGTACTGAGGGAGTGCCGCACTGTCAGAGGGTCAGTACTGAGGGAGTGCTGCACTGTCAGAGGGTCAGTACTGAGGGAGTGCTGCACTGTTGGAGTGTCAGTACTGAGGGAGTGCTGCACTGTTGGAGTGTCAGTACTGAGGGAGTGCCGCACTGTTGGAGTGTCAGTACTGAGGGAGCGCCGCACTGTTGGAGGGTCAGAACTGAGGGAGTGCCGCACTGTCGAAGGGTCAGTACTGAGGGAATGCTGCACTGTCGGAGGGTCAGTACTGAGGGAGTGCCGCACTGTCGGAGGGTCAGTACTGAGGGAGTGCCGCACTGTCGGAGGGTCAGTACTGAGGGAGTGCCGCACTGTCAGAGGATCAGTACTGAGGGAGTGCCGCACTGTCGGAGGGTCAGTACTGAGGGAGTGCCGCACTGTTGGAGGATCAGTACTGAGGGAGCACCGCACTGTTGGAGTGTCAGTACTGAGGGAGAGCCGCACTGTTGGAGTGTCAGAACTGAGGGAGAACCGCAACGTCAGAGGGTCAGTACTGAGGGAGCGCCGCACTGTTGGAGTGTCAGTACTGAGGGAGCGCCGCACTGTTGGAGGGTCAGAACTGAGGGAGTGCCGCACTGTCGAAGGGTCAGTACTGAGGGAATGCTGCACTGTCGGAGGGTCAGTACTGAGGGAGTGCCACACACTGTCGGAGGGTCAGTACTGAGGGAGTGCCGCACTGTTGGAGGATCAGTACTGAGGGAGCACCGCACTGTTGGAGTGTCAGTACTGAGGGAGCGCCGCACTGTTGGAGGGTCAGAACTGAGGGAGTGCCGCAACGTCAGAGGGTCAGTACTGAGGGAGTGCCGCACTGTCAGAGGGTCAGTACTGAGGGAGTGCCACACTGTCGGAGGGTCAGTACTGAGGGAGTGCCGCACTGTCAGAGGGTCAGTACTGAGGGAGTGCCGCACTGTCGGAGGGTCAGTACTGAGGGAGTGCCGCACTGTCGGAGGGTCAGTACTGAGGGAGTGCCGCACTGTCAGAGGGTCAGTACTGAGGGAGTGCCGCACTGTCGGAGGGTCAGTACTGAGGGAGTGCCGCACTGTCGGAGGGTCAGTACTAAGGGAGTGCCGCACTGTCGGAGGGTCAGTACTGAGGGAGTGCCGCACTGTCGGAGGGTCAGTACTGAGGGAGTGCTGCACTGTCGGAGGGTCAGTACTGAGGGAGTGCCGCACTGTTGGAGGGTCAGTACTGAGGGAGTGCTGCACTGTCGGAGAGTCAGTACTGAGGGAGTGCCGCATTGTCAGAGGGTCAGTACTGAGGGAGTGCTGCACTGTCAGAGGGTCAGTACTGAGGGAGCGCCGCACTGTTGGAGGGTCAGTACTGAGGGAGTGCTGCACTGTCAGAGGGTCAGTACAGAGGGAGCGCCGCACTGTCGGAGGGTCAGTACTGAGGGAGTGCCGCACTGTCAGAGGGTCAGTACTGAGGGAGCGCCGCACTGTCGGAGGGTCAGTACTGAGGGAGTGCCGCACTGTCGGAGGGTCAGTACTGAGGGAGTGCCGCACTGTTGGAGGGTCAGTACTGAGGGAGTGCTGCACTGTCGGAGAGTCAGTACTGAGGGAGTGCCGCATTGTCAGAGGGTCAGTACTGAGGGAGTGCTGCACTGTCAGAGGGTCAGTACTGAGGGAGCGCCGCACTGTCGGAGGGTCAGTACTGAGGGAGTGCTGCACTGTCAGAGGGTCAGTACTGAGGGAGCGCCGCACTGTCGGAGGGTCAGTACTGAGGGAGTGCCGCACTGTCAGAGGGTCAGTACTGAGGGAGTGCTGCACTGTCAGAGGGTCAGTACTGAGGGAGTGCTGCACTGTCGGAGGGTCAGTACTGAGGGAGTGCTGCACTGTTGGAGTGTCAGTACTGAGGGAGTGCCACACTGTTGGAGGGTCAGTACTGAGGGAGCGCCGCACTGTTGGAGTGTCAGTACTGAGGGAGCGCCGCACTGTTGGAGGGTCAGAACTGAGGGAGTGCCGCACTGTCGAAGGGTCAGTACTGAGGGAATGCTGCACTGTCAGAGGGTCAGTACTGAGGGAGCGCCGCACTGTTGGAGGGTCAGTACTGAGGGAGTGCTGCACTGTCAGAGGGTCAGTACTGAGGGAGCGCCGCACTGTCGGAGGGTCAGTACTGAGGGAGTGCTGCACTGTCAGAGGGTCAGTACTGAGGGAGTGCCGCACTGTCAGAGGGTCAGTACTGAGGGAGTGCCACACTGTCGGAGGGTCAGTACCGAGGGAGTGCCGCACTGTCAGAGGGTCAGTACTGAGGGAGTGCCGCACTGTCGGAGGGTCAGTACTGAGGGAGTGCCGCACTGTCGGAGGGTCAGTACTGAGGGAGTGCCGCACTGTCGGAGGGTCAGTACTGAGGGAGTGCCACACTGTCGGAGGGTCAGTACTGAGGGAGCGCCGCACTGTCGGAGGGTCAGTACTGAGGGAGTGCCGCACTGTCGGAGGGTCAGTACTGAGGGAGTGCTGCACTGTCAGAGGGTCAGTACTGAGGGAGTGCTGCACTGTCGGAGGGTCAGTACTGAGGGAGTGCCGCACTGTTGGAGGGTCAGTACTGAGGTAGTGCTGCACTGTCGGAGAGTCAGTACTGAGGGAGTGCCGCATTGTCAGAGGGTCAGTACTGAGGGAGTGCTGCACTGTCAGAGGGTCAGTACTGAGGGAGCGCCGCACTGTTGGAGGGTCAGTACTGAGGGAGTGCTGCACTGTCAGAGGGTCAGTACTGAGGGAGCGCCGCACTGTCGGAGGGTCAGTACTGAGGGAGTGCTGCACTGTCAGAGGGTCAGTACTGAGGGAGCGCCGCACTGTCGGAGGGTCAGTACTGAGGGAGTGCCGCACTGTCAGAGGGTCAGTACTGAGGGAGTGCTGCACTGTCAGAGGGTCAGTACTGAGGGAGTGCTGCACTGTCGGAGGGTCAGTACTGAGGGAGTGCTGCACTGTTGGAGTGTCAGTACTGAGGGAGTGCCACACTGTTGGAGGGTCAGTACTGAGGGAGCGCCGCACTGTTGGAGTGTCAGTACTGAGGGAGCGCCGCACTGTTGGAGGGTCAGAACTGAGGGAGTGCCGCACTGTCGAAGGGTCAGTACTGAGGGAATGCCGCACTGTCGGAGGGTCAGTACTGAGGGAGTGCCGCACTGTCGGAGAGTCAGTACTGAGGGAGTGCCGCACTGTCGGAGGGTCAGTACTGAGGGAGTGCCGCACTGTCAGAGGATCAGTACTGAGGGAGTGCCGCACTGTTGGAGGGTCAGTACTGAGGGAGTGCCGCACTGTTGGAGGATCAGTACTGAGGGAGCACCGCACTTTTGGAGTGTCAGTACTGAGGGAGTGCCGCACTGTTGGAGTGTCAGAACTGAGGGAGAACCGCAACGTCAGAGGGTCAGTACTGAGGGAGTGCCGCACTGTCAGAGGGTCAGTACTGAGGGAGTGCCGCACTGTCAGAGGGTCTGAGAGAGTGCCGCACTGTCAGAGGGTCAGTACTGAGGGAGTGCTGCACTGTCAGAGGGTCAGTACTGAGGGAGTGCTGCACTGTCAGAGGGTCAGTACTGAGGGAGCGCCGCACTGTTGGAGTGTCAGAACTGAGGGAGAACCGCACTGTCAGAGGGTCAGTACTGAGGGAGTGCCGCACTGTCAGAGGGTCTGAGGGAGTGCTGCACTGTCAGAGGGTCGGTACTGAGAGAGTGCCGCACTGTCGGAGGGTCAGTACTGAGGGAGTGCTCACACACACACACACCCACTCACACTCACACACACCCGCACAAACCCACTCACATCCACGCACACTCGTGCACACCCGCGCACACCCACACACTCCCGCTCACGCCCACTCACACCCGCACACACCCGCACACACCAGCTCACACCCGCACACACCCGCACACACCCGCTCACACCCACACACAGCCATGCACACCCGCACACACCTGCACGCACGTGTGCACACCCACACACACCCGCTCATACCCATGCATCCCCGCGCACATGCGCACTCACACACACCCACACACACCCACTCACACCCGCTCACACCCACTCACACCCACATGCACTCCCACACACACCCACACACACCCACACACACCCACTCACACCCACTCACACCCGCACACACCCGCACACACCCGCTCACACCCGCTCACACCCACATGCACTCCCACACACACCCACACACACCCACTCACACCCGCACACACCCGCTCACACCCACACACACCCACGCACATGCGCCCACACCCGCACACACCCGCTCACACCCACACACACCCACTCACACCCGCTCACACCCACTCACACCCACATGCACTCCCACACACACCCAATCACACCCACACATACACCCACACACACCCACACACACCCACTCACACCCACTCACACTCACTCACTCACACCCGCTCACACCCACACATACACCCACACACACCCACACACACCCACACACACCCACTCACACCCACTCACACCCACTCACACCCGCTCACACCCACACACACCCGCTCACACCCACACACACCCATACGCATGCGCCCACACCCGCACACACCCACGCACACCCACGCACAATCGTGCACACCTGCACATACCCACTCACACCCGCTCACACCCACACACACCCACGCACACCCACACACACCCACGCACATGCACCCACACCCGCTCACACCCACACACACCCACGCACACTCGTACACACCCACGCACACTCGCGCATGCCCCATGAGAGATGGATGGGGTTAGAGGTGAGAGGGTGGAGGTTAGAGATGAGTGGGGTTGGGAGTTAGAGGTGAGAGATGGATGGGTATGGATGTGAGTGAGAGGGGGGAGGTTAGAGGCGTGTGGGGTTGGGGTGAGGTTGATCTTGTTCAGAGGGTGGAAGTTGTCAGAGGATGGGTTTGTGTCCTGGGACTGGGAGCATTGAGTAATTATTGGTTTACAGTCAGCTAAATACCCCACAGAAACAGTCAGAGCAGCAGCAACTGTGACTGCCACAGAAAGAGCAGGACTGTTAAATCAATCACTGGCTGTGAATGATTACTGCGGTTTCAGTGAGAAACCAGAAATATTTACAACACTCAAGGGTTTGCCTAAAACACACACACAGGCACACGCACACACTCACAGACACACACACAGACACGCACACAGACACGCACACAGACACACACACACACGCGCACAGACACACACGCACACACTCACAGACACGCACACAGACACACACACAGACACACATACACACAGACACACATACACACACACACACACACACACTCACAGACACACACTCACAGACACACACACAGACACACACATACAGACATGCACACGCACTCACAGACATACACAAACACTCACAGACACACACTCACAGACACACACTGACGGACACACAGACACACACACGCTCACAGACACACACTCACAGACACACACTCACAGACACACACACACACTCACAGACACACACGCACACACAGACACACACAGACACACACACACTCACAGACACACACACGAACACACAGACACACACAGACACACACACACACACAGACTCACAGACACACACATGCACACACAGACACACACACACACACAGGCACCCACTCACACACACAGACACACACACACACTCCACACACACACACACACACACACACACCGACATACACACACACACACACACACACACACACATACATGCACAGACACAGACACACGCACACACACAGACGCACACGCACACAGACACACACACACATGCACACACACACACACGCACACACACAAACATGCAAGCACATGCACACACACAGAAGTGCACATGCACACACACACGCACACACGCACAGCTGCACACACACACACGCACAAACACACAGACACTTGTGCATACACGCACAGATACACGTACACATGCATGGATGCACATGCATGGATACACTCACTCATACACACACATACGCACTAAAACATGCACAGATGCACGCACACACATATGTACACACACATGCATACACAGATACATACACACAGACAGTCACACATGCACATACACACATGCACACATGCATGAACACAAGCACAGAAGCACACACACACATGCGCAAACTGTACACAAGCACATGTACACACATATACACGCACACACACTTGCGCACACACGCACAGATACACATACACATGCATGGATGCACACACACACATACGCACTAAAACACGCACAAATGCACGCACACACTTATGCACACACACATGCATACACACAGACAGGCATACACATGCACGCACACATGATGCACACACAGACATGTACACACACACAAACATACACACACACAAACACAAATCTATACACACACACACGCACTCACATACACATGCATACACACAAACACAGATGAACACACATAACACATACACAAACACATGTGCTCACACTCACACTCGGATACACATAAACGGATATACACACACACGCACAGATACACATGCATGGATACACACATAGACACACAGGTGTGCACACACGAACAGATACACATGCATGAATACACACATGGACACACACGGATACACACAAACACGCAAGGATGTCCACATGTGAATGGACGTACACACAGACATATGCAGACACACGAACACACACATATGCATGCACACACAGACATGCACACACAGACACAAGATACAGAGACACATACACGCAGACATATGCCCGCATACACTCAAACACACACATATCCACACACACAAACACACATGGATCCACACACACAAGCACAGGTACACACACACACGCACATATACATATACACACACACACAGATGCTCACACAGGCATGCGCACACACATTCTGTGCCCAATCCATACAGTTAAAACCCCGATGGGAGCAGTGCTGTAGACCGGCTCTGGGGCCTGTGACAGGAGTGGGACATGAGGCCCAGCAAGACACTTCCACATTTCCTAAGGCCCCCACAGCCCTGTCATCAATTTAAACTTATTGAAGCCCAACGCAAACTGGAGGAACAACATCTCATCTTGCGACCAGGCACTTTACAGCCTTCCGGACTGAATATTGAATTCAACAACTTGAAATCAAGAGCTCTCTCCCCCATCCCCACCCCCTTTCCAATCTCCCCCTTTTTTCAATAATTTATATAGATTTTTCTTTCCCCACCTGTTTCCATTATTTTTAAATGTATTTCCATCCATTGTTTTATCTCCACCTTTTAGCCTTTTTCAATCCCTTCCTCCACCCCACCCCCACTAGGGCTATCTGTACCTTCACCCCACCCCACCCCCACTAGGGCTATCTGTACCTTCACCCCACCCCACCCCCACTAGGGCTATCTGTACCTTCACCCCACCCCCACTAGGGCTATCTGTACCTTCTCCCCACCCCACCCCCCACTAGGGCTATCTGTACCTTCTCCCCACCCCACCCCCACTAGGGCTATCTGTACCTTCTCCCCACCCCACCCCCACTAGGGCTATCTGTACCTTCACCCCACCCCACCCCCACTAGGGCTATCTGTACCTTCACCCCACCCCCACCCCCACTAGGGCTATCTGTACCTTCACCCCACCCCCACCCCCACTAGGGCTATCTGTAACTTCACCCCACCCCCACCCCCACTAGGGCTATCTGTACCTTCACCCCACCCCCACTAGGGCTATCTGTACCTTCACCCCACCCCAACCCCACGAAGGGCTATCTGTACCTTCACCCCACCCCCACTAGGGCTATCTGTACCTTCACCCCCACCCCACCCCCACTAGGTCTATCTGTACCTTCACCCCACCCCCACTAGGGCTATCTGTAACTTCACCCCACCCCACCCCCACTAGGGCTATCTGTACCTTCACCCCACCCCACCCCCACTAGGGCTATCTGTACCTTCACCCCACCCCGACCCCCACTAGGGCTATCTGTACCTTCACCCCACCCCACCCCCACTAGGTCTATCTGTACCTTCACCCCACTCCCACTAGGGCTATCTGTACGTTCCCCCCACCCCACCCCCCACTAGGGCTATCTGTACCTTCACCCCCACCCCACCCCCACTAGGGCTATCTGTACCTTCACCCCACCCCCACTAGGGCTATCTGTACCTTCACCTCACCCCCACTAGGTCTATCTGTACCTTCACCCCACCCCCACTAGGGCTATCTGTACCTTCACCCCCCACCCCCACTAGGTCTATCTGTACCTTCACCCCACCCCACCCCCACTAGGTCTATCTGTACCTTCACCCCACCCCACCCCCACTAGGTCTATCTGTACCTTCACCCCACCCCACCCCCACTAGGGCTATCTGTACCTTCACCCCACCCCCACTAGGTCTATCTGTACCTCGCTTGTCCTGCTTTCTACCCTTAATTAGCACATTCCTTAGATAATATCACCACCTTCATCACCTCTTTGTCCTTTTGTCTGGGACATCTTTTGGTTATCTCCACCTATCACTGGCCCTCTATCCAGCTCTACCTGTCCCACCCCCCTTAAACCAGCTTATATTTCACCCCTTTTCTATTTTTCCTTAGTTCTGTTGAAGAGTCAAACAGACTGGAAACGTTAACTGTGTTCCTGTCCGCAGATGCTGCCAGACCTGCTGAGTTTTTCCAGGTATTTTTATTTTTGTTTCAGATTTCCAGCTTCCGCAGTTTTTTACTTTCAAATTTATTGAACCTCGGATAGACCACACCCGGAGCTTTCTGCACAGTTCTGGCTGGGATATCCCTGGGTAAGATCCCACTTACACCATGCACACAAGGCTGGTGTCTGTATTAACAAACTGATGTGTGGACACAGAAGGAAAAATGATTGAGAACTCTGACCCCAGACTGGGAGACTTTAACAATCAGGACAGACTGAACCGGATGGGATGCTTTCTCAAATAAAGAGAAGACAAGATCTCCCTTCAGTCCCCCAGACTCAGATACCCCCTCAGTCTGTGATACCCCCTCAGTCTGTGATACCCCCTCAGTCTGTGATACCCCCTCAGTCTGTGACACCCCCCCCTCAGTCTGTGATACCCCCTCAGTCTGTGATACCCCCCCCCTCAGTCTGTGATACCCCCTCAGTCTGTGATACCCTCTCAGTCTGTGATACCCCCTCAGTCTGTGATACCCTCTCAGTCTGTGATACCCCCTCAGTCTGTGATACCCCCTCAGTCTGTGATACCCCTCTCAGTCTGTGATACCCCCTCAGTCTGTGATACCCCCTCAGTCTGTGATACCCCTCTCAGTCTGTGATACCCCCCTCAGTCTGTGATACCCCCTCAGTCTGTGATACCCCTCTCAGTCTGTGATACCCCCTCAGTCTGTGATACCCCCCTCAGTCTGTGATACCCCCTCAGTCTGTGATACCCCTCTCAGTCTGTGACACCCCCCCCCTCAGTCTGTGATACCCCCTCAGTCTGTGATACCCCCTCAGTCTGTGATACCCCTCTCAGTCTGTGACACCCCCCCCTCAGTCTGTGATACCCCCTCAGTCTGTGATACCCCCTCAGTCTGTGATACCCCTCTCAGTCTGTGACACCCCCCCCCTCAGTCTGTGATACCCCCTCAGTCTGTGATACCCCTCTCAGTCTGTGATACCCCCCCCTCAGTCTGTGATACCCCTCTCAGTCTGTGATACCCCCCCTCAGTCTGTGATACCCCCTCAGTCTGTGATACCCCTCTCAGTCTGTGACACCCCCCCCCCCTCAGTCTATGATATCCCCCTCAGTCTAGATTCCCCCCTCAGTCTGTAATACCCCCCTCACTCTATGATACCCCCTCAGTCTGTGATTCCTCCCTCAGTCTGTGATACCCCCTCAGTCTGTGATACCCCCTCAGTCTGTGATACCCCTCTCAGTCTGTGATACCCCTCTCAGTCTGTGATACTCCCCCCTCAGTCTGTGATACCCCTCTCAGTCTGTGATACCCCTCTCAGTCTGTGATACCCTCCCCTCAGTCTGTGATACCCCTCTCAGTCTGTGATACCCCCTCAGTCTGTGATACCCCTCTCAGTCTGTGATACCCCTCTCAGTCTGTGATACTCCCCCCTCAGTCTGTGATACCCCCTCAGTCTGTGATACCCCCTCAGTCTGTGATACCCCTCTCAGTCTGTGATACCCCTCTTAGTCTGTGACACCCCCCCCTCAGTCTGTGATACCCCCTCAGTCTGTGATACCCCCTCAGTCTGTGATACCCCTCTCAGTCTGTGATACTCCCCCCTCAGTCTGTGATACCCCTCTCAGTCTGTGATACCCCTCTCAGTCTGTGATACCCTCCCCTCAGTCTGTGATACCCCTCTCAGTCTGTGATACCCCCCCCCTCAGTCTGTGATACCCCCCCCCCTCAGTCTGTGATACCCCCTCAGTCTGGATTCCCCCCTCAGTCTATGATATCCCCCTCAGTCTAGATTCCCCCCTTAGTCTGTAATACCCCCCTCACTCTATGATACCCCCCTCAGTCTGTGATTCCTCCCTCAGTCTGTGATATCCCCTCAGTCAGTGATACCTCCCTCAGTCTGTGGTACCTCCTCAGTCTGTGATGCCCCCCCTCAGTATGTATGGGTTGTGACAGATTGGGGTACAGAGGGTGAGGGATTGGGGTATGAGGGTGAGGGATTGTGGTATAGGGTGAGGGATTGTGGTACAGTGGGTGAGGGATTGTGGTATAGGGTGAGGGATTGTGGTATAGAGTGAGGGATTGGGGTACAGGGGGTGAGGGATTGTGGTATAGGGTGAGGGATTGGGGTACAGGGGGTGAGGGATTGTGGTATAGGGTGAGGGATTGTGGTACAGGGGGTGAGGGATTGTGGTATAGGGTGAGGGATTGTGGTACAGTGGGTGAGGGATTGGAGTGCAGGGGGTGAGGGATTGTGGTACAGGGGGTGAGGGATTGGGGTACAATGGGTGAGGGATTGGGGTACAGGGGGTAAGGAACTGGACTACAGGGTGAGCGGTTGGGGTACAGGGGGTGAGGGATTGTGGTACAGGGGGTGAGGGATTGTGGTATAGGGTGAGGGATTGTGGTACAGTGGGTGAGGGATTGGGGTACAGGGAATGAGGGATTGGGGTACAGGGGGTGAGGGATTGTGGTACAGGGGGTGAGGGATTGGGGTATGGATGGGGTGTGAGATGGGGGTAAGAGGGAGCCAGGGTAATTGTCATACGCTGAAGCTGTGCCATCTGGGACTAAGTGTGGAGATCTTTGAGAGAGAGGAGCGGGCTGATGGGCAGAATGGCCTCAAGCTGTGCTGTGAGGATTCGAGATGAGTTGGAGGCTGTTTTCGAAGGTGTTGCTCTCACAGAGAAATGAAGGAGTTAATCCTTGTGAGGCTCCAATCAGTAATGAGCCAAGTGTCTGCTGCTGTGTTTTCTTAACCCCGAATTCTCCAGCCCCACCCAACGAGAGAGGGCGAGATACCCCTTCAGTCTGTGATACCCCCCTCAGTCTGTATTCCCCCCTTAGTCTGTATTCCTTCCTCAGTCTGTATTCCCCCCTCAGCCTATAATGCCCCCCTCAGTCTGTGATACCCCCCCCAGTCTATAATGCCCCCCTCAGTGTGTGATGCCCCCACAGTCTATGATACCTCCCTCAGCCTGTGATACCCCCCTCAGCCTGTGATGCCCCCCTGAGTCTGTGGTACCCACTCAGTTCACCTCCGCCCTGGAATCGGACCCAGGGAAATGACAGACACGGGAGGGTTTGGATAGAAGGGCAAAATTCATGGAATGATACAGGAGGAGGCCATTCAGTCCATCGTGCCTGTACTAGCCCCTTTGAAAATCCTATCCAATTAGTCCCACTCCCTCCCTGCTCTTTCCCCCCCAGCCCTGCACATTTTCCCCTTCAGGTATTTATCCAATTCCCTGTTGAAAGTTCCTGTTGAATCTGCTTCCACCGCCCTTTCAGGCAGCGCCTTCCAGATCACAACAACTCGCTGTGTCAATAAACCTTCCCCTCTGGTTCTTTTCACGACTCTCTTCAATCTGTGTCCCTCTGGTTACCGACCCTCCTGCCACTGGAAACAGTTTCTCCTCATTGACTCTATCCAAACCCCTCATGATTTTGAACGCCTCGATTCAATCTCCCCCTTAACCTTCTCTGCTCTAAGGAGAACAATCCCAGCTTCTCCAGTCTCTCCACATGAACTGAACTCCCTCAGCCCTGGGAACATTCTAGCAAACCTCCCTCCGCACCCAGTTCATTAATGGTTTTCTCAGTCCGTGACGTACGAGGCCAGTTAATCAGGTTAAATTGTACCGAGTGTGTTTAATTGAGGACCCTCTCCTGGCCAACAAGGGAAAAACACTTTGACCTGAGCTGGATTCTGTTACCATAAACACTCTAACAAGCTGGGAAAGGCCAAACTGACCAAAGGTGGGAGGCTTGAGTGGAGAGCAGAGGTGGCTGGATAATTGAGGGTGGTGGAAACAGATGGGGAGGCCGCTGACAGGGTCAAGACCCTGCTGGGGTCGAGGTCAAGGGAACAAGGCTTTGCCGTTTGTCTGGTGAGGACAGATACGCTCAGAGTGGGAGCTGGGTCACAGCACGGGGACAGAGACAAGGGGCTTGGTGGTGGGGGGCAGGGGACGGTGGTGGGGGGGGGGGAGGTCAGGTGGGGTGGGGGGGTGTGGAGAAGGTCATGGGGGTGGGGGGGTGGGGGGAGTCAGGGAAAGGGAGTTGTGGGGGGGGAGGTTAAGGCCAGCTGTCACCCATCAACCAGGGCTGCCGGGATTGTCAAGGACGCAGAGCGATTCTTCTGCAGACACCTGTCTGCTGAACATAGGGGGAGGTTTGGAAACTGCCAGTCAGTTAGATTCTGGGGAAGGCAGTTCCCTCACTGAGTTATCCCCCTGACCCACACATCAACGCTCGAGAACATGGCACTTAAAGGGACAACATCCCCACCAAATCCCCACCCACTCCCCAAGTGTCAACAGGACGGCACCCTGGACAATCTCTGATCCATTATTAACATTCGTAAATTCCTTGAATAATTATTTCCTCTGATGGTGGTAGCGGGGGTATTGGGGGTGGTGGTGGGGGTGGTGTGTGGGGGGGTGTAGAACCTTCCAATCAGAGCCCAGCCGTTCAGGGGGCGATGTCAGGAAGCAGAGAGGGGAGCGGGAATCTGGAACTCTCTCCCCACCCCCCAACTCCCCGGAAAAATTGCCATCCAGGTTGTGGGACTGGGGAGGACAATTGGAAGTTTCAAAGCTGGGCTTGGTAGGTTTTTATTGGGGGAGGGGGTTCAGGGTTGCAGGGACAAGATGGAGTTAAGGTGCAGATCAGCTGCGATTGAACCCAGTGTCGGTGTTTGAGGCCATTATTTACCCCCTTGGCCAACAGCATTGGAAAAGGAGATTGTCACAGAGTTGTTTATGGGAGCTTGCTGTGCATAACTTGGCTGTCGCTTTAGTGTTTGAGTCGGGACTCCCCTGGTTCCAAAGGGCGGATAAGAGGAACCGGGATTCTCTGTCAGCACTGAGGGCCGATTGATTTGGAGTGTGTTATTTGGGGAAGATTCATTGTGGGGTGTTGTCATTACTTGTCTGTGATATTCTCGCTCTCCTCAGTGATTATGATCAGATATGTGGACTGGAATGAGTCAGGGAGAGAAAAGCTCTTGTCGGGGGGGGATCTGTTCAAACAACAGCTGGAAGATCACTCGGTCCTGTCACTCACCCTCTCTCGTTGGGTGGGGCTGGAGAATTCGGGGTTAAGAAAACACAGCAGCAGACACTTGGCTCATTACTGATTGGAGCCTCACAAGGATTAACTCCTTCATTTCTCTGTGAGAGCAACACCTTCGCAACA
The DNA here is from genome assembly GCA_026770705.1 of Isurus oxyrinchus. Taxonomy (NCBI): domain Eukaryota; kingdom Metazoa; phylum Chordata; class Chondrichthyes; order Lamniformes; family Lamnidae; genus Isurus; species Isurus oxyrinchus. Next base: position 4,514,483 of record JANJGN010000033.1, read on the forward strand.
CCTTCGAAAAGAGCCTCCAACTCATCTCGAATCCTCACAGCGCAGCTTGAGGCCATTCTGCCCATCAGCCCGCTCCTCTCTCTCAAAGATCTCCACACTTAGTCCCAGATGGCACAGCTTCAGCGTATGACAATTACCCCGGCTCCCTCTTACCCCCATCTCACACCCCATCCATACCCCAATCCCTCACCCCCTGTACCCCAAACCCTCACCCCCTGTACCACAATCCCTCACCCCCTGTACCCCAATCCCTCACCCTATAGCCCAGTACCTCACCACCTGTACCCCAATTACTCACCCTACAGCCCAATCCCTCACCCCCTGTACCCCAATCCCTCACCCTATAGCCCAGTACCTCACCACCTGTACCCCAATTACTCACACTATAGCCCAGTCCCTCACCCCCTGTACCCCGACCGCTCAGCCTGTACTCCAATCCCTCACCCCCTGTACCCCAACCACTCGTCCTGTAGCCCAGTTCCTCACCCCCTGTACTCCGGTCCCTCAAACACTGTACCCCAATCCCTTACCCCCTGTACCCCAACCCCTCACCCCCTGTATCCCAGTCCCTCACCCCCTGTATTTCAAACCCTCACCCCCTGTACCCCAATTCCTCACCACGCCCCCCCCCATACCCCAATCCCTCACCCCCATACAACATCCTTCAACACACCCCCAAATGTCCACCCCTCACCCTCGTACCCCAAAGACTAACCCAGGGCAACATTATAAATGGTTTTCTCTTGACACTGGGACCTCCGCGATCGCTTCACTATCTCTTTCTTAATAATGGGATGAAGTTCCATTGAATTCTCGTGTCACACATCCTGCACTTTGAGAGTTGAATGGGGTAGTTTGACTCTTGGATATATTCCAAAGCAGGGGAGAGGTTTATTGGTCTGCTCCACCCAGTAACAGACTCCACAATGACGTCTAACAGCCAGGTCACAGAGCGAGAGTCTGTACGCAGATTAGACTGAACCTGCAGAAAGAGTGGCCAGGGTTAACCCCACCCAGACTGCGACAGTGGATCTCAGCATCATGTAACCAGGCGTACTCACTACCTGGAGTGGGGGTTGGGGTAGCTGCGGTGTTCAATGGACTCGCTGTCTAGTTCTCTATGTACAAATTTGGCGAGAGGGGGTAGACAGCGAGCGAGGTAACCCAACCAAAAACACAAAGTCTTATTGATGGGTCGATGCAGGTGATGACAAGACAGATAAAAGCAAAAACCTGCGGATGCTGGAAACCCAAAACATAAACAAAAATACCTGGAAAAACTCAGCAGGTCTGACAGCATCTGCGGAGAGAAACAAAGTTAACGTTTCGAGTCCGTTTGACTCTTCAACAGAACTAAGGAAAAATAGAAAAGGGGTGAAATATAAGCTGGTTTAAGGGGGGTGGGACAGGTAGAGCTGGATAGAGGGTCAGTGATAGGTGGAGATAACCAAAAGATGTCACAGACAAAAGGACAAAGAGGTGTTGACGGTGGTGATATTATCTAAGGAATGTGCTAATTAAGGGTAGAAAGCAGGACAAGCAAGGTACAGATAGACCTAGTGGGGGTGGGGTGGGGTGAAGGTACAGATAGCCCTAGTGGGGGTGGGGAGAAGGTACAGATAGACCTAGTGGGGGTGGGGTGAAGGTACAGATAGCCCTAGTGGGGGTGGGGAGAAGGTACAGATAGCCCTAGTGGGGGTGGGGTGGGGGGAAGGTACAGATAGCCCTAGTGGGGGTGGGGTGGGGTGAAGGTACAGATAGCCCTAGTAGGGTGGGGTGAAGGTACAGATAGCCCTAGTGGGGGTGGGGAGAAGGTACAGATAGCCCTAGTGGGGGTGGGGGTGGGGGGAAGGTACAGATAGCCCTAGTGGGGGTGGGGTGGGGGGAAGGTATAGATAGACCTAGTGGGGGTGGGGTGGGGTGAAGGTACAGATAGCCCTAGTGGGGGCGGGGTGAAGGTACAGATAGACCTAGTGGGGGTGGGTGGGGTGAAGGTACAGATAGCCCTAGTGGGGGTGGGGGTGGGGTGAAGGTACAGATAGCCCTAGTAGGGTGGGGTGAAGGTACAGATAGCCCTAGTGGGGGTGGGGAGAAGGTACAGATAGCCCTAGTGGGGGTGGGGGTGGGGGGAAGGTACAGATAGCCCTAGTGGGGGTGGGGTGGGGGGAAGGTATAGATAGACCTAGTGGGGGTGGGGTGGGGTGAAGGTACAGATAGCCCTAGTGGGGGCGGGGTGAAGGTACAGATAGACCTAGTGGGGGTGGGTGGGGTGAAGGTACAGATAGCCCTAGTGGGGGTGGGGCGGGGTGAAGGTACAGATAGCCCGAGAGGGGGTGGGTGGGGTGAAGGTACAGATAGCCCTAGTGGGGGTGGGGTGAAGGCACAGATAGCCCTAGTGGGGTTGGGGCGGGGTGAAAGTACAGATAGCCCTAGTGGGGGTGGGGTGAAGGTACAGATAGCCCTAGTGGGGGTGGGGTGAAGGTACAGATAGCACTAGTGGGGGTGGGTGGGGTGAAGGTACAGATAGCCCTAGTGGGGGTGGGGTGGGGTGAAAGTACAGATAGCCCTATGGGGGGGGGTGGGGTGAAGGTACAGATAGCCCTAGTGGGGGTGGGGTGGTGGGAAGGTACAGATAGCCCTAGTGGGGGTGGGGTGGAGTGAAGGTACAGATAGCCCAAGTGGGGGTGGGGTGAAGGTACAGATAGCCCAAGTGGGGGTGGGGTGAAGGTACAGATAGACCAAGTGGGGGTGGGGTGGGGTGAAGGTACAGATAGCCCTAGTGGGGGTGGGGCGGGGTGAAGGTACAGATAGCCCTAGTGGGGGGTGGGGCGGGGTGAAGGTACAGATAGCCCTAGTGGGGGTGGGGCGGGGTGAAGGTACAGATAGCCCTAGTGGGGGTGGGGCGGGGTGAAGGTGCAGATAGGCCTAGTGGGGGTGGGGTGGGGTGAAGGTACAGATAGCCCTAGTGGGGGTGGGGTTGGGTGAAGGTACAGATAGCCCTAGTGGGGGTGGGGTGGGGGGAAGGTACAGATAGCCCTAATGGGGGTGGGGTGGGGTGAAGGTACGGATAGCCCTAGTGGGGGTGGGGTGGGGTGAAGGTACAGATAGCCCTAGTGGGGGTGGGGCGGGGTGAAGGTACAGATAGCCCGAGAGGGGGTGGGTGGGGTGAAGGTACAGATAGACCTAGTGGGGGTGGGGTGAAGGTACAGATAGCCCTAGTGGGGGTGGGGCGGGGTGAAGGTACAGATAGCCCTAGTGGGGGTGGGTGGGGTGAAGGCACAGATAGCCCTAGTGGGGGTGGGGCGGGGTGAAGGTACAGATAGCCCTAGTGGGGGTGGGTGGGGTGAAGGTACAGATAGCCCTAGTGGGGGTGGGGTGAAGGTACAGATAGCCCTAGTGGGGGTGGGGTGAAGGTACAGATAGCCCTAGTGGGGGTGGGTGGTGTGAAGGTACAGATAGCCCTAGTGGGGTTGGGGTGGGGTGAAAGTACAGATAGCCCTAGTGGGGGTGGGGTGAAGGTACAGATAGCCCTATGGGGGGTGGGGGTGGGGTGAAGGTACAGATAGCCCTAGTGGGGGTGGGGTGGAGTGAAGGTACAGATAGCCCAAGTGGGGGTGGGGTGGGGGTGAAGGTACAGATAGCCCTAGTGGGGGTGGGGCGGGGTGAAGGTACAGATAGCCCTAGTGGGGGTGGGTGGGGTGAAGGTACAGATAGCCCAAGTGGGGGTGGGGTGAAGGCACAGATAGCCCTAGTGGGGGTGGGGCGGGGTGAAGGTACAGATAGCCCTAGTGGGGGTGGGTGGGGTGAAGGTACAGATAGCCCTAGTGGGGGTGGGGTGAAGGTACAGATAGCCCTAGTGGGGGTGGGGTGAAGGTACAGATAGCCCTAGTGGGGGTGGGTGGGGTGAAGATACAGATAACCCTAGTGGGGTTGGGGCGGGGTGAAAGTACAGATAGCCCTAGTGGGGGTGGGGGTGGGGTGAAGGTACAGATAGCCCTAGTGGGGGTGGGGTGGGGTGAAGGTACAGATAGCCCTATGGGGGTGGGGGTGGGGTGAAGGTACAGATAGCCCTAGTGGGGGTGGGGTGGAGTGAAGGTACAGATATCCCTAGTGGGGGTGGGGTGAAGGTACAGATAGCCCTAGTTGGGGTGGGGCGGGGTGAAGGTGCAGATAGGCCTAGTGGTGTTGGGGCGGGGTGAAGGTGCAGATAGCCCTAGTGGGGGTGGGGAGAAGGTACAGATAGCCCTAGTGGGGGTGGGGTGGGGGGAAGGTACAGATAGCCCTAGTAGGGGTGGGGTGAAGGTACAGATAGACCTAGTGGGGGTGGGGTGAAGGTACAGATAGCCCTAGTGGGGGTGGGGTGAAGGTACAGATAGCCCTAGTGGGGGTGGGGTGAAGGCACAGATAGCCCTAGTGGGGGTGGGGTGAAGGCACAGATAGCCCTAGTGGGGGTGGGGTGAAGGCACAGATAGCCCTAGTGGGGGTGGGTGGGGTGAAGGTACAGATAGCCCAAGTGGGGGTGGGGTGAAGATACAGATAGCCCTAGTGGGGGTGGGTGGGGTGAAGGTACAGATAGCCCTAGTGGGGTTGGGGCGGGGTGAAAGTACAGATAGCCCTAGTGGGGGTGGGGTGAAGGTACAGATAGCACTAGTGGGGGTGGGTGGGGTGAAGGTACAGATAGCCCTAGTGGGGGTGGGGTGGGGTGAAAGTACAGATAGCCCTATGGGGGGGGGGGGGTGGGGTGAAGGTACAGATAGCCCTAGTGGGGGTGGGGTGAAGGTACAGATAGCCCTAGTTGGGGTGGGGCGGGGTGAAGGTGCAGATAGGCCTAGTGGTGTTGGGGCGGGGTGAAGGTGCAGATAGCCCTAGTGGGGGTGGGGTGGGGTGAATGTACAGATAGCTCTATTGGGGATGGGGTGGGGTGAAGGTACAGATAGCCCTAGTGGGGGTGGGGTGGGATGAAGTTACAGATAGCTCTATTGGGGGTGGAGTGGGGGTGAAGGTACAGATAGCCCTAGTTGGGGTGGGGTGGGTGAAGGTACAGATAGATCTAGTGGGGGTGGGGTGGGGGGAAGGTACAGTTAGCCCTAGTGGGGGTGGGGTGGGGGTGAAGGTACAGATAGCCCTAGTGGGGGTGTGGTGGGTGAAGGTACAGATAGATCTAGTGGGGGTGGGGTGGGGTGAAGGTACAGATAGCCCGAGTAGGGGTGGGGTGAAGGTACAGATAGTCCTAGTGGGGGTGGGGTGGGTGAAGGTACAGATAGACCTAGTGGGGGTGGGGTGGGGTGAAGTTACAGATTGACCTAGTGGGGGTGGGGGTGGGTGAAAGTACAGATAGCCCTAGTGGGGGTGGGCTGGGGGTGAAGGTACAGAGAGGCCTAGTGGGGTGGGGTGAAGGTACAGATAGCCCTAGTGGGGGTGGGGACAAGGTACAGATAGACCTAGTGGGGATGGGGTGGGGTGAAGGTACAGATAGCCTTAGTGGGGATGGGGGTGGGTTGAATGTACAGATAGCCCTAGTGGGGGTGGGGTGAAGGTACAGATAGCCCTAGTGGGGGTGGGGTGGGGGTGAAGGTACAGATAGCCCTAGTGGGGATGGGGTGGGGTGGGGGGAAGGTATAGATAGCCCTAGTGGGGGTGGCAGTTAAGGTACAGATAGCCCTAGTGGGGGTGGGTGGGGTGAAGGTACAGATAGACCTAGTGGGGGTGGGGTGAAGGTACAGATAGCCCTAGTGGGGGTGGGGTGAAGGCACAGATAGCCCTAGTGGGGCTGGGGTGGGGTGAAGGTACAGATAGCCCTAGTGGGGGTGGGTGGGGTGAAGGTACAGATAGCCCAAGTGGGGGTGGGGTGAAGGTACAGATAGCCCTAGTGGGGGTGGGGTGAAGGTACAGATAGAACTAGTGGGGGTGAAGGTACAGATAGCCCTAGTGGGGGTGGGGTGGGATGAAGTTACAGATAGCCCTAGTTGGGGTGGGGTGGGTGAAGGTACAGATAGATCTAGTGGGGGTGGGGTGGGGGGAAGGTACAGTTAGCCCTAGTGGGGTTGGGGTGGGGGTGAAGGTACAGATAGCCCTAGTGGGGGTGTGGTGGGTGAAGGTACAGATAGATCTAGTGGGGGTGGGGTGGGGTGAAGGTACAGATAGCCCGAGTAGGGGTGGGGTGAAGGTACAGATAGTCCTAGTGGGGGTGGGGTGGGTGAAGGTACAGATAGACCTAGTGGGGGTGGGGTGGGGTGAAGGTACAGATAGCCCTAGTGGGGGTGGGGGTGGGTGAAGGTACAGATAGCCCTAGTGGGGGTGGGCTGGGGGTGAAGGTGCAGATAGCCCTAGTGGGGGTGGGGTGGGCTGAAGGTGCAGATAGCCATAGTGGGAGTGGGGTGAAGGTACAGATAGCCCTAGTGGGGGTGGGGACAAGGTACAGATAGACCTAGTGGGGATGGGGTGGGGTGAATGTACAGATAGCCTTAGTGGGGATGGGGGTGGGTTGAATGTACAGATAGCCCTAGTGGGGGTGGGGTGGGGGTGAAGGTACAGATAGCCCTAGTGGGGATGGGGTGGGGTGGGGGGAAGGTATAGATAGCCCTAGTGGGGGTGGCAGTTAAGGTACAGATAGCCCTAGTGGGGGTGGGGTGGGGTGAAGGTACAGATAGCCCTAGTGGGGGTGGGGTGAAGGTACAGATAGCCCTAGTGGGGGTGGGGTGAAGGTACAGATAGTCCTAGTGGGGGTGGGGTGGGGTGAAGGTACAGATAGACCTAGTGGGGGTGAACGTGCAGATAGCCCTAGTGGGGGTGAAGGTACAGATAGACCAAGTAAGGGTGGGATGCGGTGAAGGTACAGATAGCCCTAGTGGGGGTGGGGTGGGATGAAGTTACAGATAGCTCTATTGGGGGTGGGGTGGGGTGAAGGTACAGATAGCCCTAGTGGGGGTGGGGTGGGGTGAAGGTACAGATAGCCCTAGTGGGGGTGGGATGGGGGTGAAGGTACAGATAGCCCCAGTGGGGGGTGGGGTGAAGGTACAGATAGCCCTAATTGGGGTGGGGGTGAAGATACAGATAGCCCTAGTTGGGGTGGGGGGTGGGGTGAAGGTACAGATAGCCCTAGTGGGGGTGGGGTGAAGGTACAGATAGCCCTAGTGGGGGTGGGGGTGAAGGTACAGATAGCCCTAGTGGGGGTGGGGTGAAGGTACAGATAGCCCTAGTAGGGGTGGGGTGGGGTGAAGGTACAGATAGCCCTAGTGGGGGTGGGGTGAAGGTACAGATAGCCCTAGTAGGGGTGGGGTGGGGTGAAGGTACAGATAGCCCTAGCGGGGGTGGAGGTGAAGGTACAAATAGCCCTACTGGGGGTGGGGTGGGGTGAAGGTACAGATAGCCCTAGTGGGGGTGGGGTGGGGTGAAGGTACAGATAGCCCTAGTGGGGGTGGGGTGAAGGTACAAATAGCCCTAGTGGGGGTGGGGTGGGGTGAAGGTACAGATAGCCCTACAGTGGGTGGGGTGGGTTGAAAGTACAGATAGCCCTAGTGGGGGTGGGGTAGGGTAAAGTTACAGATAGCCCTAGTGGGGGTGGGGTGGGGTGAAGTTACAGATAGACCTATTGGGGTGGGTTGGGGGAATACTAAAAGTGCTTAAATGTAGAGATAAAACAATGGATGGAAATACATATAAAAATTATGAAAATAGGTGGGAAAAGAAAGATCTATGTAAATTATTGGAAAAGGGGCGGGTGGTCAGAAAGGGGGCGGAGATGGAGGAGAGAGTTCATGTTCTAAAGTTGTTGAACTCAATATTCAGTCCGGAAGGCTGTAAAGTGCCTAGTCGGAAGATGAGGTGCTGTTCCTCCAGTTTGCGTTGAGTTTCACTGGAACAATGCAGCAGGTCAAGGACAGACATGTGGGCAAGAGAGCAGGGTGGAGTGTTAAAATGGTGAGCGACAGGGAGGTCTGGGTCATGCTTGTGGACAGACTGAAGGTGTTCCGCAAAGCGGTCGCCCAGTCTGCATTTGGTCTGCAATGTAGAGGAGACCACATTGGGAGCAGTGAATGCAGTAGGCTAAGTTGAGGGAAGTGCAAGTGAAATGCTGCTTCACTTGAAAGGAGTGTTTGGGCCCTTGGACGGTGAGGAGAGAGGAAGTAAAGGGGCAGGTGTTGCACCTTCTGCGGTTGCATAGGAAGGTGCCGCGGGAGGGGGTTGAGGTGTAGGGGGTGATGGAGGAGTGGACCAGGGTGTCCCGGAGGGAGCGATCCCTACGGAATGCCGCTGAGGGGGTGAAGGAAAGATGTGAAAGCTCATTCTGTGTAAATACTTATTAGACATGAAGCAGCTGTTAACTCACTGAGCCTGTCTCCCTATTCAACAATCACTGGCTCAAACTTTCCTCACATTCTAGATATGATTTCTACTCTTTCTCACATCCTCTCTTCTGTTTGTTCCCCTCAAAAATGGTTATTTACTAGAACACCAACATCCGCAAACTTTACTCAATATCTTTTCTGTAACTGGTTAGCATTCCTCACCTCCTCCCACTCTCTGTCCATTCCCTCTCCCCTCTCACTCTCTGTCCATTCCCTCTCCCCTCTCACTCTCTGTCCATTCCCTCTCTCCTCTCACTCTCTGTCCATTCCCTCTCTCCTCTCACTCTCTGTCCATTCCCTCTCCCCTCTCACTCTCTGTCCATTCCCTCTCCCCTCTCACTCTGTCCATTTCTCTCTCCTCCCACTGTCTGTCCATTCCCTATCTCCTTTCATTCTCCGTCCATTCTCTCTCTCCTCTCACTCTCTGTCCATTCTCTCTCTCCTCTCACTTAACGTCCATTCCCGCTCCCCTGTCACTCTCTGTCCATTCCCTATCTCCATCTCACTATCTGTCTATGCCCTCCCTCCACTCACTCTCTGTCCATTCCCGTTCCCCTGTCACTCTCTGTCCATTCCCTCTCCCCTCTCACTCTCTGTCCAATCCCGCTCTCCTTTCACTCTCTGTCCATTCCCTCTCTCCTCCCACTCTCTGTCTATTCCCTCATCTCCTCTCACTCTCTATCTATTCCCTCATCTCCTCTCACTCTCTGTCTATTCCCTCTCTCCCTCTCACTCTCTGTCCATTCCCTCTCTCTGTCACTCTCTGTCCATTCCCTCTCTCCTCTCACTCTCTGTCTATTCCCTCATCTCCTCTCACTCTATGTCCATTCCCTCTCTCCTCTCACTCTCTGTCCATTCCCTCCCCCCTGTCACTCTCTGTCCAATCCCGCTCTCCTCTCATTCTCTGTCCATTCCCTCTCTCCTCCCACTCTCTGTCTATTCCCTCATTTCCTCTCACTCTCTGTCTATTCCCTCATCTCCTCTCACTCTCTGTCTATTCCCTCTCTCCCTCTCACTCTCTGTCCATTCCCTCTCTCTGTCACTCTCTGTCCATTCCCTCTCTCCCTCTCACTCTCTATCCATTCCCCCTCTACAGTCACTCTATGTCCATTCCCTCGATCCTCTCACTCTCTGTCCATTACCTATCTCCCTCTCACTCTCTGTCCATTCCCTCTCCCCTGTCACTCTCAGTCTATTCACTCTCTCATCTCATTTTCTGTCCAGTCCCTCTCCCCGTCAATATCTGTCCATTCCCTCTCTCCTCTCACTCTCTGTCCATTCCCTCTCCCCTCCCACTCTCTGTCCATTTTTTCTCTCCCCGTCACTCCCTGTCCATTCACTCTCTCCTCCCACTCTCTGTCCATTCCCTCTCTACTGTCACTCTATGTCCATTCCCTGTCTCCTCTCACTCTCTGTCCATTCACTCTCACCTGTCCCTGTCTGTCCATTGCCTATCTCCCTCTCACTCTCTGTCCATTCCCTCCCACATTTCACTCTCTGTCCATTCCCTCTCCCCTGTCACTCTCAGTCGATTCTCTCTCTCAACTCACTTTATGTCTATTCCCTCTCCCTTGTCACTCTCTGTCCATTCCTTCTCCCCTCTCACTCTCTGTCCATTCCCTCTCTCCTCTCACTCTCTGTCCATTCCCTACCACCTCTCAATGTCCATTCCCCCTCCTGTGTCACTCTCTTTCCAATCCCACTCACCTCTCACTCTCTGTCCATTCACTCTCTCCTCTGACTCCCTGTCTAGCCCCTCATCTCCTCTCACTCTCTGTCCATTCCCTCTCCCTTCTCACTCTCTGTAAATTCCATCTCCCCGTCAATGTCTGTCCATTCCCTCTCTCCTCTCACTCTCTGTCCATTCCCTCTCTCCTCTCGCTCTCTGTCCATTCCCTCTCTCCTCTCACTCTCTGTCCATTCCCTCTCTCCTCTCACTCTTTGTCCATTCCCTCTCTCCTCTCACTCTCTGTCCATTCCCTCTCTCCTCTCACTCTCTGTCCATTCCCTCTCTCCTCTCACTCCCTGTCCATTCCTTCTCCCCTCGCATGCTCTGTCAATTCCCTCTCCCCTCCCACTCTCTGTCCATTCCCTCTCCCCTCTCACTCTCAGACGATTCCCTCTCTCCTCTCACACTCTGTCCATTCCATCTACCATCTCACTCCCTGTCTATTCCCGGTCCCCTGTCACTCTCTGTCCATTCCCTCTCTCCTCTCACTCTCTGTCTATTCCCTCTCTCCTCCCACTCTCTGTCCATTCCCTCTCTCCTCTCACACTCTGTCCATTCCCTCTCTACTATCACTCTATGTCCATTCCCTCGATCCTCTCAATCTCTGTCCATACCCTCTCTCCTCTCACTCTCTTCCATTCCATCTCACAACTCACTCTCTGTCTATACCCTCTCTCCTCTCACTCTCTGTCCATTTCTCTCTCCTCTCACTCTCTGTCCATTCCCTCTCTCCTCTCACTCTCTGTCCATTCCTGTTCCTCTGTCACTCTCTGTCCATTCCCTCTCCCCTCTCACTCTCTGTCCATTCGCTCTCCCCTCTCACTCTGTCCATTTCTCTCTCCTCCCACTGTCTGTCCATTCCCTATCTCCTTTCAATCTCCGTCCATTCTCTCTCTCCTCTCACTCTCTGTCCATTCCCTCTCTCCTCTCACTCTCTATCCAATCCCTCTCTCCTTGCACTCTTTGTCCATTCTCTCTCTCCTCTCACTCTCTGTCCATTCTCTCTCTCCTCTCACTTAACGTCCATTCCCGCTCCCCTGTCACTTTCTGTCCATTCCCTATCTCCATCTCACTATCTGTCTATGCCCTCCCTCCACTCACTCTCTGTCCATTCCCGCTCCCTGTCAATGTCTGTCCATTCCCTCTCTCCTCTCACTCTCTGTCCATTCCCTCTCTCCTCTCACTCTCTGTCCATTCCCTCTCCCCTCTCACTCTCTGTCCAATCCCGCTCTCCTCTCACTCTCTGTCCATTCCCTCTCCCCTGTCATTCTCTGTCCAATCCCGCTCTCCTCTCACTCTCTGTCCATTCCCTCTCTACAGTCACTCTATGTCCATTCCCTCTCTCCTCTCACTCTCTGTCCATTCCCTCTCCCCTGTCATTCTCTGTCCAATCCCGCTCTCCTCTCACTCTCTGTCCATTCCCTCTCTCCTCCCACTCTCTGTCTATTCCCTCATCTCCTCTCACTCTCTGTCTATTCCCTCTCTCCCTCTCACTCTCTGTCCATTCCCTCTCTCCCTCTCACTCTCTATCCATTCCCCCTCTACAGTCACTGTATGTCCATTCCCTCGATCCTCTCAATCTCTGTCCATTACCTATCTCCCTCTCACTCTCTGTCCATTCCCTCTCCCCGTCAATATCTGTCCATTCCCTCTCTCCTCTCACTCTCTGTCCATTCCCTCTCCCTCTCACTCTCTGTCCAGTCCCTCTCCCCGTCAATATCTGTCCATTCCCTCTCCCTTCCCACTCTCTGTCCATTCTTTCTCTCCCCGTCACTCCCTGTCCATTCACTCTCTCCTCCCACTCTCTGTCCATTCCCTCTCTCCTCTCACTCTCTGTCCATTCACTCTCACCTGTCCCTGTCTGTCCATTGCCTATCTCCCTCTCACTCTCTGTCCATTCCCTCCCACATTTCACTCACTGTCCATTCCCTCTCCCCTGTCACTCTCTGTCCATTCCCTCCCACATTTCACTCACTGTCCATTCCCTCTCCCCTGTCACTCTCAGTCGATTCTCTCTCTCATCTCACATTATGTCTATTCCCTCTCCCTTGTCACTCTCTGTCCATTCCCTCTCCCTTGTCACTCTCTGTCCATTCCCTCTCTCCTCTCACTCTCTGTCCATTCCCTCTCCCCTCTCACTCTCTGTCCATTCCCTACCACCTCTCACTCAATGTCCATTCGCTCTCCTGTGTCACTCTCTTTCCAATCCCACTCTCCTCTCACTCTCTGTCCATTCCCTCTTCCCTGTCACTCTCTGTCCATTCCCTCTCCCCTGTCACTCTCTGTCCATTCCCTCTCCCCTGTCACTCTCTGTCCATTCCCTCTCCCCTGTCACTCTCTGTCCATTCCCTCTCCCCTGTCACTCTCTGTCCATTCCCTCTCTCCTCTCACTCCCTGTCCATTCCTTCTCCCCTCGCATGCTCTGTCAATTCCCTCTCCCCTGTCACTCTCTGTCCATTCCCTCTCCCCTCTCACTCTCAGACGATTCCCTCTCTCCTCTCACACTCTGTCCATTCCATCTACCATCTCACTCCCTGTCTATTCCCGGTCCCCTGTCACTCTCTGTCTATTCCCTCTCTCCTCCCACTCTCTGTCCATTCCCTCTCTCCTCTCACACTCTGTCCATTCCCTCTCTACTGTCACTCTATGTCCATTCCCTCGATCCTCTCAATCTCTGTCCATACCCTCTCTCCTCTCAGTCTCTTCCATTCCATCTCACAACTCACTCTCTGTCTATACCCTCTCTCCTCTCACTCTCTGTCCATTTCTCTCTCCTCTCACTCTCTGTCCATTCCCTCTCTCCTCTCACTCTCTGTCCATTCCTGTTCCCCTGTCACTCTCTGTCCATTCCCTCTCCCCTCTCACTCTCTGTCCATTCGCTCTCCCCTCTCACTCTGTCCATTTCTCTCTCCTCCCACTGTCTGTCCATTCCCTATCTCCTTTCAATCTCCGTCCATTCTCTCTCTCCTCTCACTCTCTGTCCATTCCCTCTCTCCTCTCACTCTCTATCCAATCCCTCTCTCCTTGCACTCTTTGTCCATTCTCTCTCTCCTCTCACTCTCTGTCCATTCTCTCTCTCCTCTCACTTAACGTCCATTCCCGCTCCCCTGTCACTTTCTGTCCATTCCCTATCTCCATCTCACTATCTGTCTATGCCCTCCCTCCACTCACTCTCTGTCCATTCCCGCTCCCTGTCAATGTCTGTCCATTCCCTCTCTCCTCTCACTCTCTGTCCATTCCCTCTCTCCTCTCACTCTCTGTCCATTCCCTCTCCCCTCTCACTCTCTGTCCAATCCCGCTCTCCTCTCACTCTCTGTCCATTCCCTCTCCCCTGTCATTCTCTGTCCAATCCCGCTCTCCTCTCACTCTCTGTCCATTCCCTCTCTACAGTCACTCTATGTCCATTCCCTCTCTCCTCTCACTCTCTGTCCATTCCCTCTCCCCTGTCATTCTCTGTCCAATCCCGCTCTCCTCTCACTCTCTGTCCATTCCCTCTCTCCTCCCACTCTCTGTCTATTCCCTCATCTCCTCTCACTCTCTGTCTATTCCCTCTCTCCCTCTCACTCTCTGTCCATTCCCTCTCTCTGTCACTCTCTGTCCATTCCCTCTCTCCCTCTCACTCTCTATCCATTCCCCCTCTACAGTCACTGTATGTCCATTCCCTCGATCCTCTCAATCTCTGTCCATTACCTATCTCCCTCTCACTCTCTGTCCATTCCCTCTCCCCGTCAATATCTGTCCATTCCCTCTCTCCTCTCACTCTCTGTCCATTCCCTCTCCCTCTCACTCTCTGTCCAGTCCCTCTCCCCGTCAATATCTGTCCATTCCCTCTCCCTTCCCACTCTCTGTCCATTCTTTCTCTCCCCGTCACTCCCTGTCCATTCACTCTCTCCTCCCACTCTCTGTCCATTCCCTCTCTCCTCTCACTCTCTGTCCATTCACTCTCACCTGTCCCTGTCTGTCCATTGCCTATCTCCCTCTCACTCTCTGTCCATTCCCTCCCACATTTCACTCACTGTCCATTCCCTCTCCCCTGTCACTCTCTGTCCATTCCCTCCCACATTTCACTCACTGTCCATTCCCTCTCCCCTGTCACTCTCAGTCGATTCTCTCTCTCATCTCACTTTATGTCTATTCCCTCTCCCTTGTCACTCTCTGTCCATTCCCTCTCCCTTGTCACTCTCTGTCCATTCCCTCTCTCCTCTCACTCTCTGTCCATTCCCTCTCCCCTCTCACTCTCTGTCCATTCCCTACCACCTCTCACTCAATGTCCATTCGCTCTCCTGTGTCACTCTCTTTCCAATCCCACTCTCCTCTCACTCTCTGTCCATTCCCTCTTCCCTGTCACTCTCTGTCCATTCCCTCTCCCCTGTCACTCTCTGTCCATTCCCTCTCCCCTGTCACTCTCTGTCCATTCCCTCTCCCCTGTCACTCTCTGTCCATTCCCTCTCCCCTGTCACTCTCTGTCCATTCCCTCCCTCCTCTCACTCTCTGTCCATTTCCTCTCCCCTGTCAGTCTCTTTCCATTCCCGCTCCCCTGTCAATCTCTGTCCATTCCCTCTCTCCTCTCACTCCCTGTCCATTCCTTCTCCCCTCGCATGCTCTGTCAATTCCCTCTCCCCTCCCACTCTCTGTCCATTCCCTCTCCCCCCTCACTCTCAGACGATTCCCTCTCGCCTCTCACTCTCTGTCCATTCCCTCTCTCCTCTCACACTCTGTCCATTCCATCTACCATCTCACTCCCTGTCTATTCCCGGTCCGCTGTCACTCTCTGTCCATTCCCTCTCTCCTCTCACTCTCTGTCCATTCCCTCTCTCCTCCCACTCTCTGTCCATTCCCTCTCTCCTCTCACACTCTGTCCATTCCCTCTCTACTGTCACTCTATGTCCATTCCCTCGATCCTCTCAATCTCTGTCCATACCCTCTCTCCCTCAACTCTCTGTCCATTCACTCTCACCTGTCACTCTCTGTCCATTCCCTATCTCCCTCTCACTCTTTGTCTATTCCCTCTCCACTGTCACTCTCTATCCATTCCCTCCCACCTTTCACTCACTGTCTATTCTCTCTCTCATCTCACTTTCTGTCCATTCCCTCTCCCCGTCACTCTCTGTCCATTCCCTCTCCCTTCTCACTCTCTGTCCATTCCTTCTCCCCGTCAATGTCTGTCCATTCCCTCTCTCCTCTCACTCTCTGTCCATTACCTATCTCCCTCTCACTCTCTGTCCATTCCCTCTCCCCGTCAATATCTGTCCATTCCCTCTCTCCTCTCACTCTCTGTCCATTCCCTCTCCCTCTCACTCTCTGTCCAGTCCCTCTCCCCGTCAATATCTGTCCATTCCCTCTCCCTTTCCACTCTCTGTCCATTCTTTCTCTCCCCGTCACTCTCTGTCCATTCACTCTCACCTGTCACTCTCTGTCCATTCCCTATCTCCCTCTCACTCTTTGTCTATTCCCTCTCCACTGTCACTCTCTATCCATTCCCTCCCACCTTTCACTCACTGTCTATTCTCTCTCTCATCTCACTTTCTGTCCATTCCCTCTCCCCGTCACTCTCTGTCCATTCCCTCTCCCTTCTCACTCTCTGTCCATTCCTTCTCCCCGTCAATGTCTGTCCATTCCCTCTCTCCTCTCACTCTCTGTCCATTACCTCTCTCCTCTCACTCTCTGTCCATTCCCTCTCCCCTGTCACTCTCTGTCCAATCCCACTCACCTCTCACTCTCTATCCATTCCCTCTCTCCTCTGACTCCCTGTTTTTTCCCTCATCACAACTCACTCTCTGTGTATTCCCTCATCTCATTTCACCCTCTGTCTATTCCCTCTCTCCTCTCACTCTCTGTCCATTCCCTCTCTCCTCTCACTCTCTGTCCATTCCCTCTCTCCTCTCACTCTCTGTCCATTCCCTCTCCCCTGTCACTCTGTCCATTCTCTACAACCTCTCACTCAATTTCCATTCCCTCTCCCCTGTCACTCTCTGTCCAATCCCGCTCTCCTCTGACTCTCTATCTATTCCCACATCTCCTCTCACTCTCTGTACATACTCTCTCTCCTCTCACTATCTATTCCCACATCTCCTCTCACTCTCTGTACATACTCTCTCTCCTCTCACTATCTATTCCCTCATCTCCTCTCACTCTCTGTCTATTCCGTCTTTCCTCTCACTCACTGTCTATTCCCTCGTCTCTAATTCTCTGACTGTTCCTCTCTCCTCTCACTCTCTGTCCATTTCCTCTCCCCTGTCACTCTCTGTCTATCTGCTCTCTCCTGTCTCTCTCTGTCCATTCCCTCTCCCCACTCACTCTCTGTCCATTCCCCCTCTCTTCTCACTCTCTGTCCATTCCCTCTCCCCTCTCACTCTCTGTCCATTCCCCCTCTCTTCTCACTCTCTGACCATTCTCTCTCTCCTCACCCTCGCTGTCCATTTCCTCTCCCCTGTCACTCTCTCTTCAATCTATCTCTGTCCTTTCCCCTTCCCCTCTCACTCTCTGTCCATTCCCTCTCTCCTCTCACTCTTTGTACATTCCATCTCTCCTCTCACTCTCGGTCCATTCCCTCTCCCCTCCCATTCTCTGTCCATTCTTTCTCTCCCCGTCACTTCCTGTCCATTCCCTCTCTCCTCTCACTCTCTGTCCATTCCCTCTCTCCTCTCACTCGCTGTCCATTCCCTCTCTCCTCTCACTCTCTGTCCATTCCCTCTCTCCTCTCACTCTCTGTCCATTCCCTCTCTCCTCTCACTCTCTGTCCATTCCTTCTCCCCTCGCATGCTCTGTCAATTCCCTCTCCCCTCCCACTCTCTGTCCATTCCCTCTCCCCCCTCACTCTCAGACGATTCCCTCTCGCCTCTCACTCTCTGTCCATTCCCTCTCTCCTCTCACACTCTGTCCATTCCATCTACCATCTCACTCCCTGTCTATTCCCGGTCCGCTGTCACTCTCTGTCCATTCCCTCTCTCCTCTCACTCTCTGTCCATTCCCTCTCTCCTCCCACTCTCTGTCCATTCCCTCTCTCCTCTCACACTCTGTCCATTCCCTCTCTACTGTCACTCTATGTCCATTCCCTCGATCCTCTCAATCTCTGTCCATACCCTCTCTCCCTCAACTCTCTGTCCATTCACTCTCACCTGTCACTCTCTGTCCATTCCCTATCTCCCTCTCACTCTTTGTCTATTCCCTCTCCACTGTCACTCTCTATCCATTCCCTCCCACCTTTCACTCACTGTCTATTCTCTCTCTCATCTCACTTTCTGTCCATTCCCTCTCCCCGTCACTCTCTGTCCATTCCCTCTCCCTTCTCACTCTCTGTCCATTCCTTCTCCCCGTCAATGTCTGTCCATTCCCTCTCTCCTCTCACTCTCTGTCCATTACCTATCTCCCTCTCACTCTCTGTCCATTCCCTCTCCCCGTCAATATCTGTCCATTCCCTCTCTCCTCTCACTCTCTGTCCATTCCCTCTCCCTCTCACTCTCTGTCCAGTCCCTCTCCCCGTCAATATCTGTCCATTCCCTCTCCCTTTCCACTCTCTGTCCATTCCCTCCCTCCTCTCACTCTCTGTCCATTTCCTCTCCCCTGTCAGTCTCTTTCCATTCCCGCTCCCCTGTCAATCTCTGTCCATTCCCTCTCTCCTCTCACTCCCTGTCCATTCCTTCTCCCCTCGCATGCTCTGTCAATTCCCTCTCCCCTCCCACTCTCTGTCCATTCCCTCTCCCCCCTCACTCTCAGACGATTCCCTCTCGCCTCTCACTCTCTGTCCATTCCCTCTCTCCTCTCACACTCTGTCCATTCCATCTACCATCTCACTCCCTGTCTATTCCCGGTCCGCTGTCACTCTCTGTCCATTCCCTCTCTCCTCTCACTCTCTGTCCATTCCCTCTCTCCTCCCACTCTCTGTCCATTCCCTCTCTCCTCTCACACTCTGTCCATTCCCTCTCTACTGTCACTCTATGTCCATTCCCTCGATCCTCTCAATCTCTGTCCATACCCTCTCTCCCTCAACTCTCTGTCCATTCACTCTCACCTGTCACTCTCTGTCCATTCCCTATCTCCCTCTCACTCTTTGTCTATTCCCTCTCCACTGTCACTCTCTATCCATTCCCTCCCACCTTTCACTCACTGTCTATTCTCTCTCTCATCTCACTTTCTGTCCATTCCCTCTCCCCGTCACTCTCTGTCCATTCCCTCTCCCTTCTCACTCTCTGTCCATTCCTTCTCCCCGTCAATGTCTGTCCATTCCCTCTCTCCTCTCACTCTCTGTCCATTACCTATCTCCCTCTCACTCTCTGTCCATTCCCTCTCCCCGTCAATATCTGTCCATTCCCTCTCTCCTCTCACTCTCTGTCCATTCCCTCTCCCTCTCACTCTCTGTCCAGTCCCTCTCCCCGTCAATATCTGTCCATTCCCTCTCCCTTTCCACTCTCTGTCCATTCTTTCTCTCCCCGTCACTCTCTGTCCATTCACTCTCACCTGTCACTCTCTGTCCATTCCCTATCTCCCTCTCACTCTTTGTCTATTCCCTCTCCACTGTCACTCTCTATCCATTCCCTCCCACCTTTCACTCACTGTCTATTCTCTCTCTCATCTCACTTTCTGTCCATTCCCTCTCCCCGTCACTCTCTGTCCATTCCCTCTCCCTTCTCACTCTCTGTCCATTCCTTCTCCCC
Organism: Isurus oxyrinchus; assembly: GCA_026770705.1. Classification (NCBI taxonomy): domain Eukaryota; kingdom Metazoa; phylum Chordata; class Chondrichthyes; order Lamniformes; family Lamnidae; genus Isurus; species Isurus oxyrinchus. The sequence continues at coordinate 4,533,214 of JANJGN010000033.1, forward strand.
GTCAATGTCTGTCCATTCCCTCTCTCCTCTCACTCTCTGTCCATTACCTCTCTCCTCTCACTCTCTGTCCATTCCCTCTCCCCTGTCACTCTCTGTCCAATCCCACTCACCTCTCACTCTCTATCCATTCCCTCTCTCCTCTGACTCCCTGTTTTTTCCCTCATCACAACTCACTCTCTGTGTATTCCCTCATCTCATTTCACCCTCTGTCTATTCCCTCTCTCCTCTCACTCTCTGTCCATTCCCTCTCTCCTCTCACTCTCTGTCCATTCCCTCTCTCCTCTCACTCTCTGTCCATTCCCTCTCCCCTGTCACTCTGTCCATTCTCTACAACCTCTCACTCAATTTCCATTCCCTCTCCCCTGTCACTCTCTGTCCAATCCCGCTCTCCTCTGACTCTCTATCTATTCCCACATCTCCTCTCACTCTCTGTACATACTCTCTCTCCTCTCACTATCTATTCCCACATCTCCTCTCACTCTCTGTACATACTCTCTCTCCTCTCACTATCTATTCCCTCATCTCCTCTCATTCTCTGTCTATTCCGTCTTTCCTCTCACTCACTGTCTATTCCCTCGTCTCTAATTCTCTGACTGTTCCTCTCTCCTCTCACTCTCTGTCCATTTCCTCTCCCCTGTCACTCTCTGTCTATCTGCTCTCTCCTGTCTCTCTCTGTCCATTCCCTCTCCCCACTCACTCTCTGTCCATTCCCCCTCTCTTCTCACTCTCTGTCCATTCCCTCTCCCCTCTCACTCTCTGTCCATTCCCCCTCTCTTCTCACTCTCTGACCATTCTCTCTCTCCTCACCCTCGCTGTCCATTTCCTCTCCCCTGTCACTCTCTCTTCAATCTATCTCTGTCCTTTCCCCTTCCCCTCTCACTCTCTGTCCATTCCCTCTCTCCTCTCACTCTTTGTACATTCCATCTCTCCTCTCACTCTCGGTCCATTCCCTCTCCCCTCCCATTCTCTGTCCATTCTTTCTCTCCCCGTCACTTCCTGTCCATTCCCTCTCTCCTCTCACTCTCTGTCCATTCCCTCTCTCCTCTCACTCGCTGTCCATTCCCTCTCTCCTCTCACTCTCTGTCCATTCCCTCTCTCCTCTCACTCTCTGTCCATTCCCTCTCTCCTCTCACTCTCTGTCCATTCCCTCACACCTGTCACTGTCTGTCCATTCTTTCTCTCCCCGTCACTTCCTGTCCATTCCCTCTGTCCTCTCATTCTCTGTCGATTCCCTCTCTTCCTCTCACTCTCTATCCATTCCCTTTCTACTGTCACTCTCTGTTCATGCCTTATCTCCCTCTCACTCTCTGTCTATTCCCTCTCCACTGTCACTCTCTGTCCATTCCCTCCCACCTTTCACTCACTGTCCATTCCCTCTCCCCGTCACTCTCTGTCCATTCCCTCTCCCTTCTCACTCTCTGTCCATTCCCTCTCCCCTGTCACTCTCAGTCTATTCTCTCTCTCATCTCACTTTCTGTCCATTCATTCTCCCCTGTCACTCTCTGTCCGTTCATTCTCCCCTGTCACTCTCTGTCCATTCCCTCTCCCCTGTCACTCTCTGTCCATTCCCTCTCCCCTGTCACTCTCTGTCCATTCCCTCTCACTTGTCACTCTCCGTCAAATCCCACTCCACATCAATTTCTGTCAAATCCCTCTCTCCTCTCACTCTCTGTCCATTCCCTCTCCCCTGTCACTTTATTTCCAATCCCACTCTCCGCTCACTCTCTGTCCATTCACTCTCTCCTCTGACTCCCTGTCTATTCCCTCATCACCACTCATTCTCTATCTATTGCCTCATCTCCTCTCACTCTATGCATATTCCCTCTCTCCTCTCACTCTCTGTCTATACCTCTCTCCATCACATTCTGTCCATTCGTTCATCTCCTCTCACTATCTGTCCATTTCCTCTCCCCTGTCACTCTCTCTTCAATCCCTCTCCCCAATCTATCTCTGTCCTTTACTTCTCCCCTCTCACTCTCTGTCCATTCCCTCTCCCCGTCACACTTTGTCCATTCCCTCTCTCCTCTCACTCTCTGTCCATTCCGTCTCTCCACACACTCTCTGTCCATTCCCTCTCTCGTATCACACCCTGCCCATTCCTTCAGCCCTCTCATGCTTTGTCCATTCCGTCTCCCTCTCACTCTCTGTCTATTCCCTCTCTCCTCTCACTCTCTGTCCATTACCTCTCCCTGGTCACTCTCTGTCCGTTCCATCTCCCCTCTCCCTCTCTGTCCATTCCCGTTCCCCAGTCAATCTCTGTCCATTCCCTCTCTCTCTATCTCACTGACTGTCCATTCCCTCTCTCCTGTCACTCTCTGTCCATTCCATCCCTCCTCTCAATCTCTTTCCATTCTCTCTCTCCTCCCACTCTCTGTCCTTTCCCTCTCCCCTGTTACTCTCTGTCCATTCCCTTTCCCCTGTCACTATCTGTCAATTCCCTCGCTCCTCTCACTCTCTGTCCATTCCGTCTCTCCACACACTCTCTGTCCATTCCCTCTCCCCTCTCACACTCTGTCCATTCCCTTTCCCCTCTCACTCTCTGTCCATTCCCTCGCTCCTCTCACTCTCTGTCCATTCCCTCTCTCCTCTCACTCTATGGCCATTCCCTCTCTCCTCCCACTCTCTGTCCATTCCCTCACACCTGTCACTGTCTGTCCATTCACTCTCTCTTCTCACTCTCTGTCCATTCCCTCTGTCCTCTCATTCTCTGTCCATTCTCTCTCTCCCTCTCACTCTCTATCCATTCCCTCTCTACTGTCACTCTCTGTACATACCGTATCTCCCTCTCACTCTCTGTCCATTCCCTCTCCACTGTCACTCTCTATCCATTCCCTCCCACCTTTCACTCACTGTCCATTCCCTCTCCCCTGTCACTCTCAGTCTATTCTCTCTCTCATCTCACTCTCTGTCCATTCCCTCTCCCCTGTCACTCTCTGTCCATTCCCTCTCCCTTCTCACTCTCTGTCCATTCCGTCTCTCCTACAACACACTGCCCATTCGTTCTCCCCTCTCATGCTCTGTCCATTCCGTCTCCCTCTCACTCTCTGTCTATTCCCTCTCACCTCTCACTCTCTGTCCATTACCTCTCCCTGGTCACTCTCTGTCCATTCCCTCTCCCCTCTCCCTCTCTGTCCATTCCCATTCCCCAGTCATTCTCTGTTCATTCCCTTTCTCCCTCTCACTGTCTGTCTATTCCCTCTCTCCTGTCACTCTCTGTCCATTCCATCCCTCCTCTCAATCTCTTTCCATTCTCTCTCTCCTCTCACTGACTGACCATTCCCTCTCCCCTGTCACTTTCTGTCCATTCCCGATCTCCATCTCACTATCTGTCCATTCCCTCCCTCCTCTCACTCTCTGTCCATTCCCTCTCCCCTGTCACTCTCTATCCATTCCGTACCACCTCTCATTCAATGTCCATTCCCTCTCCCCTGTCACTCTCTGTCCAAACCCGCTCTCCTCTCACTCTCTGTCCATTCCCTCTCTCCTCTGACTCTCTGTCTATTCCCTCATCTCCTCTCACTCTCTGTCCATTCCCTCTGGCCTCCCACTCTCTGTCCATTCCCTCTCCCTGTCACTCTACGTCCATTCCCTCGATCCTCTCAAACTCTGTACAGTCCCTATCTCCCTCTCACTCTCTGTCCATTCCCTCTCCACTGTCACTCTCAGTCCATTCACTCTCTCTTCTCACTTTCTGTCCATTCCCTCTCCACTGTCACTCTCTGTCCATTCCATCTCACTTTTCACTCTCCGTCCAATCCTTCTCCACGTCAATTTCTGTCAATTCCCTCTCTCCTCTCACTCTCTGTCCATTCCCTCTCCACTGTCACTCTCTGTCCATTCCCTCTCCTCTGTCGCTCTTTGTCCATTCCCTACCACCTCTCACTCAATGTCCATTCCCTCTCCCCTGTCACTTTATGTCCAATCCCACTCTCCGCTCACTCACTGTCCATTCACTCTCTCCTCTGACTCCCTGTCTATTCCCTCATCACCAATCACTCTCTATCTATTGCCTCATCTCCTCTCACTCTATGTATATTCCCGCTCTCCTCTCACTCTCTCTCTATTCCCTCATCTCCTCTCACTATCTGTCTATTCCCTCATCTCCTCTCACTTTCTGCTTAGTCCCTCATCTCCTCTCACTCTCTGTCCATTCCCTCATCTCCTCTCACTATCTGTCCATTTCCTCTCCCCGTCACTCTCTTTCCATTCCCTCTCCCCGTCAATGTCTGTCCATTCTCTCTCTCCTCTCACTCTCTGTCCATTCCCTCTCCCCTGTCACTCTCTGTCCATTCCCTCTCTCCTCTCACACTCTGTCCATTCCCTCTCTCCTCTCACACTCTGTCCATTCCCTCTCTCTTCTCACTCTCTGTCTATTTCCTATCCCCTCTCACTCTCTGGCCATTCCCTCTCCCCTGTCACTATCTGTCCATTCCCTATCTCCTCTCACACTCTGTCCATTCCCTCTACCATCTCACTCTCTGTTCATTCCCGTTCCCCTGTCACTCTCTGTCCATTCCCTCTCTCCTCTCACTCTCTGTCCAATCCCTCTCTCCTCTCACTCTCTGTCCATTCCCTCTCTCCTCTCACTCTCTGTCCATTCCCTCTCCCCTGTCACTATCTGTCCATTCCCTCTCTCCTCTCACTCCCTGTCTATTCCCTCATCTCCTCTCACTCTCTGTCTATTCCCTCATCTCCTCTCACTATCTGTCTATTCCCTCTTTCCTCTCACTCTATGTCTATACCTCTCTCCATCACATTCTGTCCATTCGTTCATCTCCTCTCACTCTCTGTCCATTCCGTCTCTCCTACAACACCCTGCCCATTCGTTCTCCCCTCTCATGTTCTGTCCATTCCGTCTCCCTCTCACTCTCTGTCTATTCCCTCTCTCCTCTCACTCTCTGTCCATTACCTCTCCCTGGTCACTCTCTGTCCATTCCCTCTCCCCTCTCCCTCTCTGTCCATTCCCATTCCCCAGTCATTCTCTGTTCATTCCCTTTCTCCCTCTCACTGTCTGTCTATTCCCTCTCTCCTGTCACTCTCTGTCCATTCCATCCCTCCTCTCAATCTCTTTCCAATCTCTCTCTCCTCTCACTGACTGAGCATTCCCTCTCCCCTGTCACTTTCTGTCCATTCCCGATCTCCATCTCACTATCTGTCCATTCCCTCCCTCCTCTCACTCTCTGTCCATTCCCTCTCCCCTGTCACTCTCTATCCATTCCGTACCACCTCTCATTCAATGTCCATTCCCTCTCCCCTGTCACTCTCTGTCCAAACCCGCTCTCCTCTGACTCTCTGTCTATTCCCTCATCTCCTCTCACTCTCTGTCCATTCCCTCTGGCCTCCCACTCTCTGTCCATTCCCTCTCCCTGTCACTCTACGTCCATTCCCTCGATCCTCTCAAACTCTGTACAGTCCCTATCTCCCTCTCACTCTCTGTCCATTCCCTCTCCACTGTCACTCTCTGTCCATTCCCTCTCTACTGTCACTCTCTGTCCATTCCCTCTCCTCTGTCGCTCTCTGTCCATTCCCTACCACCTCTCACTCAATGTCCATTCCCTCTCCCCTGTCACTTTATGTCCAATCCCACTCTCTGCTCACTCTCTGTCCATTCACTCTCTCCTCTGACTCCCTGTCTATTCCCTCATCACCAATCACTCTCTATCTATTGCCTCATCTCCTCTCACTATCTGTCTATTCCCTCATCTCCTCTCACTTTCTGCTTAGTCCCTCATCTCCTCTCACTCTCTGTCCATTCCCTCATCTCCTCTCACTATCTGTCCATTTCCTCTCCCCTGTCACTATCTGTCCATTCCCTCTCTCCTCTCACTCCCTGTCTATTCCCTCATCTCCTCTCACTCTCTGTCTATTCCCTCATCTCCTCTCACTATCTGTCTATTCCCTCTTTCCTCTCACACTATGTCTATACCTCTCTCCATCACATTCTGTCCATTCGTTCATCTCCTCTCACTCTCTGTCCATTCCGTCTCTCCTACAACACCCTGCCCATTCGTTCTCCCCTCTCATGCTCTGTCCATTCCGTCTCCCTCTCACTCTCTGTCTATTCCCTCTCTCCTCTCACTCTCTGTCCATTACCTCTCCCTGGTCACTCTCTGTCCATTCCCTCTCCCCTCTCCCTCTCTGTCCATTCCCATTCCCCAGTCATTCTCTGTTCATTCCCTTTCTCCCTCTCACTGTCTGTCTATTCCCTCTCTCCTGTCACTCTCTGTCCATTCCATCCCTCCTCTCAATCTCTTTCCATTCTCTCTCTCCTCTCACTGACTGACCGTTCCCTCTCCCCTGTCACTTTCTGTCCATTCCCGATCTCCATCTCACTATCTGTCCATTCCCTCCCTCCTCTCACTCTCTGTCCATTCCCTCTCCCCTGTCACTCTCTAACCATTCCCTCTCTCCTCTCACTCTCTGTCCATTCCCTCTCCCCTGTCACTCTCTATACATTCCGTACCACCTCTCATTCAATGTCCATTCCCTCTCCCCTGTCACTCTCTGTCCAAACCCGCTCTCCTCTCACTCTCTGTCCATTCCCTCTCTCCTCTGACTCTCTGTCTATTCCCTCATCTCCTCTCACTCTCTGTCCATTCCCTCTGGCCTCCCACTCTCTGTCCATTCCCTCTCCCTGTCACTCTACGTCCATTCCCTCGATCCTCTCAAACTCTGTACAGTCCCTATCTCCCTCTCACTCTCTGTCCATTCCCTCTCCACTGTCACTCTCAGTCCATTCTCTCTCTCCTCTCACTTTCTGTCCATTCCCTCTCCACTGTCACTCTCTGTCCATTCCATCTCACTTTTCACTCTCCGTCCAATCCTTCTCCACGTCAATTTCTGTCAATTCCCTCTCTCCTCTCACTCTCTGTCCATTCCCTCTCCACTGTCACTCTCTGTCAATTCCCTCTCCCCTCTCACTCTCTGTCCATTCCCTCTCCACTGTCACTCTCTGTCCATTCCCTCTCCACTGTCACTCTCTGTCCATTCCCTCTCCTCTGTCGCTCTTTGTCCATTCCCTACCACCTCTCACTCAATGTCCATTCCCTCTCCCCTGTCACTTTATGTCCAATCCCACTCTCCGCTCACTCTCTGTCCATTCACTCTCTCCTCTGACTCCCTGTCTATTCCCTCATCACCAATCACTCTCTATCTATTGCCTCATCTCCTCTCACTCTCTGTCCATTCCCTCATCTCCTCTCACTATCTGTCCATTCCATCTCCCCGTCACTCTCTTTCCATTCCCTCTCCCCGTCAATGTCTGTCCATTCCCTCTCCCCTCTCACTCTCAGTCCATTCCCTCTCTCCTCACCCTCTCTGTCCATTCCCTCTCTCATATCACTCCCTGTCCATTCCTTCTCCCCTCTCATGCTCTGTCCATTCCCTCTCCCCTGTAAGTGTCTGTCCATTCTCTCTCCCTTCTCAATCTCTGTCCATTCCCACTCACCTCTCACTCTCTGTCCATTCCCTCTCTCCTCTGACTCCCTGTCTATTCCCTCATCACAACTCACTCTCTGTCCATTCCCACTCAACTCTCACTCTCTGTCCATTCCCTCTCTCTTCTCACTCTCTGTCCATTCCCTCTCCCCTGTCACTCTCTGTCCATTCCCTATCTCCTCTCACACTCTGTCCATTCCCTCTACCATCTCACTCTCTGTCCATTCCCGTTCCCCTGTCACTCTCTGTCCATTCCCTCTCTCCTCTCACTCTCTGTCCATTCCCTCTCTCCTCTCACTCTCTGTCCATTCCCTCTCTCCTCTCACTCTCTGTCCATTCCCTCTCCCCTGTCACTATCTGTCCATTCCCTATCTCCTCTCACACTCTGTCCATTCCCTCTACCATCTCACTCTCTGTCCATTCCCGTTCCCCTGTCACTCTCTGTCCATTCCCTCTCTCCTCTCACTCTCTGTCCATTCCCTCTCTCCTCTCACTCTCTGTCCATTCCCTCTCTCCTCTCACTCTCTGTCCATTCCCTCTCCCCTGTCACTATCTGTCCATTCCCTCTCTCCTCTCACTCTCTGTCCATTCACTCTCTCCTCTCACTCTCTGTCCATTCCCTCCCTCCTCTCAAACAATGTCCATTCCCTATATCCCCCTCACTCTCTGTCCATTCCCTCTCCCCTCTCACTCTCTGTCCATTCCCTCTCCCCTCTCACTCTCTGTCCATTCCCTCTCCCCTCTCACTCTCTGTCCATTCCCTCTCTTCTCTGACTCTCTGTCTATTCCCACATCTCCTCTCACTCTCTGTCTATTTCCTCATCTCCTCTCACTCTCTGTCCATTCCCTCTCTCCTCTCACTCTCTCTCCATACTCTCCTCTCACTATCTATTCCCTCATCTCCTCTGACTCTCTGTCTATTCTGTCTTTCCTCTCACTCACTGTCTATTCCCTCATCTCCTCTAACTCTCCGACTGTTCCTCTCTCCTCTGACTCTCTGTCCATTCCCTCAACTCCTCTGACTCTCTGTCCATTCCCTCTCCCCTGTCACTCTCTGTCTATCCGCTCTCCCCTGTTCATATCTGTCCATTCCCTCTCCCCTCTCACTCTCTGTCCATTCACTCTCTCGTATCACTCCCTGTCCATTCCTTCTCCCCTCTCAGTCTCTGTCCATTCCCTCTCTCCTCTCAGTCTCTGTCCATTCCCTCCCTCCTCTCAGTCTCTGTCCATTCCTTCTCCCCTCTCAGTCTCTGTCCATTCCCTCTCCCCTGTCACTCTCTGTCCATTCCCTACCACCTCTCACTCAATGTCCATTCACTCTCCCCTGTCACTTTATTTCCAATCCCACTCTCCGCTCACTCTCTGTCCATTCACTCGCTCCTCTGACTCCCTGTCTATTCCCTCATCACCACTCACTCTATGCATATTCCCTCTCTCCTCTCACTATCTGTCTATTCCCTCATCTCCTCTCACTCTCTGTCCATTCCCTCTCTCCTCCTACTCCCTGTCCATTCACTCTCACCTGTCCCTGTCTGTCCATTCCCTATATCCCTCTCACTCTCTGTCCATTCCCTCCCACATTTCACTCACTGTCCATTCCCTCTCCCCTGTCACTCTCTGTCCATTCCCTGTCAACTCTCACTCTCTGTCCATTCCCTCTCACCTGTCACTGTCTGTCCATTCCCTCTCTCCTCTCACTCTCTGTCCATTCCCTCTCTCCTCTCACTCTCTGTCCTTTCCCTCTCCCCTGTCACTCTCTGTCCATTCCCTGTCAACTCTCACTCTCAGGCCATTCCCTCTCGCCTCTCACTCTCTGTCCATTCCCTCTCTCCTCTCACTCTCTGTCCATTTCCTCTCTCCTCCCACTCTCTGTCCATTCCCTCTCACCTATCACTTTCTGTCCATTCACTCTCACCTGTCACTGTCTATCCATCCCCTATCTCCCTCTCACTCTGTCTATTCCCTCTCCACTGTCACTCTCTGTCCACTCCCACCCACCTTTCACTCACTGTCCATTCCCTCTCCCCTGTCACTCTCAGTCTAATCTCTCTCTCATCTCACTTTCTGTACATTCCCTCTCCCCTTCAATGTCTGTCCATTCCCTCATCTCCTCTCACTCTCTGTCTATTCTCTCATCTCCTCTCACTCTCTGACTGTTCCTCTCTCCTCTCCCTCTCTGTCCATTCCCCCTCTCTTCTCACGCTCTGTCCATTCCCTCTCTCCTCACCCTCTCTGTCCATTCCCTCTCTCGTATCCAACCTGTCCATTCCTTCTCCCCTCTCATGCTCTGTCCATTCCCTCTCCCCTGTCAGTGTCTGTCCATTCCCACTCACCTCTCACTCTCTGTCCATTCCCTCTGTCCTCTCACTCTCTGTCCATTCTTTCTCTCCCCATCACTCCCTGTTCATTCCCTCTCTCCTCTCACTCTCTGGCCATTCCATCTCCCCTCCCACTCTCTCTCCATTCCCTCTCTCCTCTCACTCTCTGTCCATTACCTCTCCCCTGTCACTCTCTCTCCATTCCCTCTTCCCTGTCACTCTTGGTCCATTCTTTCTCTCCCCGTCACTCCCTGTCCATTCCCTCTCTCCTCCCACTCTCTGTCCATTCCCTCTCCACTGTCACTCTCAGTCGATTCTCTCTCTCATCTCACTTTCTGTCCATTCCCTCTCCCCTGTCACTCTCTGTCCATTCCCTCTCCCTTCTCACTCTCTGTACATTCCCTCTCCCCTGTCACTCTCTGTCCATTCCCTACCACCTCTCACTCAATGTCCATTCCCTCTCCTGTGTCACTCTCTTTCCAATCCCACTCACCTCTCACTCTCTGTCCCTTCTCTCTCTCCTCTGTCTCTCTGTCTATTCCCTCTCTCCTCTCACTCTCTGTCCATTCGCGCAAATCCTCTCACTCTCTTTCCATTCCCTCTATCTTCTCACTCTCTGTCTATTCCCTCTCCCCTCTCACTCTCTGTCCATTCCATCTCCCATCTCACTCTCTGTCCATTCCCGGCCCCCTGTCACACTCTGTCCATTCCCTCTCTCCTTCTCAATCTCTGTCCATTCCCTATCTCTCTCTCACTCTCTGTCCTTTCCCTCTCTCCTCTCATTCTCTGTCCATTCTCTCTCTCCTCTCACTTTCTGTCCATTCCCTCTCCCCGTTATGTTCTGTCCATTCCCTCCCTCGTCTCACTCTCTCTCCATTCCCTCTCCCCTCTCACTCCTCGTCCATTCCCTTTCCCCTCTCCCTCTCTGTCCATTCCCTCTCCCCTCTCACTCTCTGTCCATTCCCTTTCCCCTCTCCCTCTCTGTCAATTCCCTCTCCCCTCCCACTGTCTGTCCATTCCCTCTCGCCTCTCACTCTCTGTCAATTCCCTCTCTCTTCTCACTCTCTGTCTATTCCCTATCCCCTCTCACTCTTTATCCATTCCCTCTCTCCTCTCACTCTCTCTCCATTCCTTCTCCCCTGTCACTCTCTGTCCATTCCCTATCACCTCTCACTCAATGTCCATTCCCTCTCCCCTTTCACTCTTTGTCCTATCCAACTCTCCTCTCACTCTCTGTCCATTCCCTCTCTCCTCTCACTCTCTGTCCATTCCCTCTCTCCTCTCACTCTCTCTTCATTCGTTCTCCCCTGTCACTCTCTGTCCATTCCCTCTCCCCTGTCACTCTCTGTCCATTCCCTATCACTTCTCACTCAATGTCCATTCCCTCTCCCCTTTCACTCTTTGTCCTATCCAACTCTCCTCTCACTCTCTGTCCATTCCCTCTCTCCTCTGACTCCTTGTCTATTCCCTCATCACAACTCACTCTCTGTCTATTCCCTCATCACCAATCACTCTATGCATATTCCCTCTCTCTTCTCACTCTCTGTCTATTCCCTCATCTCCTCTCTCTCTCTCTGTCTATTCCATCATCTCCTCTCATTCGCTGCCTATTCCTCTCTCCTCTCACTCTCTGTCCATTCCCTCCCTCCTCTCAATGTCCATTCCATATATCCCCCTCACTCAATGTCCATTCCCTCTCTCCTCTCACTCTCTGTCTATTTCCACATCTCCTCTGACTCTCTGTACATACTCTCTCTCCTCTCACTATCTATTCCCTCATCTCCTCTCACTCACTGTCTATTCCCTCATCTCCTCTCACTCTCTGTCCATTCCCTCTCCACTATCACTCTCTGTCCATTCCCTCTCTGCTCTCACTCTCTGTCTATTCCCAATCCCTTCTCACCCTCTGTCCATTCTCTCTCTCCTCTCACTCTCTGTACATTCCAGCTCCCCTCCCACACTCTCTCCATTCTCTCTCTCCTCTCACTCTCTGTCTATTCCCTCCGTCCTCTCACTCTCTGGCCATTCCCTTTCCGCTGTCACTCTCTGTCTATTCCCGCTCCCCGTCAATGTTTGTCCATTCCCTTTCTCCGCTCACTCTCTATCCATTCACTCTCTCCTCTCACTCTCTGTCCATTCCCTCCCTCCTCTCAATCAATGTCAATTCCCTATATCCCCCTCACTCAATGTCCATTCCCTCTCCCCTATCACTCTCTGTCCATTCCACCTCCACTCTCACTCTCTGTCCATTCTCAATCCCCTCTCACTCTCTGTCCATTCCCTCTCTCCTCTCACTCTCTATCCATTCCCTCTCCCCTGTCACTCTCTGTCCATTTCACCTCCACTCTCACTCTCTGTCCATTCTCAATCCCCTCTCACTCTCTGTCCATTCCCTCTCTCCTCTCACTCTCTATCCATTCCCTCTCCCCTGTCACTCTCTGTCCATTCCCTCTCCACTCTCACTTTCTGTCCATTCACTCTCTCCTCTCATTCTCTGTCCATTCCCTCTCCCCTGTCACTCTCTGTCTATCCGCTCTCCCTTGTCACTCTCTGTCCATTCCTTCTCCCCTCTCATCCTCTGACCATTCCCTCTCCCCAATCAATCTCTGTCCATTCCCTTTCCCCTCTTACTCTCTTTCCATTCCCTCTATGATCTCACTCTTTGTCCATTCCCTCTCTCCTCTCACTCTCTGTCCATTCCCTCTCCCCTCTCACTCTGTCCATTCCCTCTCTCCTCTCACTCTCTTTACATTCACTCTCTCCTCTCACTCTCTGTCCATTCCCTCTCTCTTCTCACTCTCTGTCCATTCCCTCTCCGCTGTCACTCTCTGTATAATCCCTCTCCCCTGTCACCCTCCATCCGTTCCCTCTCCCCTCTCACTCTCTGTCCATTCCCTCTCTCCTCTCACTCTGTCAATTCCTTCTCTCCTCACTCTCTGTCCATTCCCTCTCTCCTCTCACTCTCTGTCCATTCCCTCTCTCCTCTCACTCTCTGTCCATTCTCTCACCCCTGTTACACTCTGTTCATTCCTTCCCTCCTCTCACACTCTCCATTCCCTCTCCCCTCTCGCACTGTCCATTCCCTCACTCCTGTCACTCTCTGACCATTCTCTCTCTCCTCTCACTCTCTGTCCATTCCCTCTCTCCTCTCACACTCTGTCCATTCCCTCGCCCCCTCACTCTCGGTCCATTCCCTCTCTCCTCTCACTCTCTGTCCATTCCCACACCCCCTCACTCTCTGTCCATTAGCTCTCTCCTCTCACTCTCTGTCCATTCCCTCTCTCCTGTCACTCTCTGTCCATTCCCCCTCTCCTATCACTCTCTGTCCATTCCCTTCCCCTTTCACTCTGTCCATTCCCTGTCTCCTCTCACTCTCTTTACATTCACTCTCTCCTCTCACTCTCTGTCCATTCCCTCTCTCTTCTCACTCTCTGTCCATTCCCTCTCCGCTGTCACTCTCTGTATAATCCCTCTCCCCTGTCACCCTCCATCCGTTCCCTCTCCCCTCTCACTCTCTGTCCATTCCCTCTCTCCTCTCACTCTGTCAATTCCTTCTCTCCTCACTCTCTGTCCATTCCCTCTCTCCTCTCACTCTCTGTCCATTCCCTCTCTCCTCTCACTCTCTGTCCATTCCCTCTCTCCTCTCACTCTCTCTTCATTCGTTCTCCCCTGTCACTCTCTGTCCATTCCCTCTCCCCTGTCACTCTCTGTCCATTCCCTATCACTTCTCACTCAATGTCCATTCCCTCTCCCCTTTCACTCTTTGTCCTATCCAACTCTCCTCTCACTCTCTGTCCATTCCCTCTCTCCTCTGACTCCTTGTCTATTCCCTCATCACAACTCACTCTCTGTCTATTCCCTCATCACCAATCACTCTATGCATATTCCCTCTCTCTTCTCACTCTCTGTCTATTCCCTCATCTCCTCTCTCTCTCTCTGTCTATTCCATCATCTCCTCTCATTCGCTGCCTATTCCTCTCTCCTCTCACTCTCTGTCCATTCCCTCCCTCCTCTCAATGTCCATTCCATATATCCCCCTCACTCAATGTCCATTCCCTCTCTCCTCTCACTCTCTGTCTATTTCCACATCTCCTCTGACTCTCTGTACATACTCTCTCTCCTCTCACTATCTATTCCCTCATCTCCTCTCACTCACTGTCTATTCCCTCATCTCCTCTCACTCTCTGTCCATTCCCTCTCCACTATCACTCTCTGTCCATTCCCTCTCTGCTCTCACTCTCTGTCTATTCCCAATCCCTTCTCACCCTCTGTCCATTCTCTCTCTCCTCTCACTCTCTGTACATTCCAGCTCCCCTCCCACACTCTCTCCATTCTCTCTCTCCTCTCACTCTCTGTCTATTCCCTCCGTCCTCTCACTCTCTGGCCATTCCCTTTCCGCTGTCACTCTCTGTCTATTCCCGCTCCCCGTCAATGTTTGTCCATTCCCTTTCTCCGCTCACTCTCTATCCATTCACTCTCTCCTCTCACTCTCTGTCCATTCCCTCCCTCCTCTCAATCAATGTCAATTCCCTATATCCCCCTCACTCAATGTCCATTCCCTCTCCCCTATCACTCTCTGTCCATTCCACCTCCACTCTCACTCTCTGTCCATTCTCAATCCCCTCTCACTCTCTGTCCATTCCCTCTCTCCTCTCACTCTCTATCCATTCCCTCTCCCCTGTCACTCTCTGTCCATTTCACCTCCACTCTCACTCTCTGTCCATTCTCAATCCCCTCTCACTCTCTGTCCATTCCCTCTCTCCTCTCACTCTCTATCCATTCCCTCTCCCCTGTCACTCTCTGTCCATTCCCTCTCCACTCTCACTTTCTGTCCATTCACTCTCTCCTCTCATTCTCTGTCCATTCCCTCTCCCCTGTCACTCTCTGTCTATCCGCTCTCCCTTGTCACTCTCTGTCCATTCCTTCTCCCCTCTCATCCTCTGACCATTCCCTCTCCCCAATCAATCTCTGTCCATTCCCTTTCCCCTCTTACTCTCTTTCCATTCCCTCTATGATCTCACTCTTTGTCCATTCCCTCTCTCCTCTCACTCTCTGTCCATTCCCTCTCCCCTCTCACTCTGTCCATTCCCTCTCTCCTCTCACTCTCTTTACATTCACTCTCTCCTCTCACTCTCTGTCCATTCCCTCTCTCTTCTCACTCTATGTCCATTCCCTCTCCGCTGTCACTCTCTGTATAATCCCTCTCCCCTGTCACCCTCCATCCGTTCCCTCTCCCCTCTCACTCTCTGTCCATTCCCTCTCTCCTCTCACTCTGTCAATTCCTTCTCTCCTCACTCTCTGTCCATTCCCTCTCTCCTCTCACTCTCTGTCCATTCCCTCTCTCCTCTCACTCTCTGTCCATTCTCTCACCCCTGTTACACTCTGTTCATTCCTTCCCTCCTCTCACACTCTCCATTCCCTCTCCCCTCTCGCACTGTCCATTCCCTCACTCCTGTCACTCTCTGACCATTCTCTCTCTCCTCTCACTCTCTGTCCATTCCCTCTCTCCTCTCACACTCTGTCCATTCCCTCGCCCCCTCACTCTCGGTCCATTCCCTCTCTCCTCTCACTCTCTGTCCATTCCCACACCCCCTCACTCTCTGTCCATTAGCTCTCTCCTCTCACTCTCTGTCCATTCCCTCTCTCCTGTCACTCTCTGTCCATTCCCCCTCTCCTATCACTCTCTGTCCATTCCCTTCCCCTTTCACTCTGTCCATTCCCTGTCTCCTCTCACTCTCTTTACATTCACTCTCTCCTCTCACTCTCTGTCCATTCCCTCTCTCTTCTCACTCTCTGTCCATTCCCTCTCCGCTGTCACTCTCTGTATAATCCCTCTCCCCTGTCACCCTCCATCCGTTCCCTCTCCCCTCTCACTCTCTGTCCATTCCCTCTCTCCTCTCACTCTGTCAATTCCTTCTCTCCTCACTCTCTGTCCATTCCCTCTCTCCTCTCACTCTCTGTCCATTCCCTCTCTCCTCTCACTCTCTGTCCATTCTCTCACCCCTGTTACACTCTGTTCATTCCTTCCCTCCTCTCACACTCTCCATTCCCTCTCCCCTCTCGCACTGTCCATTCCCTCACTCCTGTCACTCTCTGACCATTCTCTCTCTCCTCTCACTCTCTGTCCATTCCCTCTCTCCTCTCACACTCTGTCCATTCCCTCGCCCCCTCACTCTCGGTCCATTCCCTCTCTCCTCTCACTCTCTGTCCATTCCCACACCCCCTCACTCTCTGTCCATTAGCTCTCTCCTCTCACTCTCTGTCCATTCCCTCTCTCCTGTCACTCTCTGTCCATTCCCCCTCTCCTATCACTCTCTGTCCATTCCCTTCCCCTTTCACTCTGTCCATTCCCTGTCTCCTCTCATTCTCTGTCCATTCCCTCTCCCCTGTCACTCTCTGTCCATTCCCTCTCCCCTGTCACTCTCTGTTCATGCCCACTCTCCTCTCACACTCTGTCCATTCCCTCTCCCCTGTCACTCTCTGTCCATTCCCTCTCTCCTCTCACTCTCTGTCTATTCCCTCTCCTCTATCACTCTCTGTCCATTCCCTCACCCTCTCACTCTCTGTCCATTGCCACTATCCTCTCACAGTCTGTCCATTCCCTCTCTCCTCACACTCACTGTCCATTCCCTCTCTCCACTCACTCTCTGTCTATTCCCGATCCCCTCTCACTCTGTCTATTCCCTCATCTCTTCTCACTCTCTATCTATTCGCCCTCTTCTCTCAATCTCTGTCCATTCCCTCTCCCCTTTCACACACTGTCCATTCCCTCCTTCCTCTCACACTCTCTCCATTCCCTCTCACCTCACTCTCTGTCCGTTCCCTCTCTCCTGTAACTCTCTCCATTACCTCTCTCCTCTCACTCATAGTCCATTCCCTCTCCCCTGCCACTCTCTGTCCATTCCCTCTCGCCTCTCACTCTCTGTCCATTCTCACTCTCCTCTCACTCGCTGTCCATTCCCACTCCCCTGTCACTCACTTTCCATTCCCTATCTACTCTCACTTTCCGTCCATTCCCTATCTCCTCTCACTCTCTGTCCATTCTCTCTCTCCTCTCATTGTCTGTCCATTCCCTCTCCCCTCCAACTTTCTGTCGAATCCCTCTCCCCTCTCACACTCTGTCCATTCCCTCTCTCCTCTCACTCTCTGTCCATTCCCTCTCTCCTCTCACTCTCTGTCCATTCCCTCTCTCCTCTCACACACTTTCCATTCCCTCTCCTCTCAATTTCTGTCCATTCCCTCTCCTCTCTCACTCCCTGTCCATTCCCTCTCTCCTCTCACTCCCTGTCCATTCCCTCTCACCTAACACACTCTGTCCATTCCCTCTCCCCCTCACTCTCTGTCCACTCCCTCTCCCCTCTAACTCTCTGTCCAATCCCTCTCCCCTATCACGCTCGGTCCATTCCCTCTCTCCTCGCACTCTCTGTCCATTCCCTCTCCCCCTCACTCTCTGTCTATTCCATCATCTCCTCTCACTCTCTGTCCATTCTGTCTCTCCTCTCATTGTCTGTCCATTCCCTCTCTCCTCTCACTTTCTGTCGATTCCCCCTCTCCTCTCACTCTCTGTTTATTCCCTTTCCCCTGTCACTCTCTGTCCATTCCCTCTTTCCTCTCACTCTCTGTCCATTCCCTCTCTCCTCTCACTCTCTGTCCATACCATCTCTCCTGTCACTCTCTGTCCATTCCATCTCACCTCCCACTCTCTGTCCAGTCCCTCTCTCCTCTCACTCTTTTGACGTTCCCTCTCTCCTCTCACTCTCTCTCTATTCCCTACCACTTTCACTCCATCCATTCCCTGTCTCCTCTCACTCTCTATCCATTCCCTCTCCCCTGTCACACTCTGTCCATTCCCTCTCTCCCACTCACTCTCTATCCATTCCCTCTCCCCTGTCACACTCTGTCCATTCCCTCTCTCCCCTCACACACCCTCCATTCCCTCTCTCCTCATTCTCTGTCCATTCTCACTCTCCTCTCACTCTCTGTCCATTCGCTCTCTCCTCTCACTCTCTGTTCAATCCCTCTCTCCTCTCAAGCTCTGTCCATTCCCTCTCACCTCCCACTCTCTGTCTATTGCCTCTCCCCTGTCACTCTCTGTACATTCTCTCTCTCCTCTCACTCTCTGTCTATTCCCTCTTTCCTTCTCACTCTCTCTCCATTCCCTCTCTCCTCTCATTGTCTGTCCATTTCCTATCCCTTCTCACTTTCTGTCGATTCCCTTTCTCCACTCACTCTCTGCCAATTAACTCTCTCCTCTCACTCTCTGTCCATTCCCTCTCTCCTCTCATTCTCTGTCCATTCCATCTCACCTCTCACACTCTGTCCTTTCCCTCTCTCCTCACTCTCTGTCCGTTCCCTCTCTCCTGTAACTCTCTATCCATTCCCTCTCTCCTCTCACTCATTGTCCATTCCCTCTCCCCTGCCACTCACTGTCCATTCCCTCTCTCATCTCACTCTCTGTCCATTCCCTCTCCCCTGCCACTCACTGTCCATTCCCTCTCTCATCTCACTCTCTGTCCATTCCCTCTCCCCTGTCACCCTCCGTCCATTCCCTCTCTCCTCTCACACTCTGTCCATTCCCTCTCTCCTCTCACACTCTGTCCATTCCCTCTCTCCTCTCACTCTCTGTCCATTCCCTCTCTCCTCTCACACTCTTTCCATTCCCTCTCCTCTCAATTTCTGTCCATTCCCTCTCCCCTGTCACAATCTGTCCATTCCCTCCCTCCCCTCAAACTCTCTCCATTCCCTCTCTCCTCACTCTCTGTCCGTTCCCTCTCTCCTGTAACTCTCTGTCCATTCCCTCTCTCCTCTCACTCCCTGTCGATTCCCTCTCTCCTCGGACTCTCCGTCCATTCCCTCTCCCCTGTCACTGTCTGTCCATTACCACTCCTCTGTCACTCTCTGTCCATTCCCTCTCCCCATCACTCTCTGTCTATTCCCTCTCTCCTGTCACACTCTGTCCATTCCGTCTCTCCTCTCACTCTCTGTCCATTCCGTCTCTCCTCTCACTCTCTGTCCATTCCCCCTCCCCTGTCACACTCTGTCCATTCCCTCTCAACTCTCACTCTATGTACATTCCCTCTCCCCTTTCACTCTCTGTCCATTCCCTCTCTCCTCTCACTCTCTGTCCATTCCCTCTCTCCTCTCACTCTCTGTACATTGCCTCTCCCCAGTGTATCTCTGTCCATTCCCACTCCCCTGTCATTCTCTGTCCATCCCCTCTCTCCTCTCGCTCTCTGTCCATTCCCTCTCTCCTCTCCATCTTTGTCCATTCCCTCTCCTCACACTCTCTGTCCATTCCCTCTCCCCTGTCACTCTCTGTCCATTCCCTCTCCGCTGTCACTCTCTGTCCATTCCCTCTCACTGTCACTCTCTGTCTATTCCCTCTCTCCTCTCACTCTATCTCCATTCCGTCTCCACTCTAACGCACTGTTCATCCCATCTCACCTCTCACTCTCTGTCCATTCCCTCGCTCCCTCTCACTCTCTGTCCATTCCCTCTCTACTCTCACTCTCTGTCCATTCCCTCTCTCCTCTCACTCTCTGTCCATTCCCTCTCCGCTGTCACTCTCTGACCATTCCCTCTCTCCTGTCATTCTCTGTCCATTCCCTCTCCGCTGTCATTCTCTGTCCATTCCCTCTCCCTGTCACTCTCTGTCCATTCCCTCTCTCCTCTCACTCTCTGTCCATTCCCTATCCTCTGTCACACTCTGTCCAATCTATCTCTTCTTTCACTATCTGTCCATTCCCTCTCTCCTGTCACACTCGGTCCATTATCTCCCCCCTCTCACTTTCTGTACGTTCCCTCTCTCCTCTCATTCACGGTCCATTCCCTCTCTCCACTCACTTTCTGTCGATTCCCACTCTCCTTTCACACTCTGTCCATTACCTATCTCCTCTCAATCTCTGTCCATATCCTCTCTCCTCTCGTACTCTGTCCACACCCTATCTCCCCTCGTACTCTGTCCATACCCTATCCCCTTTCACTCTCTTCTATTCTCTCTCTCCTCTCACTCCTTGTCCATTCCCTATCCCTTGTCAGTCTGTCCCATTCCCTCTCTCCTCTCACTCTCTGTCCATTCCCTCTCCCCTGTCACTCTCTGTCCATTCCCTCTCTCCTCCCATTCTCTGTCCATACCCTCTCTACTGTCACTCTCCCTCCATTCCCAGTCTCCTCTCAATCTCTGTCCATATCCTCTCTCCTCTCGTACTCTGTCCATACCCTATCCCCTTTCACTCTCTTCTATTCTCTCTCTCCTCTCACTCCTTGTCCATTCCCTATCCCTTGTCAGTCTGTCCCATTCCCTCTCTCCTCTCACTCTCTGTCCATGCCCTTTCCGCTATCACTCTCTGTCCATTCCCTCTCTCCTCTCACTGTCTGTCCATGCCCTTTCCGCTATCACTCGCTGTCCATACCCTCTCCCACTCACTCTCTGTCCATTCCCTCTCCCCTGTCACTCTCAGTCTATTCTCTCTCTCCTCTCACTCCTTGTCTATTCCCTATGCCTTGTCACTCTCTGTCCATTGCGTATCCCCTGTCACTCTCTCTACATTCCCTATCCCTCTTCTTCGCTGTCCATTCCCTCTCTCCTCTCACAATCTGTCCATTCCCTCTTACCTGTCTCTCTCCCTCCATTCCCTCTCTCCTCTCCCTCTCTGTCCATTCCCTATCCCCTATCACTCTGTCCATTCCCTATCCCTCTTATTCTCTGTCCATTCCCTCTCCACTATCACTCTCTGTCCATTCTCACTCTCCTCTCACTCTCTGTCCATTCCCTCTCCCCTTTCACTCTATGTCCATTCCCTCTCTCCTCTCACTGTCTGTCCATTCCCTCTCTCCTCTCACACTCTGTCCATTCCCTCTCTCCTGTCACTCTCTGTCCATTCCCTATTACTTGTTAATCTCCGTCCATTTTCTCTCCCTCTCACTCTCTGTCCATTCCCTCTCTTCTCTCACTCTCTGTCTATTCCCTCACCCCTGTCACTCTCTGTCTATTTCCTCTCTCCCCACCCTCTCTGTCCATTCCCTCTCTCCTGTCACTCACTGTGCATTTTATCTCTCTCCTCTCAGTTTCTGTCCATTCCCTCTCTCCTCTCACTCTCTGTCCATTCCCTCTCTCCTCTCACTCTCTGTCCATTCCCTCTCTCCTCTCACTCTCTGTCCATTCCCTCTCTCCTCTCAATCTCTGTCCATTCCCTCTTCCCTGTCACTCTCTGTCCATTCCCCCTCCATTGTCACTGTCTGTCCATTCCCTCTCTCCTTTCACTCTCTGTCCATTCCCTCTCTCATCTCACTCTCTGTCCATTCCCTTTCTCTTTTCACTCTCTGTCCATTCCCTCTATGCACTCATTCTCTGTCCATTCCCTCTCTCCTCTCATCTCTGTCCATACCCTATCTCCTCTCACTCTCTGACCATTCCCTCTCCCTTTCACTCACTGATCATTCCCTCTCCCCTTTCTCTCTCTGTCCATTCCCTTTCTCCTCTCACTCTCTGTCGATTCCCTCTCCCCTGTCAATCTCGCTCCATTCCCTCTCCCCTCTCACTCTCTGTCAGATCTCTCTCTCCTGCCACTCTCTGTCCATTCCCTCTCCCCTCTCACACTCTGTCCTTTCCCTCTCTCCTCACTCTCTGTCCGTTCCCTCTCTCCTGTAACTCTCTGTCCATTCCATCTCTCCTCTCACTCATTGTCCATTCCCTCTCCCCTGCCACTCACTGTCCATTCCCTCTCTCATCTCACTCTCTGTCCATTCCCTCTCCCCTGTCACCCTCCGTCCATTCCCTCTCCCCTCTCACACTCTGTCCATTCCCTCTCTCCTCTCACACTCTTTCCATTCCCTCTCCTCTCAATTTCTGTCCATTCCCTCTCCCCTGTCACACTCTGTCCATTCCCTCCCTCCCCTCAAACTCTCTCCATTCCCTCTCTCCTCACTCTCTGTCCATTCCCTCTCTCCTGTAACACTCTGTCCATTCCCTCTCTTCTCTCACTCCCTGTCGATTCCCTCTCTCCTCGCACTCTCCGTCCATTCCCTCTCCCCTGTCACTGTCTGTCCATTACCACTCCTCTGTCACTCTCTGTCCATTCCCTCTCCCCATCACTCTCTGTCTATTCCCTCTCTCCTGTCACACTCTGTCCATTCCGTCTCTCCTCTCACTCTCTGTCCATTCCCCCTCCCCTGTCACTCTCTGTCCATTCCCTCTCAACTCTCACTCTCTGTCCATTCCCTCTCCCCTTTCACTCTCTGTCCATTCCCTCTCTCCTCTCACTCACTGTTCATTCCCTCTCTCCTCTCACTCTCTGTACATTGCCTCTCCCCAGTGTCTCTCTGTCCATTCCCACTCCCCTGTCATTCTCTGTCAATCCCCTCTCTCCTCTCGCTCTCTGTCCATTCCCTCTCACTGTCACTCTCTGTCCATTCCCTCTCCCCTGTCATTCTCTGTCCATCCTCTCTCTCCTCACACTCTCTGTCCATTCCCTCTCTCCTCTCACTCTCTGTCCATTCCCTCTCCCCTGTCACTCTCTGTCCATTCCCTCTCTCCTCCCATTCTCTGTCCATACCGTCTCTACTGTCACTCTCCCTCCATTCCCAGTCTCCTCTCAATCTCTGTCCATATCCTCTCTCCTCTCGTACTCTGTCCATACCCTATCCCCTTTCACGCTCTTCTATTCTCTCTCTCCTCTCACACCTTGTCCATTCCCTATCCCTTGTCAGTCTGTCCCCTTCCCTCTCTCCTCTCACTCTTTGTCCATTCCCTCTCTCCTCTCACTGTCTGTCCATGCCCTTTCCGCTATCACTCGCTGTCCATACCCTCTCCCACTCACTCTCTGTCCATTCCCTCTCCCCTGTCACTCTCTGTCCATTCCCTCTCTCCTCTCACTCTCTGTCCATTCCCTATCCTCTGTCACACTCTGTCCAATCTATCTCTTCTTTCACTCTCTGTCCATTCCCTCTCTCCTGTCACACTCGGTCCATTATCTCCCCCCTCTCACTTTCTGTACGTTCCCTCTCTCCTCTCATTCACGGTCCATTCCCTCTCTCCACTCACTTTCTGTCGATTCCCACTCTCCTTTCACACTCTGTCCATTACCTATCTCCTCTCAATCTCTGTCCATATCCTCTCTCCTCTCGTACTCTGTCCACACCCTATCTCCCCTCGTACTCTGTCCATACCCTATCCCCTTTCACTCTCTTCTATTCTCTCTCTCCTCTCACTCCTTGTCCATTCCCTATCCCTTGTCACTCTCTGTCCATTCCCTCTCTCCTCTCACTCTCTGTCCATTCCCTCTCCCCTGTCACTCTCTGTCCATTCCCTCTCTCCTCCCATTCTCTGTCCATACCCTCTCTACTGTCACTCTCCCTCCATTCCCAGTCTCCTCTCAATCTCTGTCCATATCCTCTCTCCTCTCGTACTCTGTCCATACCCTATCCCCTTTCACTCTCTTCTATTCTCTCTCTCCTCTCACTCCTTGTCCATTCCCTATCCCTTGTCAGTCTGTCCCATTCCCTCTCTCCTCTCACTCTCTGTCCATGCCCTTTCCGCTATCACTCGCTGTCCATTCCCTCTCCCACTCACTCTCTGTCCATTCCCTCTCCCCTGTCACTCTCAGTCTATTCTCTCTCTCCTCTCACTCCTTGTCTATTCCCTATGCCTTGTCACTCTCTGTCCATTGCGTATCCCCTGTCACTCTCTCTACATTCCCTATCCCTCTTCTTCGCTGTCCATTCCCTCTCTCCTCTCACAATCTGTCCATTCCCTCTTACCTGTCTCTCTCCCTCCATTCCCTCTCTCCTCTCCCTCTCTGTCCATTCCCTATCCCCTATCACTCTGTCCATTCCCTATCCCTCTTATTCTCTGTCCATTCCCTCTCCACTATCACTCTCTGTCCATTCTCACTCTCCTCTCACTCTCTGTCCATTCCCTCTCCCCTTTCACTCTATGTCCATTCCCTCTCTCCTCTCACTGTCTGTCCATTCCCTCTCTCCTCTCACACTCTGTCCATTCCCTCTCTCCTGTCACTCTCTGTCCATTCCCTATTACTTGTTAATCTCCGTCCATTTTCTCTCCCTCTCACTCTCTGTCCATTCCCTCTCTTCTCTCACTCTCTGTCCATTCCCTCTCTCCTCTCACACTCTGTCCATTCCCTCTCTCCTCTCACTCTCTGTCCATTCCCTCTCTTCTCTCACTCTCTGTCTATTCCCTCACCCCTGTCACTCTCTGTCTATTTCCTCTCTCCCCACCCTCTCTGTCCATTCCCTCTCTCCTGTCACTCACTGTGCATTTTATCTCTCTCCTCTCAGTTTCTGTCCATTCCCTCTTTCCTCTCACTCTCTGTCCATTCCCTCTCTTCTTTCACTCTCTGTCCATTCCCTCTCTCCTCTCACTCTCTGTCCATTCCCTCTCTCATCTCACTCTCTGTCCATTCCCTCTTCGCTGTCACTCTCTGTCCATTCCCTTTCTCTTTTCACTCTCTGTCCATTCCCTCTATGCACTCATTCTCTGTCCATTCCCTCTCTCCTCTCATCTCTGTCCATTCCCTCTCCCCTGTCACTCTGTCCATTCCCTATCTCCTCTCACTCTCTGACCATTCCCTCTCCCTTTCACTCACTGATCATTCCCTCTCCCCTTTCTCTCTCTGTCCATTCCCTTTCTCCTCTCACTCTCTGTCGATTCCCTCTCCCCTGTCAATCTCGCTCCATTCCCTCTCCCCTCTCACTCTCTGTCAGATCTCTCTCTCCTGTCACTCTCTGTCCATTCCCTCTCCCCTCTCACACTCTGTCCTTTCCCTCTCTCCTCACTCTCTGTCCTTTCCCTCTCTCCTCACTCTCTGTCCGTTCCCTCTCTCCTGTAACTCTCTGTCCATTCCATCTCTCCTCTCACTCATTGTCCATTCCCTCTCCCCTGCCACTCACTGTCCATTCCCTCTCTCATCTCACTCTCTGTCCATTCCCTCTCCCCTGTCACCCTCCGTCCATTCCCTCTCCCCTCTCACACTCTGTCCATTCCCTCTCTCCTCTCACACTCTTTCCATTCCCTCTCCTCTCAATTTCTGTCCATTCCCTCTCCCCTGTCACACTCTGTCCATTCCCTCCCTCCCCTCAAACTCTCTCCATTCCCTCTCTCCTCACTCTCTGTCCGTTCCCTCTCTCCTGTAACTCTCTGTCCATTCCCTCTCTCTTCTCACTCCCTGTCGATTCCCTCTCTCCTCGCACTCTCCGTCCATTCCCTCTCCCCTGTCACTCTCTGTCCATTCCCTCTCCCCATCACTCTCTGTCTATTCCCTCTCTCCTGTCACACTCTGTCCATTCCGTCTCTCCTCTCACTCTCTGTCCAATCCCCCTCCCCTGTCACTCTCTGTCCATTCCCTCTCAACTCTCACTCTATGTCCATTCCCTCTCCCCTTTCACTCTCTGTCCATTCCCTCTCTCCTCTCACTCTCTGTTCATTCCCTCTCTCCTCTCACTCTCTGTACATTGCCTCTCCCCAGTGTCTCTCTGTCCATTCCCACTCCCCTGTCATTCTCTGTCTATTCCCTCTCCCCTGTCATTCTCTGTCCATCCTCTCTCTCCTCACACTCTCTGTCCATTCCCTCTCTCCTCTCACTCTCTGTCCATTCCCTCTCCCCGTCACTCTCTGTCCATTCCCTCTCCGCTGTCACTCTCTGTCTATTCCCTCTCCCCTGTCATTCTCTGTCCATCCTCTCTCTCCTCACACTCTCTGTCCATTCCCTCTCTCCTCTCACTCTCTGTCCATTCCCTCTCCCCTGTCACTCTCTGTCCATTCCCTCTCTCCTCCCATTCTCTGTCCATACCCTCTCTACTGTCACTCTCCCTCCATTCCCAGTCTCCTCTCAATCTCTGTCCATATCCTCTCTCCTCTCGTACTCTGTCCATACCGTATCCCCTTTCACTCTCTTCTATTCTCTCTCTCCTCTCACTCCTTGTCCATTCCCTATCCCTTGTCAGGCTGTCCCCTTCCCTCTCTCCTCTCACTCTTTGTCCATTCCCTCTCTCCTCTCACTGTCTGTCCATGCCCTTTCCGCTATCACTCGCTGTCCATACCCTCTCCCACTCACTCTCTGTCCATTCCCTCTCCCCTGTCACTCTCTGTCCATTCCCTCTCCCCTGTCACTCTCTGTCCATTCCCTCTCCCCTGTCACTCTCTGTCCATTCCCTATCCCCTGTCACTCTCTGTCCATTCCCTCTCTCCTTTCACTCTCTGTCCATTCCCTCTCTCCCTCTCACTCTCTTTCCATTCCCTCTCTCCTTTCACTCTCTGTCCATTCCCTCTCTCCTGTCACTCTGTCCATTCCCTCTTCGCTGTCACTCACTGATCATTCCCTCTCCCCTCTCTCTCTCTGTCCATTCCCTTTCTCCTCTCACTCTCTGTCGATTCCCTCTCCCCTGTCAATCTCGCTCCATTCCCTCTCCCCTCTCACTCTCTGTCAGATCTCTCTCTCCTGTCACTCTCTATCCATTCCCTATCCCTCTCACGCGCTTTCCATTCCCTCTCGCTCTCACTCTGTCCATTCCCTCTCTGCTCTCACTCTCTGTCCATTCCCTCTCCACTATCACTCTCTGTCCATTCCCTCTCCCCTCTCACTCTGTCCATTCCCTCTCTCCTCTCACTCTCTGTCCATTCACTCTTTCCTCTCACTCTCTGTCCATTCCCTCTCGCTCTCACTCTGTCCATTCACTCTTTCCTCTCACTCTCTGTCCATTCCCTCTCTCCTCTCACTCTCTGTCCATTCCCTCTCTCCTCTCAATCTCTGTCCATTGCCTCTTCCCTGTCACTCTCTGTCCATTCCCCCTCCGCTGTCACTCTCTGTCCATTCCCTCTCTCCTCTCAATCTCTGTCCATTGCCTCTTCCCTGTCACTCTCTGTCCATTCCCCCTCCGCTGTCACTCTCTGTCCATTCCCTCTCTCCTCTCACTCTCTCTCCATTCCCTCTCTGCTCTCACTCTTTGTCCATTCCGCAGCCCCTGTCACTCTGTCCATTCCCTCTCTCCTCTCATCTCTGTCCATTCCCTCTCTCCTCTCATCTCTGTCCATTCCCTCTCTCCTCTCATCTCTGTCCATTCCCTCTCTCCTCTCACTCTCTGTCCGTTCCCTCTCCCAGTCACTCACTGTTCATTCCCTCCCCCCTCTTACTCTCCATCTATTCCCTCTCCCCTGTCAATCTCACTCCATTCCCTCTCACTCTCTGTCCATTCCCTATCCCTCTCACTCGCTTTCTATTCTATCTCCACTATCACTTTCTGTCCATTCCCTCTTCCCTGTCACTCTCTGTCCATTCCCTGTCTCCTCTCACTCTCTGTCCATTGCCTCTTCGCTGTCACTCTCTGTCCATTCCCTCTCTCCTTTCACTCTCTGTCCATTCCCTCTCCCTCTCACTCTCTTTCCATTCCAACTCCCCTCTCACTCTCTGTCCATTCCCTCTCTCATCTCACTCTCTGTCCATTCCCTCTCCCCTCTCACACTCTGTCCATTCCCTCTCCCCTCTCACACTCTGTCCATTCCCTCTCCCCTCTCACTCTCTGTCCATTCCCTATCCCTCTCACTCGCTTTCTATTCTATCTCCACTATCACTTTCTGTCCATTCCCTCTTCCCTGTCACTCTCTGTCCATTCCCTGTCTCCTCTCACTCTCTGTCCATTGCCTCTTCGCTGTCACTCTCTGTCCATTCCCTCTCTCCTTTCACTCTCTGTCCATTCCCTCTCCCTCTCACTCTCTTTCCATTCCAACTCCCCTCTCACTCTCTGTCCATTCCCTCTCTCATCTCACTCTCTGTCCATTCCCTCTCCCCTCTCACACTCTGTCCATTCCCTCTCCCCTCTCACACTCTGTCCATTCCCTCTCCCCTCTCACTCTCTGTCCATTCCCTCTCCCCTGTAACTCTCTGTCCATTCCATCTCTCCTCTCACTCATTGTCCATTCCCTCTCCCCTGCCACTCACTGTCCATTCCCTCTCTCATCTCACTCTCTGTCCATTCCCTCTCCCCTGTCACCCTCCGTCCATTCCCTCTCCCCTCTCACACTCTGTCCATTCCCTCTCTCCTCTCACACTCTTTCCATTCCCTCTCCTCTCAATTTCTGTCCATTCCCTCTCCCCTGTCACACTCTGTCCATTCCCTCCCTCCCCTCAAACTCTCTCCATTCCCTCTCTCCTCACTCTCTGTCCGTTCCCTCTCTCCTGTAACTCTCTGTCCATTCCCTCTCTCTTCTCACTCCCTGTCGATTCCCTCTCTCCTCGCACTCTCCGTCCATTCCCTCTCCCCTGTCACTCTCTGTCCATTCCCTCTCCCCATCACTCTCTGTCTATTCCCTCTCTCCTGTCACACTCTGTCCATTCCGTCTCTCCTCTCACTCTCTGTCCAATCCCCCTCCCCTGTCACTCTCTGTCCATTCCCTCTCAACTCTCACTCTATGTCCATTCCCTCTCCCCTTTCACTCTCTGTCCATTCCCTCTCTCCTCTCACTCTCTGTTCATTCCCTCTCTCCTCTCACTCTCTGTACATTGCCTCTCCCCAGTGTCTCTCTGTCCATTCCCACTCCCCTGTCATTCTCTGTCTATTCCCTCTCCCCTGTCATTCTCTGTCCATCCTCTCTCTCCTCACACTCTCTGTCCATTCCCTCTCTCCTCTCACTCTCTGTCCATTCCCTCTCCCCGTCACTCTCTGTCCATTCCCTCTCCGCTGTCACTCTCTGTCTATTCCCTCTCCCCTGTCATTCTCTGTCCATCCTCTCTCTCCTCACACTCTCTGTCCATTCCCTCTCTCCTCTCACTCTCTGTCCATTCCCTCTCCCCTGTCACTCTCTGTCCATTCCCTCTCTCCTCCCATTCTCTGTCCATACCCTCTCTACTGTCACTCTCCCTCCATTCCCAGTCTCCTCTCAATCTCTGTCCATATCCTCTCTCCTCTCGTACTCTGTCCATACCCTATCCCCTTTCACTCTCTTCTATTCTCTCTCTCCTCTCACTCCTTGTCCATTCCCTATCCCTTGTCAGTCTGTCCCCTTCCCTCTCTCCTCTCACTCTTTGTCCATTCCCTCTCTCCTCTCACTGTCTGTCCATGCCCTTTCCGCTATCACTCGCTGTCCATACCCTCTCCCACTCACTCTCTGTCCATTCCCTCTCCCCTGTCACTCTCTGTCCATTCCCTCTCCCCTGTCACTCTCTGTCCATTCCCTCTCCCCTGTCACTCTCTGTCCATTCCCTATCCCCTGTCACTCTCTGTCCATTCCCTCTCTCCTTTCACTCTCTGTCCATTCCCTCTCTCCCTCTCACTCTCTTTCCATTCCCTCTCTCCTTTCACTCTCTGTCCATTCCCTCTCTCCTGTCACTCTGTCCATTCCCTCTTCGCTGTCACTCACTGATCATTCCCTCTCCCCTCTCTCTCTCTGTCCATTCCCTTTCTCCTCTCACTCTCTGTCGATTCCCTCTCCCCTGTCAATCTCGCTCCATTCCCTCTCCCCTCTCACTCTCTGTCAGATCTCTCTCTCCTGTCACTCTCTATCCATTCCCTATCCCTCTCACTCGCTTTCCATTCCCTCTCGCTCTCACTCTGTCCATTCCCTCTCTGCTCTCACTCTCTGTCCATTCCCTCTCCACTATCACTCTCTGTCCATTCCCTCTCCCCTCTCACTCTGTCCATTCCCTCTCTCCTCTCACTCTCTGTCCATTCACTCTTTCCTCTCACTCTCTGTCCATTCCCTCTCTCCTCTCACTCTCTGTCCATTCCCTCTCTCCTCTCAATCTCTGTCCATTGCCTCTTCCCTGTCACTCTCTGTCCATTCCCCCTCCGCTGTCACTCTCTGTCCATTCCCTCTCTCCTCTCACTCTCTCTCCATTCCCTCTCTGCTCTCACTCTTTGTCCATTCCGCAGCCCCTGTCCCTCTGTCCATTCCCTCTCTCCTCTCATCTCTGTCCATTCCCTCTCTCCTCTCATCTCTGTCCATTCCCTCTCTCCTCTCACTCTCTGTCCGTTCCCTCTCCCAGTCACTCACTGTTCATTCCCTCCCCCCTCTTACTCTCCATCTATTCCCTCTCCCCTGTCAATCTCACTCCATTCCCTCTCACTCTCTGTCCATTCCCTATCCCTCTCACTCGCTTTCTATTCTATCTCCACTATCACTTTCTGTCCATTCCCTCTTCCCTGTCACTCTCTGTCCATTCCCTGTCTCCTCTCACTCTCTGTCCATTGCCTCTTCACTGTCACTCTCTGTCCATTCCCTCTCTCCTTTCACTCTCTGTCCATTCCCTCTCCCTCTCACTCTCTTTCCATTCCAACTCCCCTCTCACTCTCTGTCCATTCCCTCTCTCCTCTCACACTCTGTCCATTCCCTCTCCCCTCTCACACTC
The DNA here is from genome assembly GCA_026770705.1 of Isurus oxyrinchus. Lineage (NCBI taxonomy): Eukaryota > Metazoa > Chordata > Chondrichthyes > Lamniformes > Lamnidae > Isurus > Isurus oxyrinchus. Next base: position 4,563,326 of record JANJGN010000033.1, read on the forward strand.
TGTCCATTCCCTCTCCCCTCTCACACTCTGTCCATTCCCTCTCCCCTCTCACTCTCTGTCCATTCCCTATCCCTCTCACTCACTTTCTATTCTATCTCCACTATCACTTTCTGTCCATTCCCTCTTCCCTGTCACTCTCTGTCCATTCCCTGTCTCCTCTCACTCTCTGTCCATTGCCTCTTCGCTGTCACTCTCTGTCCATTCCCTCTCTCCTTTCACTCTCTGTCCATTCCCTCTCCCTCTCACTCTCTGTCCATTCCCTCTCTCATCTCACTCTCTGTCCATTCCCTCTCCCCTCTCACACTCTGTCCATTCCCTCTCCCCTCTCACACTCTGTCCATTCCCTCTCCCCTCTCACTCTCTGTCCATTCCCTCTCCCCTCTCATACTCTGTCCATTCCCTCTCTCATCTCACTCTCTGTCCATTCCCTCTCCCCTCTCACACTCTGTCCATTCCCTCTCTCATCTCACTCTCTGTCCATTCCCTCTATCCTGTCTCTCTCCCTCCATTCCCTCTCTGCTCTCACTCTCTGTCCATTCGCTCTCTCCTGTCTCTCTCCCTCCATTCCCACTCTCCTCTCACTGTCTGTCCATTCCCTATCCCCTCTCACACGCTCTCCATTCCCTATCCTTTGTCACTCTGTTTCCATTCACTATCCCCTGTCACTCTCTGTCCATTCCCTATCCACTGTCTCTCTCCCTCCATTCCCTCTCTGCTATCACTGTCTGTCCATTCCCTCTCTCCTCTCACACTCTGTCCATTCCCTCTCTCCTGTCACTCTCTGTCCATTCCCTATTACTTGTTAATCTCCGTCCATTTTCTCTCCCTCTCACTCTCTGTCCATTCCCTCTCTTCTCTCACTCTCTGTCCATTCCCTCTCTCCTCTCACACTCTGTCCATTCCCTCTCTCCTCTCACTCTCTGTCCATTCCCTCTCTTCTCTCACTCTCTGTCTATTCCCTCACCCCTGTCACTCTCTGTCTATTTCCTCTCTCCCCACCCTCTCTGTCCATTCCCTCTCTCCTGTCACTCACTGTGCATTTTATCTCTCTCCTCTCAGTTTCTGTCCATTCCCTCTTTCCTCTCACTCTCTGTCCATTCCCTCTCTTCTTTCACTCTCTGTCCATTCCCTCTCTCCTCTCACTCTCTGTCCATTCCCTCTCTCATCTCACTCTCTGTCCATTCCCTCTTCGCTGTCACTCTCTGTCCATTCCCTTTCTCTTTTCACTCTCTGTCCATTCCCTCTATGCACTCATTCTCTGTCCATTCCCTCTCTCCTCTCATCTCTGTCCATTCCCTCTCCCCTGTCACTCTGTCCATTCCCTATCTCCTCTCACTCTCTGACCATTCCCTCTCCCTTTCACTCACTGATCATTCCCTCTCCCCTTTCTCTCTCTGTCCATTCCCTTTCTCCTCTCACTCTCTGTCGATTCCCTCTCCCCTGTCAATCTCGCTCCATTCCCTCTCCCCTCTCACTCTCTGTCAGATCTCTCTCTCCTGTCACTCTCTGTCCATTCCCTCTCCCCTCTCACACTCTGTCCTTTCCCTCTCTCCTCACTCTCTGTCCTTTCCCTCTCTCCTCACTCTCTGTCCGTTCCCTCTCTCCTGTAACTCTCTGTCCATTCCATCTCTCCTCTCACTCATTGTCCATTCCCTCTCCCCTGCCACTCACTGTCCATTCCCTCTCTCATCTCACTCTCTGTCCATTCCCTCTCCCCTGTCACCCTCCGTCCATTCCCTCTCCCCTCTCACACTCTGTCCATTCCCTCTCTCCTCTCACACTCTTTCCATTCCCTCTCCTCTCAATTTCTGTCCATTCCCTCTCCCCTGTCACACTCTGTCCATTCCCTCCCTCCCCTCAAACTCTCTCCATTCCCTCTCTCCTCACTCTCTGTCCGTTCCCTCTCTCCTGTAACTCTCTGTCCATTCCCTCTCTCTTCTCACTCCCTGTCGATTCCCTCTCTCCTCGCACTCTCCGTCCATTCCCTCTCCCCTGTCACTCTCTGTCCATTCCCTCTCCCCATCACTCTCTGTCTATTCCCTCTCTCCTGTCACACTCTGTCCATTCCGTCTCTCCTCTCACTCTCTGTCCAATCCCCCTCCCCTGTCACTCTCTGTCCATTCCCTCTCAACTCTCACTCTATGTCCATTCCCTCTCCCCTTTCACTCTCTGTCCATTCCCTCTCTCCTCTCACTCTCTGTTCATTCCCTCTCTCCTCTCACTCTCTGTACATTGCCTCTCCCCAGTGTCTCTCTGTCCATTCCCACTCCCCTGTCATTCTCTGTCTATTCCCTCTCCCCTGTCATTCTCTGTCCATCCTCTCTCTCCTCACACTCTCTGTCCATTCCCTCTCTCCTCTCACTCTCTGTCCATTCCCTCTCCCCGTCACTCTCTGTCCATTCCCTCTCCGCTGTCACTCTCTGTCTATTCCCTCTCCCCTGTCATTCTCTGTCCATCCTCTCTCTCCTCACACTCTCTGTCCATTCCCTCTCTCCTCTCACTCTCTGTCCATTCCCTCTCCCCTGTCACTCTCTGTCCATTCCCTCTCTCCTCCCATTCTCTGTCCATACCCTCTCTACTGTCACTCTCTCTCCATTCCCAGTCTCCTCTCAATCTCTGTCCATATCCTCTCTCCTCTCGTACTCTGTCCATACCCTATCCCCTTTCACTCTCTTCTATTCTCTCTCTCCTCTCACTCCTTGTCCATTCCCTATCCCTTGTCAGTCTGTCCCCTTCCCTCTCTCCTCTCACTCTTTGTCCATTCCCTCTCTCCTCTCACTGTCTGTCCATGCCCTTTCCGCTATCACTCGCTGTCCATACCCTCTCCCACTCACTCTCTGTCCATTCCCTCTCCCCTGTCACTCTCTGTCCATTCCCTCTCCCCTGTCACTCTCTGTCCATTCCCTATCCCCTGTCACTCTCTGTCCATTCCCTCTCTCCTTTCACTCTCTGTCCATTCCCTCTCTCCCTCTCACTCTCTTTCCATTCCCTCTCTCCTTTCACTCTCTGTCCATTCCCTCTCTCCTGTCACTCTGTCCATTCCCTCTTCGCTGTCACTCACTGATCATTCCCTCTCCCCTCTCTCTCTCTGTCCATTCCCTTTCTCCTCTCACTCTCTGTCGATTCCCTCTCCCCTGTCAATCTCGCTCCATTCCCTCTCCCCTCTCACTCTCTGTCAGATCTCTCTCTCCTGTCACTCTCTATCCATTCCCTATCCCTCTCACTCGCTTTCCATTCCCTCTCGCTCTCACTCTGTCCATTCCCTCTCTGCTCTCACTCTCTGTCCATTCCCTCTCCACTATCACTCTCTGTCCATTCCCTCTCCCCTCTCACTCTGTCCATTCCCTCTCTCCTCTCACTCTCTGTCCATTCACTCTTTCCTCTCACTCTCTGTCCATTCCCTCTCTCCTCTCACTCTCTGTCCATTCCCTCTCTCCTCTCAATCTCTGTCCATTGCCTCTTCCCTGTCACTCTCTGTCCATTCCCCCTCCGCTGTCACTCTCTGTCCATTCCCTCTCTCCTCTCAATCTCTGTCCATTGCCTCTTCCCTGTCACTCTCTGTCCATTCCCCCTCCGCTGTCACTCTCTGTCCATTCCCTCTCTCCTCTCACTCTCTCTCCATTCCCTCTCTGCTCTCACTCTTTGTCCATTCCGCAGCCCCTGTCACTCTGTCCATTCCCTCTCTCCTCTCATCTCTGTCCATTCCCTCTCTCCTCTCATCTCTGTCCATTCCCTCTCTCCTCTCATCTCTGTCCATTCCCTCTCTCCTCTCACTCTCTGTCCGTTCCCTCTCCCAGTCACTCACTGTTCATTCCCTCCCCCCTCTTACTCTCCATCTATTCCCTCTCCCCTGTCAATCTCACTCCATTCCCTCTCACTCTCTGTCCATTCCCTATCCCTCTCACTCGCTTTCTATTCTATCTCCACTATCACTTTCTGTCCATTCCCTCTTCCCTGTCACTCTCTGTCCATTCCCTGTCTCCTCTCACTCTCTGTCCATTGCCTCTTCGCTGTCACTCTCTGTCCATTCCCCCTCCCCTGTCACTCTCTGTCCATTCCCTCTCCCTCTCACTCTCTTTCCATTCCAACTCCCCTCTCACTCTCTGTCCATTCCCTCTCTGCTCTCACTCTCTGTCCATTCCCTCTCCCCTCTCACACTCTGTCCATTCCCTCTCCCCTCTCACACTCTGTCCATTCCCTCTCCCCTCTCACTCTCTGTCCATTCCCTATCCCTCTCACTCGCTTTCTATTCTATCTCCACTATCACTTTCTGTCCATTCCCTCTTCCCTGTCACTCTCTGTCCATTCCCTGTCTCCTCTCACTCTCTGTCCATTGCCTCTTCGCTGTCACTCTCTGTCCATTCCCTCTCTCCTTTCACTCTCTGTCCATTCCCTCTCCCTCTCACTCTCTTTCCATTCCAACTCCCCTCTCACTCTCTGTCCATTCCCTCTCTCATCTCACTCTCTGTCCATTCCCTCTCCCCTCTCACACTCTGTCCATTCCCTCTCCCCTCTCACACTCTGTCCATTCCCTCTCCCCTCTCACTCTCTGTCCATTCCCTCTCCCCTCTCACACTCTGTCCATTCCCTCTCTCATCTCACTCTCTGTCCATTCCCTCTCCCCTCTCACACTCTGTCCATTCCCTCTCTCATCTCACTCTCTGTCCATTCCCTCTATCCTGTCTCTCTCCCTCCATTCCCTCTCTGCTCTCACTCTCTGTCCATTCGCTCTCTCCTCTCACACTCTGTCCATTCCCTCTCTCCTCTCACTCTCTGTCCATTCCCTCTCTTCTCTCACTCTCTGTCTATTCCCTCACCCCTGTCACTCTCTGTCTATTTCCTCTCTCCCCACCCTCTCTGTCCATTCCCTCTCTCCTGTCACTCACTGTGCATTTTATCTCTCTCCTCTCAGTTTCTGTCCATTCCCTCTTTCCTCTCACTCTCTGTCCATTCCCTCTCTTCTTTCACTCTCTGTCCATTCCCTCTCTCCTCTCACTCTCTGTCCATTCCCTCTCTCATCTCACTCTCTGTCCATTCCCTCTTCGCTGTCACTCTCTGTCCATTCCCTTTCTCTTTTCACTCTCTGTCCATTCCCTCTATGCACTCATTCTCTGTCCATTCCCTCTCTCCTCTCATCTCTGTCCATTCCCTCTCCCCTGTCACTCTGTCCATTCCCTATCTCCTCTCACTCTCTGACCATTCCCTCTCCCTTTCACTCACTGATCATTCCCTCTCCCCTTTCTCTCTCTGTCCATTCCCTTTCTCCTCTCACTCTCTGTCGATTCCCTCTCCCCTGTCAATCTCGCTCCATTCCCTCTCCCCTCTCACTCTCTGTCAGATCTCTCTCTCCTGTCACTCTCTGTCCATTCCCTCTCCCCTCTCACACTCTGTCCTTTCCCTCTCTCCTCACTCTCTGTCCTTTCCCTCTCTCCTCACTCTCTGTCCGTTCCCTCTCTCCTGTAACTCTCTGTCCATTCCATCTCTCCTCTCACTCATTGTCCATTCCCTCTCCCCTGCCACTCACTGTCCATTCCCTCTCTCATCTCACTCTCTGTCCATTCCCTCTCCCCTGTCACCCTCCGTCCATTCCCTCTCCCCTCTCACACTCTGTCCATTCCCTCTCTCCTCTCACACTCTTTCCATTCCCTCTCCTCTCAATTTCTGTCCATTCCCTCTCCCCTGTCACACTCTGTCCATTCCCTCCCTCCCCTCAAACTCTCTCCATTCCCTCTCTCCTCACTCTCTGTCCGTTCCCTCTCTCCTGTAACTCTCTGTCCATTCCCTCTCTCTTCTCACTCCCTGTCGATTCCCTCTCTCCTCGCACTCTCCGTCCATTCCCTCTCCCCTGTCACTCTCTGTCCATTCCCTCTCCCCATCACTCTCTGTCTATTCCCTCTCTCCTGTCACACTCTGTCCATTCCGTCTCTCCTCTCACTCTCTGTCCATTCCCCCTCCCCTGTCACTCTCTGTCCATTCCCTCTCTCCTCTCACTCTCTGTTCATTCCCTCTCTCCTCTCACTCTCTGTACATTGCCTCTCCCCAGTGTCTCTCTGTCCATTCCCACTCCCCTGTCATTCTCTGTCTATTCCCTCTCCCCTGTCATTCTCTGTCCATCCTCTCTCTCCTCACACTCTCTGTCCATTCCCTCTCTCCTCTCACTCTCTGTCCATTCCCTCTCCCCGTCACTCTCTGTCCATTCCCTCTCCGCTGTCACTCTCTGTCTATTCCCTCTCCCCTGTCATTCTCTGTCCATCCTCTCTCTCCTCACACTCTCTGTCCATTCCCTCTCTCCTCTCACTCTCTGTCCATTCCCTCTCCCCTGTCACTCTCTGTCCATTCCCTCTCTCCTCCCATTCTCTGTCCATACCCTCTCTACTGTCACTCTCCCTCCATTCCCAGTCTCCTCTCAATCTCTGTCCATATCCTCTCTCCTCTCGTACTCTGTCCATACCCTATCCCCTTTCACACTCTTCTATTCTCTCTCTCCTCTCACTCCTTGTCCATTCCCTATCCCTTGTCAGTCTGTCCCCTTCCCTCTCTCCTCTCACTCTTTGTCCATTCCCTCTCTCCTCTCACTGTCTGTCCATGCCCTTTCCGCTATCACTCGCTGTCCATACCCTCTCCCACTCACTCTCTGTCCATTCCCTCTCCCCTGTCACTCTCTGTCCATTCCCTCTCCCCTGTCACTCTCTGTCCATTCCCTCTCCCCTGTCACTCTCTGTCCATTCCCTATCCCCTGTCACTCTCTGTCCATTCCCTCTCTCCTTTCACTCTCTGTCCATTCCCTCTCTCCCTCTCACTCTCTTTCCATTCCCTCTCTCCTTTCACTCTCTGTCCATTCCCTCTCTCCTGTCACTCTGTCCATTCCCTCTTCGCTGTCACTCACTGATCATTCCCTCTCCCCTTTCTCTCTCTGTCCATTCCCTTTCTCCTCTCACTCTCTGTCGATTCCCTCTCCCCTGTCAATCTCGCTCCATTCCCTCTCCCCTCTCACTCTCTGTCAGATCTCTCTCTCCTGTCACTCTCTATCCATTCCCTATCCCTCTCACTCGCTTTCCATTCCCTCTCGCTCTCACTCTGTCCATTCCCTCTCTGCTCTCACTCTCTGTCCATTCCCTCTCCACTATCACTCTCTGTCCATTCCCTCTCCCCTCTCACTCTGTCCATTCCCTCTCTCCTCTCACTCTCTGTCCATTCACTCTTTCCTCTCACTCTCTGTCCATTCCCTCTCTCCTCTCACTCTCTGTCCATTCCCTCTCTCCTCTCAATCTCTGTCCATTGCCTCTTCCCTGTCACTCTCTGTCCATTCCCCCTCCGCTGTCACTCTCTGTCCATTCCCTCTCTCCTCTCAATCTCTGTCCATTGCCTCTTCCCTGTCACTCTCTGTCCATTCCCCCTCCGCTGTCACTCTCTGTCCATTCCCTCTCTCCTCTCACTCTCCCTCCATTCCCTCTCTGCTCTCACTCTTTGTCCATTCCGCAGCCCCTGTCACTCTGTCCATTCCCTCTCTCCTCTCATCTCTGTCCATTCCCTCTCTCCTCTCATCTCTGTCCATTCCCTCTCTCCTCTCATCTCTGTCCATTCCCTCTCTCCTCTCACTCTCTGTCCGTTCCCTCTCCCAGTCACTCACTGTTCATTCCCTCCCCCCTCTTACTCTCCATCTATTCGCTCTCCCCTGTCAATCTCACTCCATTCCCTCTCACTCTCTGTCCATTCCCTATCCCTCTCACTCGCTTTCTATTCTATCTCCACTATCACTTTCTGTCCATTCCCTCTTCCCTGTCACTCTCTGTCCATTCCCTGTCTCCTCTCACTCTCTGTCCATTGCCTCTTCGCTGTCACTCTCTGTCCATTCCCTCTCTCCTTTCACTCTCTGTCCATTCCCTCTCCCTCTCACTCTCTTTGCATTCCAACTCCCCTCTCACTCTCTGTCCATTCCCTCTCTCATCTCACTCTCTGTCCATTCCCTCTCCCCTCTCACACTCTGTCCATTCCCTCTCCCCTCTCACACACTGTCCATTCCCTCTCCCCTCTCACTCTCTGTCCATTCCCTCTCCCCTCTCACACTCTGTCCATTCCCTCTCTCATCTCACTCTCTGTCCATTCCCTCTCCCCTCTCACACTCTGTCCATTCCCTCTCTCATCTCACTCTCTGTCCATTCCCTCTATCCTGTCTCTCTCCCTCCATTCCCTCTCTGCTCTCACTCTCTGTCCATTCGCTCTCTCCTGTCTCTCTCCCTCCATTCCCACTCTCCTCTCACTGTCTGTCCATTCCCTATCCCCTCTCACACGCTCTCCATTCCCTATCCTTTGTCACTCTGTTTCCATTCACTATCCCCTGTCACTCTCTGTCCATTCCCTATCCACTGTCTCTCTCCCTCCATTCCCTCTCTGCTCTCACTGTCTGTCCATTCCCTCTCTCCTGTCTCTCTCCCTCCATTCCCTCTCTGCTCTCACTCCCTGTCCATTCCCTCTCCCCTGTCACTCTGTCCATTCCCTCTCCCCTGTCACTCTGTCCATTCCCTCTCTCCTCTCACTCTCTGTCCATTCCCTCTCTCCTTTCACTCTCTGTCCATCCCCTCTCTCCTCTCACTCTCTGTCCATTCCCTCTCCCCTGTCACTCTCTGTCCATTCCCTCTCCCCTGTCACTCTGTCCATTCCCTCTCTCCTCTCACTCTCTGTCCATTCCCTCTCTCCTCTCACTCTCTGTCCATTCCCTCTCTCCTCTCACTCTCCGTCCATTCCCTCTCTCCTCTCCCTCTCTGTCCATTCCCTCTCTCATATCACTCCCTGTCCATTCCTTCACCCCTCTCACAATCTGTCCATTCCCTCTTACCTGTCTCTCTCCCTCCATTCCCTCTCTGCTCTCACTCCCTGTCCATTCCCTCTCCCCTGTCACTCTCTGTCCATTCCCTCTCCCCTGTCACTCTGTCCATACCCTCTCTCCTCTCACTCTCTGTCCATTCCCTCTCTCCTCTCACTCTCTGTCCATTCCCTCTCTCCTCTCACTCTCCGTCCATTCCCTCTCTCCTCTCCCTCTCTGTCCATTCCCTCTCTCATATCACTCCCTGTCCATTCCTTCACCCCTCTCACAATCTGTCCATTCCCTCTTACCTGTCTCTCTCCCTCCATTCCCTCTCTCCTCTCCCTATCTGTCCATTCCCTATCCCATGTCACTCTGTCCATTCCCTATCCCTATTATTCTCTGTCCATTCCCTCTCCACTATCATTCTCTGTCCATTCCCTATCCCATATCACTCTCTGTCCATTCCCTCTCCACTATCATTCTCTGTCCATTCCCTATCCCATATCATTCTCTGTCCATTCCCTATCCCTCTTACTCTCTGTCCATTCCCTCTCCACTATCACTCTCTGTCCATTCTCACTCTCCTCTCACTCCATGTCCATTCCCTCTCCCCTTTCACTCTCTGTCCATTCCCTCTCTCCTCTCACTGTCTGTCCATTCCCTCTCTCCTCTCACTCTCTGTCCATTCCCTCTCTCCTCTCACACTCTGTCCATTCCCTCTCTCCTCTCACAATCTGTCCATTCCCTCTTACCTGTCTCTCTCCCTCCATTCCCTCTCTCCTCTCCCTCTCTGTCCATTCCCTATCCCCTATCACTCTGTCCATTCCCTATCCCTCTTATTCTCTGTCCATTCCCTCTCCACTATCACTCTCTGTCCATTCTCACTCTCCTCTCGCTCTCTGTCCATTCCCTCTCCCCTTTCACTCTATGTCCATTCCCTCTCTCCTCTCACTGTCTGTCCATTCCCTCTCTCCTCTCACACTCTGTCCATTCCCTCTCTCCTGCCACTCTCTGTCCATTCCCTATTACTTGTTAATCTCCGTCCATTTTCTCTCCCTCTCACTCTCTGTCCATTCCCTCTCTTCTCTCACTCTCTGTCTATTCCCTCACCCCTGTCACTCTCTGTCTATTTCCTCTCTCCCCACCCTCTCTGTCCATTCCCTCTCTCCTGTCACTCACTGTGCATTTTATCTCTCTCCTCTCAGTTTCTGTCCATTCCCTCTTCCCTGTCACTCTCTGTCCATTCCCTCTCTCCTTTCACTCTCTGTCCATTCCCTCTCTCCTCTCACTCTCTGTCCATTCCCTCTCTCCTCTCACTCTCCGTCCATTCCCTCTCTCCTCTCCCTCTCTGTCCATTCCCTCTCTCATATCACTCCCTGTCCATTCCTTCACCCCTCTCACAATCTGTCCATTCCCTCTTACCTGTCTCTCTCCCTCCATTCCCTCTCTCCTCTCCCTATCTGTCCATTCCCTATCCCATGTCACTCTGTCCATTCCCTATCCCTATTATTCTCTGTCCATTCCCTCTCCACTATCATTCTCTGTCCATTCCCTATCCCATATCACTCTCTGTCCATTCCCTCTCCACTATCATTCTCTGTCCATTCCCTATCCCATATCATTCTCTGTCCATTCCCTATCCCTCTTACTCTCTGTCCATTCCCTCTCCACTATCACTCTCTGTCCATTCTCACTCTCCTCTCACTCCATGTCCATTCCCTCTCCCCTTTCACTCTCTGTCCATTCCCTCTCTCCTCTCACTGTCTGTCCATTCCCTCTCTCCTCTCACTCTCTGTCCATTCCCTCTCTCCTCTCACACTCTGTCCATTCCCTCTCTCCTGTCACTCTCTGTCCATTCCCTATTACTTGTTAATCTCCGTCCATTTTCTCTCCCTCTCACTCTCTGTCCATTCCCTCTCTTCTCTCACTCTCTGTCTATTCCCTCACCCCTGTCACTCTCTGTCTGTTTCCTCTCTCCCCACCCTCTCTGTCCATTCCCTCTCTCCTGTCACTCACTGTGCATTTTATCTCTCTCCTCTCAGTTTCTGTCCATTCCCTCTTCCCTGTCACTCTCTGTCCATTCCCTCTCTCCTTTCACTCTCTGTCCATTCCCTCTCTCCTTTCACTCTCTGTCCATTCCCTCTCTCCTTTCACTCTCTGTCCATTCCCTCTCCCCTGTCACTCTCTGTCCATTCCCTCTCTCCTTTCACTCTCTGTCCATTCCCTCTCTCCTTTCACTCTCTGTCCATTCCCTCTCTCCTTTCACTCTCTGTCCATTCCCTCTCTCCTTTCACTCTCTGTCCATTCCCTCTATCCACTCATTCTCTGTCCATTCCCTCTCCCCTGTCAATCTCTGTCAGATCTCTCCCTCCTGTCACTCTCTGTCCATTCCCTCTCCCTCTCGCTCTCTATCCATTCCCTATCCCTCTCACTCTCTGTCCATTCCCTCTCTCCTCTCACTCTCTGTCCATTTCCTCTCTCCTCTCACTCTCTGTCCATTCCCTCTCTCCTCTCACTCTCTGTCCATTCACTCTTTCCTCTCACTCTCTGTCCATTCCCTCTCTCCTCTCACTCTCTGTCCATTCCCTCTCTCCTCTCACTCTCTGTCCATTCCCTCTCTCCTCTCACTGTCTGTCCATTCACTCTTTCCTCTCACTCTCTGTCCATTCCCTCTCTCCTCTCACTCTCTGTCCATTCCCTCTCTCCTCTCAATCTCTGTCCATTCGCTCTCTCCTGTCTCTCTCCCTCCATTCCCACTCTCCTCTCACTGTCTGTCCATTCCCTATCCCCTCTCACACGCTCTCCATTCCCTATCCTTTGTCACTCTGTTTCCATTCACTATCCCCTGTCACTCTCTGTCCATTCCCTATCCACTGTCTCTCTCCCTCCATTCCCTCTCTGCTCTCACTGTCTGTCCATTCCCTCTCTCCTGTCTCTCTCCCTCCATTCCCTCTCTGCTCTCACTCCCTGTCCATTCCCTCTCCCCTGTCACTCTGTCCATTCCCTCTCCCCTGTCACTCTGTCCATTCCCTCTCTCCTCTCACTCTCTGTCCATTCCCTCTCTCCTTTCACTCTCTGTCCATCCCGTCTCTCCTCTCACTCTCTGTCCATTTCCTCTCTCCTGTCTCTCTCCCTCCATTCCCTCTCCCCTGTCACTCTCTGTCCATTCCCTCTCCCCTGTCACTCTGTCCATTCCCTCTCTCCTCTCACTCTCTGTCCATTCCCTCTCTCCTCTCACTCTCTGTCCATTCCCTCTCTCCTCTCACTCTCCGTCCATTCCCTCTCTCCTCTCCCTCTCTGTCCATTCCCTCTCTCATATCACTCCCTGTCCATTCCTTCACCCCTCTCACAATCTGTCCATTCCCTCTTACCTGTCTCTCTCCCTCCATTCCCTCTCTGCTCTCACTCCCTGTCCATTCCCTCTCCCCTGTCACTCTCTGTCCATTCCCTCTCCCCTGTCACTCTGTCCATACCCTCTCTCCTCTCACTCTCTGTCCATTCCCTCTCTCCTCTCACTCTCTGTCCATTCCCTCTCTCCTCTCACTCTCCGTCCATTCCCTCTCTCCTCTCCCTCTCTGTCCATTCCCTCTCTCATATCACTCCCTGTCCATTCCTTCACCCCTCTCACAATCTGTCCATTCCCTCTTACCTGTCTCTCTCCCTCCATTCCCTCTCTCCTCTCCCTATCTGTCCATTCCCTATCCCATGTCACTCTGTCCATTCCCTATCCCTATTATTCTCTGTCCATTCCCTCTCCACTATCATTCTCTGTCCATTCCCTATCCCATATCACTCTCTGTCCATTCCCTCTCCACTATCATTCTCTGTCCATTCCCTATCCCATATCATTCTCTGTCCATTCCCTATCCCTCTTACTCTCTGTCCATTCCCTCTCCACTATCACTCTCTGTCCATTCTCACTCTCCTCTCACTCCATGTCCATTCCCTCTCCCCTTTCACTCTCTGTCCATTCCCTCTCTCCTCTCACTGTCTGTCCATTCCCTCTCTCCTCTCACTCTCTGTCCATTCCCTCTCTCCTCTCACACTCTGTCCATTCCCTCTCTCCTCTCACAATCTGTCCATTCCCTCTTACCTGTCTCTCTCCCTCCATTCCCTCTCTCCTCTCCCTCTCTGTCCATTCCCTATCCCCTATCACTCTGTCCATTCCCTATCCCTCTTATTCTCTGTCCATTCCCTCTCCACTATCACTCTCTGTCCATTCTCACTCTCCTCTCGCTCTCTGTCCATTCCCTCTCCCCTTTCACTCTATGTCCATTCCCTCTCTCCTCTCACTGTCTGTCCATTCCCTCTCTCCTCTCACACTCTGTCCATTCCCTCTCTCCTGTCACTCTCTGTCCATTCCCTATTACTTGTTAATCTCCGTCCATTTTCTCTCCCTCTCACTCTCTGTCCATTCCCTCTCTTCTCTCACTCTCTGTCTATTCCCTCACCCCTGTCACTCTCTGTCTATTTCCTCTCTCCCCACCCTCTCTGTCCATTCCCTCTCTCCTGTCACTCACTGTGCATTTTATCTCTCTCCTCTCAGTTTCTGTCCATTCCCTCTTCCCTGTCACTCTCTGTCCATTCCCTCTCTCCTTTCACTCTCTGTCCATTCCCTCTCTCCTTTCACTCTCTGTCCATTCCCTCTCTCCTTTCACTCTCCGTCCATTCCCTCTCCCCTGTCACTCTCTGTCCATTCCCTCTCTCCTTTCACTCTCTGTCCATTCCCTCTCTCCTTTCACTCTCTGTCCATTCCCTCTATCCACTCATTCTCTGTCCATTCCCTCTCCCCTGTCAATCTCTGTCAGATCTCTCCCTCCTGTCACTCTCTGTCCATTCCCTCTCCCTCTCGCTCTCTATCCATTCCCTATCCCTCTCACTCTCTGTCCATTCCCTATCCCTCTCACTCTCTGTCCATTCCCTCTCTCCTCTCACTCTCTGTCCATTTCCTCTCTCCTCTCACTCTCTGTCCATTCCCTCTCTCCTCTCACTCTCTGTCCATTCACTCTTTCCTCTCACTCTCTGTCCATTCCCTCTCTCCTCTCACTCTCTGTCCATTCCCTCTCTCCTCTCACTCTCTGTCCATTCCCTCTCTCCTCTCACTCTCTGTCCATTCACTCTTTCCTCTCACTCTCTGTCCATTCCCTCTCTCCTCTCACTCTCTGTCCATTCCCTCTCTCCTCTCAATCTCTGTCCATTGCCTCTTCCCTGTCACTCTCTGTCCATCCCCTCTCTCCTTTCACTCTCTGTCCATTCCCTCTCCCTCTCACTCTCTTTCCATTCACTATCCCCTGTCACTCTCCGTCCATTCACTATTCACTGTCATTCTCTGTCCATACCCTCTCTCCTGTCACTCTCCCTCCATCCCCTCTCTCCTCTCACTCTCTGTCCATTCTCTCTCCCCTCTCACTCTCCGTCCATTCCCTCTCTCTCCTATTTTTCTTACATTTCACTGTCTCTTTTGTCTCCGTTTTTCAGCCGACCTTTCTGACCACTTTATTCCCTGTAATTGTTTCTCTCAGTGTCTCTTTCTCTCTTTCTTTTCTCTCTCTCTCCATCTGTTGCTCCCTATATCTCCTCTGTCTTCCTATTCTCTCTCTCCCTCTCTCTATCTCCTTTCCCCATCTCTTTTTATCTGTTTCTGTTTTTGTATCCCCCACTCCCTTTCTGTTTCTATCTCTTTCTCTCAATTACTTATTCCTCTCTCTCCTGTCTCTATGTCTCTCTCTTTTTCTGCCCCTCTGTTCTTCCTTTTCTCCCTTCCACCCTCCCTCGCCTCTCTCCCTCTGCCTGTCTCGGATTCCCCACTGTTGAAGGATGTTGTGTTTTCTCCCTTTTAAATCAGCCGGTTATTAACTTCGGAATTTTGAGCTTCTGTTAAATCGAGAACCACTTGTCAGTTCAGTGACTGAAATCCCAGCCGATTGGTTCTCAACATGTGCGCTGGTGGAGCGGAGATTAACATGCCCGATCGTTAACTTATTCCTCAAATGCAAAGCCAGCTTGCGGTGGGATCAGCTCCTTAATCAACCCGCCATTATCGCTGGAAAAAAGAGACAGCCTGTCAAAGCTTTTCGTCTTGCACTCGGCAGGACAGATGCAAGAATGCCAAATTTCAAGGGGATCAACAATTTATACCGCATGAGAAAAGGGTGCTGACTGGTTTAGACGTCAACTCTGATTGGTCAAGGGGTTTGGCCAAAGAGATTGCACCAGAGAATTATTGCCCCCCCCCCCCCCCCCCCCCGCCCCCCCTCCCCCCACGCTTTTGCTTAATTCAGTAAAGTTCCAGTGCCGGGGCATGTTCGTTTTGTCTGCTCGTGTAGTATAAATTGTTGCTCACTTTTCACGCAAACCTGTCCTAATGAGTGCAAAGTGTAAAGCTCCAAGGATATGGGCAGAATTTTGCCCTTGGTGGGTGGGTTTGGCGGGGGAGGTTGGGGGCAGATCTTTCGCCTGCCTACCAACTGTAAGATTGGCCGGCCAGTGCAGAATTTAGTTAATTATTATTTAATGGCCTCAACAGCCATTTGACTGTTGGCAGGGACACTGCTGATTCCCACGCACCCGCTGACCAATCCATCGTGCGACTGAGGGTTGATGTTAGCAACACTCGGCCAACGTCCAGATGTGTGGTTTCCCGCTCGAGCAGGTTGGATTCTCCCACCCGCCGAGGGAACCTTTCTGCTCTGTCCCTCTTTCTTCGGGCAATACTCAAGTTCTGCGCCACCCAGCGGCCTTCTGAATCCTCCAATCCCCTTCGGAGGTGAGTCAGCTGACCTTAGCCTGAGGACAACGATGGAGCACAGTGTCTTTGGGTCTGAGGAAGGCAAAAGTAGTGGATTTCAGAGCCTAAATCCCCTGACCCCTTTTTACAGGAAGAGAGGCTTTGTGTCTGTGTGTGAGTTTTAAATAAATTCTTTCATAGGATTGTGGGTGTCACTGGCTGGGCCAACATTTATTGCCCATCCCTAATTGCCCCTTGAGAAGGTGGGGGTGAGCTGCCTTCTTGAACCGCTGCGGTCCATGTGGTGTAGGTACACCCACAGCGCTGTTAGGGAGGGAGTTCCAGGATTTTGACCCAGTGACAGTGAAGGAACGGCCGATATATTTCCAAGTCAGGATGGTGAGTGACTTGGAGGGGAACTTCCAGGTGGTGGTGTTCCCCATGTGTCTGCTGCCCTTATCCTTCTAGATGGTAGTGGTCGTGTGTTTGGAAGGTGCTGTCGAAGGAGCCATGGTGAGTTCCTGCTGATTGAGGGTGTGCGTGTGGGTGCCCAGCTCACTCTGAAGTGGCCATCGCGTGGATGGGGGGTCCAGGAGGGTGTCTGGTACCTCCACAGGGAGTGAAGCATGAGGCAGACCACCGTTCTGTGGCATCAGGGTAACCGCAGCCGACCAAGAACCAATCGGGCGTGTCCCTGTTGCCAACCAACAGTTTGGGAAGTTGAACAAGCGGCACTCTCTTGTCCGACTAACCGATGCAGGCTCCAGCCAAGAGGCTGCGGGATTCAGGGAGACACAGGCAGTGAGATATCTGCCAATGTTTTCGCTTGTAAATTGAGGGAGAGTCTGGCTCTCCACTGGCTAGGAACACCTACAGTGATGTTATACATCACTTGTCTTCAAGACAATAAACACTTCAAAGAGGAGCACTGGAGACTACAACATAATAAAACTCGTAAAAACCAACTGAGACTCCTTGAAGGTAGTGCTTTAGTTAGCAATTAACTCGTCTGTGAGGACAGATGACAGACTGGTTTCTCTTGGTGAATATTTACACTCGAAAGAATCAAGATGAGTTTTTCGGACCGAGTGGATGGTACCATTTGAACAGGGCTGTTAGAACAGGGAACAGACAGAGCTGAGGGGAAATACAGATAAATAGAGACAGAAGGTGGCAGGAAAGATTCAGCAAGTGATTAAAACAGATTGTCGGAGCCCTGACTCAAGAAGCAGAGATATCGAGTACAAAGGCAAGGAATTTATACTAAACCACTGCTTAGTCCTCAGCTGGAGGATTGGCTCCACTTCCGGGCTCCGCACTTGGGGAAGGATGTCCAGGCCTTGGGGAGGGTGCGGAGGGAGATTTACTAGAATGTTCCCAGGGCTGAGGGAGTTCAGTTCATGTGGAGAGACTGGAGAAGCTGGGATTGTTCTCCTTAGAGCAGAGAAGGTTAAGGGGGAGGTTGAATCGAGGCGTTCAAAATCATGAGGGCGTTTGGACAGAGTAAATCAGGAGAAACTGTTTCCAGTGACAGGTTGGACTAGTCTGTTCCTCCAGGAATTCCGATCGGCTTTGTGTTTGTATTCTCCAGTGAATACTGGGTCAAGATGCTGGTTGGGAGGTTAGAAAAGGATCTCATTCTTCCAGTGTTGGGACCTCCTGACAGTCAGTTTCAGATCCGGACGCTGGCTCAGTGCCAGCTGGATTTGGTGTCTGGGAGTCTATGAGATCAGCAGGATTGGGACAGACAAACGGGGCCACACATGATCAGCACCAAGGGTCCCCTCAATGCCATTCCCAACAGCAGAGCGAGCATCGGAATTCCGGGGATTCACCTTGAGGCTTCCGGGGGTCAGTGTACAGCAGCTACACAAACAGGATTAAACAGATGGTGCAAACAGAGTCCAAACCCCCACAGACGTCCTGTGTGAAGCCACCAGCACGGGGAAGTGACCTCGAGCCCATCGACAGGCACCAGTTTCCTGCCCCTCCTTCTGCCCCACAGTAACCCAGGGGCTCGAATTTTGAAGCCTGAGTCAGAAGGGTGTGAGTCTGAGCCAATTTCAGGAATCTGAGCTCAGAAACCAGGCCGAAATTTCTAGTGTAGTACTGAGGGAGTGCTGCACTGTCAGAGGGTCAGTACTGAGGGAGTGCCGCACTGTCAGAGGGTCAGTACTGAGGGAGTGCCGCACTGTCACAGGGTCAGTACTGAGGGAGTGCCGCACTGTCAGAGGGTCAGTACTGAGGGAGTGCTGCACTGTCGGAGGGTCAGTACTGACGGAGTGCTGCACTGTCGGAGGGTCAGTACTGAGGGAGTGCCGCACTGTCGGAGGGTCAGTACTGAGGGAGTGCTGCACTGTCAGAGGGTCAGTACTGAGGGAGTGCCGCACTGTCACAGGGTCAGTACTGAGGGAGTACCGCACTGTCAGAGGGTCAGTACTGAGGGAGTGCCGCACTGTCAGAGGGACAGTACTGAGGGAGTGCCGCACTGTCGGAGGGTCAGTACTGAGGGAGTGCCGCACTGTCGGAGGGTCAGTACTGAGGGAGTGCCGCACTGTCAGAGGGTCAGTACAGAGGGAGTGCAGCACTGTCAGAGGGTCAGTACTGAGGGAGTGCTGCACTGTCGGAGGGTCAGTACTGAGGGAGTGCCGCACTGTCAGAGGGTCAGTACTGAGGGAGTGCCACACTGTCAGAGCGTCAGTACTGAGGGAGTGCTGCACTGTCGGAGGGTCAGTACTGAGGGAGTGCTGCACTGTCAGAGGGTCAGTACTGAGGGAGTGCCGCACTGTCAGAGGGTCAGTACTGTGGGAGTGCCGCACTGTCGGAGGATCAGTACTGAGGGAGTGCCGCACTGTCGGAGGATCAGTACTGAGGGAGTGCCGCACTGTCAGAGGGTCAGTACTGAGGGAATGCCGCACTGTCAGAGGGTCAGTACTGAGGGAGTGCCAGCCACACTGTCGCAGGGTCAGTACTGAGGGAGTGCCACACTGTCAGAGGGTCAGTCTTTTGGATGAATCTTTAACCAGTCTGTACTCCCAGGTGGTAATAAAAGATTGCAGATGAATCTTTGAAAGCTGTCAGGCTGAGTTCTCAACGGCAGCTTTCGAGAATTGTTTTTTGGCTGTAAAGTGTTTTGGATGTCCTGAGGTGGTGCAAACGCGATGGAAGTGCAAACCTTTCTTTTGCTGAATGTTTCTCGCTGCTGCTACCTCCTGGCCACACAGTGGTGCAGTGAGGACCTCCGTGTTCTCTTTGACAGAATGTCTGGGTGAATGTTGACTCCTTCATCTTCTCTGGTGGGACTGGAACCTACGCCCCGGTCCATCACTTTCAGCAGTTAGCACCGCAAATTCCAGCCTCACTTTCCTGATTTCTTGCCAATCTTTTCTTGGAACTCCAGACTGTGGGAATCCATCCCTCCACCCAGGAGCCAGGAGGCAGTACCAAAGCATCGATGCCAACTCTCCCCTGCCAGCCTCCAATCTGTCACCCCCCTGTACTCAGCTCAAACTCTGCAGCTCCAAATCCTCACTCACACAAACTCCCCTTCACCCATCACCCCCTGTACACTCCGACCTGCACCAGCTCCCAATGCAGGCAACACCTCAAATTTAAAATTCATATCCTTGACTTTCAACTCCTCCCATAGTCTCACCCCATCCCCTATCTCTGTAACTTCCTCCTACCCCTACAGCCATCCCTATCTCTGTAAACTCCTCCAGCCCCTACAACCTTCCCTGTCTCTGTAACCCCTCCTGTCCCTACAACCCTCCCTATCTCTGTAACCTCCTCCAGCCCCTACAACCCTCCCTATCTCTGTAACCTCCTCCAGCCCCTACAACCTTCCCTATCTCTGTAACCCCTCCTGTCCCTACAACCCTCCCTATCTCTGTAACCTCCTCCAACCTCTACAACCCTCCCTATCTCTGTAACCCCCTCCTGTCCCTACATCCCTCCTTATCTCTGTAACCTCCTCCAGCCCCTAAAACCCTGCCTATATCTGTAACCTCCTCCAGCCCCTACAGCCATCCCTATCTCTGTAACCTCCTCCAGCCCCTACACCTCTCCCATTCTCTGTGACCTCCTCCAGTCCCTACAACCCTCCCTATCTCTGTAACCTCCTCCAGCCCCTACAACCCTCCCTATCTCTGTAACCTCCTCCAGCCCCTACAACCCTCCCTATCTCTGTAACCTCCTCCAGCCCCTACAACCCTCCCTATCTCTGTAACCTCCTCCAGCCCCTACACCCCTCCCTATCTCTGTAACCCCCTCCAGCCCCTACAACCCTGCCTATCTCTGTAACCTCCTCCAGCCCCTACAACCCTCCCTATCTCTGTAACCTCCTCCAGCCCCTACACCCCTCCCTATCTCTGTAACCCCCTCCAGCCCCTACAACCCTGCCTATCTCTGTAACCCCCTCCAGCCCCTACAACCCTGCCTATCTATGTAACCCCCTCCAGCCCCTACAACCTTCCCTATCTATGTAATCTCCTCCAGCCCCTACAACCCTCCCTATCTCTGTAACCTCCTCCAGCCCCTACAACCCTCCCTATATCTGTAACCTCCTCCAGCCCCTACACCTCTCCCTATCTCTGTAGCCTCCTCCAGCCCCTACAACCCTCCCTATCTCTGTAACCTCCTCCAGTCCCTACACCCCTCCCTATCTCTGTAACCTCCTCCAGCCCCTACAACCCTCCCTATCGCACTAACAAAATGATCAGTTTATCATGAAACCAGAGTTTCATATATGAAGGTAAAGCTTATTAACAAAAACAAAACAGAGGAATTCTTCCTACGGTTAAAAGTCAGTGGTTCAAGGGAAAGGATAGTTGGTGGGGTCCTTAAAATGTGTCCGGGTGTTTGTCTCAGCGTCCACCTGTGAAACAGTTGATGACCCTCGTACTGCTTTGCAGGCGGACTCGAGGAACCCTCGCAGGTTCTATCTTCCGGCACATGGAGCAACCTCTGGCTGTGTACTGCCTCCGGAGTGAATAAAGGACTGCTGTCTTCACTTCACAAGCAGCTGGTTCTTCTTCCTTAAAGCAAAGCCAAAACCAGCTTCTAAGACACCGTTTTCCAGGTGTGGGTCTTTCCATAGCCGTAAACCATCATGTGACCCTTTTTGAGTCCACGTGGGCCACAAGAGGCTTCCAGCTCCTTTAAAACTGCTTCATTACCTTTTCCTGTAAAATACCGTCTTTACCAGGAACAGCAGCCAGCAGAGTCCTTGCATTAACCCTTCTGGGGAAGAGGGCCTTTGAAAAAACACAAATTCTCCCAGAATGTTCTTAGTCCTTGAAGATGATCCATTTTGCCGTGATTACAGTGTTTATGACAGTTTACAATTGATCCGGTATGTTTGCTGTTTGCAAAAGAGAGTTTCAAAATTTGACCACCCTTTGTGTAGAAGTGGTTCTGCTCCTGAAATGTCTGCCCCTCGTTTTTAGACTCTGCGTCCCCCCCAAAGTCCCAGACTCCCCAACCCCAACAGATACAGTTTCTGTCTATCGATCCTGTCTGTTCTCCTTCATATCTTGAAAACTTTGATCAAATCACCCCCTTCACCTTTGAAATTCATAAGACCAGAAGGCATATGAGCAGAAGTAGGCCATTCGGCCCATCGAGTCTGCTCCGCCATTCAATGAGATCATGGCTGATTTGATAACTCTCAACTCCACTTTCCTGCCTTTTCTCCATAACCCTTGAAATCAGGCAGAAGGACTGTGATATAATTACAGAAGTTAGCATAGAAAGGGAGGAGGCTCTCAGTGGTCTGGCAGGCTTAAAAGTAGATAAAACTCCAGGCCCGGATGAAATGTATAAAAGGTTGTTGAGTGAGGCAAGGGAGGAGATAGCAGGGACGCTGGCAATAATTTTCAAAACCTCTCTGGCCATAGGAGAGGTGCCAGAGGACTGGAGGACAGCCAATGTGGTACCGTTATTCAAGAAGGGAGGGAGGGATAAACCAGGGAACTACAGGCCAGTCAGTCTAACCTCAGTGGGGAAACTACTGGAAGCAATTCTGAGGGACAGAATGAATCTACACTTGGAGAGGCAGGGATTAATCAAGGACAGTCAGCGTGGTTTTGTTAAGGGGAGGTCATACCTGACCAACTGGATTGAATTTTTTGAAGAGGTGACCAGGTGTGTAGATGAGGGCAATGCATTTGACGTAGTCTGCTTGGACTGCAGCAAGGCTTTTGATAAGGTCCCACATGGGAGACTGATAATGAAGGTAAGCAACTCTTTTATTCTCCGCCGATGCTGCCAGACCTGCTGAGTTTTTCCAGGTAATTCTGTTTTTGTTTTGGATTTCCAGCATCCACAGTTTTTTGTTTTTATGAAGGTAAGAGCTCAGGGGATCCAAGGCAATTTGGCAAATTGGATCCAGAATTGGCTGAGTGGCAGGAAGCAGAGGGTGATGGTCGAGGGGTGTTTTTGTGACTGGATGCCTGTGTCCAGTGGGGTTCCACAGGGATTGGTGTTGGGTCCCTTGCTGTTTGTGGTATATATAAACGATTTAGACTTGAATGTAGGAGGGTTGATCAGTAAGTTCGCGGATGACATGAAAATTGGTGGGGTGGTAAATAGTGAGGAGGATAGCCTTAGGTTACAGGAGGATATAGACGGGCTGGTCAGATGGGCTGATCAGTGGCAAATAGAATTTAATCTGGATAAGTGTGAGATGATGCACTGGGACAGGACAAACAAGGCGCGGGAATACAAGTTGAATGGTAGGACCCTGGGAAGTACCAAGGATCAGAGGGACCTTGGTGTGCATGTCCACCAGTCTCTTAAGGTAGCGGGACAGGTAGATAAGGTGGTTAAGAAGGCATATGGGATACTTGCCTTTATTAGCTGAGGCATAGAATATAAGAGCAGGGAGGTTATGCTGGAACTGTATAAAACGCTGGTTAGGCCACAGCTAGAGTATTGCGTGCAGTTCTGGAATCTGCATTATAGGAAGGGTGTGATTGTACTAGAGAGAGTGCGGAGGAGATTTACCAGGATGTTGCCTGGGCTGGAGAGTTTTAGTTATTAGGAGAGATTGGATAGACTGGGGTTATTTTCCCTGGAGCAGAGGAGATTGAGGGGGGACAAGATTGAGGTGTATAAAATTATGAGGGGCATAGATAGGGTAGACAGGAAGGAACTTTTCCCCTTGGTAGAGGGATCAATAACCAGGGGGCATAGATTTAAGGGAAGGGGCAGGAGGTTTAGAGGGGATGTGAGGAAGAATTGTTTCACCCAGAGGGTGATGGGAATCTGGAACTCACTGCCTGAAAGGGTGGTAGAGGCTGAAACCCTCACAATATTTAAGAAGTATTTGGATGTGCACTTGCAATGCCATGGTATACAAGCTATAGGCCTAATGCTGGAAAATGGGATTAGAATAGTTAGGTACTTGTTTGACCAGAGCAGACTCGATGGGCCAAAGGGCCTTTTTCTGTGCTGTAGACATCTATGACTCTATAACTCTATGACTATGATTCCCTTACTGATTAAAAATTGGTCTATCTCAGCCTTGAATATATTTAACGACCCAGCCTCTACAGCACTCTGTGGTAAAGAATTCCACAGATTCACTACACTCTGAGAGAAGGAATTCCTCCTCATCTCTGTTTTAAATGGGTGCCCCCTTACTCTGAGATTATGCCCTCTGGTCCTAGACTCTCCCACAAGGGGAAACAACCTCTCAGCATCTACCCTGTCAAACCCCCTAAGAATCTTATATGTTTCAATAAGGTCGCCTCTCATTCTTCTAAACTCCAATGAGTACAGACCCAACCTACTCAACCTCTCCTCATAAGAAAATCCCTCCATACCCAGGATCAACCCAGTGAACCCTCTCTGGACTGCCTCCAATGCCAGTATATCTTTCCTTAGATAAGGGGACCAAAACTGTTCACGGTATTCTAGGTGTGGTCTAACTAGTGCCTTGTCTAGTTTTAGCAAGACTTTCCTATTTTCATACTCCATTCCCTTTGGATTAAAGGCCAACATTCCATTTGCCTTCCCTATTCCCTGCTGAACTTGTATGTTAGCTTTTTGGGATTCATGCACGAGGACCCCCAAATCCCTCTGTGCTGCAGCTTTCTGCAGTCTTTCTCCATTTAAATAATATTCAGCTCCTCTATTCTTCCTGTCAAAGTGCAGAACCTCACATTTTCCCACATTTTATTCCATCTGCCACGTTTTTGCCCACTCACTTAACCTGTCTCTATCCCTCTGTAAACTCTTTGTGTCACCCTCACCACTTGCCTTCCCACCTATTTTTGTGTCATCCACAAACTTGGCGATAGTACATTCACTTCCCTCATCCAAGTCATTAATATATATTGTAAATAATTGTGGCCCCAGCACTGATCCCTGTGACACTCCACTAGTTACAGGCTGCCATCCTGAAAATGCCCCCCTTATCCCAACTCTCTGTCTTCTATTAGTTAGCCAGTCCTCCATCCATGCAAATATACTACCCCCAACACCATGGGTTCCAATCCGATTCCCGGTTTATGTAACCGTTTCTTTGTAACCTAACTCATGGAGTCCAGGTTTCATCCTAGTAAATCTCGGCTGCACTCTGCCCAGTATATCCTTCCGCAGGTGGAGCACCCAGAGGGGATCCCAGCCACTCCTGGTGTGGTGACGAGGCACGAGAGGGTTAACGAGCGATGGAGTGAGAGTGGTTTTCGTGATGGGGAAGGTGTCCCAAAATAGCAGATGTCACAAAAATCTGCCAGGATCAGTTGATTGAAGTGCAATTGATAATTGCTTCCATTTTAAACTGTTTCATCTCTGAGGCCAGTTCCTTCACATCCAGTTGGCAATATTTCAGTCTCTCCAAAAGATTCTATATTCCTTTCAAGCTCTCTTTGAAGAGAGTTTACAGAAAACATATTGATATTATTATTACTGAGCTGGCCTTCTCTTTAATATTTAAATGATCTTCACAATTCGGTTTGTAGCTCTTGTAATTGTTTTTTTTCAGTGCCAATGGTAAAAGGAAATGAGGGGAACAGAAGCAGAGATCAGAGTCAGTCTACGATACAACTCGCTTATCAGATACTGGATGACTCTGTCTGACACGCAGGCAACCGGAAAGGGAGCACAAACGCATGACAAAGGAAGAGCTTGCATTTCAAGAACGTATCATGGAGCTCCTCTCATGACCAACAGGCATCCCAAAGTGTTTCGCCGCCAAGGAAGTCGTCTGGAGGTGTAGCCACCTTCGTAAAGCAGGGACCGCAGCAGCCAATTTCTGCACAGCAAGCTCCCACTAACAACAAAGCGGCAGTGACCAGGTGACCTGCAAAAAACTGCGGATGCTGGAAATCCAAAACCAAAACGAAAATAAAAATACCTGGAAAAACTCAGCAGGTCTGACAGCATCTGCGGAGAGAAACACAGTTAACGTTTCCAGTCCGAATGACCCTTCAACAGAATTAAGTAGAAATAGAAAAGGGGTGAAATATAAGCTGGTTTAAGGGGGGGTGGGACAGGTAGAGCTGGATAGAGGGCCAGTGATAGGTGGAGATAACCAAAAGATGTCCCAGACAAAAGGACAAAGAGGTGTTGAAGGTGGTGATATTATCTAAGGAATGTGCTAATTAAGGGTAGAAAGCAGGACAAGCAAGGTACAGATAGACCTAGTGGGGGTGGGGTGTGAAGGTACAGATAGACCTAGTGGGGGTGGGGTGGGGTGAAGGTACAGATAGTCCTAGTGGGGATGGGGTGGGGTGAAGGTACAGATAGCCCTAGTGGGGGTGCGGTGAAGGTACAGATAGCCCTAGTGGGGGTGCGGTGAAGGTACAGATAGCCCTAGTGGGGGTGCGGTGAAGGTACAGATAGCCCTAGTGGGGGTGGGGTGAAGGTACAGATAACCCAAGTGGGGGTGGGGTGGGGTGAAGATACAGATAGACCTAGTGGGGGTTGGGTGGGGTGAAGGTACAAATAGCCCTAGTGGGGGTGGGGTGAAGGTACAGATAGACCTGGTAGGGGTGGGGTGGGGGGAAGGTACAGATAGCCCTAGTGGGGGTGGGGTGGGGTGAAGGTGCAGATAGCCCTAGTGGGGGTGGGGTGAAGGTACAGATAGCCCTAGTGGGGGTTGGGTGAATGTACAGATAGCCCTAGTGGGGTTGGGGTGGGGAGAAGGTACAGATGGACCTAGTGGGGGTGGGGTGGGGTGAAGGTACAGATAGCCCTAGTGGGGGTGGGGTGGGGTGAAGGTACAGATAGCCCTAGTGGGGGTGGGGTGGGGTGAAGGTACAGATAGCCCTAGTGGGGGTGGGGTGGGGTGAAGGTACAGATAGCCCTAGTGGGGGTGGGGGTGAAGGTACAGATAGCCCTAGTGGGGATGGGGTGAAGGTACAGATAGCCCTAGTGGGAATGGGGTGGGGTGAAGGTAAAGATAGCCCTAGTGGGGGTGGGGTGAAGGTACAGATAGACCTAGTGGGGGTGGGGTGAAGGTACAGATAGCCCGAGTGGGGGTGGGGTGGGGGGAAGGTACAGATAGCCCTAGTGGGGGTGGGGGGAAGGTACAGATCGCCCTAGTGGGGGTGGGGGGAAGGTACAGATAGCCCTAGTGGGGGTAGGGTGGGGTGAAGGTACAGATAGCCCTAGTGGGGGTGGGGTGGGGTGGGGAGAAGGGATTGAAATTGGCTAAAAGGTGGAGATAAAACAATGGATGGAAATACATTTAAAAATAATGGAAATAGGTGGGAAAAGAAAGATCTATATAAATTATTGGAAAAGGGGCGGCTGGTCAGAAAGGGGGTGGGGATGGAGGAGAGAGCTCATGATCTAAAGTTGTTGAACTCAATATTCAGTTGGGAAGGCTGTAAAGTGCCTAGTCGGAAGATGAGGTGCTGTTCCTCCAGTTTGCGTTGGGCTTCACTGGAACAATGCAGCAGGTCAAGGACGGACATGTGGGCAAGAGAGCAGGGTGGAGTGTTAAAATGGTGAGCGACAGGGAGGTCTGGGTCATGCTTGCAGACAGACAGAAGGTGTTCTGCAAAGCGGTCACCCAGTTTACGTTTGGTCTCTCCAATGTAGAGGAGACCACATTGGGAGCAACGAATGCAGTAGACTAAGTTGAGGGAAATGCAAGTGAAATGCTGCTTCACTTGAAAGGAGTGTTTGGGCCCTTGGACGGTGAGGAGAGGGGAAGTAAAGGGGCAGGTGTTGCACCTTCTGCGGTTGCATAGGAAGGTGCCGTGGGAGGGGGTTGAGGTGTAGGGGGTGATGGAGGAGTGGACCAGGGTGTCTCGGAGGGAGCGATCCCTACGGAATGCCGATGGGGGGGTGAAGGGAAGATGTGTTTGGTGGTGGCATCATGCTGGAGTTGGTGGAAATGGCGGAGGATGATCCTTTGAATGCGGAGGCTGGTGGGGTGATAAGTGAGGACAAGGGGGACCCTATCATGTTTCTGGGAGGGAGGAGGAGGCGTGAGGGCGGATGCGCGGGAGATGGGCCAGACACGGTTGAGGGCCCTGTCAACGACCGTGGGTGGAAAACCTCGGTTAAGGAAGAAGGAGGACATGTCAGAGGAACTGTTTTTGAAGGTAGCATCATCGGAACAGATGCGACGAAGGCGAAGGAACTGGGAGAATGGGATGGAGTCCTTACAGAAGCGGGGTGTGAGGAGCTGTAGTCGAGGTAGCTGTGGGAGTCGGTGGGTTTGTAATGGATATTGGTGGACAGTCTATCATCAGAGATTGAGACAGAGAGGTCAAGGAAGGGAAGGGAAGTGTCAGAGATGGACCATGTGAAAATGATGGAGGGGTGGAGATTGGAAGCAAAATTAATAAATTTTTCCAAGTCCCGACGAGACCATGAAGTGGCACCGAAGTAATCATCGATGTACCGGAGAAAGAGTTGTGGAAGGGGGCCAGAGTAGGACTGCAACAAGGAATGTTCCACATACCCCATAAAGAGACAGGCATAGCTGGGGCCCATGCGGGTACCCATAGCCACACCTTTTATTTTTGTGATCTTGCTCCAGGGAGAGATATTGTCCGATTCACTGGAGAGGACGTCACTGTTCATTTTCGAAACAGTGCCCGGGGCAGATGGGAGCGTGGCTTAACTTCTCATCTGGAAAATAGCACCTCTGACAGTGCGGCACTCCCTCAGTACTGGCCCACCGACAGTGCAGCACTCCCTCAGTACTGACCCTCCGACAGTGCGGCACTCCCTCAGTACTGACCCTCTGACAGTGCAGCACTCCCTCAGTACTGACCCTCCGACAGCACAGCACTCTCTCAGTACTGACCCTCTGACAGTGCGGCACTCCCTCAGTACTGACACGCTGACAGTGCGGCATTCCCTCAGTACTGACCCCCCAACAGTGCAGCACTCCCTCAGTACTGACCCTCTGACAGTGCAGCACTCCCTCAGTACTGACCCTCTGACAGTGCGGCACTCCCTCTGTACTGACCCTCTGACAGTGCAGCACTCCCTCAGTACTGACCCTCCGACAGTGCAGCACTTCCTCAGTACTGACCCTCTGACAGTGCGGCACTCCCTCTGTACTGACCCTCTGACAGTGCAGCACTCCCTCAGTACTGACCCTCTGACAGTGCAGCACTCCCTCAGTACTGATGCTCCGACAGTGCGGCACTCCCTCAGTACTGACCCTCCGACAGTGCGGCACTCCCTCAGTACTGACCCTCCGACAGTGCGGCAATCCTTCAGTACTGACCCTCTGACAGTGCGGCACTCCCTCAGTACTGACCCTCTGACAGTGCAGCCGCTCTGTAGTAATCTGATGATGTAATATAGCTTTAAGACAAGTATTTTGATGTCAGTTCACATGATCTTAATACCCAATAGCAGAGTAGCATGGGCTGCCCCTTGAGGCTTGAGTTAGAGACTGAAGAGTGAAGACAGAGTTTTGAGTTGTGAGCGGAGACAAGTGTAGCTGCTGAGTTTAGTTTGTAAATAAACAGCATGTGTTTATTCTAACAACCATCTCCTGATGTTCTCTGTCTCTGTCCGACTCGGTCACCCCAACACAAGTGTGCAACCCGAATTCTTCAGCACCTACAAACCAAGTGCACTGTATCCAACACACTGGCGACGGGAGTAAAAGAACAAAAAAAACCACAGGAAAAAACAAGTGTAGGAAGAGGGAAGGAAATCAGAGGAACTGA
Organism: Isurus oxyrinchus; assembly: GCA_026770705.1. Classification (NCBI taxonomy): domain Eukaryota; kingdom Metazoa; phylum Chordata; class Chondrichthyes; order Lamniformes; family Lamnidae; genus Isurus; species Isurus oxyrinchus. The sequence continues at coordinate 4,592,010 of JANJGN010000033.1, forward strand.
GAACTCGTCACACGGCTGTTGTAAGTAAAAGGAAATGTCCTTCTGATTGTCGAAGTGAACCCCTCAGAGCCGCAGTTTGGAAAAGTGGAGCCTTTCCATCCAACCTCGGACGCCTGGTCTCACTATGTTGACCGCCTCGCGCTTTTCCTCCAGAAGAATGACATTGCCGGGTTAGGGGGGGCAGGGGGTGCAGTGGAGAAGAGGTGTGTGATCCTTCTGTCCACCTGTAGGTGTGAGACATGCGGACTAATTCGGAATCTGTTGGCGACCAGTGTCTCAGACTCTAAAGATTTTGTTGATTTAGTGAACATTGTGATGAACCATTACCAGCCCAGGCTGTCGGTGTTGATGCGACGGTTTAAATTTTACTGGGAGGAATAGAGCCGCGGGGGGAGACAGTCGCTTGTTATGTGGCAAGTCTGAAACAGTGAACTGAATGTTGCGAGTTTGGTACATCTACCAATGATAAGGCTCAGAGATCGGTTGGTGTGCGGCGTCAATGAAGACGCGGTTCAGAAGAGATTACTGACCGAATCAAATTTAGATTTTCAGAAGGTGTTGGAAATCGCTCTGGCAGTGGAAAGTGCAGTGCGAGACTCAGCAACCACACAGGGAGCGCAAAATGGCACCGTCCTCCATGTTGGGTGGGGATCCTCAGCCAAATAGAGGGCGAAAGTGCAGAGCTTTACTCAGAAGCAGCCACCGCTAGCAGACAAATCAAAAGGGATAAATTAGCAGCCAAAACATGGCATAATGGTTACAGAGGTGGAAGCAGACAACCCTGGAATGAATCACAGTTTTAATAAGATCAAATGTTTCTTCTGCCATCGAAATGGGCTCGATGAGAAATTGTAAAGATAGAATCAGACAAAAGCAAGAACCCCATGAGTTAAAAACAGCGTTGAAAAGCCTGAAGTGATAGATTCTGATACCTATTCATCGTATAATTTAAATGTAGGAAGGACAGAGCCTATCTCTGTAACCATGAGAGTGAGTGAGAAGCCTATCAGAATGGAGGTGGATACTGGTCCAGCTACTACAGCGATCGGTGAGCACACTTTTCAATACCTGAATCATGGAGAACGTAGGTTAATTTAGAAGAAACTGATGATAAATTAAAAACTTACACAGGAAGTCAAGGGCATATGTAGAGTCACTGTACATTACAGGGCTTAAAGAGTGAAATGACCCTTAATGGTGTTAGCAGGGAACCTAGTTTCCTCAGATGAAACTGACTGAAAGGAATTAAACTGGAACAGAAGGAAATCTTCCAGCTGAGAACTAATGGGCTATCAGAGCCACTACAGAAATGTGCCCCAGGTTTTAAGGATGAACTTGGAAGAATTGAAGGGCTACAAAATTCATATAAGTCCAGAGGCAACACCCAGGCTCATGAAGACAAGGCCAGTACCTTACGCAATGCGGGACAAGGTAGATGTCGAACTGGACAGATTGGATAAACTGGGAGTGGTACAACAAATGCAATTTTCAGAGTGAGCAGCTCCAATTGGACCTGTTCTCAAACCGGATCGAAGCATTCGAATATGTGGGGACTTTAAATTAACAGTCAATAAAGGGGCAAAATTGAATAGAGACACCCCATGCCTAAAATTGAAGACTTATTCAATAAACTGGCAGGTGGAATGGCCTGCACAAAGTTAGATATGAGTCTTGCTTACGCCAGTTGGAATTAGAGAAGGCATCCCAGAAGTTTGTCACCCTACATACACATAAGGGATTGTATCAATCCACCCATTTACCATTTGGCGTATCTCCTGCTTGCGCCATACTCCAAAGAAACCATGGGAGGTTTACTACAGGGATTGCCTCATGTGGTAGTTTATTTGTGGATGACATTCTCGTGACTCGACTCTTTGAAAAGAAACATTCGACAAAGTTGGAGGAAGTTTTTTTGCAGGTGGGAGCGAGATTGAAAAAGGAAAAGTGCACCTTCCAGGCGAAAGGGGTAACTTACCTCGGTCACAAGGCCTACATCCAGAGGAAGAAAAAGTGAAAGTCAGTAGCGAAGCCCCAGCGCCAAAGATTACATCGAACTGAAATCATGCTTGGGAATGATCGATTACTATGCACGCTCCTTACCTAACTTATCGACAGAACCGGCACCACCTGTATTTACTTACTCAAGAAAAACCCAGCGATGGTGTTGGCAAACACCAAAGGAAGAAACTTTCACAAAAGTGAGACAGTCGTCACAATCATCTACCCTTCTGGTACATTTTGACCCAAAAACAGAATTGATAGTAACGTGTGACACACCTCCCTATGGAGTGGGAGCTGTGCTTTCCCATCGAACGGGTGACGGATCAGAACAGCCTATAGGATATGCATCGAGAGCGCTCAGTACAGCAGAGAAAATGTACTCTCAAATGGATAAAGAAGGCCTGTCAATCATTTTCAGTGTTAACAGGTTTCACCAATACGGACACAGTTTTCATTTGACTATCATATTGGACCGCAGGCCACTTTTAGACTATTCGGGGAGACAAATCTATACCCCCTACAGCCTCAGCAAGCGTACAAAGGTGGGTGTTGATCTTGGCAAAATTATAAGTCAGATTGCAAACACAGACGCACTCAATCGTTTCCCCTTTGCAGGTAACAGACGAGGATGTCCCAAATTGTCAGGCATTCGATTTATTCTTGAACTCCCTGGACTCATCACCGACATGTGCTAAACAAATTAAAGATTGGACAAACCGAGGCCCGGTCTTATCCAAAATGAGAAATCAAGCTCTTCATGGTTGGTCACAAACACAGGAATCTGAAGAAATGAACTGTATTTCCAGAGGAGATATGAGATAACCAGACAGGAAGGTATTTTGTTGTGGGGAGCTGGAGTGATTGTTCCTCCAAAAGGACAAAAGTCTTAGTTATCTGAACTTCACAGTGCATATCCCAGAACTTGCAAGATGAAGGCAATAGCACGCAGCTATCTGTGGTGGCCGGGAATGGATGGAGAAATAGAAAACTTAGTGAGAAGCTGTATGTAGTGTCAACAAGTACAAAAATGACCTGTAACAGCCCCGTTACACCCCTGGGAATGGTCAGGAAGACCATGGGTACGAGCACACATCAACTACGTGGGACCTTTTATGGGAACATTCTACTTATCACAGACGCTCATTCAAAATGGATGGACAGATACGAAGTGAGGTCACCGACATCTTCAGCAACGATAGACAGACAATGGCAAAGCTTCGCTATGAATGGATTACCTGAAGTGCTAGTATCAGACAATGGAACAGTATTCACAAGTTTAATCGATTTACAAGCCTCAACCGTATTGCTCATGTGAAAACATCTCCTTCGTCAAACGGACTGGCCGAGAGAGCAGTTCGGACATTCAAACCTGGAGAATCCACAGCAACTAAATTAGCACGATTTCCATTCCATTATAGAACCACCCCTCAGTCGACAACCGGTGTCACACCTGTTGAATTGTTGGTGAAGTGCCGTCTTCAGTCAAGACTGAGCCTAATTATGCCAAACTTGGGGGGTAGAAAGAAGGCAACAAGATCAGAAAATTGGACATGATTGTCACAGCCGTGAAAGAACGTTTAATGTAGGAGAGAAAGTATTTGTGAAAAAATTTGAGAGAAAGACCAGCATGGACGTTCGGTGAAACAAGTGCAGGGACCGGACCTCTCTCCTACCAGGTGAATGTGGGAGATCGAATAATAAGGAGACATGTGGATCACATAAAGAAGAGGAGAAGCCAAACACCCAGAAGTGATTCCACCGGCATTTACAGGTGAATCAGCATCTCCTGTTGAAAGAACACAACTGAGTACAAATGTGTTTGAAGAGCCGACTGTACCTGAAAGAGTTGAAGAAACAGATTTACAGGTCCCTGCTGAAGAACAAGAGGCTCAGATGACTCCAGTGAAGGAGGATCCAAATCAAAATCCAGAAGCTGTGGAGCTGAGACATTCTCACACATAAGGAAACCCCCAGAGAGACTGACTTTGTAAATAATTGATCTGTGTAAATAACCTGTTATGTTGAAAAATTGTAAAATGTATTTTTCAGTAAAGGGAGATGAATGTGGTAACCTGATAAGGAGTATACCTTGAAGGCAAGTGTTGTAATGCCAGGTCACATGATCTAAATACCCACTAGCAGAACCGCACGGGCTATTTGCGTGTGGTAGAGTATTGAGTTAGAGACTGAAGAGTGAAGACAGAGTTTTGAGTTGTGAGCGGAGATAAGTGTAGCTGCTGAGTTTAGTTTGTAAATAAACAGCATGTGTTTATTCTAACAACCATCTCCTGATGTTCTCTGTCTCTGTCCGACTCGGTCACCCCAACACAAGTGTGCAACCCGAATTCTTCAGCACCTACAAACCAAGTGCACTGGATCCAACACACTCCTCAGTACTGACCCTCCGACAGTGCAGCACTCCCTCAGTACTGACCCTCCGACAGTGCAGCACTCCCTCAGTACTGACCCTCCGACAGTGCGGCACTCCCTCAGTACTGACCCTCCGACAGTGCAGCACTCCCTCAGTACTGACCCTCCGACAGTGCAGCACTCCCTCAGTACTGACCCTCCGACAGTGCAGCACTCCCTCAGTACTGACCCTCCGACAGTGCAGCACGCCCTCAGTACTGACCCCCCCGACAGTGCAGCGCTCCCTCAGTACTGACCCTCTGACAGTGCAGCACTCCCTCAGCACTGACCCTCCAACAGTGCGGCACTCACTCAGTACTGACCCTCTGACAGTGTGGCACTCCCTCAGCAGTGACCCTCCGACAGTGCAGCGCTCCTTCAGTACTGACCCTCCGACAGTGCAGCACTCCCTCAGTACTGACCCTCTGACAGTGCAGCACTCCCTCAGTACTGACCCTCTGACAGTGCATCGCTCCCTCAGTACTGACCCTCTGACAGTGCAGCACTCCCTCAGTACTGACCCTCTGACAGTGCAGCACTCCCTCAGTACTGACCCTCCGACAGTGCAGCGCTCCCTCAGTACTGACCCTCTGACAGTACGGCACTCCCTCAGTACTGACCCTCTGACAGTGCGGCACTCCCTCAGTACTAACCCTCTGACAGTGCGGCACTCCCTCAGTACTGACCCTCCGACAGTGCGGCACTCCCTCAGTACTGACCCTCCGACAGTGCGGCTCTCCCTCAGTACTGACCCTCTGACAGTGCGGCACTCCCTCAGTACTGACCCTCCGACAGTGCAGCACTCCCTCAGTACTGACCCTCCGACAGTGCAGCACTCCCTCAGTACTGACCCTCCGACAGTGCGGCACTCCCTCAGTACTGACCCTCTGACAGTGCAGCACTCCCTCAGTACTGATCCTCCGACAGTGCGGCACTCCCTCAGTACTGCACTGGACGTGTCCGCCTTGATTTTTGTGCCCTAGTTCTGGAATGCCACTTAACCCGCAATCAGAGGGGAAAATACCACCCACTGGGTGCAGCTAGTACATCATCTACCTGAAGATTCACAGCGTCAGTGCAGCTTGGCATTTCCCTGCTTTTAGGACCCCATTAAACATGGGCAGGTGCTTGTTTTCCCCACCAATGTCTTCTCCTCTTTGTCCCACACCATACCCTCTGGTCTCCCACAAGGATCTAGCATCGGCCTGTCCTGTTCCTCCTCTACTTGCTGCCTGGTTATTGGCATCATCCCAAAAGCGTTGTGTTCGCTTTCACACGGACACAGATGACATCCAATATTGCCTCCACATCACCTCTCTCGGCTGTTGTTAAATGATCCAGTGTCTTACCTGACACCCTGTGATGGACAAGCAGACATTTCAGCCAGTTAAACAGAGGGAAGACTGAACGCCCATTGTCTCCCTCTGGTTTGCTATTTATATTTGCAGCCTATCATGTTGTTTTACTTTACTCCCTGCCAAATAACCGGTAAACCCGACGGCATTAATGAGTTTAATTCCTGATATTCGTTCTTGACGATTAACGCAAGTGTTTAAGTCGTTACAGTTGTAGCTCCAGCAGTTATGGATAGTTCCGTGAGAAGCCACCTAATGGGACCCGGAGGAGTTGGGATTTTCATATTCGTGGCTAATTAAACTGGCTGAAAGCAGATGAAACTGTGCTTCTGTTCCTGAAATTGTCGGTAACGGGCCTTTAGGGGGTGCTTGTAGGCTCCCAGGCACCATCAGGCAACTATTTGTGCAAAACAGAGATGTTCTGAACTGCTTTGAATGAGTTAAGATCCATCAGCCTCCCCTCCGCCAACCCCCCCCCCCCCCCCCCCCCCACCCCCCCCCCCCCACCCCCCCCCCCCAGATCCCACTGACCAAATTGCCTCCTGATCCCTCAAAACCATTAATATAGCGCCTATCGTGGATTCAAACTTGCCTGAGTGCTTGGCCACAGAGGGAGGTTTTAAGGGATGTCTTAAATGAGGAGGAGAGAGAGGGAGGCGGAGAGGTTCAGGGAGGGAATTCCAGAACTTAGGCCCCCAGGCAGCTGAAGGCCCGGCCGCCAATGGTGGAGCGATGGGAATCGGGGGATGGTCAAGAGGCTGGAATTGGAGGAGCACAGAGATCTCGGAGGGTTGTAGGGGCTGGAGGAGGTTACAAAGATAGGGAGGTTGGTAGGAGCTGGAGAGGGTTACAGAGTTAGGGAGCGTTGTAGGGGCTGGGGGAGGTTACAGAGATAGGGAGGGTTGTAGGGACTGGAGGAGGTTACAGAGATAGGGAGGGTTGTAGGGACTGGAGGAGGTTACAGAGATATGGAGGGTTGTAGGGGCTGGAGGTGTTTACAGAGTTAGGGAGGGTTGGAGGAGGTTACAGAGATAGGGAGGGTTGTAGGAGCTGGAGGAGGTTACAGAGATAGGGAGTGTTGTAGGGGTGGGAGGAGGTTACAGAGATAGGGAGGGTTGTAGGGGCTGGAGGAGGTTACAGAGATAGGAAGGCTTGTAGGGGCTGGAAGATGTTACAGAGATAGGGAGCATTGTAGGGGCTGGAGGAGGTTACAGAGATAGGGAGGGTTGTAGGGGCTGGGGGAGGTTACAGAGATAGGGAGGTTTGTAGGAGCTGGAGGAGGTTACAGAGATAGGGAGGGGCGTAGGGGGCTGGAGGAGGTTACAGAGATAGGGAGGGTTGTAGGGGCTGGGGGAGGTTATAGAGATGCGGAGGGTTGTAGGGGCTGGAGGAGGTTACAGAGATGGGGAGGGCTGTAGGACTAGAGGAGTTTACAGAGATAGGGAGTGTTGTAGGGGCTGGAGGAGGTTACAGAGATAGGGAGGGTTGTAGGGGCTGGAGGAGGTTACAGAGATAGGGAGGGTTGTAGGGGCTGGGGGAGGTTACAGAGATCGGGAGGTTTGTAGGAGCTGGAGGAGGTTACAGAGAAAGGGAGAGTTTTAGGGACTGGAGGAGGTTATAGAGATAGGGAGGGTTGTAGGTGCTGGGGGAGTTTACAGAGATAGGGAGGGTTGTAGGGGCTGGAGGAGGTTACAGAGATAGGGAGAGGTGTAGGGGCTGGAGGAGGTTACAGAGATAGGGAGGGGTGTAGGGGCTGGAGGAGGTTACAGAGATAGGGAGGGGTGTAGGGGCTGGAGGAGGTTACAGAGATAGGGAGAGGTGTAGGGGCTGGAGGAGGTTACAGAGATAGTGACAGGGTGCATCCATGGAGGGATTTGAAAACAAGGATGAGAATTTGGAGATGAAGATACTTCCTGACTGGGAGCCGATGATGGTCTTTGAGTTCAGTGGGTGACAGGGGAACGGGACTTGGTTCGAGTGAAGACACCGGCAGCCGATGTTTGGATGAGTTGTGTTTTTCTAGAGGGTAGAATGTGGGAGATGAGCTAGGATTGCACTGGAATAGCTGAGTCTAGAAGTACTAAGGCTGTGAATAAGGGTTTTGGCAGCAGATGAGCTGAGACTGGGAGAAATCGGGTGATATGACGGAGGAGGAAATAAACAATCTTGGAGATGGCACCAATTCAAGGTCAGAAACTCATTCCAGGATCAAATGGGACACCAAGGTTGTGAACAGACTGACTGAGTCTCAGAGAAAGAGAGTGATGGGGTGGTTAGCTCGCAGACAGAGAGTGGAGCAGGAACCCAAAAACAATGGCTTCAGTCTTTGCAATATTTAATTGGAGGAAGTTTCCGTTCGTCCGGTTACTGGAGTCAGATAGACAGCCGGACAGCACAAACCCACCCAGTCCTTGTGAGGTCACCGATAACGTAGGTTCCTTTCTCCATCCCCCTGCCCAGCCCAGCTCCTGAGGTCAGCACCAAAGCCTGGACTGAGAGTAAGCTGAAGGTGCGCAGCCCGAGCCTGGGCTGACAGTATAACTGGGTGTCTTTCCAAGTCCCGAAGTCAGTGAGTGGGCCGTACATGTGACTGGAATCTTCACCTTCAATGAAACTTGATTAGGAAAAGACCTGACATGAGTTACAAAGACAGAACATTCCAGAATACAGATTATAAATAAATAAAGTGAACATTCCCATTAGCTGGTGTGACCTATAACTATTTCATAACTTTCTTTTTCCAGATTGTAATCTGGCTGTGTTTCAGGAGCAGAATGTTACTGAGCTGTGAAATTGTCAGAGTAAAATGTAACCGATTGTGACGGCTTCTCCAGGCAGATACCTAACAACCTTCCACTCAGACAGCCAAAGGTTAACCCTTTCCAACATCTGTTCAACAACCCTAACCCTAACATCCTCAACGGTCACCTTCACCCTAACCACTGATCACTAACTCTAATCATTAACCACTAACTCTAAACACTGACCATTAGCCCTAATCATTAACCATTAACTTTAACCACAAACCACTGACCATTTACCCTAATTCTTAACCACTAATTCTAACCACTAACCATTACCTCTAACTAGTAACCACTGATCTTTAACCCTGATCCTTAATCACTAACTATAATCACTAACCATTAACCATTGACCATTAATCACTAACCATTAACCCTAACTACTAACTGTACTACTAACCAATAAACCTGACCTCTAAAGATTAACTATTAATCATAACTCTGAACCCTAACCACTGTTCATTAACCCTAAGCCTTAACTACTATCCCTAACAACTAACCATTAACTCTAAACACTAACCACTGACCATTAACCCTAACAATCAACCCTAACCATGAACTCTACTAACTATTAACCCTTACCTCTAAAGACCTAACTCTGAAATCTAACCACTAACCTTAACTATTGACCACTGATAATTAACCCTAACTACTAACCTCAACCTCTGGCCATTAACCCTATGCCACTGATCACGAATCCTAAACCTTAACCATAAACTCTAACCACTAACTCTAACCATTAACCACTATCATTAACCCTAACCACTGACCGCTAACCCTTACCCTGAACCCTAACCACGAACCATGACCATTAACTACCTATGACCATTACCCCTAACCAAGTATGCTGATCACTAACCCTAACCAGTAACCATTTATCCTAACCACTAATCCTAACTCTAACCACTGAACCTAACTGCTAACCCAATAACCCTAATCCTAAACCTTAAACCTGATATCCTAATCATAACTGCTAACAATTTAACACTAATCATAAACCTTAACCCCCTAGGTCCTAACCTTAACTACCAACACTAAGCACTAACCATGAAGATTGTTGTGTTGTCCACTTCCCCCCCAACCCCCAACCCCACCAGCTGATGGTCCTGAGTCAAACAGCCCAGGACAATCCCAAATCTAAATGATCAGGAGCTAAAGCCAGGGTCATAAGTTGTACAGACTGGGAGGTGGGGGGGGGGGGGGGTTTAAAGAGGGAGGAATTCTGCTCTTCAGGAATAGAAAATGCCAGAGATCTGGCAAACTCAGGATAGGTGATAGACAAAGAGAGAGAGAGAGAGAGAGACAGAGAGGCAATGAAAAACAGAAGGGGACAGAGTGAGAGACAGAGGCAGAGAGAGAGAGAGAGAGGGACAGAGACAGGAAACAAAGAAAGAAAGAGAGGGATAGAGTGAGATAAAATGAGTGAGAAACAGAGAGAGAGAGAAAGAGTGAGAGCCAGAGAGAGAGAGAGAAAAGGGGGAGAGAGGAACAAAGGGAGACAGAGAGAGTGAGAGAGAGAGAGAGCAGAGAAAGGAGGAGAGAGACAAAGAGAAAGAGAGACAGATAGACAAAAAAAGAGAAAGAGAGACAGAGAGAGGGAGAGAGATTGAGTAAGAGAAACAGTGAAAATATGACAGTGAATGATAGAGAGAGAGAGAGAGAGAGAGAGAGAAGGACAGAGATATTTGCCCTCACGATCTATCACCCTCCCCTATACATTCCAGGATGTCCTGTAGGGAAGAGCTCCATCTCGTGGGCTGGCAGCCAGTGTTAGGGGCTGAGACTGTGGTGTAACTGGCTGCTAGGGACAGCTAGGCGCTCCTGCCTTGTTTGCCAGGTATAAATCCAGGAGGAATCTCTGTGTCACTGTTTAAAACCCCTTCAATAGCCTCATGAAATTTCCCCTTTCTCTCTCTCCCTGTCCTCTGCAATACACTCAATAACCAAACAATCAAGCTTGAACAGAGAGACTGTGGAGAGTGAGAGAAAGACGAGAGGCAGAGAGAAGGGAGGTATATATTTTATATATATATATATATATATAGAGAGAGAGAGAGGAAGAGTGGCAAGAGAGAGGAGAGAGATAGAGAGATAGAAGCGAGCTAGAGGAGAGAGTTAGAGTAGAGAGAAATAGAGAGGTAGAAAGAGGAAAAAGAACAGAGAGAGAGAGAGAGGAGAGAGGTAGAGAAGGGACAATATATAGAGAGTTATAGAGGGTTATAAAGTAATAGTGATAGGGAGTTATCGAGAGTTATAGACTTATAGAGATATAGAGAGTTATAGAGAGTTTTAGAGGGTTATAGAGGGTTGTAGAGTGGTATAGAGAGTTATAGAGGGTGAGAGAGGGTTATAGAGAGTTATAGAGGCTTATACAGGGTTATAGAGAGTTTAGAGAGTTATAGAGAGTTATAAAGGGTTAGATAGGGTTATATAGAGTTATAGGGAGTCTGGATAGTTAGAGCGTTACAGTTATAGAGGGTCATAGAGGGTTATAGAGAGTTATAAAGAGTTGTAGAAGGTTATAGAGGACTATAGAGTTATAGAAGGTTATAGAGGGATATAAAGGGTTATAGAGAGTTATAAAGGGTTATAGTTATAGAGAGTTATAGAGGTTATAGCAATTTACAGAGGCTTATAGAGGGTTTTAGAGAGTTGTTAGAGGATTATAGAGAGTTATAGAGATTTACAGAGGCTTATAGAGAGTTATAGAGGGTTATCTGGATTTACAGAGGATAATAGGGTGTTTTGGAGAGTTATAGAGGGTTGTAGGGATTTACAGAGGCTTATAGAGAGTTATAGGGGGTTATAGAGTTATAGAGGGTTAAAGAGAGTTATAGAGGATTAGAGAGAGTTATAGGGGGTTATAGAGACTAACAGGATTAGAGAGAGTTATAGAGATTTATAGAGGGTTATAGAGGGACATAGAGGACTTTAGGGAGTTATAGAGGGCTATAGAAAGTTATGGAGGGTTATAGAGAGCTATAGAACATTATAGAAGGTTAGAGAGTGTTGTAATTATGGTTTTGTTAAATGTTGGAGTGTACCTTTTAGAATAGTCCTGTGATATAAGATCACATGGTCTATGTAAACCAATCTGTTAGGATCATGGGCTACCTTCTCAGTCAGATGGAGTTGAAAGCACACGTATAGTTGCTGCTAGCTATATTCTAAATAAACCTAATGTTTCCACTGAGAAAGTTGTCTGCAGATCAACTCTATAACAAAAAGGCGACTCGGCCACACTACAACAAACTGGCGACAAGGATAAATCAGGATAAATCAAGATAAATTGGACTCAGGACTGTACCTCGCACATTAATTGTGAGAATCAACGTCCGCTTAAAATAACAGAAGATACATTCACCCAAAAAGCCACAATTAGTAGAATCGAACCCATCCACAGACGACTGGTATATAGAACACCTCGCGTTCTTTCCTCAAGCCAGCGAAATCACGGGGCGAGAGAAGGGGGCGAGCGGTTCCCTTGAGTGCTTGTGGGAGCAAAGCCTACGGTTTGACTCGATGTTTGAGTGCACCCAGTGCCCCAGTTTTGACGGATTTTGGAGAATCGGTGGACCTCGTGGGGGGACATTTCAGCCCCAAGACCTCAGCCACGATGCAGAGGTTTCGGTTCAATTCACAAGATAGAGACCCCAGGTGAGACGATTGCGAGCTACTTGGCGAATGTGTAGCAACTACCGGAACATCGCGAGTGTGGTGAGATTCTGAACGACATGCTCAGAGCCCGTTTTTGTGTGTGGTGTGAAAGAAGATGCCATCCAGAGAAGATTGCTACCTGAATCTGGATTTTACGAAGGCGTTAGAAATGGCGCTGGCTGTGGAAAGCGCTGGAAGAGATTCAGAAGCAATACAAGGGGCGCCGCACTCCAAATCGGGCGGGGACGTGAAAAAGCGGGACTCTGCTGCAAAGTGGGAAACAGCCTCCGCTAACCGAAGAACAAGAAGAAATATTTAGCAGGTAAATCGAGGAGAACATTAATCAAGGTGGAAACAATCAGTCTTTTAGCGATTGGCAGTTTAAAAAAGTAGAATGTTTCTTTTTGTCACAGAAGTGGACACATAATGAGACAGGGCAGAGAGAGATTTAAACAGGTTTGCAAACAACAGAAGAAGCCCAGAATGAAATCGACAGTGTAGAAGAGCCTGAAACAACAAATTCTGACGTTTATTCATTGTCTAACATGAAAGTTGGGAAGACGGAGCCAATATTTCTCACAGTGCAAGTGAATGGTGAACCAGTAAAAATGGAAGTAGACAGGGGAGATTCCAGCACTGTAACTGGAGAACACACTTTCAGATATTCAAATAATGGTGAACATCAATTAAATTTGGAACAAACATTTGCCAAGTTGCAAATGTACACGGGCGAAGAAACCCAAGGAAAGGGTGCCTGCAGAGTAACTTGTCCATTATAGAAACCGAGCGGCACAGCTACCAGTGATGGTATTGAGAGGTAGGGGACCAAGTCTTCTCGGGTGAAGCTGGTTATGGGAAATCAACCTTGATTGGCCAGTGAGATTTCAAAAGGAAGCTGGAAGAGTTCCTGTCTTGAGAAAGGAGCAAGGCAAGTATGGCAGAAAGAGCCTGGAGAGTTCGAGAACCACGACAGGATGAAAAGGGAATGCATAAGGGGTCTACAACCTGAAGAGATGCAGTCTATCTCAAATAAAAACACTGAAGAACAGCAGAAGAAACTCATGGAGACCCTGCTGAGTGACGGAGTTCAAGACAAAGTGAGCGATCTTCAGGAAAACCTGGTGAAAAGCTTTCACTCACCACAAGGTTCCCTCAGGTCAAAAGCTCGTGCCTTGGGAACGGTACGAAGAGGAACAGGAACAACTCAGCACCTCTCTGAACAAACTGAAGAACCAGTTGGCAGGGAAGACACTGAAGTTTGCAGGAGGCAACCAACCAGTGCAAAAAAAGAGAGACGGGAGAGCTGAAGAATCAGCTAACTGAAGCCAAAGAGGCGGCGAGAAGAAAAATCGGAGCGATTTCCAAGAGGCGAGCAGATAACGGAGTTCAGGGAGATTCAGCGACTGAACTAAGACAAGTTGAGATTCCACCTGAGAGAAGTCTGGCCGACAGAGACATCAAAATGGAGGACGAGACCAAACTCTGCGGTAGAAAGAGGACAAAAAGGAAGAAGGTTCCGAAAAGATGATAAAATGGTGGCCGGTGGCGGCTATAAACGCTCGGAGGAAGCAATAAACAATTTAATGGACTGTGCCCACTTTGATTTAATTCCAGCCCCTCACAATGGTTTACTGGATGATAATGATGAAGGTAAATTCAAAGAGACACAAGTTACTTCCCAGGCCTTGTCTGGAAAGAATTCTCAATGCTGTGGATGGATCCGAAGAAGTTAACAGGTGATTAGTTGGAGACCAAGTCTGCGCACTGTCTGTTTTACTACAGGACCAGACCCCCCCCCCCCCCCCCCAGCCCCACCCCCCCACACGACGACAGGGGCAAGGCCTGCAAAATTGATGATGAGCTGCCATCTCAGGACAAGACTGAGCCTAATATTTCCAAATTTGGAGGGGAAGGTGGAGAAGGGACAAGGAAGCCAAAAAGCCACACCTGACTTGCATTGTCGTGAGAGACAATTTACTGCTGGGGAAGCAGGAGATGTGAAGAATGTCGGTGGAGGACTGAAGTGGTTACCGGGTAAAGTAAATTCAGTGACCGGACCGTTATCACACCATGTGGAAGTGGAAAGCCAGATGACCCGTAAGCACGTGGACCATTTAAGAGAAAGAGAGACACCCCAACAAGATACAGTTCCACCTGTAACCATTACGGAACCAGCGTTTCCTGTTGAAGATGCTCAGCCAAGGACTGACACGTCTGATGTCTCTATCAGAGTGGAAGACACTGAACTGTGAGTTCCCACTGAGGTACCTGATGTTCACGCAGTTCCAGAGAACGTGGTTCCTGAAATAGAATCTGAAGCCGTGGAGCTGTGAAATTCCAACGAACTAGGAAACCACCTGACAGACTGAACTTGTAAATTTTATGACTTCTGTAAATTTTATAATGTCATGAGATAAATATACTTGTAAATACAATATGTACAGCAAAGTTAAAGGGGGAGGAATGTAGTAATTATGGTTTTGTTAAAAGTTGGACTGTACCTTTAAGAATAGCCCTGTGATGTAATATCACATGATCTGTGTAAACCAATGTCTTAGCAGCGCGGGGAACCTCCACAGTCAGCGTGAAAAAGGAGATGGAGCTGAAAGCACACGTGCAGTTGCTGCTGGCTGTATTGTAAATAAACCTAATGTTTCCACTTAGAAAGCCGTCTGCAAATAAACTCTATTGCAAACTGGCGACAAGGCCACCCTACAACAGAGAGGGTTATCGAGAGTTGGACCAATTTGAAATTGTGCAAGGGTGAGGAACGGGAAATATGGTGATTGAACATGGCAGCTGCAAACAATTACATTCAAGGGATGATATGACTTTTGCATTGAAACAGGGTTTCAATAATGCAAGAGAAATCCCCTTGCAGGGGCACTGTGAGCGAGACCTCAGCAACAGAACAATCACTGCATTAAACTGATAGGATCTTTGTTTTTATTCATTCCCGGGATGTGGGCTTCGCTGGCTGGGCCCAGCATTTATTGCCCACCCCTAATTGCCCCTTGAGAAGGTGGTGGTGAGCTGCCTTCTTGAACCGCTGCAGTCCATGTGGTGTAGGTACACCCACAGTGCTGTTAGGGAGGGAGCTCCAGGATTTTGACCCAGCGACAGTGAAGGAACGGCCGATATATTTCCAAGTCGGGATGGGGTGGGGCTTGGAGGGGAACTTCCAGGCGGTGGTGTTCCCATGGAAACAGGCTTTTCAGTCCGTGCCAGTAGTTCAACTACACAAGACAAATAGTCCAATCCAATTTGCCCTGCGCCCCGCTCCCAGATCCCTTCTGTCCCTTTTCTTTCAGCTCACTGTCCATTCTAGTCCCATACGTGGACATAACGTCTTCCTCAACCAGTGACCCTGGACGTGAATCCCTCACAGCCTCACAGCTCTCTCTCTCTCTCTCTCTGTTGTAAAATCGAGGGCCAGCCTTGACGATTGCTAAAGCCAGGAAGTGTTTCGAAACTGAAGGCCTGAATACTCCAGCCAAGGTTATAAATTTAGAACAGTTGACAAAAACAAACCAAGGTGGGGGTGGGGGAGACTAAAGAGAAATGTTTAAATCACACAGATGATATTTATGACATGGAAATGGAATCATATTCCGCAGTAACTTTCAGGAAACAATTGCACTTGAATAGAACTGATTTTTCTCCCCCTTTATTCTTTCATGGGATGTGGGTGTCACTGGTAAGACCAGCATTTGTTGCCCATCCCTAATTGCCCTTGAACAGAGTGTCTTGCTCGGCCATTTCAGAGGGGTGGTTAAGGCTCCAGCGCAATTTGCTGTGGGTCTGGAGTCACGTGTAGGGCCAGACCGGGTAAGGAGGGCAGAGTTCCTTCCCTAAAGGGACATTAGTGACCCAGCTGGGCTTGTACAACAATTGGTGATCGTCTCGTGCTCACCGTCACTGAGACTCGCTTTCCATTCCGGATTTATTCATTGAATTTAAATTCCACCGGCTGCCGGGGTGGGATTTGAACCCCTGTCCCCAGAGCATGAGCCTGGGCCTCTGGATTACTAGCCCAGTGACATTATCATTACACCAGCCCATTTTGATTAAATCAAATGAACAAGCCAACAGAAATTAAATAAATGAACAAAGGACAGGGTGGGTGGTGGGGGAACAGTTCCCTAATGCGAAACTGCAACTAGAACCAAATTAACAAAGAAAACTTAGCAAATTAAACCAAAATATCATTCCTGAGGGTGATGGTGCACTGCAGGTGAGCTCCAGTCTCCTGTGTGACAGGCAGCGATACTAACCACTATACTAACAAGGGCACTTGTAGGTACAGAGGAAATAGCTGGGCTGTGGGACTGATTGGATAGATCTTCCAAAGGGCTGCCACAAGTAAGATGGGCCAAATGGTCGTTAATGTTGCAATCCAGTCACAATGAAGTGCTTGCTCTCGTTGTAATTGAGAGCAGTTGTTACTAATAGGGATAAGGTTAGGAAGGGCATTATCCTTAAGTATGTATAAGAACTGGTTTGCACCTGTGTGGGGGAAGGGAAGAGAGCCTGTGCCTCCTGGGTTATGTGAGTAACCCTATGGGAAGGGAAGACAGGCTCTAGATCCCTTTATGAATGAGCAGTGAGTTTTATTGTGATGTCTAATTATTGTTTGATTAGTAACGGGTTGAAAGGTTATAGGGAAAGGGTGGGAGATTGGGATTGAGGCTGAAATGAGATCAGCCATGATGGTATTGAATGGATAGGACAGCCTCGAGGGGCTGAATTGCCTACTCCTGCTCCTAGTTCTTATCTCCTCTGCTGAAAGAGTCTATGATTCAGTCTGGAAAGTGAACCCAGGTTCAGGCCCACAAATACCTCTCCATGTTCATTTCTAAGGGCTTCTGATTTAAAATTCCAGGGATATGGAAAGAATATTTGGGTGAATTTTTCTCTGTGGTTGAGGGATAAGGAAGGGGAGCGTGAGGTGTTGCTGGAAGAGGGAGTCTGACCATAGCTGGGCCTGAGTGGAGTGGAGTTGGATCCTGCTGTGCATTGAGCAGGGAGAGCAGGAAACCAGGGCACGCCGAGAGGCTACAGAGTTAGTTAATGATTTACTGTGGAGTAATGACTGAACATGGCAATGGTCCAGGTTACACATGTAAACTGGCTGGTTTACCGACTATCCATTAACTAGCAGAGCGAGAGCAGGGTAATTAAGTGATTTGCAAGTCACTGAGGGCAGAGGTGGACAAGATGGGCTCATGGTTCACGAATTACAAAAAACTCAAACACAAGCATGAAATAACAGATACCCGGGAGTGAGTTACAGACTGGAATCTAATCGAGGGGTTCAGGGTGGTTTATATATAGAATTACAGATACCTGGGAGTGAGTTACAGACTGGAATCTAATTGAAGGGTTTAGGGGTGGGGTTTAAACGTAGAATAGCATGATAACAACTGAGGGAGTGCTGCACTGTTGGAGGGTCAGTACTGAGGGAGTGCTGCACTGTCGGAGGGTCAGTACTGAGGGAGTGCCGCACTGTCGGAGGGTCAGTACTGAGGGAGTGCCGCACTGTCGGAGGGTCAGTACTGAGGGAGCGCCGCACTGTCGGAGGGTCAGTACTGAGGGAGTGCCGCACTGTCGGAGAGTCAGTACTGAGGGAGTGCCGCACTGTCGGAGGGTCAGTACTGAGGGAGTGCCGCACTGTCGGAGGGTCAGTGCTGAGGGAGTGCCGCACTGTCGGAGGGTCAGTGCTGAGGGAGCGCCGCACGGTCGGAGGGTCAGTGCTGAGGGAGCGCCGCACGGTCGGAGGGTCAGTAGTGTTTTCCCCAGGGTCCTGAGAACAAGAATTTTCCCTCAATCATCAACACAAAACCAGATTCTCTGGTTACAGTCACACTACTGTTTCTGGGACTTTACTATGCGCGAATTGGGTTCTGTGGCTCCTACAAAACCAACTACACTTCACACGGACTTGATTGTCCATGAAGCACTTTTGGGATGTCCTGAGGTGGTGAGAGGCGCCAGGGAAATGCAGGGTCTTTGCTGTTGTGCTGTGCTCCTTCACAGTATCTGCATTAAGTGGCTGCTGTTAACAGCTGGCTGTTCGACACTCCCCGAAATATCAAGTCTCCAAAGTCTTTTCTTCATGTGTCGTGGGCAAGATTTATTGTCCCTTCCTTTCCCTGTGAGGAGCTGGTCACCATAGCAACGAACCGTTCCTCCCCCAGCGAAATTTCTCTGTTTAACTACGGTTTGATCTTCTTTGACTGTGGAGATTTCAATTAAGAACGATCGCAACTTGGGCTGCGGAGAGGTCATGACACATCCTGCTGCTTCATACCAAACTCTTAAAGTGGACTAACAAGCCAATCCTATCCCCTCCCAAACCATATCAAGGGGTTCGTGGTGGTTTATATATAGAATAACAGATTCCCGGGAGTGAGTTACAGACTGGAATCTAATCGAGGGGTTTAGGTGGTTTATATATAGAATAACAGATACGCGGGAGTGAATTACAGACTGGAATCTAATCGAGGTGTTGGGGGGGGGTTTATATATAGAAAAATAGATACGCGGGAGTGAGTTATAGACTGGAATCTAATCGAAGGGTTGCGGGGGGGTTTATATATAGAAAAACAGATATGCGGGAGTGAGTTATAGACTAGAATCTAATCGAGGGGTTCGGGGTGGTTTATATAAAGAATAGCAGATACCCGGGAGTGAGTTACAGACTGAAATCTAATCGAGGGGTTCAGGGTGGTTTATATATAGAATAACAGATACCCGGGAGTGTGTTACAGACTGGAATCTAATCGAGGGGTTCAGGGTGGTTTATATATAGAAAAACAGATACGCAGGAATGAGTTACAGACTGGAATCTAATTGAGGGGTTCGGGGTGGTTTATATATAGAATAACAGATACCCAGGAGTGACTTACAGACTGAAATCTAATTGAGGGGTTCGGGGTGGTTTATATATAGAATAACAGATACCCGGGAGTGAGTTACAGACTGGAATCAAATCGAGGGAATGAGGGAGGTTTATATATAGAATAACCGATACCCGGGAGTGAGTTACAGGCTGGAATCTAATCGGGGGGTTCGGGCGGTTTATATATAGAATAACAGATACCCGGGAGTGAGTTACAGAGTGGAAACTAATCGAGGGGATCGGGGCGGTTTATATATAGAATAACAGATACCCGGGAGTGGGTTACAGACTGGAATCTAATCGAGGGGTTTGGGGGTGGTTTATATTTAGAAAAACAGATACGCGGGAGTGAATTACAGACTGGAATCTAATCGAGGTGTTGGGGGGGGGTTTATATATAGAAAAACAGATACGCGGGAGTGAGTTACAGACTGGAATCTAATCGAGGGGTCCGGGGTGGTTTATATATAGAATAATAGATACCCGGGAGTGAGTTACAGGCTGGAATCTAATTGAGGGGTTCGGGGTGGTTTACATATAGAATAACAGATACCCGGGAGTGAGTTACAGACTGGAATCTAATCGAGGGAATGAGGGAGGTTTATATATAGAATAACAGATACCCGGGAGTGAGTTACCGACTGGAATCTAATCGAGGGGTTCGGGGTGGTTTATATATAGAATAACAGATACCCAGGAGTGAGTTACCGACTGGAATCTAATCGCAGGGTTTCTGGGGGGTTTATATATAGAATAAGATACCCGGGAGTGAGTTACAGACTGGAATCTAATCGAGGGGTTCAGGGAATGTTCAATAACAGACTGTGAATATTCAGTGTTTTGAGAGTGTGGTGTTAGAAGGACTTCATAGATACAGGAGTGTGTGAGGGAGAGATCGGAGGCACCTCGATACAGGAGGGTGAGAGATGCACGGTTAGAGACAGGATGTTGAGGATGAGACTGGTATGTTTTGACTCCATGACCCCAATGGAAACATCTTGGCTGTGTTACGGGGTTTAGTTGTGAAGGAGTGGACTAAGCCTCAGTAATAAAGGAATGATGGATCTGGGTCTTGATGGCCCAGTTTATTTATGGGTTCATACAGGATCTCAGACCTCAGCCGAGTACTTTAACTCCTAGATAACCGTTAGAGAAGACATCAGAAAGCTGATCCCCGCTGAAAAGTATATCAGGGAGCCAGGGATTTAAAGATCCATGATATTACTGATTCAAACCCATTCTGTCCATTGTCCTATCAGCACAGCAGCAGTGTGAGAATTCATTCCAGAGATCTGAACATCAAAAACAGCACAGCTCCACAATACAGCATGGAGGGAGTGCTGCACTGTCAGAGGGTCAGTACTGAGGGAGTGCCGCACTGTCGGAGGGTCAGTACTGAGGGAGTGCCGCACTGTCGGAGGGTCAGTACTGAGGGAGTGCCGCACTGTCGTAGGGTCAATACTGAGGGAGTGCTGCACTGTCAGAGGGTCAGTACTGAGGGAGTGCCGCACTGTCGTAGGGTCAATACTGAGGGAGCGCCGCACTGTCGGAGGGTCAGTACTGAGGGAGTGCCGCACTGTCAGAGGGTCAGTACTGAGGGAGTGCCGCACTGTCAGAAGGTCAGTACTGAGGGAGTGCCGCACTGTCGGAGGGTCAGTACTGAGGGAGTGCCGCACTGTCAGAGAGTCAGTACTGAGGGAGTGCCACACTGTCGGAGGGTCAGTGCTGAGGGAGTGCCGCATTGTCGGAGGGTCAGTACTGAGGGAATGCCGCACTGTCGGAGGGTCAGTACTGAGGGAGTGCTGCACTGTCGGAGGGTCAGTACTGAGGGAGTGCCGCACTGTCGGAGGGTCGGTACTGAGGGAGTGCTGCACTGTCGGAGGGTCAGTACTGAGGGAGTGCTGCACTGTCGGAGGGTCAGTACTGAGGGAGTGCTGCACTGTCGGAGGGTCAGTACTGAGGGAGTGCCGCACTGTCGGAGGGTCAGTACCGAGGGAGCGCTGCACTGTTGGAGGGTCAGTGCTGAGGGAGCGCTGCACTGTCGGAGTGTCGGCTCTGTGTCTACCCTGTAAAGATAGTGTAAAACCTCCCCACTATTTTGAAGCAGAGCGGGGGGAATTCTCTCCGGTGTCCTGGGGCCAATATTTATCCATGGGCCAACATCTCTAAAGACAGACAATCTGGGTCATTATCACATTGCTGTTTGTGGGAGCTTGCTGTGCACAAATTGGCTGCTGGGTTTCCTGCATTCCAGCAGGGACCACACTTCCCAAGTGCTTCGTTGGCTGTGAAAGGCTCAGTAATATCCTGATGTGGTGCAAGGCGCTATGGGAATGGCAGCTCATCTCTGTACAGTTGCCATGTAGACTGTATCTTGGTGCCATCCCAGTGCCTCATGTTTAATAGATATAAAGGGTGAGACACTGGGTGCAAACCAATTCCCAGGGAGGATCTTTATGGGAATAAGCAATGAGTCATTTAGGTGGAATTTGTGTTGGACAGTCTGGGACTGAGCAATGATCAGTAAATGCAACCCCCCCTCCCCCCTTCACAGTTCCCAAACTCAGTATCTGCATTTCTCAACTCAGATATTCACACAGCAAAACACAGCAAGGACACTGCATCATTTAAACCTTCGCTGAATGTCAGTCTGTAACACACCACAGCCGCATGCTTCTCAGAATCACTCCACAACATCCTGACTTTATCTAGCGCCTGTCACCGAGCCACAGAAGATATTAGGGACAAGCAACGAAAAACTCAGTCAAAGAGACCGGAGAGAGAGAGAGAGAGAGAGAGAAAGAGAGAGAAAATATTCCAGAGTTTAGGGCCCCAGGCAGCTGAAGGCCCGGCCGCCAATGGTGGAGCGATGGGATTCGGGGGATGGTCAAGAGGCCGGAATTGGAGGAGCGCAGAGATCTCGGAGGGTTGTAGGGGCTGGAGGAGGTTACAGAGATAGGGAGGGGTGTAGGGGCTGGAAGAGGTTACAGAGATAGGGAGGGGTGTAGGGGCTGGAGGAGGTTACAGAGATAGGGAGGGTTGTAGGGGCTGCAGGAGGTTACAGAGATAGGGAGGGTTGTAGGGGCTGCAGGAGGTTACAGAGGAGGGACAGTGGAGGAGGTAGGTAAACCTTAGGGTCATTAAGCTTCACAAGATTGTCCTCGATGCCCCAGAATGTTACATCTCCTAGGTCAGTAATAAAGAATTCAGCCAAGTGGAGGGACAGGTGGCACTCAGAATTTCGACCTCTTTATAAAGGTGAACTGGCTGTATCTGTGTAAATGTGAACTCGCTGTATCTGTGTAAAGGTGAACTCGCTGTATCTGTATAAATGTGAACTCCCTGTGTAAAGGTGAACTCCCTGTTGCTGTAAAAAGGTAAACACCTGTGCCTGTATCAAAGTGAACCCCTTGTACCTTCAAATCTCTGAAGAAGAGTCATAAGGACTCGAAACGTTAACTTGGTTTCTTTCTGCACAGACGCTGCCAGAACTGCTGAGTTTTTCCAGCATTTTCTGCTTTTATTTCAATTTTCCAGCATCTGCAGTATTTTGCTTTTATTTCTAGATAGTGATGATTTCTGTAATGATATCAGAGTTGTCTCTCTCTCTTCCCCTCCCTCTCTGTCTCTCTATGTCAATCTCTCTCTGTTTCTCTCTCTCCCTCCCTCTCTCCCTCTCTCCTTCTCCCCCAAACCCTCTCTCTCCCCCAACCCCCTTCTCTCTCTCCATCTCTCCCTCCCTCTCTGTTTCTCTGTCTCTATATGTCGCTCTCCCTCTCTCTCTCCCTCTGCCCACTCTCCCTCTCTCTCTCTCCCACCCTCTCCCCCACTCTCTCTCTCTCTCTCTCTCTCTCCTTTAAGGCACTTCTTAGATCTGACCTCTTTGTCAAAGTTTTCGATCAGCTGTTCCTAATATTTCCCGATGTGCCTTGAGGTCAGTGTGCCTGATTTACGCTCCCTGGGATGCAGAAGGCACTATAGAAATGTGGGTTGTTGCTGAGGGGGGTTATAAAACAGTGTGAGTCCGTCTCTCCCACTGAGATCAGTGAGACTGCCGATCAGACATTTTCTCTCCAGGTGTCACCATCCTACCTCCCAAATTAATTTCACCACAAGTGTAAATTTTCACGGATCCTTCCAGAATCATTGCACAGGATGTCAAAAATATTTTTAAAAATAACCCCCAAAGTCAGTAATGGTTTAAATTTAGATTTTAATTGCAGCTTTCTCCTGTGACAAGTGAAACAACCACAAAGTAATTCCAGTCTCTGTCACTCTACTCAGCTTCTCTGTGTACAGAGAGTGTGAAGGAGCCCATGATATCCAGGCTGAGATCGCACTCTGTTTGTGGGATAGAGAGACGGGGAGACAGGGACACGGGAAAGAGGGAGACAGGGACACGGGGAGACGGGGACACGGGGAGACGGGGGCACTGGGAGGTGGGTGCACTGGGAGACATAGACATTGGGAAACAGTGAGACTGGCGCATTGGAAGAGAGGGACCTTGGGAGACAAGGGGACTGGGAGACAGGGAGACGGGCAGATGAGACACTGGGAGACGGGGAGACTGGATCACTGGGACACTGGGAGACGCGGAGATGGGGAGACGGGGAGACTGGGAGACAGTGAGACAGGCAGACCGGGAGACGGACAGTCCGAGACGGGAAGACTGCGAGATGGGGAGATGATGAGAAGAATCTGGGAGACGTAGAGACTGATAAACGGGGAAGACTGATAGATGGAGGAGACTAGGAGACTGAGACACGGGGAGACTGAGACATGGGGAGACTGAGAGATGGAGGAGACTGAGACATGGGGAGACTGAGAGATGGAGGAGACTGAGACATGGGGAGACTGAGACACGGGGAGACTGAGACATGGGGAAACTGAGACACGGGGAGACTGAGACATGGGGAGACTGAGACATGGGGAGACTGAGACACGGGGAGACTGAGACACGGGGAGACTGAGAGATGGGGAGACTTAGACATGGGGAGACTGAGACACGGGGAGACTGAGACATGGGGAGACTGAAAGATGGAGGAGACTGAGACATGGGGAGACTGAGACATGGGGAGACTGAGAGATGGAGGAGACTGAGACATGGGGAGACTGAGACATGGGGAGACTGAGACACAGGGAGACTGAGAGATGAGGCGATGGGTGACTGAGAGATGGGGTGACGGAGTCTGAGAGACAAGGCGATAGGGAGATGGGGTGAAGGGGAGACTGGGAGTTGGGGAGACTGGGAGATGGAGAATGTGGAGATGGGGAGACAGGGGGTGGAATTTTCCCATCCGTCCTGCGGTGGGTTTTGTGGTGGGCGGGAGTGGAGAATCTAGCGGGAGCCAAATAAAAAATCAGAAATAGTTTGCGATTCCCACCCCCACCCCCCGATGGTGAGTCGGGATCCCATTGAGCTGTGGGTCTGAACATTAATTACCACCTCAGGAACGCTGATTGAATTCGCTTCTCTCCGCAATCTCCAGTGGGAGTTCACATCAGTCTGAATCTGGGCATGGGTAGGGCCTCACTCGGCTTGTGACTTCGAGGTTAGTGCCACAGGCCTAGCTGACCTTGCACAGAGCTGCCCAGGTCTCGTTGTGAGGCCAGTGGGAGGACACAGTGATGGGGCTGGGGCTGGAGGGCTGGTCTGCTCCCCGGTGCTCCCCCCACCGCCCCCCCCATAGCCACAGGGACACTCGCTGTGCACTGACACTCAGGCAGGCTCAACTTTCACATACTGACCAGTGTGGTGACCAGGGGGACCGGGTGTTGGGGTGGTGTGCTCCCGGTGAGTGCCACCATTGATCAGGCAGACAGGAGCTGGGCATTCAGAAACCAGCCTTTGACCGGGGAAGGGGTTGGGGAGGTAGGGGTGGGGGTGAGGAAGGGTGAACTGATGGGGCGGGTTGTGGGACAGTAGTGGAGGAAATCTTTGCAAGCGGTGGAGGAGGAGGGAAAACGATGGAGGGTACAGGGTAGACCGAGGGGTGGGAAACTGCAGCCCAAGGGGTAACAGAAATGGTGACAAACAAGGGGGTGAAAGGGATAGCACGTGTATGAATAGATGGGGTGCACTCAGACTCTCGAATAGGAAAGGGGCCGGGGGCTGTGAGTGTGCCACAAGAGGGGTGGGCTGCACGCAGACCCATGAGGGTGGGAGGGAGGGCGTGTGGTTTGGGAGGGAGATGGTGTAGTCGTCAATTCTGAGGGCAACGGGAACCCAGAAAAGCAAAGGCATTGGTCTGGGGGCTTTGTGGACAGGAGTCATAAGAACATAAGAAATAGGAGCAGGAGGAGGCCATTCAGCCCCTCAAAGCTGCCCCACCATTCAATAAGATCATGGCTGATCTGTCCCAGGCCTCAGCTTCTCTTTCGTGTCAGTTCCTCATCTCCCTCAACTCCTCGAGATTTCAAAAATCTATCTACCTCCTCTTTAAACACTTTCAGCGACCCAGCCTCCACAAATCTCTGGGGTAGAGAATTCCAGACATTCACTACCTTCAGAGAGAAGAAATTCCTTCACATCTCAGTTTTAAATGAGTGCCCCCTTATTCTGGAACTACATCTCCTAATTCGAGATTCCCCCACTATTGGAAACATCTCCTCAACACCTACCCTGTCAAACCTCCTCAGAATGTTATACGTTTCAATAAGATCACCCCTCATTCTTCTAAATTCTAATGAATAAAGGCCTAACCTGTTTAGCTGTTCTTGATAAATCAACCCCTTCATCCCAGGAATCAGCCTGGTGAGTCTCTTTAGAACTGCCTCCAATGCCAGTATATCCTTTCTTAAACACGGGGACCAGGACTGTACACAGAGCTCCAGATGCAGCCTCACCAACACCCTGTACAGTTGTAACAAGACTTCCCTGTTTTTAAACTCCAACCCTCTGAGCAATACAGGCCAAAATTCCACTTGCCTTCTTAATGACTTGCGCCTGCATACTAACTTTTTGTGTTTCATGCACAAGAACACCCAGATCCCTCTGTGCTGCACTTTTCTGGAGTCTCTCTCCACTTAAATAACACTCTGCCTTTTGATTCTTCGTACCAAAGTGCATGACCTCACTTTCCTACATTAAACTCCATCTGCCAAGTTTTTGCCCACTCACTCAACCTGTCTATATCCCCTTGCAGATTCCTTATGTCCTCATCACAACATGCCCTCCCATTTATTTTTGTGTCGTCAGTAAATTTGGATTCATTACACTCTGGTCCCTCCTCCAAGTCATTAATATAGATAGTAAATAATTGAGGCCCTAGGACTGATCCTTGTGGCACTCCCACTAGTTACATCTTTCCAACCTGAAAAAGACCCATTAATCCCGATGCTCTGTCTTCTGTGTGTTAACCAATCCTCAATCCAAACTAATACATTACCCCCAATACCGTAAGCTCCTATCTTGTGCAATAACCTTCCATGTGGCACCTTCTGGAATCCCTTCTGGAAATCCAAATGCACTACATCTACCGGTTCTCCTTCATCAACTCTGCTTGTTACATCCTCAAAGAACTGTGGCTAATTTGTCAATCCTGATTTCCCTTTCACAAAACCATGTTGACTCGGTTTGATTGCATTAAGCTTTTCTAAATGCCCTGCTATTTCTTCCTTAACAATGGACTCTAGCGTTTTTCCAACGACAGATGTTAGGCTGACTGGCCTATAGTTTCCTGCTTTTTGTCTCCCTCCCTTCTTGAACAGGGGCATTGCATTAGTGGTTTTTCACGCTGCTGGGATCCCCCTGGAATCCTGTGAGTTCTGGAATATTTCACCCAATGCCTCCACTATCTCTGCAGCCACTTCCTTTAAAACACTTGGACGCAGGCCATCAGGTCCTGGCGACTTTAGTCCCGTTCGTTTGTCGAATATGTGAACTGTCAGGGAGTGGAGACATGCCTGGGGCTCTGTGGACCTCACAGCCAACAGCCAGAGAGTGGAGAGAGTGATGGGATGCAGTGGGCCACGGGAAGGGAGGAATCATTGGGAGCACAGTGTACTCCCACCACAGGGAGGGGCAAGGGCTGTGTGCCTGGGGGTGGAGGGGGACAGGGATTCAGAAGGACAAACTGTGTTTGACTAACTTGATTGGGATAACAGAGAGGGTGGATGAGGGCAGCGCCGTTGATGTTGTGTATGTGAACTTTCAAAAAGCCTTTGGTAAAGTGCCACATGACAGGCTTGTTAGCAAAACTGAAACCAGCGAAGGAGCAGCAGACAGCCGAGAGTTCTGGTGAAGGACGTTTCTCAGGCTGAAGGGATGTAAACTGTGTTATTCCCCAGCGTTCAGTGCCGGCACTACCAATGTTTTTGATGTAGGTTCATAACTTGGGCTTGGGTGGAGGTTATAGGGAAAGAGTTCGAAAACTTGCAGGTGACACGAGTGTGGAGCTGGCAATCGAAAAGTGTGAATCATTGACCTCCAGTTGCCCTAAGAGAGGTGTTTCTCTGCCCTCTTCTCGCTCTGATCCTCCATGATGGATAGGAGCCCTGGGCCAATACCTGGAGCTTGCAAATCCTCCTTTGATGTGGGTGCTCCTGTCACTCAGTCAGGTCAGCAGAAGGGAAATGCAGCCAATGCAAACGGTGATTCAGCAGAGAGGAATGTCCCGCAGGTTAAACTGGATCCCAATCAGAGGGAAACTAGCTCCTCACCTGAACCTACACCAATGACCTCACAGGTAAAGCAAAACACATCAGCAAAAAATGTCCTTGTGCACAAACCATGTTCAAAAACTGGCAGAACCACGTTACAGCAGACAGAAATCTTTGATTCCATTTCTGGGACTCATCTCCTCCCTGAAGCCTGCTTCTCTAAACCAGGATATTTTCAGAATCTCTGCGCACTACACCCCTCCCTATCTCTGTAACCTCCTCCAGTCCCAACAACCCTCCCTACCTCTGTAACCTCCTCCAGCCCCTACAACCCTCCCTATCTCTGTAACCTCCTCCAGCCCCTACAACCCTCCCTATCTCTGTAACCTCCTCCAGCCCCTACAACACTCCCTATCTCTGTAATCTCCTCCAGCCCCACAACCCTCCCTACCTCTGTAATCTCCTCCAGTCCCAACAACCCTCCCTATCTCTGTAACCTTCTCCAGCCCCACAACCCTCCCTATCTCTGTAACTTCCTCCAGCCCCTACAACCCTCCCTATCCCTGTAACCCCCTCCAGTCCCTACAACCCTCCTTGTCTCTATGACCTCCTCCAGTCCCTACAACACTCCCTATCTCTGTAACCTCCTCCAGACCCTACAACCCTCCATATCTCTGTAACCTCCTCCAACCCATACAACCCTCCCTATCCCTGAAACCTTCTCCAGCACCTACACCCCTCCATATCTCTGTAACCTCCTCCAGTCCCTACAGCCCTCCCTATCTCTGTAACCTCCTCCATCCCCTACAACCCTCCCTATCTCTGTAACCTCCTCCAGCCCCTACAACGCTCCCTATCTATGTAACCTCCTCCAGCCCCTACAACGCTCCCTATCTCTGTAACCTCCTCCATCCCCTACAACCCTCCCTATCTCTGTAACTTCCTCCAGCCCCTACAACCCTCCCTATCTCTGTAACTTCCTCCAGCCCCTACAACCCTTCCTATCTCTGTAACCTCCTCCAGCTCCTACAACCCTCCCTATCTCTGTAACCTCCTCCAGCCCCTACAGCCCTCCCTATCTCTGTAACCTCCTCCAACTCCGCCTTCTTGTGCATCCCTCGATTCCCATCGCTCTACCATTGGCGGCCGGGCCTTCAACTGCGTGGGGCCCTAAGCTCTGGAATTCCCTCCCCAAACCTCTCCACCTCTCTCTCCTCCCTTAAGATGCATCTTAAAACCGACATCTTTGACTGAGGTTTGGTTATCTGACCTAATTCTCCTAACCTGGCTCTGGTAATCCCTCCAGTGAAGCACCTTGGGGCATTTTACTGAAAAAGCGCTACATGAATGCACATTGTGTTCGTGTGCATGTGTGTTGTTGAGCTGCCTTAAGAGAGTGGGGGGGGGGTTTGAAGGATTCAAGATTGTTTTCTGTCTCAGACTTCATACGCAGTACCCGGTGCCCTCTTTCTCAGTGCTCTAGTGCTAGATCCTCTCTCTCTGCCTCATACACAATCGAAACACTGTCCCTCCTCACATCAAGGTGCTCTGTGTGTTGTTTTATTTTTGCTGAGTTTGTAGGAAGGTCGGAAGGTGGGGTGTTGTTGGGTGGGTGGGTGGGGGGAGGGTACGCTGCGAGGTTCTGGATCCTTCCATCGGCCCCAGGCCAGACTGCTTGAAGCAGAACAAAGGAGCCGGTGTGTGTGTGTGTGTGTGTGTGTGTGTGTGTGTGTGTGTGTGTGTGTGTGTGTGTGTCTCTGTGTGTGTGTGTGTGTGTGTGTGTGTGTGTGTGTGTGTGTGTGTGTGTGTGTCTGTGTTTGTGTGTGTGTGTGTGTCTGTGTGTGTGTGTGTGTGTGTGTGTGTGTGTGTCTGTGTGTGTGTCTGTGTGTCTGTGTGTGTGTGTGTGTGTGTGTGTGTGCAGAGACACCCCAGCCCAACTGAGACTGTCAGTTTTCAGGAGAGGTGAGTGCTCGGCGGCTGAGTCAGTCATTCCGATGGGCGTGGGTCTCAATTGGCTCCGGCTGTTCTCGTTTTCACTTTGAGAGGAGGCAAACCTGTGCAGGTTGAAGGCTCTGTGGGGAGCCGGCAGGCTGCAGCTAAACAGGGTCCGGCCTGTTTGGGATCAGGAGCTGCTCTGTGGCTGAAAGGAGAGAGTTTAATCCCCACCCCACCCCCGCCAACATGAATTACATCATCGAATCACATTGCAGCTACAGAAACAGGCCATTCGGCCCATCTGCTGCACAAGAGCCTCCTCCCCACCCCCGTCTCTGTCTCCCCCCACCCCATATCCTACTAGTCCTTTCTCCCTCACGCGTTTATCCAGCTTCCCCTTAAATGTCTCTACACTATTCACCTCAACCTCTCCCCGTGGGAGCGAGTTCCACACTCTCCCCACTCCCTGGGTGAACTCCCCCTTGGATTTATGAGTGACTCTCTCACATCGATGGCCCCTGAATCTGCTCCTCCACAAGTGGAAACACCTTCTCTATGTCTATCCGATCAGACATGTTACTAATTTGTAATACCTCGAGCAGCTCGCCACTCATTCAGCCTTCCCTTTTCTAAAGAAAAGGGCCTGAACCTGCTCAGTTATCCGTAGTGTCAGAGAGTCATTCAGGCACAGGGAGTGGTTCGGCCCATCGAGCCATGCTGGCTCTCTGTGGTGTAATCCAGTCCTTCCCTTTCTAAGCTTATCGTCGTAGCCCCTTCGAGTTTATTTCCCGCTGGTGCCTGAGGACCCCGGCCTGACTCCTTGAGGGGAAGGAGCACCTGAAAGGATGTCAAAGTGCCTCTTTCTGTCTCGTGTTGCTACTGCAGGAACTCACCCATGGCGACTGCGATGGGTTGCAGGGCTGCATGCATCTGGATCGGGGTCTGCATGGCATCCACCGTCCTTCCCATGGAGACCTCCATACCCGCACATTTGGGCACCACTTCATCAGAGAGTAGGCCGACACATTCCTCCCACTCACATGGCAACTCTGCTGGGGGCTTCCAATGGCTCTGCGTGATGTTCCCCCACCTACTGCTCACTCTCCACCATGAGTTGGGAGGCTGAATCCAGAGGCCCATCATCTAACTGGGACCTCACAGGTGCCTCTCCCCCAGCAGTGCTCCCAGTGTCAGGGAGCTCGGCTGAACCTGCCTCCTCCTGCTGTGGACACGTGTCTGTGCGGTGACCACCAGATTGTGAACCTGAGTCTTCTCTAGATCTAGGTCCCACCGAGGTGTGTGTCTCTGTGCTGGTGGAGGGTGTGGGTAAGCGCTATGATGGGTCTTAAAAGCTACTTATTCCCAGCTCTTCAATGGAGGAGGTGTCCCTTTGGCTGGAGGTGAGGACCCGGATGGAGCTGAGGGACTGGCTGAGGGTGTCGGTCACTTGTCAGAGCTCCCTGTGAACCAAAGTAGGGATCATGAGTGTATGGCAACAGTCAAAAGCTGAGGGAGAACTCACGTTGAGTTGTGTTGAGAGGGGGACGGTGTGGTGCAGGATCCTCACGTGGGTATTCACTGCTGACCTCACTGTCACCACAGATACAGTCCACGTCATCACCAGTCAGTGCGTTGGCACAGTCCTCAAAGTGAGAGAGAGGTTTAATGTGGACCACTCCACCCCCGATCAGGGACCTCTCCCTGCTGTTGTGAGCCAGCTTCTCCTGCATAAAAACAGATAGAGAGGGTGTGAGCAGGACGCATGGCTCTGTGTGGAATGTTAGTCTGGTGTGCGGAACCATGGACAGGATGAGGACACAAGCTCCGGAGGATACGAGTCTGATGGGGATGTGAGGGTGTGTGCGGGAGTTAGTGGTGTTGTCCCTTGAGGGGTGAGGTCCCTGTGGGTGTGTGATGGGTGTGTGAGTGTGTGGGTTGAGAGTGTTGAGCTGGTTGACTTAACCTGGCGGTACAGATGAGAGACATGAAGTAGGCACGCGCCCTGGTGCTCTTTAAATATGGCGTCCGGAGTAGGGAAGCGCTGAGACTATGACGTGACTGGCATTCCAGCCTGCCAGCGATCCGAAATATTTACCGCGAATGCCTAAATACGAGGCACAAAGCCATTGCGGCCGGTGGGTAAAACAACCTTTACCCACCCGCTACCGCACTTAGTGCAAACCTGGGATGATTCCGCCCTAGGCCCTACCACAACTGGGCAGGGCATTGGCGAGACCGCAGCTGGGGTACTGTGCACAGCTTTGGTCACCGTACCCAAGGAGGGGTGTACTCGCATTGGAAGCCGTTCAGAGAAGATTCACTCGGTTGATTCCTGAGATGAAAGGGGTTTGTCCTATGAGGAAAGGGTGGTCAGGCTGGGCCTGTACCCATAGGAGTTTAGCAGGGTGAGAGGGGATCTTATTGAAACATAGAAGATCGTGAGGGGGCTTGACGGGGTGGATGCTGTGAGGGTGTGTCCCCTCGTGGGAATCTCGAACGAGGGGACACAGTTTAAAAATAAGGGGTCGCCCTTTTAAGACGAGGATTAGGAGGAATTTCTTCCCTCAGAGGGTTGCGAGTCTGTAGAATTCTCTTCCCCAGAGAGCAGTGGAGGCTGGGTCACTGAATCTATTCAAGGCCGAGTTGGCCAGATTTTTGAGGTACAGGGGAGTCAGTGGGTATAGGGGGTAGGAAGGAAAGTGGAGTTAAGACCACACTCAGATCAGCCATGATCTTCTTGAATGGTGGAGCAGGCTCGAGGGGCTGAATGGCCTACTCCTGCTCCTAATTCACACGTTCATATGAACGAAGTGACCCAGGTAAGGGGCAAGGATGAAGAAGGGGCAGTAATTGTCTCTCTTTCCCATCACAATGTGAAGTGTTGAGTCTTGCACGTGGGGCCTGTTGGCTTGCTATTTCTCTCCAGTGGTCACGTCCTCACACTGTCTCTATTGTATCGGTGGGAACAATCTGCTCTCTGCATTGGCTTAACCCCTCACACTCCATCTTGTTGGACCAATGTACAACTGAGCACCGGGAAACAGACAGCAGAAAATCGTGATGCATGCAGAGTGAAAGGTTTTATTCAGTGTTGAGTCTGATAAAAGTGTTGCTCATTAATCAGCAAACTCACCTCAGAATCAGATGGTCACATGTGAAAATCTCAGCACAAGAACCAGCCGGACACCCCCACTGCAGTACTGAGGGAGTGCCGCACTGTCAGAGGGTCAGTACTGAGGGAGTGCCGCACTGTCAGAGGGTCAGTACTGAGGGAGTGCCGCACTGTCAGAGGGTCAGTACTGAGGGAGTGCCACCCTGTCGGAGGGGCAGTACTGAGGGAGTGCCGCACTGTCGGAGGGGCAGTACTGAGGGAGTGCCGCACTGTCGGAGGGGCAGTACTGAGGGAGTGCCGCACTGTCGGAGGGGCAGTACTGAGGGAGTGCCGCACTGTCAGAGGGTCAGTACTGAGGGAGTGCCACACTGTCGGAGGGGCAGTACTGAGGGAGTGCCACCCTGTCGGAGGGGCAGTGCTGAGGGAGTGCCACCCTGTCGGAGGGGCAGTACTGAGGGAGGCCACCCTGTCAGAGGGGCAGTACTGAGGGAGTGCCGCACTGTCGGAGGGTCAGTACTGAGGGAGTGCCACACTGTCGGAGGGTCAGTACTGAGGGAGTGCCGCACTGTGGAGGGTGAGTACTGAGGGAGTGCAGCACTGTCAGAGGGTCAATACTGAGGGAGTGCTGCACTGTCAGAGGGTCAGTACTGAGGGAGTGCTGCACTGTCGGAGGGTCAGTACTGAGGGAGTGCCGCACTGTCGGAGGTTCAGTACTGAGGGAGTGCCACCCTGTCGGAGGGTCAGTACTGAGGGAGTGCCACCCTGTCGGAGGGGCAGTACTGAGGGAGTGCCACCCTGTCGGAGGGGCAGTACTGAGGGAGTGCCGCACTGTCGGAGGGTCAGTACTGAGGGAGTGCCACACTGTCGGAGGGTCAGTACTGAGGGAGTGCCGCACTGTTGGAGGGTGAGTACTGAGGGAGTGCAGCACTGTCAGAGGGTCAATACTGAGGGAGTGCTGCACTGTTGGAGGGTCAATACTGAGGGAGTGCTGCACTGTCAGAGGGTCAGTACTGAGGGAGTGCTGCACTGTCGGAGGGTCAGTACTGAGGGAGTGCCGCACTGTCGGAGGGTCAGTACTGAGGGAGTGTTGCACTGTCGGAGGGTCAGTACTGAGGGAGTGCCGCACTGTCAGAGGGTCAGTACTGAGGGAGTGCCGCACTGTCGGAGGTTCAGTACTGAGGGAGCGCTGCACTGTCAAAGTGTCAGTACTGGGGGAATGCTGCACTGTTGAAGTGCCTGCTTTCAGATGAGATGTTAAACTGAGTCCCAGACTGCCGTCTCTGGTGGATGTAAAAGTTCCCTATGGACTATCTTGAAGAATAGGAGGGAAATTCTGCCTGGTGCCCATGAGCCAATATTTATCACTGAACCAACATCAGTAAAAGCAGAGGACCTGGGTCACTACACATTGCTGTTTGCGAGAGCTTGCTGTGTACAAATTGGCTACTGCGTTACAATAGTGACTGCACTTCAAAAAGTATTTCATTGGCTGTAAAGCATCCTGAGGTGGGTAAAGGCGCTAGAGAAATGCAAGTCCTTTCTTTTTATTGAATCTGCTTCCACCACGTTCCCATCCCAAAATCTCCCTGTCTGGAGAAGAATTCCTCCTCATGTCCCACCTCTCCATCTTTTATCAATTATCTGTAAATCTGTGACCCGCCAGCCACTGGAGAATTTCTCCTCACTCACTCAATCGAAGCCCCTCTTGATTTCAAATGCCTCGATTAAATCTCCTCTGGACCTTCGCTCTGTGTCAGTAACGCCGTCTGTGTCTGTGACGCTATTCCTCCCCTGCTCAGAGGTCGGGCACCTTCAAGGTTAAATTTTACTGCAGGGAGGCCTAGCCGCTCATGGTGGCCTTTGCCAAACACCCACTCGCCTTTTTTCTCTCCTACAGGCCCGACGAGGTGAATTTTCAAACCGTTTCCACCTCTCTCCTCTTCTCTGCACTTGCAGGTTCCCCAAATGTTTGCTTCTGTCCCGACTGCTCACCTCTCGAAACTCCGACGTGGGGGTGACATTGCCCAGCGAGAAGAACGGCTTCAATCCGCGGGCGCCTG
The DNA here is from genome assembly GCA_026770705.1 of Isurus oxyrinchus. Lineage (NCBI taxonomy): Eukaryota > Metazoa > Chordata > Chondrichthyes > Lamniformes > Lamnidae > Isurus > Isurus oxyrinchus. The sequence goes on from JANJGN010000033.1 coordinate 4,626,842, forward strand.
GTAACTATGGCGATGCACATTACACCGATTCAACCCCCAGCCCCCAACCAGCCCACCCCTCACCCCACCACCCAAGCCATGCCCATTGTCTCATGACCTCCCCCACCCCTCCTCGAGCTCTGGGTGAGATCACCCGAGTCTGAGAAACCTTCCCTTATCTTCCTGGCGTTCAAGAAAGTCAAAGTTAAATATTGACGCCTCTTACCGTCTCTGGGGGAGAGGCATAAAACATGTGACAATATAACTCCTGCTAGGCCCGGGATCTGTGAGAAGATGAAGACCTTTCTCAAAAGATAGGCTCATAAAAACGAAATGATCGATATAAAGAGGTTCCTGTCAGGGCTGATGTAATGAATGTGTTGTATGTCTATAGACGCATCTGTGCAAACAGTGCCATTGCTGGCTTGTCCCGCTGACTGGCTCTCTAGCTGACACTAAATTGATTGCCCAATATTGGGTCTCCACACAGAAGGAAGGTTTGGGGAGCTGGAACACTGACGTATGGTCATCAGGTCAAGAGTAAAGAATCTCCCAGGGGTTGGGTCGTGATTTTAGAAATTCATTTCTGCTCTGACAGTGTGTAAACTCTCTCTCTTGTATCCATAAAGCTGCTCTCAGGACGGCCTCTCTCCATTGCTGATGGCTCTTTAATGTCCTCACATTTTCATTAGCTACACTGGCTTCATAAAGAGCGGGAGCGAGAGATGGAACGTTATTTAAAAACAGGACAAAGCGCAGTGGCTGAAAATCCATCACTCCTCTTTTCTATCTTGTGGATGGAGAGTTCCAGCATCTCCCCAAGGAGAGGGACAGAAGGCCATCACTCATCCTGGACGAGGGTTATTACATTTCTGGGGCCTGATCAAATAGTCCGTGTGAATCAGCGCGGCGCTTTATCAAAAGCCAAGGACACGGCGAGGGAGGAACTCTGGGAGGTGGTGGGGTGAACCCTCTCGTAAGCTAACGTCTGGAACCTTCCAGAAGGCATGGGCTGCAGCGGCTCAAGAAGGCGGCTCAGCACCACCCTCACGAGGGCGATTAGGGATGGGCAATAAATGCTGGGATGCCTGCAGCCCACAAACGAATAGATCGAAATAAAGATGGTCGTGAGGACCGGGTCACAATGAGTGGGCCGCCTGGGATTCTGATACTTTCATTTTCAGTCCCCTTACACGGGTTTTACTCCATGTGCCCCGATTTAATCAGGGGCACCCTCCCCCCACCCCCATCACTTTAACCCTCCCCTCCCCCCCCTCCCCCTTATCCTCCCACACCCCCAGGTCCCACCCCCCCCTTCCGCTGTCACCCAACACCCCCCCACCCCCCACCCTTTCCCCCTTCCCCCAATCCCTCCCCCTGACAGTGCAGCGCTCCCTCAGTGCTGACCCTCCAATGGTGCAGCGCTCCCTCAGTGCTGACCCTCCAATGGTGCAGCGCTCCCTCAGTACTGACCCTCCAATGGTGCAGCGCTCCCTCAGTGCTGACCCTCCAATGGTGCAGCGCTCCCTCAGTACTGACTCTCCAATGGTGCAGCGCTCCCTCAGTGCTGACCCTCCAATGGTGCAGCACTCCCTCAGTACTGACCCTCCAATGGTGCAGCGCTCCCTCAGTGCTGACCCTCCAATGGTGCAGCGCTCCCTCAGTGCTGACCCTCCAATGGTGCAGCGCTCCCTCAGTGCTGACCCTCCAATGGTGCAGCGCTCCCTCAGTACTGACCCTCCAATGGTGCAGCGCTCCCTCAGTGCTGACCCTCCAATGGTGCAGCGCTCCCTCAGTGCTGACCCTCCAATGGTGCAGCGCTCCCTCAGTGCTGACCCTCCAATGGTGCAGCGCTCCCTCAGTATTGACCCTCCAATGGTGCAGCGCTCCCTCAGTGCTGACCCTACAATGGTGCAGCGCTCCCTCAGTGCTGACCCTCCAATGGTGCAGCGCTCCCTCAGTGCTGACCCTCCAATGGTGCAGCGCTCCCTCAGTGCTGACCCTCCAATGGTGCAGCGCTCCCTCAGTACTGACCCTCCAATAGTGCAGCGGTCCCTCAGTACTGACCCTCCAATGGTGCGGCGCTCCCTCAGTACTGATCCTCTGACAATGCAGCACTCCCTCAGTACTGACCCTCTCACAGTGCGGCACTCCCTCAGCACTGACCCTCCAACAGTGCGGCTCTCCCTCAGCACTGACCCTCCGACAGTGCTGCACTCCCTCCACTGCGAGCCTGGGTTATGGTGACCCGCCCTCCGGATTGGCCTCGAAACAGATTTTCTTCATTTTGGGGACAAGGGAGGGGAGAATTCGCCTTTTTTTCCGATCGGCGGGTAGCCTCTGCCTTCTCAAGGGGCAATTAGGGATGGGCAATAAACACTGGGCCCGGCCAGCGACGCCCACGTCCCGAGATCGGCAAAATAAAAGCGGGGGGTGGTGGCGGGGGGTGGGGGGGGGGGGGGGGGGGGGTGCGGAATTCTGACATTTTTATTTGTTGCTCTGCGCTGCCTCCTCATGGCCGGTCTGAGGTAGTCACCCTCAGCAGCGTCGGTGAATTGAAGCTCTGGCCTTGTTCAAATAAAACCTCCCACTCGCCAAGTCAACCCATTGTGGGCTGGGGGAGGGTCGGGGGGCGGTGGGGGGGGGTGGTTGCTGCACTAGTGTGGACTTTGTCAAGGCAGACTGGAACATAACGCCTGGTGTCTGTCAGGCATACAACCACCCCCCACCCCCGCTCCCCTCTTCTCCACTAGAAAGAATTCTATGAAGATATCACACTGTGAAACGCTTAAATTGTAATTAGCAGGAATTTGGGGATGGCACCTGCCAGATTGGGCCCATTCTTCACTATCAATTTCACATTTTCATTCACTTCTCTTGGAGGGACTCCAAGGCCTTTCTAAAAAAAATCTGCCAACAGCCTCAAAACAGATGAGATTAAAAATATAACTTGCTTCTCGTTCATCTCCATTCACTGGAAACAGCAGAAACCAGGACTGACATCGCGGCTGTGAGGGAGGCGGAAATCCCGAATAAGTTCACAGGGACATCCTGAGGCTAAATTTGAGACCAAGACAAATGTGGCAATAATAGGGCAGGCTGACCCGAAGCTGGTCAAAGAGGGCGGAGAGGTTTAGGGAAGGAATTCCAGAGATCGGGGCCCCAGGCAGCTGAAGGCCCGGCCGCCAATGTTGGAGGGATGGGAATTGGGGGATGGTCAAGAGGCCGGAATTGGAGGAGCGCAGGGATCTCCGAGGGTGGTAGGGGCTTGGAGGAGGATACAGAGATAGGGAGGGTTGTAGGGGATGGAGGAGTTTACAGAGATAGGGAGGGTTGTAGGGGCTGGAGGAGGTTACAGAGATAGGGAGGGTTGTAGGGGCTGGAGGAGGTTACAGAGATAGGGAGGGTTTTAGGGGATGGAGGAGGTTACAGAGATAGGGAGGGGTGTAGGGGCTGGAGGAGGTTACAGAGATAGGGAGGGTTTTAGGGGATGGAGGAGGTTACAGAGATAGGGAGGGGTGTAGGGGGCTGGAGGAGGTTACAGAGATAGGGAGGGTTGTAGGGGCTGGAGGAGGTTACAGATATAGGGAGGGTTTTAGGGGATGGAGGAGGTTACAGAGATAGGGAGGGGTGTAGGGGCTGGAGGAGATTACAGGGATAAGGAAGGTTGTAGGGGCTGGAGGAGTTTACAGAGATAGGGACGGGTGTAGGGGCTGGAGGAGGTTACAGAGATAGGGAGGGTTGTAGGGGCTGGAGAAGGTTACAGAGATAGGGAGGGTTTTAGGGGATGGAGGAGGTTACAGAGATAGGGAGGGGTGTAGGGGCTGGAGGAGATTACAGGGATAAGGAAGGTTGTAGGGGCTGGAGGAGTTTACAGAGATAGGGACGGGTGTAGGGGCTGGAGGAGGTTACAGGGATAAGGAGGGTTGTAGGGGCTGGAGGAGTTTACAGAGATAGGGAGGATTGTAGGGGCTGGAGGAGGTTACAGAGATAGGGAGGGTTTTAGGGGATGGAGGAGGTTACAGAGATAGGGAGGGGTGTAGGGGGCTGGAGGAGGTTACAGAGATAGGGAGGGTTGTAGGGGCTGGAGGAGGTTACAGAGATAGGGAGGGTTGTAGGGGCTGGAGGAGGTTACAGAGATAAGGAGGGTTTTAGGGGATGAAGGAGGTTACAGAGATAGGGAGGGGTGTAGGGGGCTGGAGGAGGTTACAGACATAGGGAGGGGTGTAGGGGGCTGGAGGAGGTTACAGAGATAGGGAGGGTTGAAGGGGCTGGAGGAGGTTACAGAGATAGGGAAGGGTGTAGGGTTTGGAGGAGGTTACAGAGATAAGGAGGGTTGTAGGGGCTGGAGGAGTTTACAGAGATAGGGAGGGTTGTAGGGGCTGGAGTAGTTTACAGAGATAGGGAGGGGTGTAGGGGCTGGAGGAGATTACAGGGATAAGGAGGGTTGTAGGGGCTGGAGGAGTTTACAGAGATAGGGACGGGTGTAGGGGCTGGAGGAGGTTACAGGGATAAGGAGGGTTGTAGGGGCTGGAGGAGTTTACAGAGATAGGGAGGGTTGTAGGGGCTGGAGGAGGTTACAGAGATAGGGAGGGTTTTAGGGGATGGAGGAGGTTACAGAGATAGGGAGGGGTGTAGGGGGCTGGAGGAGGTTACAGAGATAGGGAGGGTTGTAGGGGCTTGGAGGAGGTTGCAGAGATAGGGAGGGTTGTAGGGGCTGGAGAAGGTTACAGAGATAGGGAGGGTTTTAGGGACTGGAGGAATTTACAGAGATAGGGAGGGTTGTAGGGGCTGGAGGAGGCTACAGAGATAGGGAGGGGTGTAGGGGGCTGGAGGAGGTTACAGAGATAGGGAGGGGTGTAGGGGCTGGAGGATGTTACAGAGATCGGGAGGGTTGTAGGGGATGGAGGAGGTTACAGAGATAGGGAGGGTGTAGGGGGCTGGAGGAGGTTACAGAGATAGGGAGGGTTGTAGGGGCTTGGAGGAGGTTGCAGAGATAGGGAGGGTTGTAGGGGCTGGAGGAGGTTACAGAGATAGGGAGGGTGGTAGGGGCTTGGAGGAGGTTGCAGAGATAGGGAGGGGTGTAGGGGCTGGAGGAGGTTACAGAGATAGGGAGGGTTTTAGGGGATGGAGGAGGTTACAGAGATAGGGAGGGGTGTAGGGGGCTGGAGGAGGTTACAGAGATAGGGAGGGTTGTAGGGGCTGGAGGAGGTTACAGAGATAGGGAGGGTGGTAGGGGCTTGGAGGAGGTTACAGAGATAGGGAGGGGTGTACGGGTTGGAGGAGGTTACAGAGATAGGGAGGGTTGTAGGGACTGGAGGAATTTACAGAGAAAGGGAGGGTTGTAGGGGGCTGGAGGAGGTTACAGAGATAGGGAGGGTTGTAGGGGCTGGAGGATGTTACAGAGATCGGGTGGGTTGTAGGGGATGGAGGAGGTTACAGAGATAGGGAGGGTTGTAGGGGCTGGAGGAGGTGACAGAGATAGGGAGGGGTGTAGGGGCTGGAGGAGTTTACAGAGATAGGGTGAGTCAAGACCATGGAGGGATTTGAAAACAAGGATGAGAAATTAAAATTAATGCTGTGAGAGACTGGGAGCCAGTGTATTTCAATGCACAAAAACACTGAAACAGACCCATAGCCTAGCGAGAGTCAGTGTGTGTGGGACCCGTACCCCAGTGAGAGTCAGTGTGTGTGGGACCCGTACCCCAGTGAGAGTCAGTGTGTGTGGGACCCGTACCCCAGTGAGAGTCAGTGTGTGTGGGACCCGTACCCCAGTGAGAGTCAGTGTGTGTGTGACCCGTACCCCAGTGAGAGTCAGTGTGTGTGTGACCCGTACCCCAGTGAGAGTCAGTGTGTGTGGGACCCGTACCCCAGTGAGAGTCAGTGTGTGTGGGACCCGTACCCCAGTGAGAGTCAGTGTGTGTGTGACCCGTACCCCAGTGAGAGTCAGTGTGTGTGGGACCCGTACCCCAGTGAGAGTCAGTGTGTGTGGGACCCGTACCCCAGTGAGAGTCAGTGTGTGTGTGACCCGTACCCCAGTGAGAGTCAGTGTGTATGTGACCCGTACCTCAGTGAGAGTCAGCGTGTGTGGGACCCGTACCCCAGTGAGAGTCAGCGTGTGTGGGACCCGTACCCCAGTGAGAGTCAGTGTGTGTGGGACCCGTACCCCAGTGAGAGTCAGTGTGTGTGGGACGCATACTCCAGTGAGAGTCAGTGTGTGTGGGACGCATACTCCAGTGAGAGTCAGTGTGTGTGGGACTCGTACCCCAGTGAGAGTCAGTGTGTGTGGGACCCGTACCCCAGTGAGAGTCAGTGTGTGTGGGACCCGTACACCAGTGAGAGTCAGTGTGTGAGGGACCCGTACCCTAGTGAGAGTCAGTGTCTGTGTGACCCGTACCCCAGTGAGAGTCAGTGTGTGTGTGTGGGATCCGTACCCCAGTGAGAGTCAGTGTGTGTGGGACCCGTACCCCAGTGAGAGTCAGTGTGTGTCAGACCCGTACCCCAGTGAGAGTCAGTGTGTGTCAGACCCGTACCCCAGTGAGAGTCAGTGTGTCTGGGACCCATACCCAGTGAGAGTAAGTGTGTGTCAGACCCGTACCCCAGTGAGAGTCAGTGTGTGTGTGACCTGTACCCCAGCGAGAGTCAGTGTGTGTGGGAACTTACCCCAGTGAGAGTCAGTGTGTGTATGTGGGACCCGTACCCCAGTGAGAGTCAGTGTCTGTGGGACCCGTACCCCAGTGAGAGTCAGTGTGTGTGGGACCCGTACCCTAGTGAGAGACAGAGTGTGTGGGACCCGTACCCCAGTGAGAGTCAGTGTGAGGGACCCGTACCCCAGTGAGAGTCAGTGTGTGTGGGACCCGTACCCCAGTGAGAGTCAGTGTGTGTGGGACCTATATCCCAGTGAGAGTCAGTGTGTGTGGGACCCGTACCCCAGTGAGAGTCAGTGTGTGTGGGACCCGTACCCCAGTGAGAGTCAGTGTGTGTGGGACCTCATCCCAGTGAGAGTCAGCGTGTCCGGAACCCAAACTCTTTCCCATTTACTCCAACCGTGCATAGTTCCAATGGACCCAAACCCCTTTCTGTTCACTCCCACTGTATACAATCCCAATGGACTCAATGGCCCCACCCCCTTACCCTAGCATACACAGGAAGAAAGTAATTAAAGTAAGTTAAATAACATAAGTTAGAATGGTGCTACAGGTGTTGCATTACAGATGTGGGATGTCAAGACGTTCCAGGACAAACACGTCTGCAGGAAGTGTAAGCAGTTTGAGGAATTCTGGATTAGGATTATAGATCTGGAAGCCAAAATGCAGACACTGCGCAACATAAGGGAGGGGGAGAAATACCTGGATACTTTGGTCCAGAAGACAGTCACATCTCTTAGAAGAGGGTCATCTATTTTGGTCAGTAGTGAGGGACAGGAGGATGTGACTGTGAGTGAGGCAGGTAATGGGACCGAGCAGAAAGTAGTGGAGGAGCCTCAGGCTTTGCAATTGTCCAACACGTTTGAGGTGCTCACAACCTGTGTGGATGAGCAGGCTGGCCATGGCAATGTGGTACAGGAAGCTGTTCATTTGGGGGGAGCAAAAAGGAATGTAGTTGTATTAGGGGATAGTATAGTGAGGGTGATTGACACTGTTCTCTGCAGCAAAGAACGAGAGTTGAGACAACTATGCTGCCTGTCCAGTGCCAGGGTTCAGGACATCTGCTCAGGGCTGGAGAGGAACTTACAGTGGCAGGGGGAGGATCCAGTTGTCGTGGTCCATGTAGGTACCAATGACAGAGGTAGAACCAGGAAAGAAGTTCTGCAAAGTCAGTATAAGCAGCTAGGTACCAAATTAGAAGCAGAACCTCAAAGGTAATCATCTCTGGATTATTACCTAAACCACGTGCAAACTGGCATAGGGCAAATTAGATTAGAGAGACCAATGTGTGGCTCAAAGACTGATGTGGGAGAAGTGGGTTCTGGTTTGTAGGGCACTGGCATCAGTACTGGGGATAGTGGGGGCTGAAAGGTTGAGACAGTTTATGATTGAATTTTACACACAGTTTGAAAGGGAGAAGAGTGGGTCTAAGACTAGTATCTTAAACTTAAATGTGCGGATGAAAGCTGAGCTAGCTGAAGTGAACTGGGAAACTAGGCTAGAGGATAGATCAATAGAGAAATAGTGGCAGATATTTAAGGGGATATTTCAGAGTATTCAGAATTCCTATTAGAAATAAAATTTCTAAGGGGAGGACCACTATCCGTGGTCAACTAAAGATGTTAAGCAAAGCATCAAGCTTAAGGAAAAAGCATACAACCTCGCAGAGATGAGTGGCAGGACTGATGATTGGACAGAATATAAAGAATGGCAGAGAATGAATATAAGATTAATCAGAAGAAAGAAATTAGGGTATGAGAGGAAGCTAGCTAGAAATGTAAAAACAGGTAGCAAGGTACAGGTATTTAAAAAGGAAAAGATTAAGTAAAGCAAGTGTTGATCCTCTAGAGAGTGACAGTGGGGAGTTAACAGTAGATAATAGGGAAATGGCAGAAGGAATGAACAAATATTTTGCTTCTGTGTTCACTATAGAGGATACAAAAAACATTCCAGTAATAGCTGCAAATCAGGAGGTGAAAGGGAGAGAGGAACTTGGTGAAATTGAAATCACTGGGGAAATGATACTGAGCAAATTGATGGATCTGCAGACAGGCAAGTCTCCGGGTCCCGATGGTTTATATCCTAGGGTCTCAAGAAGGTCGCTAGTGAGGTAGTCGATGCACTGGTGTTAATTTTCCAAAAATCACTAGAATCTGGAAAGGTTCCATCAGATTGGACAATAACAAATATAATCCCCCTATTCAAGAAGGGAATGAGGCAGAACACAGGAGACTATAGGCCAGTTAGCTTCACATCTATTGTGGGGAAGTTATTAGATTCGATTATTAAGGAGGTTATAGCTGGGCACTTAGAAGAGCTCGAGCTAATCAGGAAGAGTCAGCATGGTTTTGTGAAAGGAATGTCATGTTTAACCAATTTATTGGAGTTTTTTGAGAGTAACATGAGCAGTGGATAAAGGGGAGCCTGTAGATGTGCTGTGCTTGGATTTCCAGAAGGCATTTGATAAGGTGCCACATCAAAGGTTATTGTGGAAAATAAAAGCTCATGGTGCAGTGGGTAAGGTATTAGTCTGGATTGAAGATTGACTGGCTGGCAGAGAGCAGAGAGTATGTAGAAATGGGTCTTTTTCTGACTGGCAGGATGTGATGTACTATGTGGAGTATCTCAGGGTCCTGGTTGTGAAGAGAACATGAGGAGGTTGCAGGTGGATAAAGATAGGTTGAGTGAGTGGGCAAAGATCTGACAAATGGAGTTTAATGTGGGAAAATGTGAAGTTCACTTTGGCAGGAAGAACAAAAAAGCCAAGTATCACTTAAATGCTGCATAATTCTGAGGTACAGAGGGATCTAGGTGTTCTAGTATGTGAGTCACAAAAAGTTAGTAAGCACTGAGAGCTAGTAATTAAGCAGGCTAATGGAATGCAATCCTTTATTACTAGAGGGATTGAACATAAACGTAAAGATGTTATGTTTCAGTTACACAGGGCATTAGTGAGCCCGCACCTCGAATACCGTGTGCAGTTTTGGTCTCCTTATTTAAGGAAAGATGTAAATGTATTGGAAGCAGTTCAGAGGAGGTTTACTAGATTGATACCTGGAATGAGTGGGTTGTCTTATGAGGGAGGGTTGGACAGACTGGGCTTGTTTCCACTGGAGTTTAGAAGAGTGAGGGGTGGTTTGATTGAAGTTTACAAGATCCTGAATGGCCTTGACAAGGTGGACATGGAAGGGATGTTTCCTCTTGCGGGTGAGTCCAGGACTAGGGGGGTCACTGGTTTAAAATTAGGGGTTAGCCTTTTAGGACAGAGATGAGGAGAATTTTTTTCTCTCAGAGGGTTGTGTGAGTTTGGAACTCTCGGCCTCCGAAAGTGGTGGGGGCGGGGTCACTGAATACTTTTAAGTTGGAGTTAGATAGATTCTTGTTAGGCAAGGGAATCAAAGGTTATTGGGGTTAGATGGGAATGTGGAAATCGAAACAAGGTGAGCAGCCATGATCTTATTGAAAAGCGGAGCAGGATTGAGGGGCCGAATGGTCTACTTCTTATGTTCTTATGTTCCCATTCACTCTCACTGTACATGAACCCAATGAGGCCAAACCCCTTCCCATTCACTCCCACCAGACATAATCCCAATGGACCCAAACCCCTTCCCATTCACTCCCACCAGACATAATCCCAATGGACCCAAACCCCTTCCCATTCACTCTCACTGTACACGAACCCAATAAAGCCAAACCCCTTCCCATTCACTCCCACCAGACATAATCCCAATGGACCCAAACCCCTTCCCATTCACTCCCACTGTACACAATCCCAATGGACCCAAACCCCTTCCTATTCACTCCTGTTATATGGTCCAGTCCCTCATCCGATATGGGATGATCATTGTTATTTTGATCTGCAAACGTGGTCTCTCTCTCTCTCTAACACAGATCTCCTAGTGTCACATGGTGTAATGGTCCAATCAGATGTCTTGTGATGAGGTGGAGCTGCTGCTGTGGGCTGGAACTGATTCACAGAGTGGGCAATCGGTCCGATTTACAGACTCATTCTCAAGCTTTATCTGGAGCTAACTGATAAGGAATGAAACCCATTCCAAACAGGCCCAATTATGCCAAACTCTACACTGACCAGATGTAACTGTGCGTTCACTGCAGCGAGTGGTGAAAGGTTCACACACAGGTCTGTGCAACCTCTGTGGCAAGTAAATGCAGTGAGGAAAAATGTAGTGAGGGAACCTGGGGCTATGTCTGGAATGCGATGAGATAACAGGGCAAATCCTGTCAATAATAAGGGAGCAGCCAGTTCTCAGCAGAGATGTCCCAGCTCCGCAGAGACTAGGGATCAGCGGCAGCACATCCCTGGCCAGTGTAACACTGTACCTGAGCGCTGGTTATAGGAGGGGGAGGTTTATATATTTAATGAATGGGGGTCCACAGCTCTGGGATTATCTCCCTATCCCTCTCCACCTTTTCGCACACTCCTTAAAGTCTTCCTCGATGACACGCCATTTGTCTGCCCCATCCAGTTACCTGCCTGTGTGATTCAGTGTTAATGGCGTCTGGTTTTCATTCAGCTGTTCTGCCTCGGAATGTTCCACTAGATTAAAGGTGCTATATAAGTGCAGGGGTGGGGGGGGGGTGATCAGATTGGGGAGAAGAGGCAGTTGTGGATTAGTGAGAGAGGGGGCAGTTGTGGACTGGGAAGAGAGAGGGGCCAGTTGTGGATTGCACAGAGGGGGCAGTTATGGGTTGAGGAGAGGGGGCAGTAGTGGGTTGTGGAGAGAAAGGGGCAGTAGTGATTGGGGAGAGAAAGGAGACAGTAGTGGACCGGGGAGAGAGGGGGCAGGTGTAGACTGGGGAGAGACGGGGCAGTAGTGGATTGGGGAGAGAGAGGGGACAGTGATGGACTGGGGAGAGAGGGGGCAGTAGTGGACTGGGGAGAGAGAGGGGGCAGTAGTTGACTGGGGAGAGAGGGGGCAGTAGTGGACTGGGGAGAGAGGGGGCAGATGTGGCTTGGGGGTGGGGGGGCAGTTGCGGATTGGAAGGGCAGTGCCTCAGGCAGCCACATGTGACAAGATGTGCGGGTGGTGGATTGGACAGTCTCTGGCTGTTTAGAAACGCACCAGCTGGTGCTCAATAAAGTCAGTCGATGGAAACTTAGATGCTGCGATGAATCAGATGTGTGGCTGGTTGGGAGAAACCCAGTGAGGGCTCGAATCCCGATTCCCATCGACTGATGCCCCCTCTCCCTCCGCTCACCGAATATCCGCCCCCTGTTCGTTTTCAGGGGTGGAGGGGATTGGCTTGAGTTTTGAGGTACCCTGCAGCTGACCTTCGCTCTCTAGGTTCAGGGTGTGCGAACGAGGGTTCAAGTTGACCACGCACCACCTTGCTGTTCATGTGGAGACCCGGTCAGGGGAGGGATTGGGAGCGGTGTGGGGTTGGCGGTGTTGGGGAGGGTTACCAGCCCATGGAAGGGGAGCGTAAAAAAGAGCTTTGAGAAACGGAAGATCTCTCCCAGTTCATGGCAAACAGAGATGAATGTTTGAAGGTGAGATGGGCTGTTAGTGCCCCCTAGTGCTGTTGTAATCAGCCCAAGACGCACACTCGACAAATTAGAATTGACATTTAAATTGCTTTCTCCGTCTCCCACTAGCTTTGTCAGAAAGTAACTCCTGAGGCAGACAGCACTACACAAGCAGCTGTCACACTGAAAGTAATCTCTCTCCGTCAACCCCTCTCTCCTCCTCCCCACCGACCGCCCCCCCCCCAGCACCTCCTCATTTCGGGAGAATTTAACATTGACGCCACTCTAACTCTCAGGTTTTTATTCCTGATTGTTTCAAATAGGCAGCTTTACTACCACAACAACCAGCTGCATTCACGCAGCAGCGCTTGGATGTAGTAAAACTCAGCCCCCCTCCCCCCCCCCTCCCTAGGCGCTTCACCGGAGAGAATGCCAGGCTCGGATTAGACCCCGAGTCCACGTAGGGAGAGGTTAGGGACAAGTGTGCCAATGGTCGGAGAAAGACGTTGGGTTAAAAAGAGCCTCTTCAAGGAGGAAAGAGAGAGTGGGGAGGGCTGCTGGGGCTGGTGAGGAGGGGGTGAAGAAGTCTAGGGAGGGAATTCCAGAGCTTAGGGCCCCAGGCAGCTGAAGGCCCGGCCGCCAATGGGGGCACGATTTAAAATTAAATCTTAATTAACGTCGTCCACATTGGGTAATAAAGGAAGTAAAGGAGCTCCAATAATCAGGAAACACTCACACCCTCTTATCAACAGAACTAAACCCGGTTAAAGTTCACCTACCATGTGAATATTGAGATTAAGAAGAGTCTATTACTCACTTTTTAATGATTAATCAGAGATGCAGTCAGCCATCTCCAGATTCCCAATTCTGTGTTAACGTATCAGGCCAGACGAATCTACACTGATGAAGAATCATTATTTCAAGCAGGTTAAAGGTCAGAGGTCCAGCAGTGGGGTCAATGAGAGGGGAGAGCAGCTCTCTCCAGAAACTCAATTCTTTCATTAATGTGTGGGTTCATCTCACCTACAGATTGCCAGGGTAACAACATAGAAGTTGCAAAACATGGCTTCTCGACGCAACGAAGATCGCTACGTAAAGTCACCAATGTTTATAGGCTAGTCCCAAATCACAAATCCCCAAACTCCTCTCTCCTCCACTCCCTTCCTCGCCCACTCCCTCTGTTGAGAGGGTATTGGTTACAGATCGTTATGTATTAAACAAGTCTCCGTAGTCTTCTGCAGGTTAACTGTAAATCTTTATCAACTATTAGAGCCATTTACACACGTACAGTAAAGGTACGTGCTAGGACTCTCTCCATGGTTAGGCCTATACACGTCTCTGCTCAACACCACGCTGACCCTGGGTCTGGGTCATGTGTCTCCTTACATCACTGTGTGGGTGGTACTGTACACAGTCCCACATTAACCCTGTATGTACCAGACCCTTATACTACACCCTCCACTCCCCTCCTTCCATCCCACCACTCCCCACTCTCCCTCATCCACCCCAAACCTTCCTTCTGCTCCTCTCCCCTGTCAAACGCTCCACCTGTCTCCCCAAACCTAGGTCATTCTCCCCTCTTTCCCCTTCCCTAATCCATTCTCCCTTCCCCTCCCCATCCCTTGTCTCCCCAAACCCACCCCCCTCCTCTCCCCCATCCAAACCCTCTCCCTCCCCTCACACTTCGTTCAAGCTCCCCTCGCCCTCCCCTCACACTCCCATCTCCCTCCCCTCACTCTCCTGTCACCCTCCCCTCATACTCCCCTCCCTCCCCTTACCCTCCCCTAACCCTCCCCTCACCCTCCCTTCTCCCACTCCTCTCCCTACCCTCACATTCCCCTCACCTTCCCCACTCTCTACCCTCACACTCCCCTCACACTCCCCTGCCCCCTCTATCTCCCCTCACAATCCTCTCACCCTCCCCTCGCCCTCCCTTCATCCTCCCCTTATACTCCCCTCACCTTCCCCACTCCCTACCCTCATACTCCCTTCACACTCCCTCGACCTACCCCCTCTGTATCCCATCACAATCCCCTCACCCTCCTCTCACCCTCCCCTCTCCCTTCCCTCACCCTCCCATCAACCTCCCCTCAACCTCTCCTCTCCCTCCCCTCTCCTTACCCTCCCCTTTCCCACACAGAATCACACAGACTTTTAATAGCACAGAAGGAGGCCATTCAGCCCATTATGTCTGTCCCAGCTCTCCAAATGAGCATTATGACCTAGTGCCTTTGCTCTGCTTTTCCCCCTATCCCTGCACATTGTTTCTATTCAAATAATCATCTAACATCCTCTTGAATGCCTCGATTGAACCTGCCTCCATCACACTTCCAGGCAGCGCATTCCAGATCCCAACCACTCGCTGTGTGAAATAGTTTTTTCTCATGTCTCATTTGTTTCTTTTGCAAATCACTTGAAATCTGTGCCCTCTCGTTCTTGATCCTTTTACCAGCGGGAACAGCTTCTCCCTATCTACTCTGTCCAGCCCCCTCACGATTTTGAACATCTCTATCAAATCTCCTCTCAGCCTCCTTCTCTCCAAGGAGAACAGTCCCAACCTCTGCAATCTATCCTCATAGCTGAAGTTTCTCACCCCTGGAGCCATTCTTGTAAACCTCTTCTGCACCCTCACCAATGTGTTCACACCCTTCCTATAATGTGATGCCCAGAACTGTGCACAATAATCCAGCTGAGGTCTAACCAGCGTCTTATATAAATTCAGCATAACCTCCCTGCTCTTATACTCTATGCCCCTATTAATAAAGCCCAGGATATTATATGCTTTATTAACCGTTCTCTCCACCTGTCCTGCCACCTTCAATGATCTGTACACATATACACCCAGGTCTTTCTGCTCCTGCACCCCCTTCAAAATTTCACCCCTTATTTTATATTGTCTGTCCATGTTCTTCCTCCCAAAATGCATCACTCTGTCCGCTCACACTCCCCTCACCCTCCCTACACCCTCCCCTCACCCTCCCCTCACCCTCCCCTCACCCTCCCCTTCTCCTTACCCTTACAGGGAGCAGGCTCTTCCTATAATTACGTTTATTCTCTGGCAGATACAATATCTAGAGACAGGGATTAGTCCAGATTCATTTTTTAAGTAGACGCTGTTTTTTTTTCTGATACTTGTCCTCTGTTTGAGAGCTGCCGCCATTTGCTTTGGCCTCTGGGTGTAACACAACAATGTTTTTTTTAAAAAAAACTTTCCAAATCGGACCAGGGCGCGGGTTTTGGTGATTTGGAAGGGGGCACGGGTGTCGGGGTGAGGTAGAGACTGGGAGAGAGGTGGTGGTTGATGTAGCTGGCGCCCAGAGAAGGGGCCGAATCTGTTGCTTGAATTAAGTGACACACGCGATTGCCATTTTTGAAAAGCCTATTTTTCTGGGCAGCAGTAGAAGGGTCTGGACACTGAGGAACTCAAACTTGTGTCAGATTTTAACATGTAATAATAACAGAAACAGATTGACCGGCACCGGAATGGCAGGAAGATAGATTAAACGCTGACAGTAAATAGCAGAGAGATGCAGCTTAGTCTATTGATTCAGGTAAGGAAGTTAATCGGCTGGTGTGTTTCTAAAAGGTTAATTGCATTTCTCTATTTCCCCCCATATTACTAGAAATATGGATCATAGTGAATCCTGTAAGAAGCAGACATGGAAATGAAGCAAGGAGGATATTAAAGAGTCATTAAGAGCAATAACTGAATATAATCGAGCAGTCAATTCTTGTCAGGCCTCTGCTTCTCTTCAGTCTTTTAATCATTCCACAGCCATTTGCAAGGGAGTTATCTATAATCATTTCCCATTGTGAATGTCTCTTGCTCGTTTCTAAAGGCACCAGTGCATCAGCTAAGTTAAACTGTCAGGTCCGCACGTGAACACCACAGATACAGAGGAGAGGCGCTCGGTCACTGGGGAGTGTCACAGCGAGGGGACACGGAGCTGCTCCCCAGCCTGGGGAGCCCAGGTGGGTCGTGGGGGGAGGCGGGGTGAGGGCCTGAGACAGGCTGGGGCTATTCAACCCGGAAAGGAGGCGCTTGAGAAGTGTTCACAGTTATCGGGGGTTTGGATAGAGTCAATGAGGAGAAACTGTTTCCAGTGGCGGGAGGGTTGGTAACCAGAGGGACACAGATTGAAGAGAATCGGGAAAAGGACCAGAGGGGGAGATGAGGAGAAGGTTTTTCTTTACACAGCGAGTTATTGTGATCTGGAAGGCGCTGCCTGAAAGGGCGGTGGAAGCAGATTCAATAGGAACTTTCAAAAGGGAATTGGATAAATACTTGAAGGGGAAAAGTTTGCAGGGCTGGGGGTGGGGGGGGTGGTGGTGAAAGGGCAGGAATGGAGGCAGTGGGACTAATGGGATAGCTCTTTCAAACGGGCTAGCACAGGCAAGATGGGCTGAATTTCCTCCTCCACTTCAGTATCATTCTCTGATTCTACCACGGGAGTCAGGGATAGGGGATTGGTAAATGTAGACTGTTAGGTTACATTCGAGAGGGTAACAGGACATTCAAAACAGTGAACAGCGAAAATCTGGAGCCTTCAGAAGGGCATTTGGAACTAGCCATTTGCCCCCCACCCCCACTCCCACCTCCCAGGGGTAGAGTTAAGGAGGTGAAAACCCTGGAATCATTTTAGACGATGTAATGTTGCAAGGAACGCAAGACCAATTTTGGACGGGCGAACCAACATGGGCTGGCGGCTGACAGATTATACGTTGGTTCAGCTCCCCTTGTTGGACTGTTTGATCCACATATTGTCCCCCCCCCCGTGGCTCAGTGAGTGAATGCGTTGGCTGGGGTTGTGCACAGTGAAATGTTAAAGCTCCTCACAAGGGCTTTATCAGAGGAACACGGACATGCAGCTACGTAAGGAGATATTAGGACTGGTGACCAAAAGCTTGGCTAGAGATGTAGGATTGAAGGGGGTGTCCAAAAGGAGGGATCCTGGGAGCATAGAATAAACAGGAGACCATTCAGCCCATCAAATTTGCACTGGCTCATTCGAGAGAGGTGAAGAGGCGGGGAGGTTTAGGGAGGGAATTCCAGAGCTTAGGGTCCAGGCAGCTGAAGGCACCGCCGCCGATGGTGGAGGAAAGGTAGTGAAGTGTAGACGAGAGGGGAGAATTGGGAGGCCACAGTGATCACAAAGGGTTGGAGGGCTGCAGGAGGTCACAGGGATATGGGCGAGCTGAACTGATAACTCTATTCCGACCTCCCTCTGATTCTCAGTCGAGGGGATAAAGTGCTTTGTATTGAAGGAATGAGCCAGTCTGACGCACAGGGGGTCTGTTAGGGGAGGCAGGATGAAGGTTCGGGTCAGTGAGGGGAAACTCTCTCACTCTCTAAGAGACCTTTCGGATTCTGCCTTCTCTCAGTTTCCTCCAGAGGTGGTTGATGGATTGTGGCTCATGTGCTTGGAGTGAAGAGAGTGTGTCTGGTTTACTCAATGACCAAAAGTGCATCCGCCTCATAGAGGGACCTGTCTTCCACTTCTCAGCACCCCCTCCCAATCCTCACCCCTTCCCAAGATTTCTCCCTTCTTGGGGAGTCCAAAACTCAGGGCCATCGATATAAGAAAGTCACTGATAAATCCAATGGGGAATTCAGGAGAAACGTCTTCACCCAGAGAGGGGGGAGGGTGTGGAACTCGCTACCACAGGGAGTGGTTGAGGTGAATGGTGTAGACACACTTAAGGGAAGCTGGATAAACAGGTGAGGGACAAAGGAATAGAAGGATATGGGGATGGGGTGAGGTGGAGAGGGGGTGGGAGGAGGCTGGTGTGGAGCAGAAATACCAACACGGAGCAGATGGGCCCAAAGGATGCCAAACGTGAATTTGATTTAATTCTTTTCCTGAAGAATTCCATAGACTCCAGGCACACTTGGTTACCTCAGTGAAGAGGCAGAACAAGTTACAGTTATGCAGAATGAGAAAGTGGAGGTGAGATACAACAAGGAGAATGAAGTGGAGACAAGTGGAGGCATTTAGGAATCACGAGGTGAATGTAACCCCTTCGACAGCACCTTCCAAACCCACGACCTCTGCCATCTAGAAGGACAAGGACAGCAGACACATGGGGAACACCCCCACCTGGAAGTTCCCTCTTCAAGTCACTGTCCCCATCAAACACTCCCAGGACAGGATTGGAAATATATCACCGTTCCTTCACTGTCGCTGGGTCAAAATCCTGGAACTCCCTCCCTAACAGCGCTGTGGGTGTACCTACACCACATGGACTGCAGCGGCTCAAGAAGGCAGCTCACCACCACCTACTCAAGGGCAATTAGGGATGGGCAATAAATGCTGGCCCAGCCAGTGAAGCCTACATCCTGTGAACGAATATAAAAACACATGTTTTGGAGAGCACTGGCATCTTGTGTAATTGGTCCCCCTTGATATATTTTATACAGCCACTTGGCAGAGAGGAAACAATGGGCATAATGAGTGCTGATTCTAACACCAAGGGCAGAATGAGCAAAGGTAAGAAAGTGAAGGTGGGACCATGCAGGGGCTCAGGGTTAAGAGATCAACATCATTGGCAGGGATGGAGAGAATTGTAGAGATGAGAACATGTCGGGATTAAAGAACCAGAAAAGGATTTTCCAGTTGCTGTACCTGCCCTGGGAGTGTTTGATGGGGACAGTGTAGAGGGAGATTTACTCTGTATCTAACCCCGTGCTGTACCTGCCCTGGGAGTGTTTGATGGGGACAGTGTAGAGGGAGCTTTACTCTGTATCTAACCCCGTGCTGTACATGTCCTGGGAGTGTTTGATGGCGACATTGTAGAGGGAGATTTACTCTGTATCTAACCCCGTGCTGTACCTGTCCTGGGAGTGTTTGATGGGGACAGTGTAGAGAGAGATTTACTCTGTATCTAACCCTGTGCTGTACCTGTCCTGGGAGTGTTTGATGGGGACAGTGTAGAGGGAGCTTTACTCTGTATCTAACCCCGTGCTGTACCTGTCCTGGGAGTGTTTGATGGGAACAGTGTAGAGGGAGCTTTACTCTGTATCTAACCCCGTGCTGTACCTGTCCTGGGAGTGTTTGATGGGGACAGTGTAGAGGGAGCTTTACTCTGTATCTAACCCCGTGCTGTACCTGCCCTGGGAGTGTTTGATGGGTACAGTGTAGAGGGAGCTTTACTCTGTATCTAACCCCGTGCTGTACCTGTCCTGGGAGTGTTTGATGGGGACAGTGTAGAGGGAGCTTTACTCTGTATCTAACCCCGTGCTGTACCTGTCCTGGGAGTGTTTGATGGGGCTAGATAGAGGTAGTACAGAACAAGGGAGCAGAACCTTCAAATTGGAGCCAGGTTGTGCAGGGGAGTGGAAACCTGAAACTCTCTCCCCCAAAAACGCTGTTGCTAACGGGGAAATTGGAAATTTCAAAACTGAAAAGAATGATGTTTTGTTGGGAAAGCAGATTAACACTTACAGAATCAATGTGGGTAATTTTGATCAGCCATGATCTGACTAAAACTAAATGGTGAGATAGTCTGAAGGGGCTGAATGGCCTCCTCCTGTTCATGTGTTCTTCCTGACCTCACCCCCAAATGGCCAGTGTCCAATATGAAGGTTCTGCCCCCGTGTTCTGGCCCCCACCCCCCTCCCCCTCCACCCCCCCCTCCCCACCCCACCGCCCCTCCACCCCCCCTCCCCCTCCACCCCCCTCCCCACCCCACTCCCCCTCCACCCCACTCCCCTCCCCACCGCCCCTCCACCCCCCTCCCCCTCCACCCCACTCCCCACCCCACCGCCCCTCCACCCCCCTCCCCCTCCACCCCAACCCACCAGAGGAAATAGCTTCTCTCCATCGACCCTACAATCATCTTAAACCCCTCGATTCGGTCACCCCTTCAGCTTCTACAGCCGAGGGCCTGTACTCTGCGTGGGAGACCTCTGCCCTGTGAAGTTAGTGAGCGAGAGGCTGTTGTGGTGAATACACTGATGGTTTTATTGGTTTCGTGGGGGGTCGCTGTCGGTGTTGAGAGTGACAGAGTCCCCGGGCCGCGCTCCCCTCAGTCGATGTGGTCCGGCGCTTCGTCCCAGTTGGGGTCATCACCCCGGGGCTTGGGCCCCCCCGACTTCTTGGCCATAATGATCTGGTCGACGCTGAGCACGGTGATGGCAGCGTTGGTGGCCAGCTTGATGGCCGATCGCTTGACCTGGAAGGGGTCCCAGATGCCGGCCTGGGCCGCGTCCAGTATCGCCGCCCCCCCCGCCTCGAGGTCGAAGCCCATGTTGCGGCCTCCTTCCTGGTGGACGGCGTAGAGCTTGGCGATGACCTGCTGCCCCTGGTCTCCCGCGTTCTGGACCAGCGCCTTGGCCACAGACTCGAAGGAGCGGGCGTACTCCTGGATGGCGTACTGATCCAGGCCGGGGCACGTCTGCCCATAGGAGACCACCCTCAGGGCCAGCTCCATCTCCGTTGCCCCGGCTCCCGGGAGCATGCGCTTGTCCTGGCTCAGGGTCTTGTAGGTGTTGACCCCGTCTTTGATAGCCTCCTCCACATTGTCCTGCAGGCTCTGGGTGGAGCCTCGGAGCAGGATGGTGGCGACGGCGCACTCCTGCTTCTCCTGCTCGAAGATCACCACCTGGGTGTCTCCCACCTCCCTCAGGTACACGTGGTCACAGTGACCGATCTCCTCTGGGGCCGGGAGGCCCAGCTTCAGCAGGGGGGCGGCCTCCACTGCCTTGCCCAGCCTCATCACGTCATACCTCGAGTGAAGCCTCACCACCATCAGCTGGTGCTTGTCAGCGTAGTGTAGCGCCAAGTCACCCACCTTCCCGCCCACCACCAGCACGTTCACCCCGGCCTCCACCAGCTGGCGCACCTGGGCCTCCATCAGCCGCTCTTCACCATCCCCAAAGTCCAGCATGTCCGCCACCCCCCGGAGCAGGACTGTGCCCTTGGTCTCGGTCTGGGACAGCTCGAAGGGGCAGCTGTAGATGACCACCCGGGCGTCCCTCACCGATGTCACCAGGCTCTCTGCCTCCTTCTTGAAGGTCATGCCCCCCAGCACCAGCGAATCTGTCACCCCAGCCCCCAGCACCTTGCACACCCGCACCAAGTCTGCGTCGAAGGCCCCGGACTTGGGCATCACTGAGACGCAGCTCGAGGCAACCAGCCGCGACAGGAAGTCCTGGTAGCCATACTGTTTACTCATGATGGGGGTCCGCAGGGCCGCAGCCACTTCGTCCTGGTCCCACAGGTCCTCCAGGTTGGCACAGCTGAGACTCTCCAGGACCTCCAGCGCCCGGTGGCAGCCCTTGCGGTACCCCTTGATCACCTCGGGCACCGATAGACCGCTCCGCAGGAGGCCACCTGCCCTCTCCAGCAGCGAGCCGGCCAGGATGAGGACCAGGGCCCTCCCGTCGCCCTGCTCCTCCCCTTGCATCTTCATGGCCAGCACCATCATGTTGGCCGCTGGGTGCTCGATCTGGAACTCGCGTAGCACTGTGGTGCTGTCCCCCGTCACCAGGATCTTCTGCAGGTGGTTGATTACCAGCTTGTTGAGGCCGTTCGGCCCGTATGTGGCTCCGAGTGATTGTGCTAGCTCCTTGCAGGCCTCGATGTTTCGGAAGACCACCTCCTCTAAGCCGCTGAAATATCGAGCTCCACTGGTCAGCATCTGGAGATAACCAGGGGCTTTTGGAACGTGTGACGACATCACCTGCGCAGGGAAGAAGAATCAAAACTCAAATTGGAGCCCATCACTTTCCCTCTGTCTCCTTGTTTCTCAATCTGTCTCTCTTTCCCTCTCCCTTGCTCTCTTTGTCTCTCTGTAGAGAACTAGACCACAAGTTAAATACAGAGTAAAGCTCCCTCTACACTGTCCCCATCAAACATTCCCAGGACAGATACAGCATGGGGTTAGATACAGAGTAAAGCTCCGTCTACACTGTTCCCATCAAACACTCCCAGGACAGGAACAGCACGGGGTTAGATACAGAGTAAAGCTCCCGCTACACTCCCCATCAAACAGTCCCAGGACAGGTACAGCACGGGGTTAGATACAGAGTAAAGCTCCTTCTACACTGTCCCCATCAAACACTCCCAGGACAGGTACAGCACGGGGTTAGATACAGAGTAAAGCTCCCTCTACACTATCCCCATCAAACACTCCCAGGACAGCTACAGCACAGGGTTAGATACAGAGTAAAGCTCCCTCTACACTGTCCCCATCAAACACTCCCAAGACAGGTGCAGCACGAGGTTAGATACAGAGTAAAGCTTCCTCTACACCATCCCCATCAAACACTCCCAGGACAGGTACAGCACGGGGTTAGATACAGAGTAAAGCTCCCTCTACACCGTCTCCATCAAACACTCCCATGGGATGTTAGTGGGTTACAGAGTCTCTATGATAATAGTATCAGAGTACAGAGAGAAGTTACAGATGCAGGGTCGAGACTGTTCACTGGATAATTATTAAAACTAAAACCAAACTAGAAATTGTGTTAAGTGGGAAACACCCTGAGAATGGACAAGGATCCAGGCGCTAAGCGAATGAAATGCTCTCTGCTGGTAATTATTGTTAATTATTTAATAATAATCCAATTTAATTCAAATAATTGATTATGTTATTAGATAGAGGGTTCACTGAAAGAAGATATGAAGTAATGAAATAAGAATTAGTGGAGGGTATTTAGCCCTTTGAGCCTCACTATTTATTGAGATCATGGCTGATATTCTGTCTCATTGCAGCTCCCAACTAAGGTTGCCAACTCTCCAGGATTGGCCTGGAGATTCCAGAAATTGAAGACCAACCTCCAGTGTCCAACCCTGGAGAAAAATCATCAGGACCTTCACAATATATAGTTTTTGCCACTTTCTTTGATCATTTCTCTTTCCCAGATATAAAAATATAGTAAATGGGGGAGAAATGGCTGTTTGACTGACAGTCAACCATCATCCAATTGGGTAACGAGTCTTCTTGCTTTCTAATTGGTGTAGGAAGGCAGGACCTCAAATGGATGGATGGATGTGTTGGCCGATTAATAGCTGGAGCGGGAGAGGGGGGGCAAGTCAGCTGATGCAGCCTCCAGGAATACATTTAAGCACAGTTGGCAACCCTACTTCCCGGCCTATCCCCATACAGCCCAAGTGTCTAAAAATCCATCAGTTCCAATTGCAGCCCTCTGGGGTTGAGAATTGCAAAGATTCACAAGTGAAGAGGTTTCTCCTCACCTCAGTCCAAAATGGCCGGGCTCCTCATCCTGAGACTTTGCCCTCCCCCACCCCTTACCCCACCACCCCCCCATGTTTTAGACTCTCCAGCTGGCAATGGGACCTGGGGGTGGGTGGGGAGGGAACAGCCTTTCAGCATTGACCCTGTCAGGCCCTCTAAGAATTTTATCCATTTCATTAAAGTTATTTCTCATTGTTTTAAACTCCAGAGAATATCAGCCCCTTCTACTCAATCTCTCCTCGTTGGACAATTGCCTCATCCTATTGGTATCTAGCTTTTGAACCTTGGTTGGATACTGCCTTGATAATAATAATTATGCTTTTCCACCCATCTTTAGCATAAATTCTACTTTGGTTACCTTGACTTGGAAAGATTTTATTAGATATTGAAGTACACCACGTCCAATAACTCTTTCTCGCCTTGGGCTGATCTGGCTGCGGAATAGCTATCCCTGTGTTAGATTTAAATCCATGTAGCATCCCAGCATCTTTCTGTTACACTGTTAGATTCTTGTTTGAATTTGAATATACGCTTGCTTTGTGATGCTGTGGAGTTGATTGTCTTCGTGTTGGTGGTTCCAATGGCTTGGACAGAGGCTGTTGGAACCTTGACACTATGGCGTAGGTCAGTCAAGGGTTTTGTTAGGGTAACAGTGAGAAAATGTTTCCACTTGTAGGTGAGGCCAGAGCTAAGCACCATCAATATCAGAGAGTCACCCCATCCAACTGGGAATTCAGGAGAAACTTCTTTATTCAGAGAGCGGGGAGAATGTGGAACTCGCTCCCACAGGGAGTGGTTGAGGTGAATCCTATAGAGACATTTCAAGGAAAGCTGGATAAACACAAGAGGGAGAAAGGAACAGAAGGATCGGCTGATCAGGTGAGATGGAGAGGAGGGTGGGCGGAAGCTCGTGTGGAGCAGAAACACCAGCACAGAGCAGATGGGCCGAATGGCCTGTTTTTGTGCTTGTTGTAATCCTATGTATCTTGCCCTTGAATCTCCAACAATATGTGGATACATATTCATGTTCTTAAATGATCCCCAGTTAAATTTTCTCTCTATATCATCTTTGTCTGTGTGTGTGTTGATCCATGTGGTGTGCATTTGTGTGTGTGTGTATGTGTGTGTCTGTGTGTGTCTGTGTTTGCATGTGTGAGTGAATGGATGTGTCTGTCTGTGTATATATATATATATATGTGTGAATGTGTGTGTGTGAATGCATGTATGTTTCTGTTGGTGTTTGTGTGTGTCTGTGTTTGTGTGTCTGACTGTCTGTGTATATATATATATATATATATATGTGTGTGAATGTGTGTGTGTGTCTCTGCGAGTGTGTGTGTGAATGCATGTATGTTTCTGTTGGTGTTTGTGTGTGTGTCTGTGTTTGTGTGTGTGTCTGTCTGTGTATATATGTGTGTGAATGTGTGTTTCTCTGAGTGTGTGTGTGTGTGTGTCTGTTCCAGTCTGTGTTTGTGTGTGTGTTTGTGTAAGTGTGTCTCTATGAGCATGTGTATGAGTGTGTGTGTGTGTTTCTGTTGGTGTTTGTGTGTGTGTCTGTGTTTGTGTGAGTGTGTCTCTCTGTGTATATATGTATGAGTGTGTGTCTCTGTGAGTGTGTGTGAGGGAGGTGGTTGATGGATGATGACAGTATTTTTATAACCTCACAGTGCCATGCCCAACTCACCATCTTTCACAAGTGAACCATGACAACTGGTGAATGTAGGACTGGGGAGTCAACTACATAAGGAATCGCAGTAGGTCAAGATCCTGTATCCAACAGACACCTACACTTTCCAGTAGTGGTTGCTGGACAGTCAGCATTGAGTGAGCATTGCTGGTATGTGTACAGCAGTGTGTGTATATGCAGCGGGATATAGACACACTCATCTGTGTATATGTGGGGTGGTAATGGGAAATGTATTCACACATCGAGGATATGGCTTCCCAAGGACAGGGGGGGGTGGGGGAGGTGGGTGCGGTGTGGTTGTAGTGTCGGGGATAATGGATGAACAGGGTCTGTACTCAGTCTGTACTCTATAATGTTTGCTCCCTCCTCTCCCGGGTGCAAGGACATCAGGGACTGGTGGAGGTGACAGTGCTGAGCTATCATAAATTAAAATGACAGGTTAACATTGAAACCAAGTGAGGAAGACGATCAAGAGGATGAAGGCTTCACTAATTGAATGAATCAGTATTCCAGCATCAGCTCCTGTTGGATAGTGGCAGATGGCCATCCCTAATTACCCAACCACTTGGCCTCGCGCCAGGAGCCAAGTGCCGCTCATTCACACACCCGTCCCTCCAACACCTTCACGCACTCTTCAAACTGATGGGTGCAAAACTCCAGAAGGAATTTACCTGTCGATGTCACCTCGGACACTCCAAGTTAAACCTTCAGTGAAGGGCAACAGGACAGGAGACAAGAAGGAGTATGACCGATAAATCAATTAGTCTCTGGTAGCTTTCACAACCTCACATCGTCCCAAAGCGCTTTACAGCACCTTGGCGAGTTGCTGCAGTGCATCTTGTATATGGTACACACACTGCCACCACTGTTCATTGGTGGTGGAGGGGAGGAATGTTTGTGGATGGGCTGCCAATCGAGCGGCTGCTTTGCCCTGGATGGTGTCGAGCTTCCCGAGTGTTGTGGGAGCTGCACTCATCCAGGCAAGTTCCATCACGCTCCTGACTTGTGCTTTGCAGATGATAGACAGGTTTAGGGGTGTTAGGAGGTGAGTTACTCACCGCAGGATTCCCAGCTTCTGACCTGCTCTTGTAGCCACAGTATTTATATGGCCGGTCCCTTTCAGTTTCTGGTCAATGGTAACCCCCAGGATGTTAATAGTGGGGGATATCAGTGAGGGTAATGCCATTGAACGTCAAGGGGGCGAGGGTTGGATTCTCTCTTGTTGGAGATGGTCATTGCCTGGCACTTGTGTGACGCAAATGTTACTTGCCACTTATCAGCCCAAGCCTGAATATCTTCTTGGTCTTGTTGCGTGTGGATATGGGCTGGTTCAGTATCTGCATTACTTAATCATAACGCAGGTTTGACTCTTAGTTTCCACAACTTTAAACTGATGTATTCATCATTACACACAGGTCCTGTATTGACATGGATTTGAGGGGATACATCTACAAAAAACTCAAGACTGTCAATGCAGCCATGAATTGGGTCTCAGGGACTGTGCCAGGCTGTGTTTTTTATTGTTGTTTAATTTGTGTTATTATAAAGTAAAAATTAATCTGCATAAATGTCTTGCAGTAAAAATTCAGTGTCAGAGCAGAGCACCTGTGACAGTCACTAGTCCAATCCTTTTGTCTGATGATGCGGTGGTGATGCTTCAACTTGTCTGACAAACACACATCTTCCAGATATGGTAAACTCTGTGCATTCAGACACTTTGTCCACAAGAATAACTGGACAACACGGACTGTTTGTCATTATTGGCCAGTGATATCTCTTCTGCCTCCAGCTGTGTCAACCATCCTGACTGGCCTTTCACTTCTCACCCTCTGTAAGCTTCAGTTATTCCAAACCCCTGCTGTCCTATAGCTCACACAGAGGCCTGTTCAGCCAGTGTACACTTCCCTCACTGACCCAGCCTGGCTCCCAGTCTGACAAAGCCTCTGTTTTAAAATTTCCCATTCTTGTTTTCAAGTCCATCCATGGCTTCACCCCTCCCTATCTCTGTAACCTCCTCCAGCCCCTACAACCCTCCCTATCTCTGTAACCTCCTCCAGTCCCTACAACCCTCCCTATCTCTGAAACTTCCTCCAGCCCCTACAACCCTCCCTATCTCTCAAACTTCCTCCAGCCCCTACAATCCTCCCTATCTCTGTAACCTCCTCCAGCCCCTACAACCCTCCCTATCTCTGAAACTTCCTCCAGCCCCTACAACCCTCCCTATCTCTGAAACTTCCTCCAGCCCCTACACCTCTCCCTATCTCTGAAACCTCCTCCAGCCCCTACACCCCTCCATTTCTCTATAACCTCCTCCAGCCCCTACAACCCTCCCTATCTCTGAAACCTCCTCCAGCCCTCCCTATCTCTGAAACCTCCTCCAGCCCCTACAACCCTCCCCATCTCTGAAACCTCCTCCAGCCCCTACACCCCTCCATTTCTCTATAACCTCCTCCAGCCCCTACAACCCTCCCTATCTCTGAAACCTCCTCCAGCCCTCCCTATCTCTGAAACCTCCTCCAGCCCCTACAACCCTCCCCATCTCTGAAACCTCCTCCAGCCCCTACACCCCTCCATTTCTCTATAACCTCCTCCAGCCCCTACAACCCTCCCTATCTCTGTAACCTCTTCCAGCCCCTACAACCCTCCCTATCTCTGTAACCTCCTCCAGCCCCTACAACCCACCCTATCTCTGTAACCCTCTGTAGCCCCTACAACCCTTCCAATATCTGTAACCTCCTCCAGCCCCTACAATCCTCCCTATCTCTGTAACCTCCTCCAGCCCCTACACCCCTCCCTAACTCTGTAACCTCCTCCAGCCCCTACACCCCTCCCTGTCTCTGTAACCTCCTCCAGCCCCTACAACCCTCCCTATCTCTGTAACCTCCTCCACCCTTACAACCCTCCCTATCTCTGTAACCTCCTCCAGCCCTTACAACCCTCCCTATCTCTGTAACCTCCTCCAGCCCTTACAACCCTCCCTATCTCTGTAGCCTCCTCCAGTCCCACAACCCTCAGAGATGTCGGCATTCCACCAATTCTGGCCTCTTGAGCATCTCAGGAGGGTCCCCAAATAAAACTTGGCAACGAGCCGCTTTAGGAGATGTTAGGCACAGGTGACCAAACACTTGGTCAGTGAGGAAGGTTTTGATCTTGGGTCAATTAGTAAGGGACACACGAGGAGACAGACTGAGTAATCTAGGATCACGTGGGAATTCGGTGCACAGGGGAAAGAGGCGTGGTCTGCATAGGAATTATTCTCAGTTAATTAAGTGAGCATTTAAATTAAGTTAATAAATAACGTAAGTAACAATGCTGGGACAGGTGTTATGTTACAGCTGTGGGATGTGGGGGCTTTTGGATGCCAAGGTGATCCATGACAAACACGTCTGCAGGAAGTGTAAGCAGCTTGAGAAATTCCGGATTAGGATTATTGATCTGGAAGATGAACTGCAGACACTGCACAATGTAAAGGAGGGGGAGAAATACCTGGACACATTGTTCCAGAAGACAGTCGCACCCCTCAGAATAGAGTTTTGGTCAGTAGTGAGGGACAGGAGGATGTGACTGTGAGTGAGGCAGGTAATGGGACCGCGCAGAAAGGTTTGAGGGGCTCACAACCTGTGTGGATGAAGGTGAGATCTGCAAGGTGGATGAGCAGGCTGGCCATGGCAATGTGGTACAGGAAGCTGTTCGATCTCCTCAGCAAAGAACGAGAGTCCTGACAGCCATGTTGCCTGTCCGGTGCCAGGGTTCAGGACATCTGCTCAGGGCTGGAGAGGAACTTGCAATGGGAGGGGGAGGATCCAGTTGTCATGGTTCATATTGGTACGAACAACGTAGGTAGGACAAGGAAAGAGGTTCTGCATAGTCAGTATGCCTCAGAAGTCGATGGAGGCGGGGTCACTGAATATTTTTAAGGCAGAGCTAGATAGATTCTTGTTAGGCAAGGGAATCAAAGGTTATTGGGGTTAGATGGGAATGTGGGAATCGAAACACTAACAGATCAGTCATGATCTTAATGCATGGCAAAGCAGGCTCAAGGGGCCGAATGGTCTACATCTGCTCCTATTTCATGTGTTTTAAGGGGCGTCTTAGAAGAGGAAAGCGAGAAGATAGAGGCGGAGAAGTGTAGGGACAGAATTCCAGAACTTAGGGCCCAGGCAGCTGAAGGCACAGATACTAAGATGGAGCGATGGAAATTGGGGATGCTCGAGAGGCCAGAGTTGGAGGAGTGCACAGATGTTACAAGGATAGAGATAGAATGACAGACGTAGCAGCCTACCAGGGTGTACACACAATCATTAAAGGAAGCTATTTGCTGCTGTGTGATGGGCAAAACATGCTGATTTGCCATGTCCCAAATGATGCATATATAGGGTATCGATTGAGTCAATAAGGAGAGACTGTTTTCACTCAAAGAAGGTGCAGGAACAAGAGGACATTTAAAAAAAAATCATTCATGGGATGTGGCTGGGCCAGCATTTATTGCCCACCCCTAATTGCCCCTTGAGAAGGTGGTGGTGAGCTGCCTTCTTGAACCGCTGCAGTCCATGTGGTGTAGGTACACCCACAGTGCTGTTAGGGAGGGAGTTCCAGGATTTTGACCCAGCGACAGTGAAGGAACGGCCGATATATTTCCAAGTCAGGTTGGTGAGTGACTTGGAGGGGAACTTCCAGGTGGTGGTGTTCCCCATGTGTCTGCTGCCCTTGTCCTTCTAGATGGTAGTGGTTGTGGATCTGGAAGGTGCTGTCTAAGGAGCCTTGGTGAATTCCTGCAGTGCATCTTGTAGATGGTACACACACTGCTGCTACTGTGTGTCGGTGGTGGAGGAGTGAATGTTTGTGGATGGGTGCCAATCAAGCGGGTTGCTTTGTCCTGGATGGTGTTAAGCTTCTCGAGTGCTGTGGGAACTGTACTCATCCAGGCAAGTGGGGGGTATTCCATCACACTCCTGATTGTGTCTTGTAGATGGTGAACAGGCTTTGGGGAGTCAGGAGGTGAGTTACTCATTGCAGGATTCATAGCCTCTGACCTGCTCTTGTAGCCACAGTATTTATATGGCTGGTCCAGTTCAGTTTCTGGTCAATCCCTGGATGTTGATAGCAGGGGATTCAGTAATGGTAATGCCATTGAACGTCAAGGGGCGATGGTTAGATTCTATCTTGTTGGAGATGGTTATTGCCTGACACTTGTGTAGTGTGAATGTTACTTGCCACTTGTCAGCCCAAGCCTGGATATTGTCCAGGTCTTGCTGCATCTGGACATGGACTGCTTCAGTGTCTGAGGAGTCGCGAATGGTGCTGAACATTGTGCAATCATCAGTGAACATCCCCACTTCTGACCTTCTGATGCAAGGAAGGTCATTGGTGAAGCAGCTGAAGATGGTTGGGCCAAGGACTCTACCCTGATGAACTCCTGCAGTGATGTCCTGGAGCTGAGATGACTGACCTCCAACAATCGCAACAATCTTCCTTTGGGCTAGGTATGAATCCAACCAGGGGCGAGTTTTCCCCCTGGATTCCCATTGACTCTAGTTTGGCTCGGGCTCCTTGGTGCTCTGTCAAATGCGGCTTCGATGTCAAGGGCAGACACTCTCACCTCAGCTCTGGAGTTCAGCTGCTTTTGTCCATGTTTGAACCAAGTCTGTCATGAGGTCAGGAGCTGAGTGGCCCTGGAGGAACCCAAACTGGGCGTCAGTGAGCAGGTTATTGCTAAGCAAGTGCAGCTTGTTAGTAGTGTTGATGACCCCTTCCATTACTTTGCAGCACAGAAACAGGACATTTGGCCCAACCAGTCCACACTGACCCTTATGGACCATTCGAGCCCTGCAGCAGGGGAGTGGGAGTAATTGGACAGCTTCTTCAATGAGACAGCACAGCAATGATGGCCCAAATGGCCTCCTTCAGTGTTGCAAAAATCTATATTTCGAGGCAGACAGGAAGATAAAATCCAGGAAATGAGCAGATTAATTTTTCTGAGTGCTGGTTCTGTTGAGGTGGTGGTTGGGGGGGGGGTGGGGGTACAGCCAAAATGAAGGCTTTGCCCCACAATTTTGATTGAGCACTGTACCTTTAAGGCTCCATTCACAGCTTGAAAATGGCGCGCTCGCTTCAGCGTCTTGTCTCCCTGGGCAACGCGGAGCCGGCCAATCCGAGAGCGAGCTTTCCGTGATTGACGGGCGGCTGGGCACCGCCCAGCCCGCGCGGATCGGTTGCTATGGAAATGAATCCAACCGCCGGCGGAGGCGTCAACCAACCCTGCTGTGGAGAACGCTCGCTTCCTAATGGTCAGAGCGGGCGGGACGGGCGGAATCCCGAAATACGATTGGACCGCGAGCTGTCAATCAAGGGTCGGGCCGAGGTCAGCAGGTTCGGTTGACCTTGGCGCCCGGCAACGGGGGAAGAAAATCAACGAACGGCACAGGGTCAGTACTGAGGGAGCGCCGCACTGTCGGAGGATCAATACTGAGGGAGCGCCACACTGTCGGAGGGTCAGTACTGAGGGAGTGCCGCACTGTCAGAGGGTCAGTACTAAGGGAGTGCCGCACTGTCAGAGGGTCAGTACTAAGGGAGTGCGGCATTGTCGGAGGGTCAGTACTGAGGGAGTGCCGCATTGTTGGAGGGTCTGAGGGAGTGCTGCACTGTCGGAGGGTCAGTACTGAGGGAGTGCCGCACTGTCAGAGGGTCAGTACTGAGGGAGTGCCGCACTGTCGGAGGGTCAGTACTGAGGGAGTGCCGCACTGTCAGAGGGTCAGTACTGAGGGAGTGCTGCACTGTCGGAGGGTCAGTACTGAGGGAGTGCTGCACTGTCGGAGGGTCAGTACTGAGAGAGTGCCGCACTGTCAGGGGTCAGTACTGAGGGAGTGCCGCACTGTCGGAGGGTCAGTACTGAGGGAGTGCTGCACTGTCGGAGGGTCAGTACTGAGGGAGTGCTGCACTGTCGGAGGGTCAGTACTGAGAGAGTGCCGCACTGTCGGAGGGTCAGTACTGAGGGAGTGCCGCACTGTCGGAGGGTCAGTACTGAGGGAGTGCTGCACTGTCGGAGGGTCAGTACTGAGAGAGTGCCGCACTGTCAGGGGTCAGTACTGAGGGAGTGCCGCACTGTCGGAGGGTCAGTACTGAGGGAGTGCTGCACTGTCGGAGGGTCAGTACTGAGGGAGTGCTGCACTGTCGGAGGGTCAGTACTGAGAGAGTGCCGCACTGTCAGGGGTCAGTACTGAGGGAGTGCCGCACTGTCGGAGGGTCAGTACTGAGGGAGTGCCGCACTGTCGGAGGGTCAGTACTGAGGGAGTGCCGCACTGTCGGAGGGTCAGTACTGAGGGAGTGCCGCACTGTCGGAGGGTCAGTACTGAGGGAGTGCCGCACTGTCGGAGGGTCAGTACTGAGGGAGTGCTGCACTGTCGGAGGGTCAGTACTGAGGGAGTGCCGCACTGTCAGAGGGTCAGTACTGAGGAAGTGACACACTGTCAGAGGGGCAGTACTGAGGGAGTGCTGCGCTGTCAGAGGGTCAGTACTGAGGGAGTGCCGCACTGTCAGAGGGTCAGTACTGAGGGGGTGCCGCACTGTCGGTGGGTCAGTACTGAGGGAGTGCCGCACTGTCGGAGGGTCAGTACTGAGGGAGTGCTGCACAGTCGGAAGGTTAGTATGGAGGGAGTGCCGCACTATTGATGGTGCTGTCTTTCGATTAAGAAGTTAAACCAAGGCGTCATTTTCCTGGGCAGGAGGATGTGATGGATCCCATGCTGTTCTTTGCCACAGCTGTCTCCAGTGTGATGTCCACGATTGTCCTCACGACCTACACCATCAAACGTTGGTGCTGTTTTCCCTCCTTTCTGTTTCTGGGATCAATTGGCTGCTGCTTTTCCCACTTTACACCAGTGACCAGAGTTAAAGTAATTCAGGTGTACTGAGCTTTGAGGCCTCTCAGGAATGTGAATGTTTCAATTGAAAATTGCAAATTCCATGCCTTTCCAGTTTGTACTTCATTCTGCTCTCGCACAATCCTAACTGTCACACAAGTAGTGAAACACAACCAGTATTTTAAGTGTGAGTAAGGTTGCGTCTTTTGGTGTCCGGCGATAACCAACATGAACTAATCAAACAACACATCCGCTGAACATCTTTTGAACAGGGCAGGAATACAATGTCCAAATCAAACACCCTCAGGACAGGTACAACACGTGGTTAGATACAGAGTAAATCTCCCTCTACACTGTCCAAATCAAACACTCCCAGGACAGGTACAACACGGAGTTAGATACAGAGTAAAGCTCCCTCTACACTGTCCCCATCAAACACTCCCAGGACAGGTACAGCACAGGGTTAGATACAGAGTAAAGCTCCCTCTACACTGTCCCCATCAAACACACCCAGGACAGGTACAGCACGGGGTTAGATACAGAGTAAACCTCCCTCTACACTGTCCCCATCAAACACTCCCAGGACAGGTACAGCACGGGGTTAGATACAGAGTAAAGTTCCCTCTACACTGTCCCCATCAAACATTCGCAGAGCAGCACATGGTTCGAATTTCTGCTTTGCAGTTCTGCCACCTGTCAACAGATGGACAGTTTAGGGAGCAGTTTTCCTGTGGGCGCATGCGTGCTGGGAACTAACCCCATTTCATCATGGCAATTCCCCTTTCTTGTAGGAACGACAAAGCTTCAAGAATGGACAGCTGGAGGAATTTTTCACGGCGTCCCAGCGTCAGATCATCCAGCGTTTCTTTAGGAATCTCAGAAGCTTCTGCCTTTGATCCCACTCCACCGCTCAGGGAAATAGATGGTGAGATGCTCAGAGATTGTGTGGCCACAACGTTTGAGTGCAGGAGCCAACGGACACACTACAATGTGTGTGCCACCAATCCGTGCCTTGCTTAATTAGTTTTTCTGTATCTTTACAGCAGAAACAAGAATTTACACTTTGCTATCGACAGGGGAGGAGAGATAAACTGAAACCCCCAATTCCCTTCTCCTTTGTGCCCTTAATCAGTTTTTTTTAGGGGGAGATATGTGTGGTTCTTAGCCCATTAAGTATGTGCGGTGAATTTAGAAATCACAGCAAGTCTTGGAGTGGGTTTCGAACCTAGAGCATGTGGCCCAGAGGTAGGGATGCTACCCACTGCACCACAACACCTCCACAATAGCGACCACACTCTCACAAAATTACTTTGGGTGTAAAGTACCTTTTGGATGGCCCGAGGATGTGAATGGTGCTATGGAAATGCGAGTCATACTTTCTTTTCATACCTGTCCCAACTGCTGCTCCCAGTGAATAGCTGAGACCTTTCTCGGCCGCGGGTTTGCAGAGTGACTGCGTTATCGGGGTTTGTTGCACTGCACAGTGTGAGAGTGAATCTCGTTCTGATGTACCCCCAGCCTCACCCTTTGCTTTGTTCTTGCTGTTTCTCCCACATGCCGAAATAAAAGAAGATGCAAAGGCAAATTTGAGGCGGCGTTCGACTGCGCACAGCTTGGTGAGTATATTAGTGAGAGGGGAAGGGAGCCGGTCTGCTTTGTCCTTTCTTACAGGATAAACTGTGGTCACACCATGAATTCTGTGGCTTTTCCTTTCCCCAAAGTGTCATTTTTCCAGCTGGAATTGGGGGGTCTTTTTGAGGAGGATCTTGCTCCCAGTCCACTACCCCGTTGGCAGGTGTGGTGGAAGGAGTCTGCACCCTCCTGCATGCTCAATCTGCTACCCTGGAGTGGCTTTCGAGGCAGACTTGAAATGGTGGCCTTTCCCTGTTCCAAATGGAGTCACTCAGGGTGGTAGAAGAGATGGGGGAATGAGGCAGAGGGGCACGGAAGAGGGAATGGGGAGAATGGGAGTGATGATGGGTAATAAGAAATGGGGGTAGGAAGAGAGTTGAGAGGAAGAGGGATATGGGATGGGATGGAGAGGCGAGGGAGAAGGGAGCGGGGTGGAGGAGGGTGCCCAGGGATGGAGGGCTGGGGAGAAGGATGAGGTAGTTGGAAGTTGGGAGGGAGTGTGGTGGAGGGAGTGGTGTGGGAGAGGGTGATGAGGAGTAGGAGGGAGCGGGGAGGATGGGGTTAGTAGGGAGTGGTGAAGAGAAGGAAGGGTGGAGAGGATTGGAGATTGGGGTAGGAGGGGATGTACCACCTATTTTGTGACATGTGCAGCCTAGCAGTGCGAGTCTGCATATCCGCTAGCTGGCTGGCATTATACTAAAAATCTAAATTAATTCATGTGTCTTCTGTTTCTGTCCATTAAAAGGAATAGCATAAGTTGCTTTCAGTGTTTTAAGAGCAAGTCCTAATGGTTTCCTTTGCTTGCCAGTGTGGGTGGGCAGGGAGGACCTTTCACCTAGAGCGGAACGCCTTCGTGGAATGAGGTAAAACCAAGCAGCGTTGATTGGTTCGGATGAGACAGATGAGCATTGAGGCTTCATGTTCAAAGGCCAGTCACTGTCAGCCAAAAAAAGGGAAAAGACTGAGGGCCAGATGGCTTATTTCAGTTTTTCAAAATGATTGATCTAGAGTAAATTTTAAAACTGGGTGTGAGGGCATAGCTGGTCCAAGGTTAATGTGCATCAGAGATTGCAGTCAGCCTGTATCACTGAAAGATGCAAGGACCTGCACTGAAGTCTAACAACAACAACGTTGATTTATATGGTGCCTTTAACATAATGAAACATCCCAGAGGCTTCACGGGAGCATTATAAAACAAAATATGACACGAGCCACATCGGGAAATATTAGAACAAAAACAGAATTACCTGGAAAAACTCAGTAGGTCTGGCAGCATCGGCGGAGGAGAAAAGAGTTGACGTTTCGAGTCCTCATGACCCTTCGACAGAACTTGATTTCGAGTCCAGGAAAGAGTTGAAATATTAGGTTGGATGACCCAAAGCTTAGTTAAAAAAGGTAAATTTTAAGGAATGTCTCAAAGGAGGGAAGTGAGGCTGAGAGGAGAGAGGTTTTTGGGAGGAAATTTTGGGCCCAGGCAGGTGAAGGCACAGCTGCCAATGATGGAGCGATTAAAATTGGGGGGTGCTCAAGAGGCCGGAATTGAATGAGCACAGCGATCTCGGAGGGTTGTGTGGGCTGGAGGTTGGAGCAGCTGCTGGCTGTTTATTAAATACGTGTGAAAACTAACACTGTGTCTTCAGTAGGGGCAGCATGTGGTGAGAAATAGGACAGGCCAAAGACAGGTCCTTGTGGGGGGGGGACACCAGAGGTAACGGTGCGAGAGCAGCATGAGAAGCCATTGCAAAATAATAAATCTATTTCTTAGATAAATAAGAATGGAACCAAGTGAGTGCAGCCCCAACCAGCTGGACAAAAATGGAGAGGGGTTGGAGGAGGCAGATGATACTGCAGGCAGGCCGAGGAGGGAAAGTTTACCTTCGTGACAGGAACGATGACTTCTACTTATGTAGCACCTTTAATGTGGTTAAACATCCCAAGGTGCTTCACAGGAGTGATTATCAAACAAAATTTGGCATTGAACCACATAAGGAGATTTTAGGAGAGGTCACCAAAAACTAGGCCAAAGGGTTAAGCTTTAAGGAATGAGGAAGAGAGAGAGAGAGAGAAAGAGATGGAGGGAATTCTAGAACTTAGGGCTCAGGCCGCCAGTATGGAGCGATTAAAATCGGGGAGGGCCAGAATTATGGGCACGCATTGATCTGCAGGAACATAGGAAAGGGACGAGGCTGTTTAACCCTTCGAGCCTGTTCTGCCATTCAATGAGATCATGGCTGATCTGCATCTTAACTCCATATGCCCCATATTTGTTATTACTGTACCTTTGGTTAACAAAGATCTATCATTCTCAGATTTAAAATTTACAATTGATCCAGCGTCAATTGTTGTTTGTGGAAGAGGGTTCCAAATTTTTGCCCCCCTTTGTGTGGAGAAGCGTTTTCTATTTTCACCCCTGAAAGGTGTGCCTCTCATCTTTAGACCCTGCCCCCTAGTCCTACACTCCTCGGCCAGTGGAAATAGTTTTCTCTATCCACTTTACCATCTCCCTTTCAATATCTTGAAAACTTTGATCAAATCACCCCTTGACCTTCGAAATTCCAGGGAATACAACCGTGAGGCCTGATTTTTCCACCCCCAGCCGGTGGGTTTTTAGGCGTTGGCGGGGGTGGGCCACGAAATTGAAGGAACTAGGTTACCTCCAGGTTCCCGCCTGCACCGACCACGCAGCAATTTTATGCAAGGCCTCAGGCGGGAAGCCCACCCTAACTGATGCCCTTATGTGGCCAGTTATTGGTCGCACCCTGCCATTTCCCGCCCAGCTTCAGTTTCTCGGCCTGGCGGGGAGGATTGGCTTCGCATGGAGGAAGCCCAAAAATCAACAGACTTAGATCTCGGGCGTGAAGAGGAGGGGTCGTTTCCATCGGAAGTCCCCTTCTGAAGTCGGGGGCGCCTCCCTTAAGGTCCGGTGGCCTCCGGACCTCCCTGCCCAATCCCCAGCCCTGGCCTCTCCCCTGAGACCCCAATCTCCCTCTTGGCATCGCCCCCCCCCCCCACCCCCCCCACCCCCCCACCCCCCCACCCCCCCCCACCCCCCAAAGCCTCCTCTACCCTCCCTGCCTTGGGACCCTTTAAACTTACCTGGGCCTCCGGTGCCCTAACTTAGTCTCAGGCGTCCTCATGCAATTCCTCTTCAGTCCACTACAGTTCTTGTTGATGCAGGGACTGGAGAGCTGCTGGCCAACCCGATTGGCTGCCAGCTCTCTAAGGTGGGTCTCCCTCCCTAGTGAGGGGCAGAAGTCCCACCAGCCGTCACTTAACCCTCGTCTGAGTGTGAAATGGCTGCGGGGCACTGGGAGTCATTGGGGGTGTGTCTGCCGACTCTTCCGATGGTGGGAAACAAGACCCTGCATTCAAAAAATTCTGGCCCTAGTTTGTGGAACAAGAACAGAAAGTGCTGGAGAAATTCAGCAGGTCCGGCAGCATCTGTGGAAAGGGAAATAGAGTTAATGTTTTGCATCCAATATGACTTTTTGGAGCTGATTGTTACAATTATGTCATTGCTCCTTGTAATTTAACCCTTGGAGTCACAGTATCGTTTCCATACCTTGGAGAGTTGTAGGGCTGAACGAGGTTACAGAGATAGGGAGGGGAAGGGATGCGAGGGATTTGAAAATGAGGATTTATTTTAAAATTGACGTGTTGCGGAGCCAATAAGACTTACTTATCCTCAGGATGACTTGAAGAGTTTCCAACCAATGAATTACTTTTGAAGCGCAGTTGGAATTGTTATATAAGAAAATTTGTAGTCAATCAGTTTACAGGTCCCATGAACAGCAGCGAAAGAAATGATCAAATCAGAATTTAGTTTTGGTGTTTTTAGTTGGCTGAGGAAGTTGGACAGGACCACCTGAATAGTTCCATGGTATTATCTCCATTCACCTGAACAGAGACGAGGAGGCCCAGTGTAACAGCTCATTCAAACATCTGAGGAAGTGCAGCACCCCCTTGGCTGTGTGCCAGGGTGTCAGCTTAGATTATGTGCTCACATCCTGGAGTAGGACTGGACCCCACAAATTCAAGGGGAAGAGCGCTGATCCGAGCTGGCATTCCTGGGAGGTGGGTGGGGGTGGCGTGATGCTCGAGGTGGGACCCTGCGCCCGGGTCTGCTGCTTAGCACAAGTGTTAGAATCCCTGAAAACAAACCTCGCCTCATGTTTTCTGTTGCAGAATTACCTCATCAAAAGTCGGTTGGTTTTGGAGAATCTTCAGCCTGAAATGTGGACTGAGGAACATGAGAACACTCTCGATGATTTTGTACATGATCTGAATCAGAGGGTTCTGACTGTGCACATAGATCAGTACCTTGGGCTGCAGGTGCTCCTTGGCACACCGTCACAGGTATGTTTTAATGTAGGATGATTCAGGCAGGCTCCATTCATGAACATTGGAGGGATTAGGAACAGGAGGAGGCCATTCAACCCCTCCAGCTTGTTCTGCTATCTGTTTAGATCAGGGCTGTTCTGTATCGTAACTCTATTTACTCGACTTTCATATACCTTAATACCCTTACATATATTATATAGATATGTATATATACTCTTACTTTCAAATACCCTAATATACCTTAATACCCTTTCCCAACAAAAATCTACCAATCCTAGCTTTTTTGAAATTTACAGTTGACCTCCAGCATTTTTGGGGGGAGTGAGTTCCTGATTCCCACTCCCTCTGTGTGAGGAAGTGCTTCCTGACATTACCCCTGAATGGCCGGGCTCCAATTCGAAGGTTCTGCCCCATTCTTCTGAACCCCACCGCGCCCCCCACCCTCCCCCCCTCCACCTATTAAATCCTTTAATCATCTTAAACCCCTCGATTAGCTCACTCCTTAATCTTCTACACTCGAGGGAATACAAACTTAGCCTGTGCAACCCGGCACTCATAGTTTAACCCTTTTAGCCCCGGTATGATTCTGGTGAATCTGTGCTGCACCCCTTCCAAGGCCAATATCTCCCTCCTGAGCTGGGGGCCCAGTTACTCCAGACACTGTGTAACCAGAGTTTTATATCAATGGAACAACATTTTGACCCCTTTGTATTCCATTGCGATAAAAGCTTAGATTACATCAACCTTTTTAGTTAATTTACTGACTTTTAATGATTCTGCGCTGGGCTCTCCTCAGTTGCTAGCTTCTCACATTTTAGAAAATGCTCTGGTCCAAAGTGAATGAACACACACTTCCTCACA
Organism: Isurus oxyrinchus; assembly: GCA_026770705.1. Taxonomy (NCBI): domain Eukaryota; kingdom Metazoa; phylum Chordata; class Chondrichthyes; order Lamniformes; family Lamnidae; genus Isurus; species Isurus oxyrinchus. The sequence goes on from JANJGN010000033.1 coordinate 4,666,535, forward strand.
TTGAACTCCATCCACCATAGTTTTGCCCATTCACTTAGTCAAGTATTATAGTTTAGTACGTAGATTATTCCCCCCGCAGCTCCAGTCCCTCCCCACCTCAAGAATGTTATCTCCATGAGCTCCATGACCAACTGAAGCTTATTCCCATCTTCCTGTGCAGCCCACGGATTACCTCATGTACTTCATCCGCAAGGAGAAAGCCAATATCGACGCAGAGAACTTTGTGCACGTTGTCCAGTTTGGAAGCATCCGGGGAGGGCACCTGGAGAGCCTGCTGAGGCACATGCTGGGCATCTACGGTCCTCAGTTCCTGGACAACCGAATGTGGCCTGAGAGCCTCAAGAACAATTTTTCGGCACATCTTCACAAGTTCCTCGCCAGCCTTACAGGTACCTGCTTGCCAGTTTCAGAAGGTTGGACTACCCAGTTTCCCTCTAGGTGTCAGCCTGAACTCAGCAGATAGCACCCTTGCTCTTGCCTCAGAAGTCATGGGTTTGAGTGCACGCTCCACAGACTTGACCACATAATTCTGGCTGCTGCTTCCAGTGCCAGCACTGAGAGATCACTGTAATACCAAGGGTCAGCACTGAGAGAGCGCTGTACTGTCAGAAGGTCAGTACTGAGAGAGCACTGTAATACCAGAGGGTCAGCACTGAGATAGCGCTGTACTGTCAGAAGGTCAGCACTGAGAGAGCGCTGCACTGTCGGAGGATCACCACTGCAGGACACTGACTTTTGGAAGGTCAGTACTGAGGGAGTGCTGCACTGCTGGAGGGTCAGTACTGAGGGAGTGCTGCACTGTTGGAAGGTCAGCACTGACAGCGCACAGTACTGCCAAAGGGTGAGCACAGAGAGAGTGCTGCATTTTCAGAGGGTCAGTACTGAGGGATGCTGTACTGCCAAAGGGTCAGTACTGAGGGAGTGCCACACTGTTGGAGGGATAGCACTGAGGGATTGCTGTACTATTGGAAGGTCAGTGGTAAGGGAGTACTGCGCTGTTGGAGGTTCAGTACTGAGGAACTGCTGCACTGTCAGATGGTTGGTACTGTTCTCGGAGAGTCGGTACTGAAAGAGCGCTGCACTGTCAGTGGATCACCACTGCGGGATCACTGACTATTGAAAGGTCAGTACTGAGGGAGTGCCGCACTGTCGGAGGGTCAGTACTGAGGGAGTGCCGCACTGTCGGAGGGTCAGTACTGAGGGAGTGCCGCACTGTCGGAGGGTCAGTACTGAGGGAATGCCGCACCTTCAGAGGGTCAGTACTGAGGGAGTGCCGCACTGTCGGAGGGTCAGTACTGAGGGAGTGCCGCACTGTCGGAGGGTCAGTACTGAGGGAGTGCCGCACTGTCGGAGGGTCAGTACTGAGGGAGTGCTGTACTGTCGGAGGGTCAGTACTGAGGGAGTGCCGCACTGTCGGAGGGTCAGTACTGAGGGAGTGCCGCACTGTCGGAGGGTCAGTACTGAGGGAGCGCCGCACTGTCGGAGGGTCAGTGCTGAGGGATTGCCACACTGTCAGAGGGTCAGTACTGAGGGAGTGCCGCACTGTCGGAGGGTCAGCACTGAGGGAGTGCCGCACTGTCAGAGGGTCAGTACTGAGGGAGTGCCGCACTGTCGGAGCATCAGTACTGAGGGAGCATCGCACTGTCAGAGGGTCAATACTGAGGGAGTGCCGCACTGTCGGAGGGTCAGTAGCGAGGGAGTGCTACACTGTCGGAGGGTCAGTAGCGAGGGAGTGCTGCACTGTCGGAGGGTCAGTACTGAGGGAGCGCTGCACTGTCGGAGGGTCAGTAGCGAGGGAGTGCTGCACTGTCGGAGGGTCAGTACTGAGGGAGTGCTGCACTGTCGGAGGGTCAGTAGCGAGGGAGTGCTGCACTGTCGGAGGGTCAGTAGCGAGGGAGTGCTGCACTGTCGGAGGGTCAGTAGCGAGGGAGTGCTGCACTGTCGGAGGGTCAGTAGCGAGGGAGCGCTGCACTGTCGGAGGGTCAGTAGTGAGGGAGTGCTGCACTGTCGGAGGGTCAGTAGCGAGGGAGTGCTGCACTGTCGGAGGGTCAGTAGCGAGGGAGTGCTGCACTGTCGGAGGGTCAGTAGCGAGGGAGTGCTGCACTGTCGGAGGGTCAGTACTGACTGAGTGCAGCACTGTTATAGTGGCAGTATCGAGCGGGTGCAGCACTGGTAAACATCTCTTTCCCTCTCCCTCTCCTTGTCTTAAGAAGGTTGAACTATGGATTCACAGATGCTAACTCCCCTTCCAGTGTCTTACCCAGGCAGCCAATCTGCATGGGGGTTAGTGAGTGCTGACGGATAGGCCAGCCAAGATCCTTGATCCTCTTCTCACCTGATATCTTCACAGAAGCGCTTTCCTCAGGGTGTGGGCTGGCGGTGGGGTTGGCTGGTGCTAGATTTGGAGTGAAACACCCGTCCTCCCCACAAAGCCCATGGGGGCACTGAGGCCTATCGGGCCACCCAGACTACTGCCTGGGTCAGACCAGTTAACCGTGTGGATTGAACTGGAGCTGGGAGCCTCCGTCACACCATGCGCACTACCACTCCACCCACTTTACCATTAGGGACGCTGTGCCAGAGCTTTACACAGCTTTACTATTCCCCTGCTGTTCTCCGTAGATGCTCGCTACAAGTTGGACGGCCACACAGTCCTCTATATCCCGATTGAAAGCTTGAACCTGACACCTGAACAGGCAGCAATGGACAAAGAGCTTGTACAGAGGCTGGAAAGTGAGTAGAATTTACAATAAGGGTACACTGTAACCATTTTACACTCACCACCACACCCCTCCCCCCAAACCCCTTCGCCTAACACTGCATGCGGTGTTAAAAATGTGCCTAATGCTACCACTGGTCATTCGTGGCTGATGGAGCTGCATGTAACCAGCGCTATCAAAGGAAGACACATTTAGAGTTTAAATTCTGAGGTCCTTTGATCAAGCAATTGGTATAGCTGGCTGGTGAGTCAGTAACTGGAGGGTCAAAAGAAGGAAGGAGTAAGGAGGATTGTGATTTTGCAGAGGGTTATTCAGGTGTGGAGTGCCCCCATAATGGAAACAGAGTAGGGGGCAGGATTCATAATGTTTTTTTTACAGAGTGATTATTGACACATCAATGTCACCCAATGAGCTGGAGCAGTGCTTGTGGTTTTAATTTATATTGTCTCCAAGTTGATAAATGGAAATACAGCAAAGTCTCCCAATAATATCAGGGGGATTTCTCCAGCAAAATGCAGTGAGTGGAGGATAGTTACACAATACTAGTGATACTTACAGGAGGGTGGGCTCCAGGCGCGATTGACAGCGGAATCACCCAATCATCTCCACTCTCTGGGAATTGTGGCGCTCACTATATATGCAGGTTATTTTATTTTTTTGAAAGGAAATATTTGAAAATTAAATTTTTTGAAAAGCTATTTGAAAAGGGCCAGGGTTCAGGAGTACATGGGTAGCTCTTTCAGGTTTGAAGGGAGGAACACAACGTGAAGAGATAGTTTTTTGCTGAGCATCTTCCACTCACCGTAGGAGCCCTGAGCTCCGGATACATGTTAGATTGGATGACGTCTGGTCTACAGCACAGAACGTGCCTTTCAGCCTGACTGGTCTATGCTGCTGTTTAATAGTCTAACTCACACCCTTCTTCGACTCAACTGATCAGCATTTCCCACTCCTTCCCTCTGCTTCATGCTACTCCTAGCTTACCCTGAAATGCATCTGTGCTATTCACCTCAGCCACTCCAGAAACTGAACACATAATCCAGACTGACACTCTGGTGGACAACCGTGGGAGTGCAGCACGGTCAGAGGTGATGATCTTTCGAATGAGATGTTACATTGGGTCTCCTTGTTTCTGTTCAGGTCAATGCAGGTGATCCTGAGGCACTATTCATATGATACAGTCCTACATAACTTCTTTCACCTAACTGTATTTGGTCATTCCTCTTGTTGCTGTTTGTGGGACCTGCTGTGTACTGACTGGCTGCAAATTTCCTTACATAATAACTTCAACTGTACTGCAAAAATAATCATTGGTTCCTATGTAACAGACTAGAAGGTGCTGAATGGCCTCTTCCTATCCCTGTGTATCAGGCTTGAGAGGCTGAATGGTCTCTTCCTGTTCCTGTGTAATAGCATCAAGGGACTGAATGGCCTCTTCCTGTTCCTGTGTAAGAGCGTTGAGGGGCTGAATGGCCTCCTGTTCTGAAGATACAGGGGAGGAAGTTAGATAGAAGAGGGGCTGTGAAGGTGACTGGATATGTTAACCTTGGCCTCTGTGACTAACCTTTGTACTTCAATTTTCAGCCGCTGTTGTTCATTGGACTCGTCAGATAAAGGATGTGTTGAGTGCTCAAGAGGCCGTGGAAACAGGCGAGATCTCGGGTCCACTGGATGAGATTGAGTTCTGGCGCAATCGCTGTGATGATCTGTCGGGGATTGGTTTTCAGCTGGATAAAGCTGGTGTCAAACACATCCAGTCTATTCTCGAGCTTTCCAAATCCTCTTACATTGCTCCCTTTCTCAAACTAGCCAAGCTTATCCAGGTGTGTTGGAGCTAGCCTTTATATAAGGATAGTCTGATTGCCAGCCTGTGCAAGTTACTGACTTATGCCAGGGCAGTGTTGGCTTTGCTGCTTATAAACCCCCTCTTCCCCTTCCACCTACTGTCCCCCAGCTACCCACTGCCTAGGTACCTGACTGCCCAGGGTATCTCCCTGCCCAGGGTACCTGCTGTCCCCAGGGTATCTCCCTGCCCAGGGTACCGGACTGCCCAGGGTATCTCCCTTCCCAGGGCTACCTGCTGTCCCCAGGGTACCTCCATGCCCAGGGCTAGCTGCTGTCCCCAGGGTATCTCCCTGCCCAGGGCTACCTGCTGTCCCCAGGGTATCTCCCTGCCCAGGGCTAGCTGCTGTCCCCAGGGTACCTCCCTGCCCAGGGCTAGCTGCTGTCCCCAGGGTATCTCCCTGCTCAGGGCTAGCTGCTGTCCCCAGGGTATCTCCCTGCCCAGGGCTACCTGCTGCCCCCAGGGTATCTCCCTGCTCAGGGTACCGTTCTGCCCAGAGTACCTCCCTGCCCATGGCTACCTGCTGCCCCCAGTTATCTCCCTGCCCAGGCTACCTGCTGTCCCCAGGGTATCTCCCTGCCCAGGGCTACCTGCTGCCCCCAGTGTATCTCCCTGCCCAGGGCTACCTGCTGTCCCCTGGGTATCTCCATGCCCAGGGCTACCTGCTGCCCCCAGGGTATCTCCCTGCCCAGGGCTACCTGCTGCCCCCAGTGTATCTCCCTGCCCAGGGTTACCTGCTGTCCCCAGGGTATCTCCCTGCCCAGGGCTACCTGCTGTCCCCAGGGTATCTCCCTGCCCAGGGCTACCTGCTGTCCCCAGGTATCTCCCTGCCCAGGGCTACCTGCTGTCTCCAGGTTACCTCCCTGCCCAGGGCTACCTGCTGTCCCCAGGGTATCTCCCTGCCCAGGGCTACCTGCTGTCCCCAGGTTATCTCCCTGCCCAGGGCTACCTGCTGTCCCCAGTGTATCTCCCTGCTCAGGACTACCTGCTGTCCCCAGGGTATCTCCCTGCCCAGGGCTACCTGCTGTCCCCAGGGTATCTCCCTGCCCAGGGCTACCTGCTGCCCCCAGTGTATCTCCCTGCCCAGGGTTACCTGCTGTCCCCAGGGTATCTCCCTGCCCAGGGCTACCTGCTGTCCCCAGGATATCTCCCTGCCCAGGGCTACCTGCTGTCCCCAGGGTATCTCCCTGCCCAGGGCTACCTGCTGTCCCCAGGGTATCTCCCTGCCCAGGGCTACCTGCTGTCCCCAGGTATCTCCCTGCCCAGGGCTACCTGCTGTCCCCAGGTTACCTCCCTGAACAGGGCTACCTGCTGTCCCCAGGGTATCTCCCTGCCCAGGGCTACCTGCTGTCCCCAGGGTATCTCCCTGCCCAGGGCTACCTGCTGTCCCCAGGTTATCTCCCTGCCCAGGGCTACCTGCTGTCCCCAGGGTATCTCCCTGCCCAGATCTACCTGCTGTCCCCAGGGTATCTCCCTGCCCAGGGCTACCTGCTGCCCCTAGGGTATCTCCCTGCCCAGGGCTACCTGCTGTCCCCAGGGTACCTCCCTGCCCAGGGCTACCTGCTGTCCCCAGGGTACCTCCCTGCCCAGGGCTACCTGCTGTCCACAGAGTACCTCCCTGCCCAGGGCTACCTGTTGTCCCCAGGGTATCTCCCTGCCCAGGGTACTTGTGTCCAGGGACCCCAGCTAATGATGAGGTTTGGGGTTCTTGTCATGAGGAGTGTGAGATCTCATTCCCTTTTCCTCCCCTGCCTTGGGCCTGGGATGCTGAGACTGAGTACTGTGCTCCTACTGATGTCCCAACTGACAGTGAGTTCAGCACACTGCCTAAATCAGCTGATCCTAGCATCTTAAAAAGATTGATTGTTTCTGCAGGTGTTATTGCCTCTAATGTGAATAATTCCATGGATGATGTAGCCCCTGCTGTTATTTCCTTCCCCAGATGTACAAACGGTTGTCTCACCAAAGTTAATTGTTATGTTAAAAAATCTTGCCTTAAAAAGTATATGCATCCGGACTTTACTTCCCATTGTTGTGCGTTTTGGTTGTGCTTTTCTGTGAGAAGTTCCTATTGTAAACCGCTGTCGTGTTCCCATTCAATTGCAGCTGGGGGTTGTGGGAGCTTTTGGACAAACACGTCTGCAGGAAGTGTAAGCAGTTTGAGGAATTCTGGATTAGGATTATAGATCTGGAAGCCAAAATGCAGACACTGCGCAACATAAGGGAGGGGGAGAAATACCTGGATACTTTGGTCCAGAAGACAGTCACATCTCTTAGAAGAGGGTCATCTATTTTGGTCAGTAGTGAGGGACAGGAGGATGTGACTGTGAGTGAGGCAGGTAATGGGACCGAGCAGAAAGTAGTGGAGGAGCCTCAGGCTTTGCAATTGTCCAACACGTTTGAGGTGCTCACAACCTGTGTGGATGAGCAGGCTGGCCATGGCAATGTGGTACAGGAAGCTGTTCATTTGGGGGGAGCAAAAAGGAATGTAGTTGTATTAGGGGATAGTATAGTGAGGGTGATTGACACTGTTCTCTGCAGCAAAGAACGAGAGTTGAGACAACTATGCTGCCTGTCCAGTGCCAGGGTTCAGGACATCTGCTCAGGGCTGGAGAGGAACTTACAGTGGCAGGGGGAGGATCCAGTTGTCGTGGTCCATGTAGGTACCAATGACAGAGGTAGAACCAGGAAAGAAGTTCTGCAAAGTCAGTATAAGCAGCTAGGTACCAAATTAGAAGCAGAACCTCAAAGGTAATCATCTCTGGATTATTACCTACACCACGTGCAAACTGGCATTGGGAAAATAGAATTAGAAAGATAGTTGCCGCATTTCCAGAAGGATATGGAGGCATTGGAGAGGGTGCAGAGGAGGTTTACCAGGATGCTGCCTGGTCTGGAGGTTATTAGCCATGAGGAGAGGTTGGAGAAACTCGGATTGTTCTCACTAGAGCGAGGGAGATTGAGAGGCGACTTGTTCATGTGCTGTACTTTTCATTGTTCTTTGAATGCATGGCACAAAGACTGATGTGGGAGAAGTGGGTTCTGGTTTGTGGGGCATAGGCATCAGTACTGGGGAAAGTGGGGGCTGTACTGCTGGGTTAGCTTACACCTGAATCGTGCTGGGATGAGTGTCCTCGCAATTCGCATAACTAGGGAACTAGAGAGGGCTTTAAACTAAACAAGAGGGGTGAGGGATCAAGCTTGGGTAGTTTATCAATTCAAGGTGTAGAATCAAGACAGGAGAGAAAAATACTAATGTGAGAAATCAGGGTCAGAGAATGGCAGGAAGGGACAGACAAAAAAACCTAAGAATATATCAACAGTTGACTAGATGTTACAAAGGTAACAAAAAGATAAAACTGAAGGCTCTCTATCTGAATGCATGTAGCATTCATAACAATGCAAATGAATTGATGGCTCACATTGAAATAGATAAATATGATCTGATAGGATGACATAATTGGGCCCTTAATATTAAGGGGTACATGACATTCAAGAAGAATAGGAAGCTGCCTAAAGGTGGTGTGGCTAGCTCTGTTAATCAAAGAGGGCATTGGTGCAATAGTTAGAGATGACCTTGGCTTAGGAGATCAGGATGTAGAATCGGTTTGGGTGGAGATGAGGAATAGTAGGGGACAAAGTCATTAGTGGGAAGTGGTCTACAGGCCCCTCTAACAGTAGCCAGTGTAGGACAAAGTATTCAAGAGAAAAAGTTGTGTGCTTGTGATAAAGAGACAGCAATAATCATGGGTGATTTTAATCTGCACATAAACTGGAAAAACAGATTGGCAGTAGTAGCTGCCACTGGATGAGGAGTTCTTACAATGCTTTTGAGATAGTTTCTTAGAGCAGGACCTTCTGGAACCAACCAGAGAGCCGGTTATATTATACTTGGTATTATGTAACGCGACAGGATTAATTAATGACTGGGAGTAAAGGCACCCCTAGGTAGCAGCAACCGTAATATGATTGAATTTTACACACAGTTTGAAAGGGAGAAGACTGGATCTAAGACTAGTATCTTAAACTTAAATAAGGGCCACTATGTGGGGATGAAAGCTGAGCTAGCTGAAGTGAACTGGGAAACTAGGCTAGAGGATAGAGCAATAGAGAAATAGTGGCAGACATTTAAGGGGATATTTCAGAGTATTCAGAATAAGTGCATTCCTATTATAAATAAAAATTCTAAGGGGCGGACCCACCACCCGTGGTCAACTAAAGATGTTAAGCAAAGCATCAAGCTTAAGGAAAAAGCATACAACCTCGCAGAGATGAGTGGCAGGACTGATGATTGGACAGAATATAAAGAATGGTAGAGAATGAATATAAGATTAATCAGAAGAAAGAAATTAGGGTATGAGAGGAAGCTAGCTAGAAATGTAAAAACAGGTAGCAAGGTACAGGTATTTAAAAAGGAAAAGATTAAGTAAAGCAAGTGTTGATCTTCTAGAGAGTGACAGTTGGGAGTTAACAGTAGATAATAAGGAAATGGCAGAAGAAATGAACAAATATTTTGCTTCTATGTTCACTATAGAGGATACAAAAAACATTCCAGTAATAGCTGCAAATCAGGAGGTGAAAGGGAGAGAGGAACTTGGTGAAATTGAAATCACTGGGGAAATGATACTGAGCAAATTGATGGAGTTGCAGACAGGCAAGTCTCCGGGTCCCCATAACAAAAAGGTATAATCTTAAAATTAGAGCCAGGTAGTTCAGGAATGATGTCAGGAAGCACTTTTTCACACAAAGGGGTAATGGAAATCTGGAACTCTGTCCTCAAAAAAGCTGTGGATGCTGAAGTTTCCATGTCTGAGATCACTGGCAAATGTATTGGCAAGTTTGTCAGCATGTCTGATAAATTGGACAAGTACTCAGTGTTTTTCCCAGGTGGGGCATAGCACCGTGACAATTAAACCATCACAGTGTTTGTTTCATTAGATAGTATTGGATTGATGAGACAGTAATGTAGTCCTGATGCAATTCTTTAAATATGCAATTATAAAAATAACAAGAGCATTTAAAGCTTCAATTCGCTCTGCAGAACATTAAGATATAACTTTTAGAAAAGGGCGGCTGAAAACTGTCAGTCTTCTCGCCCCCACATTTCACAATCCTCTTGTCAAGCTCCCTCCCCATCTGTTCCATCACTGCCCACCTCCATAAACCCACCTTTTCAATCACCTTCCTTGCCTACCTCTTCTTGCTTTGGGTTCAAGCCCCCCTCCATAAGCAAGCTTGGAGAGGATTGCTGCTCTAAAGGTCCTGTATCAGTTCGCTTAGAAGTGCCTTTGAATCCAAGTGTTTTCTCCTGTTTTTGTATTTATTGAATCTTCTTACACTTTTTGTATTCAGGATGGACGCTCCCAGGCACAGTCAAACCTCAGCTTCCTGGCCATCCTCACAAACCCCTGTGCAGAGCTGACAACGCTGAAAGTCAAAGCCATTCCAGAGAAGCTGCCTCACATCCTCAATCTCATCCGTATCATCTGGGTCAATTCAAAGTTCTACAACACCAGGGATCGCATCACTGCTCTCTTCCGCAAAGTGAGTAAAATCAGAGCTGAGCATGTGGTGGGCCAAGGCTCGATGGGTAACGCTCTCGCCTCTTGAGTCAGAAGGTCGTAAGTTGAAACTCCACTTCAGAGACTTGAGCAGAAAAATAATGGGAAATTTCAAAACTGAGAGTGACAGATGTTGTTGGGCAAGAAGATTGAGGGCTACGGAACACAGGCAAGTAAATGGAGTTAAGATACAGATCAGCCACGATCTAAGTGAATGGCGGAGCAGGCTCGAGGGACTGAATGGCCTCCTGTTCCTGTCTTCCAAATAACCTTCCTGTTGCAGCCCTGCTTAAAATCAAGACCAATTTATTCCCAATGGTTAACTCATTCCCAGTGCCTTCATGATCTTTACATCATTCATTCAGGCAAATGCACATGAGGTACAGGGGAATTTGATGAGTTGGATTCAAAATTGGCTTTCTTGTAGGAGACAGAGGGTGATGACAGAAGGATGCTTTAATGACTGGAAGTCAGTGTCCAGTGGGGTACCACAGTGATCTGTGCTGGGTCCTCTATTATTCGCCATTTATATAAATGACATAGATGTGAGGGGTAGGATTAGTAAGTTTGCGGATGACACAAAGCTTGGCTGGGTGATTAACAGTGAGGTTGAGTGTCTTGGGCTCCAGGAAGATTTGGATGGGATGGTCAAATGAGCAGATAAGTGGCAGATGGAATTTAGCCCTGAAAAGTGTGAGGTGATACACTTTGGAAGGTATAATTTGTCAAGGAAGTATTCAATGAATGGCATGACACTAGGAAGTTCTGAGGAACAAAGAGACCTTGGTGTGTGTGTCCATAGATCCCTGAAGGCAGAGGGGCATGTTAGTGGGGTGTGAAAAAGGCACATGGGACACTTGCCTTCATCAATCGAGGCACAGATTACAAAAGTAGGGAGGTCATGTTGGAGTTGTATAGAACCTTGGTGAGGCCACAGCTGGAGTACTGTGTGCAGTTCTGGTCACCACATTATAGGAAGGATGTGATTGCACTGGAGGGGGTGCAGAGGAGATTCACCAGGATGTTGCCTGGGATGAAACATTTAAGGTATGAAGAGAGGTTGGATAGATTTGGGTTGTCTTCATTGGAGCAGAGGAGACTGAGGGGCGACCTGATCAAGGTGTACGAGATTGAGGGGCATGGACAGGGTTGATAGCGAGCAGCTGTTCCCCTTATTTCAAGGGTCAGTCACGAGGGGACATAAGTTCAAGGTGAGGGGCAGAAGATTTAGGGGGAATGTGAGGAAAACCTTTTTTACCCAGAGGGTGGTGACGGTCTGGAATGCGCTGCCTGAGAAGGTGGTGGAGGCGGGTTGCCTCACAGCCTTTAAAAAAGTACCTGGATAAGCACTTGGCATGTCATAACATTCAAGGCTATGGGCCAAGTGCTGGTAAATGGGATTAGGGAGGTAGGTGAGGTGTTTCTCACATGTCGGTGCAGACTCGATGGGCCGAAGGGCCTCTTCTGCACTGTGCGATTCTGTGATTCTCTCCTCTGGCCTGAGATCCTGGAGCTTTTGGAACAGTGGCTCCCTTGTTACTGCTCCTTTATTTACCCCAGCTCGGCTGCTGGCTCATGCTAATGGATGAGCCTAAGTTGCTGAATTGAACGGAGATATGGTGCCTGGTTTTGAATGGGCCATTGAAACACCACCTATAGACTGCAGGGCTTCAATGCTGCAGGTTGTACAGACAGTTTGATAGTCCCTTGGAGTCTTGCTCGTAAACATGAGCAGTGGAAATGCTCAACAGATCAGGCAGCATTCATGCTGAGAGAAACAGAGTTAACCGAGTACAGTTTCAGGCTGATGACCTTTCATCAGAACTGGAAAAAGTTAGCGATGTAACAGGTTTTAACCAGTTAGAGGCTGAGATGATGGGGTAGAGGGAAGGGAGAACAAAGAGGAAGGGGCGGTAAGGTGTAAGGCCGGAGGTGAGATTAGGGCTGGTGGTGCAAGGCAAAAACAGGTGGTAATGGGGCAAGGAACAAAACATGGTCCAGAGGAGCTGAAACTGACCGAATGAGAATCATTGCTAACTAAGAAATCCTGGGAGCAGTGGCTACAACCTGAAACCACCATTGGCTCCTCTCCAACTGGCAAGGGAGATTAATTAAACCAGAGGACATTTTGTGAAACACCCCCTTCCACCGCTACGCGTTTAAGGTTTGAGTTTTGCTCGGTTACCTTTGGGGATGAGACAGACTTTTCACAAATCCTGGAATGACCCTTGTTTAATTCTCCACCCTCGTGAAAGTAAATACATTGAAGAGGGGCCATGGTGGAGTCAGTTTTAAACGGTTGATTGAAAAATACAGGAGTTGTGTACCATCTGGGCATTTGCTGTTCCATATCTGTTTGTATGCTTCAATAATTCAGTGTTACTCATGCTGTACACATTTCTAAAGCTGCGGTTTCTTGAAATGTTACTCGTCAGATATGAGAGAACAAACAATGAATACTTTTGTCTGAAATTATTCTCTCTGCTCGAATGGAGGTTCAAAGCCTCTTGTCTGTAACGGCCTAATATCTCCAAAATAACAGAGAGGGGAACGTTGGAACACATTAAGCCTTTGTATGCTAATTGAAGAGCCAAATTTCAGGGTGCTGTTAGAAGTACTAAGTTAATTAGTTACAAAAGTTAAAGTACCAGATTGTGTAAATAAATTATGTAAATAAAGTATGCGAAGGAATTATGCATGATATGGAAATAGGTTGTGTAAATTTTAAATGGTAATTTAGTTCAATAAATAATGCAGTGAGTATGATTATCCTGGCTATGCGCTCTTTAGTTTAAATGAGATTAGTTTTGCATTACTTTGTGCTAATTAGCACCTAGGCATAATGGTTCAAAATACTCCATGCAATGAATTACCTTTTGGAGTGCAGTGACTGTGGCGGTGTTGCCTCCCACAATCTTGTTGTTTATATTCTGACCACAAACTAGAAAACAAACTTGCTGTACCCGCCTGCCATCCGGTCTCTTTTTCAGCTGAGTAACGAGATAATCCGTTTGTGCTCCAGAGAGATCTCATTGGACAGGATATTTGACGGTCACATCAAAATGAGTAAGGCTACTCTCCACGACTGCATCGAGTGTTGCCAAGCCTGGAAGATGCACTTTGCCCGCGCAGCCTCCATTCACACCAGGTGAGGTCTGGTCACATCCTCTGCTCAGTTGAAGTATGGATCCATGCTGCTGTCCCAGGGTTTAAACAGTTTGCTACCTCAGATTGTTGGGTGTGGAGTGATGGGAGGAGGGGGTGGGCGGGGGGGTGGTTTAGCAATTTAGGATTTCATTGGCCTATAACCCTCCGGGTAGGGTAGGAGGAAAACTAGGCAATCCTACTCCAGGTGCATGTGTGTGTCCGTGTGTGTATCCATATATGTATGTGCGAGTGATGGTGTGCATCATCATAAGAAAGATCATAAGAATTTGGAGTAGGAGTAGGCTCGGGCCTGCTCCTCCATTCAATAATGTGTGATCTGATTATGCTCTCAACTCCACATTCCTGTCTGCATCCTTAATCCTTGACTCCCTTGTCAATCAATGGTCTGTGTTGTATGTGTGTGAGTGTTTTTTTAAATTCATTCATGGGACGTGGGTGTCGCTGTCTGGGCCAGCATTTATTGCCCATCCCTAATTGCACGTGTTCAGAAGGCAGTTAAGAGTCAACCACATTGCACTAGGCCTGGAGTCACATGTAGGCCAGACCAGGTAAGGACAGCAGATTTCCTCCCCTAAAGGGCATTAGTGAACCTGATGGGTTTTTACAACAATAGACAATGGTTTCATGATCATCATCAGACTTTTAATTCCAGAGTTTTATTGAAATCAAATTCCACCATCTGCCATGGCGGGATTTGAACCTGGGTCCCCAGAGCATTAGCCTGGGTCTCTAGAATACTAGTCCAGTGACAATGCCACTCACTGCCTCCCCTGTGTATGTGCGCTGGATGAAAGTATTATGGGCCTCAGTCATAATGTCAGTTGTGGTTGAATCATGGATGCAGTAATACGTTGGTTAGTGTTTCTGGATTAGTAACCCGGAACTGGTGAGTTTAAATCCCAGCCTGGCAAGCAGTGAAATTAAAACCCCATGAATCTGACATATTGTGAGCTGGCACCAGGTAAAATGACCATGAAAGTTGCTAGATTGTCATCAACCTCCTTCAGGAAAGGGAAGCTGCCACCCTTACCCAGCCTGCCCTGGGCCTCCAATCCACACTCAGTGATTGACTCTTTAACGTGTTCCACAGTGACCTACAAACAACCCCGTGCTAGCAGGCCCAGTGCCGCTTTCTTGGGTCAATAATTACCAGAGTCATTCGCATTGGGAAAATAACTTCCAAGGAACAAAGCGAGTTTGATCTCATACATGAGGCACCAGTGGAACTGTACTGCAGCACGGTCCTCCACTTCCAGGAGGGGATTGGCGCAAGGTTTAGGCTGGAAGTTTCAGGGCAAGGAAAAGTTATATTTGTGTATCTGAGATGTGCTCTTCCCTTCTGGTGACAGGTTTTCAAACATTCCCTGGATCTTAGACAACACAAGCGTCTTTGCTCAAGTGGATGCCTTTATACAGCGATGCAGGGACCTGCTTGAGGTACGCTAGCAAAAACAATTTAATATTCAACCACAGGGAGATTATAATAAAATAAACAAAAGCCAAATACTGCAGTTGCTGGAACTCTGAAAGATAGTCAGAAATGCTGGGAAGCTGTCAACAGGCCAGACAGGACCTATGGGGAGAGAGAGTTAATGTCCCAGCTCAATGACCTTTCATCAGAACTGTAAGAAGTTTAAAATTTAGTCCAGAAGCAAGAACAGTGCTAGGATTCAGGGGGCACATTCCCCATTATTCTTCCTTCCTTCCCACCCTTTTCCCTGTTTTTCTGCTGGAACTGCCTTCTCCTTTGTTCTATCTCATCATAATTGCCAAGTACCTCCTGTGTGACACAAAAGTAGCCAGCACTTGACGGGCCAATTTCTGACATAGGGAATGCACTGGACTTCAGTTTATTTTGTGCTAGAGGCTGGACTAGGCTGGAGACACAAGGAACAGGATTGCATTGAATCAGATGGTTGAGGCCTAGGATTGCACTGGGCCAGGGACATATGGAGATCAGCCATGGATCAGTGTATAGCCCTCTTGCCTTAGAGGTAGAAGAATTCAGTTCTTGTTCCAAAAGCTTGAGCTCATAGTCCAGGCTTGACTTTCCCAGTGACAGTGCAGCACTCCTTCAATACTGTCAGAGGGTCAGTACTGAGGGAGTGCTGCACTGTCAGAAGGTCAGTACTGAGAGAGTGCTGCACTGTCAGAGGGTCAGTACTGAGGGAGTGCTGCACTGTCAGAGGGTCAGTACTGAGGGAGTGCTGCACTGTCAGAGGGTCAGTACTGAGGGAGTGCTGCACTGTCAGAGGGTCAGTACTGAGGGAACACTGCACTGTCGGAGGGTCAGTACTGAGAGAGTGCTGCATTGTCGGAGGATCAATACCGAGGGAGTGCTGCACTGTCAGAGGGGCAGTACTGAGGGAGTGCCGCATTGTCGGAGGGGCAGTATTAAAGGTGTGCTGCATTGTTGGAGAGGCCATCTTTCAGATGAAACCTTAAATCAAGATCCGGTCTTCCCCTTCAGGCAGACGTAACACCCATGCAAGTGTTCTAAATAAGAGTAGGAGAGTTATCCCCCATGTTCTGACCAATATTTTACACTGAATCAGTAACATTTAAAAACAGATAGCCTGCTGACGTAACTTGATCCTGTTTGTGGGAGCTTGCTGTGTTCAAATTGACTGCTGTGTTTCCGACATTACAACAAAGATCAACCTTTATGGGCTGTGAAGTGCCTTGGGATGTCCTAAAGTCATGAAAGGCGCTAGAAGAATGCACACCTTCCTATTTTTTCCTTTCAGTGAGAGATTAATGGCTGTGATAAAGCATGGCCAAGGGAGAGTGAAAATTCCCTTGAGTTGCTGACAGCCTCAGGGTTGGTTTGTGAAAACCTGGTGTTAATCAATCATTTCTCCTGCAATTGCGTAAAATGCTGCTGTTTCCTCCATCAATCTGCCCAGGTGTGTGACTGCCAGGAGTTCTTTGCCCGATGGGAAGATGGCGAGCAGATACCACTGCCCTGTTTTGGGGGACATCGCGGTCCTGATATAACGCGGAGCCTCCTGGAGATTGAAGCCACCTTTGATAAAAACCTACAAATGCTAAAAGTCATGAAAAATGAAATCCTGGATGTAAAGAATACATTCTGGCACGATGAGTACAGCAGGTCAGTTTTATTGACCCTGGCAAGATTGCTTTGGGAGCACATTACCCAGTGTCAAACTTATTAGACAGTGTAGGAGCAGGAGGGGCCCATTGAGACTACTTGGCTGTTTTGTTAGCCATGGTAGTTCATATCCTTTCCACCCCAATCCCATGCCTTTTCTCCATAGATGCCTGCTGTGGCTCAGTGGATAGCACTCTCTCACTTCTGTATCAGGTGGTGTGTTCAAGTCCCACTCCAGAGATTAGAGCACATAATCCAGGCTGACACTTGCAGTGCTATGGTCCTGAGGGAATGGTGCACCATTCAAGGGGCGGTGCTGAGGGAGTGCCGCACTGTCGGAGGTGCCTCTCTTGGATGAGATGGGAAACCAGATGCCGTTCTGCCCTCTCAGCTGGACGTTAATCACAGTATCGCAGAATCAGTGCAGAACGAGGCTATTTGGCCCATCGAGTCTGCACTGGCTCTCTGAAAGAGCATTCCACCTAGGCCCACTCCCCTGCCTTAACCCCGTAACATTGCACATTCTCTCTTTTCAGGTAGAAATCTTATTCCCTTTTGAATACCTTGATTGAACCTGCCTCAAACACCCTTTTGGGAAGTTTGTTCCAGACTCCAAATACCTTCTGGATGAAAAGATTTTTTCCTCAAATCACATTTACTTATTTTGCCAATTATTTTGAATCTGTGCCTGCTAGTTCTTGATGTTCTCTTGAATGGGAACAGTTTCTCACTATTTACTCTGTCCATACCCCTCAAGATCTTGAAACCTCTTTCAAATCTCCTCTCAGCCTCTTTTCTCCAAGGAAAACAGCCCCAACCTCTCCAATCTATCCTCATGGCTACAGTTCTTCATCCCGGGAATCATTCCTGTGAATTTCCTCTGTACTCTCTCCAATGCCTTCACATCCTTCCTCAGTATGGTGCCCAGAACTAGACCACAGCACTCCAGATTAAAGATTGCACTGCCACTATTTGAACAGGAGCAGCGGCGGTGGGGCGGGTGGAGAGGGTGTGGTGGGGTTGGGGGTGGGGAGCAGGGGGCAGAGGCAGTGAAGTGTCCTCTGGCCAATATTTATCCCTCAATCAACATCACTAAAAAATAGAGTATCTGGATCATTATCATTTTTTGCTGTTGTGTGGGATCTTGCTGTGCACAAAATGACTGCCACGTTTCCCACATTACAACACTGAGTACACTTCAAATGTACTTCATTGGCTCTAAAGTGCTTTGAAACATTGAGGTGGTGAAAGGTGCTATAGAAATGCAAGTCTTTCTTGGACCAACAGTGTTGCCTGACCATTTTCTCCTCTGGATCACTTTCTCAGGCCTGTGTAGAGGAAGCTTTGCAATGGTATCCCAAATGCTAGCAAGGCAGCCCACAGCCTGCCAACAATCCACTCCCTTCACCATAGGCAGTATTCTCCTGGATTTATTTGTGCTACCCTGGGCCTTTAGAGAGAATGCTGAGCTTACAGCATCCCACTGTCTTCCCTTTCTGTTCAGGTTCCGTTCAGCAATCAAAGATCTGGAAGTCATGACGCAGAACCTGATCTCGTCCTCGTTTGAAACCATGACTACTGTGCAGCAAGGGGTGGAGTTCTTGGACGTATTCCAGCGCCTTTCAAACCGTGAGGTACAGTACCTGCAATGTCTGAATCTGAGCAACCCAGGTTTAATATTGTACATACAACTGAAAGAAACTGCATGTCACCTACATGGAAGGCCCCGAATTTGGATCAGGATGAGGCACAGGCCAGAGGAGAGCTTCTCCCTTGGAGTTTAAAAGAAGGAGAAGTGATCTGATTGAAAGATATAAGATTTTGAGAGAGCTTGACAGGGTAGATACTGAGAGGTTGTTTCCACCGTGGCTGGAGAGCCTAGGGTAGGGGGTGTTACAATCTCAGGATATGACATTTGTTATTTCAAACTGAGATGAGAAATCCCTTCACTCTGTTTTGAATCGATGGAATTGTATTTCTCAGATGGCTTTGAATGCTCAGTTATTGACTATATTCAAGACTGATTTTTATTTTATTCAATCGTGGAATGTAGGTGTTGCTGGCTAGGCCAGAATTTATTGTCCACCCCTAATTGCCCCTTGAGAAGGTGGTGATGAGCTGCCTTCTTGAACCGCTGCAGTCCATGTGGTGTAGGTACACCCACAGCGCTGTTACGGAGGGAGTTCCAGGATTTTGACCCAGCGATAGTGAAGGAACGGTAATATATTTCCAAGTCAGGATGGTGAGTGACTTGGAGTGGAACTTCCAGGTGGTGGTGTTCACATCTATCTGCTGCCCTTGTCCTTCTAGGTCATAGAGATTGTGGGTTTGGAAAGTGCTGTCTAAGGAACCTTGGTGAATTCCTGCAGTGCATCTTGTAGATGGTACACACACTGCTACTGTGCGTTGGTGGTGGAGGGAATGAATGTTTATGATGGTGGATGGGGTTCCAATCAAGTGGGCTGCTTTGTCCTGGATCCTGTTGAGCTTCCCGAGATTAGAAGATTTTTGGACACTAAGGAAATCGAGGGCTATGGGGATAGGATGCGAAAGTGGAGTTGAGGTGGTGTATTAGCCATAATCTTACTGAATGACAGAGCATGTTGGAGGGGCTGAATGGCCTATTCCAGCTCCTATTTCTTATATAAGGGCCCTCTTAACATGATCTATCATTCCCTCAATAGAACTATTGTCCTTGAATAATCTTCTGCTCTGTGCAGTGAAGTGTCTATCTTCCAATTCGAGGTGAGAGCATTATAATCAAGAGTGCTCTTTTTATGTGGAATTGCAAGAGGGGTGGAGCTGTATCTCACCCCTCTCCCTGTGCCAAAGCAGTTAGAAGTGAGGAGCTTGGCCCTGTCAGCAGGAAGTCAGTGTCTAACACTGGGCTGCAGTAAAAAGCAGATCATTCTGTTCTTCACAGACCATCAAACGGACCATTGACAAAAAGACAGTGGAAGTCTACATACTGTTCAACGAGGAGCTGTCGTGGGTGAACAAAGACCTGAATAGGAAGGCCATACACCTGGCCCCACAGATGCCACGGTTTGCTGGCCAGGCACACTGGGGCCGCTCCCTTCGGCGTCGTATCGATAGATCCATGCAGGTAAGCTGAATATTTCCAAATGTCAACCAATTTATAGCAGCTGATTGCTGGGTTGTGAAAATGTAAACACCTCTAAACTGTGGAAGCAAAGTGTGGGCAGGTGATAAAACGTCACACCAACTCCCACCCACCTCCTCCACAGTCACAGCCTTGTGCCTCCCCACTAGGTTATCAACGTATCCTGTCATATCCAGCGTACAGCTGGAGATATACCTGCTGGAGGTATACCTGCTCAGTATCACTCATATCCAGTGTACAGCTGGAGGTATAGCTGCTCAGTATCAGTAGTATCCAGCGTACAGCTAGAGATATACCTGCTGGAGGTATACCTGCTCAGTATCACTCATATCCAGTGTACAGCTGGAGGTATAGCTGCTCAGTATCAGTAGTATCCAGTGTACAGCTGGAGGTATAGCTGCTCAGTATCAGTAGTATCCAGCGTACACCTGGAGGTATAGCTGCTGGACGTATAGCTGCTCAGTATCAGTAGTATCCAGCATACAGCTGAAGATATACCTGCTGGAGGTATACCTGCTCAGTATCACTCATATCCAGTGTACAGCTGGAGGTATAGCTGCTCAGTATCAGTAGTATCCAGTGTACAGCTGGAGGTATACCTGCTCAGTATCAGTCATATCCAGTGTACAGCTGGAGATATACCTGCTGGAGGTATACCTGCTCAGTATCAGTCATATCCAGTGTACAGCTGGAGATATACCTGCTGGAGGTATACCTGCTCAGTATCAGTAGTATCCAGCATACAGCTGGAGGTATACCTGCTGGAGGTATACCTGCTCAGTATCACTCATATCCAGCATACAGTTGGAGGTATACCTGTTCAGCATCAGTAGTATCCAGCATATAGCTGGAGATATACCTGCTGGAGGTATATCTGCTTAGTATCAGTCATATCCAGCATACAGCTGGAGGTATACCTGCTGGAGGTATACCTGCTCAATGTCAGTCATATCCAGCATACAGCTGGAGGTATACCTGCTCAGTATCAGTAGTATCCAGGGTACAGCTGAGGTATACCTGCTCAGTATCAGTCATATCCAGCACACAGCTGGAGGTATACCTGCTTAGTATCATAGTATCCAGCATACAGCTAGAGATATACCTGCTGGAGGTATACCTGCTCAGTATCAGTAGTATCCAGCATACAGCTGGAGGTATACCTGCTGGAGGTACACCTGCTCAGTATCAGTCATATCCAGCACACAGCTGGAGGTATACCTGCTTAGTATCATAGTATCCAGCATACAGCTAGAGATATACCTGCTGGAGGTATACCTGCTCAGTATCAGTAGTATCCAGCATACAGCTGGAGGTATACCTGCTGGAGGTACACCTGCTCAGTATCAGTAGTATCCAGCATACAGTTGGAGGTATAGCTGCTCAATATCAGTAGTATCCAGTGTACAGCTGGAGGTATAGCTGCTCAGTATCAGTAGTATCCAGCGTGCACCTGGAGGTATAGCTGCTCAGTATCAGTAGTATCCAGTGTACAGCTAGAGATATACCTGCTGGAGGTATAGCTGCTCAGTATCAGTAGTATCCAGCATATAGCTGGAGGTATAGCTGCTCAATATCAGTAGTATCCAGCGTACAGCTGGAGATATACCTGCTGGAGGTATAGCTGCTCAGTATCAGTAGTATCCAGCATACAGCTGGAGATATACCTGCTGGAGGTATACCTGCTTAGTATCAGTAGTATCCAGCATACAGCTGGAGGTATACCTGCTGGAGGTATACCTGCTCAGTATCAGTAGTATCCAGCATACAGCTGGAGATATACCTGCTGGAGGTACACCTGCTCAGTATCAGTAGTATCCAGCATACAGTTGGAGGTATAGCTGCTCAATATCAGTAGTATCCAGTGTACAGCTGGAGGTATAGCTGCTCAGTATCAGTAGTATCCAGCGTACACCTGGAGGTATAGCTGCTCAGTATCAGTAGTATCCAGTGTACAGCTAGAGATATACCTGCTGGAGGTATAGCTGCTCAGTATCAGTAGTATCCAGCATATAGCTGGAGGTATAGCTGCTCAATATCAGTAGTATCCAGCGTACAGCTGGAGATATACCTGCTGGAGGTATAGCTGCTCAATATCAGTAGTATCCAGCGTACAGCTGGAGATATACCTGCTGGAGGTATACCTGCTTAGTATCAGTAGTATCCAGCATACAGCTGGAGGTATACCTGCTGGAGGTATACCTGCTCAGTATCAGTAGTATCCAGCATACAGCTGGAGATATACCTGCTGGAGGTATACCTGTTCAGTATCACTCATATCCAGTGTACAGCTGGAGCCCTCTTAACACAGCAGGTCAGAATGATTCTGTCAAATGATGACACATTTTTGCGTGACCTAATTGGCCTGTACGACACCTGATCTTGGAACGTTTAGTATTGGATAATACTTCCTTGAGCACAAGAAGACTAAGGGATGATCTAATCCCAGTATTTAAGATGATTAACAGATTTGACTGGATCAGCATAGAAAAACTATTTCCTCTGATGGCAGGAGTCTAGAACAAGGCGACAGAACCTTAAAATTAGAGCCAAGACATTCAGGGGTCATGTTACCCTTCACATAAGGGGTGAGATGAAGTGGGGTGGGGGGGGGTGGGGGTGAGAACAGTGGAATTGTTCATCAAACTTACTTGTAAATGGATTTTGAGTCCTTCTCAATCCAGTTTCTCCTGTTAATCACTTTCAACCCAGGTCTTACGCCTGTGATTAACAGGAGTTATTATCCTGGAGTAAATTTCTGGGCAAGTTCAGAACATCTGGCCCAAGTCTACACTGGCGAGGTCAGCATCGGAGGAATCCAAACAGGGGTCCCAGTCGTGTATCTCTGCCCATCAGAAGCTTGAGGTTTACACACCATAACTTATACTGAGTCCCATTGCTCAATAGCGTCAAACATTTGAACATAAACCCCGCTATTTCCATCAGAAGATGCGGGCCATTATTTTTAAGAAAACTGCATGCTATTTCTGCATTCAGTTCGTCTGTTGACAACACAAATGATTCAACTGCCAATTAATGGACATGGCTATACTGCTGTGTGGGCTAAAGTGCACTTCAAAGGCAAAGAAATTAACACAGTGTGGTTGTTCCGGAAGTTCAAGCATTCAGGAGGAGTCGGAACTGGTAGTTACACAGTTGTTTGATGCCATCTGCCATTATATATATTAAAAATACAAATGAAAAGGGAAAATTCTTGGACAAGTACCAAAGAGCCAATTCCTGAGAGTGGGGGGGGTGGTGGTGGGGTGCAGGGGATGTGTGGAGGAACAAGGGCTTCTTAATTGCTGGGGAGATAGCAGCATGGCGGGAATGTCACTGGGTTAGTAATCCAGAGGCCCAGGCTAGCGCTGTGGGGATACGGGTTCAAATCCCACTGGAATTGAAAGCTCGCCTCAGTAATGGTTAACCATGAATTTAGCATTGATTGATGTGAAAAAAAACCATCTGATTCACTTAGGGAAAGAAAGGAAATGTGCTGCCCTTACCTAGTCAGGCCTATATGTGACTCCAGAAGCGCAGCAATCTGGTTGACTCTTAACTGCCCTCCAGAGCAATTAGGGATGGGCAGTAAATGATGACTTTGCCAGCAATCCCATGAACGAATTAAAAAAAAATCTCTGTTTCACAACTCAGCTTCTGACACAATCCACCTTCCTGCCCAAAATTGGACTGGGCGAAGAGGCATTGGGATTCTGCCAGACGCTGGAGCAGTCTCTGGACGAATTTGTACGCAAGATCTTCACAGACTGGACGGTCAATATAGATCGAGAGAGCATAAAGCGGCTGGAGAGACCCCTGATGATCCGTAACCCTGAGGATCGGGGCAAGCTCAGCGTAAACTTCGACATGTGAGTTTACAAAACTTCAAATCAGGGGGAAAAAAAATTGCTGGCAGTTGCTGGATAAGATTAGAATCAAATTAATAGACCCTAAGACTCATAAGACATAGGAGCAGAAATTAGGCCATTCGGCCTATTGAGTCTGCTCTGCCATTCAATCATGGCTGATAAGTTTCTCAACCCCATTCTCCCGCCTTCTTCCCGTAACCTTTGATCCCCTTACCAGTCAAGAACCTATCTATCTATCTATCTAATAATGTAGTAGGTGCTGGGTACGTCACTGAACAGCAGTGTAAGTCAGCGCTGTCAATACAGGCTGCACCCCAAGTGTGTGGGCTTGTGCCTGAAATACACTTTCATGACAAAAGCCACAACAATGGCTAAAAGTGGAAAACTGCATCTGCCAAATGTTCCACAGTGAATAGCCTAGTGATATTAATATCCATCTCTTTTCCCCTCTTTTTACTTTGTCTTCCTCGTCTCCCTCCCTCTTTCTCAATCTTTCTTGTCTCTCCTCCCTCCCTCTTTCTCTATTTCCTTCTTCGCAGACTGTCTTACAGAGATTTGCTGGTGTTTTGTCTTGCCTTCCAGCACTGTAATGAAGAGAGCAGGGCTATTTCCAGCACTCTTAGTGCTCTCTGTTAAAGTTGTGAGTCCTCCTCAGTTGCAGTTCTCTTACAACCAATCCACTGCTGAAATGAGAGAGCAAGAGGCCTCAATCTTTCCCGTGTCACTGAGGAAATGCAGAACTGGAAGGTCTGTGTTAAAGCGTGTGAAAGACATGAATGATTAGAAAAACCTGCATAACTAGAACCACTTTCTAAACCCGAATTTAATAAGCTAAAACAGACAAACAATCAATGAGCTGGCACAAACATGTTTCACAACAACTTAGTTGCATTGTGCATTCAAGCTAATAAAGCCTTCCAAAGCATTTCACACACAAATTAGCAGGAGTAACTCTCTCAATCTCTAATGAGCCTCCTCTAAATCCATCTTTTTGGTCATGTATTTGCTTGTTGTGGTCAATTCAATTGTTATAAACCAGAAAGTCAGCCGGTGAAGGTTAGATCTGGAGCCAATCTTTATATTCTTTTACAAACATTTATTTGTAGGGAGTGACCCTGAAAGTGCACACCTCCTAGCCCTGCCGCCACAGCTTCAGGCTGGGGTTTTCCAGCCCTGCCCGCCACTGGGGTCAACCGGTCCTGCCGAAAGTAAATGAACTTTTGGCTGGGCCGCCAAATCTCCCATTGTGGGTCTCCCCATGTCAGGGCTGGAAAGTCCCAGCCTCAGTCTCTGTAACTCTTGAGTCCAACCAAATAAACTAAATTAACAAATTCAGGGATAAAGTAAAAAGCAGCCCCTTAAAGGGAAACTGCAAAAACAAAGACAAAATTTAAAGGAAACTTGTCAAGGAGCACAAGTGAATCCCCAGTTCATGTCCACCACCTGCATTCAATTAAATATAATTAATTTGCAATTAACCCCAATAACCTCTTGGTATTCATTCCCCCATCCTTGGATGTTCTCTACGCAGAAGGTCTTGTATGTTATTAACGCTACCTGCCTTTTCTCAAATATAACATTGCCACTAGTGCCAACACTGATAGATTGGCAGACGTTATTTGAGAGGGAGTTATACAAATTGTGTTTCTATCTTGCCCCATTTCTCACAGATACCTGTTGGAGTTGTTCGATGAAATCTATTACTGGGAACGCTTGGGTTTTGAGATCCCTCACTATATAATGGAAATCTACCAGCGAAGGGAAGACCTGAGGATGCTACGAGAGAGTGTTCTCTTAGTCGTCCGTGATTACAACAGGTCAGTGCAGGTTGCTGAAGTGTGAGGCTGAGACTGGAGTCATTAACAATGAGTTTCATGGATGTAAGCCCTCCTGCTCTAATCCTTTAGATTCACCACCCTGCCACCCTTTATTCTGTAAATTTCGGAATCCATTTTAGATTCCTTTTGGAACTTATAGTATTCATAGGAAAGTATGGATATAGGGAGAGGGTAGGTCAGTGAAGTTGAGGTAGAAGATCAGCCACTGTTTTATGAAATAATGGAGCAGGCTTGAGGAAGAGTATGACCTACTCCTCCTATTATGTTCTTCATTGAGTCCAGGAATCTGCTACATTTACTGCCCCTTATCTCTCCCTCAGTACTAACCCTCCGAAAGTGCAGCACTCCCTTAGAACTGACCCTCCCACATTGCGGCGCTGTCTCAGTACTGGCGTTCTGACAGTGCGGCGTCCCTCAGTACTGGCCTTCTGACAGTGCGGTGCTCCCTCAGTACTGGTCCTCTGACAGTGCAGCACTCCCTCAGTACTGATCCTCTGACAGTGCAGCACTCCCTCAGTACTGATCCTCTGACAGTGCAGCACTCCCTCAGTACTGATCCTCTGACAGTGCAGCACTCCCTCAGTACTGATACTCTGACAGTGCAGCGCTCCCTCAGTACTGACCCTCCGACAGTGCGGCACTCCCTCGGTACTGATCCTCCAACAGTGCAGCACTCCCTGAGTACTGACCCTCCGACAGTGCGGCACTCCCTCAGTACTGACCTTCCGACAGTGCGGCACTCCCTCAGTACTGACCCTCTGACAGTGCGGCATTCCCTCAGCACTGACCCTCCGACAGTGCAGTGCCGCCTCAGTCCTGGCGCTGGAAATGTCAACCTGGATTGTGTGCTCAACTCTCTTAAGTATATTGCAACCCATGACCTCTGTTACTGAGGTGAGACTGCTACCCACTGAGCCACTGCTGGCATCGACCTGTTAACACTTCCTTTACTGGGTAGACTCTTGGGTAAGGGGATGAGGAAATGGGAAGATTTTGTGGAATAGAAATCCTAAAGCTGATCAAAATTGGCTGTGTTAATTGCAATTAATTGCAAGCGGTTGGTGGGAATTGGCTGGTGATTCACATGAATCACAACTGATAGACACAAACTGAAACCATGGTTGTTTGGTTAGGAGGTATATGCTTGTAATGTGCAATAAAATACAAGTGTGTAAAGTTTGGGTCCACTGCTATCCTTTACTGCTGACTTGCTGCAGTATAACAAATTACTTGTAATTATAGAATCCTTGATCAGTTAACGAAAGAGCAGCGGAATCTCTTCCGAGACAGAATCAAATTCCTAGACAAGAAAATTGCCCCAGGGCTGTCAAAGCTTCAATGGACGGCCAGAACACTGTCTACTTACTTCATTGATGATTGCCGGATGCAAGCTAGACTGGTACGTAACATGCACTGGAGCATTGGCAGTGAGGTATTAGGTTAACATCCTGTGAGCGGGTAACAGAGCAGGTCTCTCCCATTTCCACCCTTTACAGCATGAATCACCAAACAGCATTACCACTCTTTGTGGGGGTGTGGTGTTGGTGTCTGTGCTGGGCTGGGGTTTGTGGCTGAGCTGGTGCGCATGCATGTTTCAGTACGCAGTCACATACTAACAAGCGATTTCTGCTAATACTTTCAGTTCTGTTAACTGTATGATAATTAGAAGGCATCACCAGGGAATGTGTCACTATTTACAGGGGTCCCTGCAAGTGTGCAAGTATTTACAGGGAGTTCCGAGGAATGTGTCAGTATTTACAGGAGGTCCCCGGGGAGTGTGTCAGTATTTACAGGGGGTCCCCAGGAGTGTGTCAGTATTTACAGGGGGTCCCCGGGAGTGTGTCAGTATTTACTGAGGTCCCCGGGAGTGTGTCAGTATTTACAGGGGGTCCCCAGGAGTGTGTCAGTATTTACAGGGGGTTCCCGGGAGTGTGTCAGTATTTACTGGGGTTCCCGGGAGTGTGTCAGTATTTACAGGGGGTCCCCGGGAATGTGTCAGTATTTACAGGGGCTTCCCGGGAGTGTGTCAGTATTTACAGGGTCTTCCCGGGAGTGTGTCAGTATTTACAGGGGCTTCCCGGGAATGTGTCAGTATTTTCAGGGGCTTCCCGGGAGTGTGTCAGTATTTACAGGGGCTTCCCGGGAGTGTGTCAGTATTTACAGGGGCTTCCCGGGAGTGTGTCAGTATTTACAGGGGCTTCCCGGGAGTGAGTCAGTATTTACAGGGGGTTCCCGGGGAGTGTGTCAGTATTTACAGGGGGTTCCCGGGGAGTGTGTCAGTATTTACAGGGGCTTCCAGGGAGTGTGTCAGTATTTACAGGGGGTCCCCAGGAGTGTGTCAGTATTTACAGGGGGTTCCCGGGAGTGTGTCAGTATTTACTGAGGTCCCCGGGAGTGTGTCAGTATTTACTGGGGTCCCCGGGAGTGTGTCAGTATTTACTGGGGTTCCCGGGAGTGTGTCAGTATTTACAGGGGGTCCCCGGGAATGTGTCAGTATTTACAGGGGCTTCCCGGGAGTGTGTCAGTATTTACAGGGGCTTCCCAGGAGTGTGTCAGTATTTACAGGGGCTTCCCGGTTGTGTGTCAGTATTTACAGGGGCTTCCCGGGAGTGTGTCAGTATTTACAGGGGGTTCCCGGGAGTGTGTCAGTATTTACAGGGGGTTCCCGGGGAGTGTGTCAGTATTTACAGGGGCTTCCCGGGGAGTGTGTCAGTATTTACAGGGGCTTTCCGGGAGTGTGTCAGTATTTACAGGGGCTTCCCGGGAGTGTGTCAGTATTTACAGGGGGTCCCCAGGGAGTGTGTCAGTATTTACAGGGTCTTCCCGGGAGTGTGTCCGTATCTCTGGAAGTGTCAGTATTTATAAGGGGTACCTGGAATGAGGGGAAAGGAATAGAAGGATATGCAGATCAGGTGAGATGAAGAGCAGGTGAGGGAGACTAGTGTGGAGCATAAACAGTGGCACAGAGAAGTTGGGTCAAATGAGCTGTTTCTGTGCTGTAAATTCTGTGTAGGTTAATGTCTACGAAGTCTCATTAATGTGAGAGACCTGTCTGTTCATTCAAGTGGTCTGCATTCCCAAATAGCTGCAGCTGACAATTGATGAGTACAAAGCATCAAGCCTGGCGATCAAACAGTATGCCTGCCAAATGAGTGAAATGCTGCTGGTGCATATTGACAGCAAGCGCACGTACAGTGACAAGGAGTTTAGAGACGCACAGCAGGCACACCAAGAAAAGGTCCAGTCAAAACTCTCAAAAATACACAAGGAGATCGTAACAATCATGCGTCAGACATATCTCGTGTTTAAGAACGACGGATCTGAGGTGAGTTTGGCATCCTTTGTGTTTGTACTATGGTTTTCTGTATCCTTCTGTTCTTTCTCTTCCCTAATTGCTACCCCAAGTTCCACAGTTCTTACC
Organism: Isurus oxyrinchus; assembly: GCA_026770705.1. Lineage (NCBI taxonomy): Eukaryota > Metazoa > Chordata > Chondrichthyes > Lamniformes > Lamnidae > Isurus > Isurus oxyrinchus. Next base: position 4,695,188 of record JANJGN010000033.1, read on the forward strand.
TCTTGGAGACTTGCAGGAAGATATAATTCACACAGGCCAGAACATAACGCCTGGCGGGCGGGTGCGCGCCTGATCCAACCAAGCCTAAAATGATGAGCAATGACGTCAGGACGCTTGCCAATGTCATCGTGCACTTGCGCGATATTTCGGTTAGCGGACGTGCGCGAGAGTTGGCAGCCACCTGCCAACAATTAAAAGGCTTATTAAGGCCATTAACTATCCAATTGATTTAAATTTTTCTGCTGTCCATCCAACCTTACAGTTGACGGGCAGGCGAAAAGGCCAGGCAGCCTTTGCAATTTTGTGAAACCTCATCCACAGGCGGGACGAGGTTTCAATCTGTCATTAAAAAAATTTAAAAAAAAAATTTATCCTAATTGTAATTGCTCATGTAAACAGTCACATGAGGGGGACATTTTTTTTTTACACCTTCAACTTCTTTATTTTTTATTTTGAAAACTGTTCATCTCCCTGAGCCAGCTTTTTAAGTGCGCACCCGCACGCATGTGCGAAGTTCGCGCTCGCCCTCCTCCCCGCACCCCCCACCCCCAAAAAAAGCAGTACTGAGCACTGCAGCACGTGATTCACGTTGGGCAGGCCTTAATTGGCCCGCCAGTGTGAAATCATGGTCTGGCCCCGATCGCTGGCGGGTGTCGGGAACGAGCTCACCTGACGAGGGAAAAATCCTCCCTGTAATGTTATTGGAATTTATTGTAAACAGTGGTGTGTGTATGTGAGAGGGAGAGACTTAATTGGATTAAAGGCAGCTGGTCTGAAGGCTTTGATGTGGTAGAAGGTGAGCTAGGTTTGAAATGTTAAGTAGGTAAACTTCAGTGTCAAGGGAACATTTGCATTTTTTAAATAAACCAGACTAGATTGTTTTCAAAAGAGGGAGTGAAATGTGTCACCTAGCCAGATGAAGTTCAGAAACAGTGTGCTTATTTTTCCCAAAGATTACTGGTAAAACTTAGTGCCAAGAGGGATTTTTATTATCAGAAAGATAAAGTTTAAAGACACAGTGAAACAATGGGAATTTGCATTCAAAGGGGAAATATGTATAAAGGAGTGAAGGCTGTGTGTGAGGTTAGGCATTTTAAGATCTAACAAGTGTGAAACACCTTCAGCCTCCAAGCCTCAAGCTGCTGTTTTCAAAGAACTGAACTTTAGAAAACTCGCTTGGAATTCGACTGGTTCAGGGTATTGTGTGTCACCTTGCATGGCTTATTTAAAATTTGTGTCTTACTGTTGCCTTAATGAAAGTGTAACTGGGAGTCAGATTAAGGAGAGGATTTAGAAGTTATTATAATAGTAATTTGTAGACACATGTAGATGCTTAAAAATCATTTTTCTTGTTAATAAATGTTTAATCTAGTTTTATAAAAGTCTATACTACTGAATTCAAGGCATGCATCTCGAAATTTATACATAGAAACTTAGAAACTATGAGCAGTAGTAGGCCATTCGGCCCTTTGAGCCTGCTCTGCCATTCAATGTAATCATGGCTGATCCTCTGTCTCAAAGCCATGTTCCTGCATTCTCTCTATATACCCCTTGATGCCCCTAATATCCAAAAAATTATCAATTTCTTTCCTGAATATACTCAGTGACCCGGCCACCAAAGCCTTCTGTGGTAGATAATTCCACAGGTTGACCACCCTCTGAGTGAAGAAATTTTTCCTCACCTCAGTCCTAAATGGCCTGCCCCTTATCCTGAGACTGTGGCCCCTGGTTCTAGACTCCCCAACCAGGGGAAACACCCTCCCTGCATCTAGCCTGTCTAGCCCTGTTAGAATTTTTTACGTTTCAATCAAATCTCCTTTCATTCTTCTAAATTCTAGTGAATACAGGCTCAGTCGAACCAATCTCTCCTTGTACAACCGACCTGCTATCCCTGCTATCAGCCTAGTGAACCTTCATGCAATCCCTCTATGGCAAGTATATCCTTTCTTAGGTAGGGAGACCAAAACTGTATACAATACGCGAGGTGTGGTCTCACCAAGCCCTTGTGTAACTGCAGTAAGACATCCCTACTTCTGAACTCAAACCTTCTTGCAATGAAGGCCAGCATACCATTTGCCTTCCTAATTGCTTGCTGCACCTGCCTATTTACTTTCATTAACTGGTGTACAAGGACACCCAGATCCCTTTGTACATCCACATTTCCCAATATATCACTATTTAAATAAAACTCTGCCTTTCTGTTTTTCACACTGAGGCGTATAACTTCACATTTATCCACGTTATACTACATCTGCCATGTGTTTGTCCACACTCAACTTGTCTAAATCGCCCTGAAGCCTCCTTGCATCCTCCTCACAACTCACAACCCCGCCCAGTTTTGTGTCATCAGCAAACTTGGAAATATTGCATTTGGTTTCCTTATCTAAGTCATTTATATACATCGTGAATAGCTGGGGCCCAAGCACTGATCCCTGCGGTACACCACTATTCACTGCCTGCCATCCGGAAAAAGACCCATTTATTCCCACTCTGTTTCTCAATCCATGCCAGTATATTACCACCCCCCCCCCGATCCCATGTGCTTTAACTTTGCCCACTAGCCTCTTATGTGGGACCTTATCAAAAACTTTCCTGAGATCCAAATACAGCACATCCACTGGTTCTCCTTTAACTATTCTACTTGTTACATCCTCAAAACACTCCAGTAGATTAGTTAAGCAAGATATCCCTTTCATAAACCCATGCTAACTTTGTTTAATCCCATTAATGCTTTCCAAGTATTCTGTTACCACGTCTTTTATAATAGACTCTAGCATTTTCCCCAAGACTGATGTTAGACTAACTGGTCTGTAATTCTCTGATTTTTCTCTCCCTCCATTTTTAAATAGTGGGGTTACATTTGCCACCCTCCAATCTGTAGAAATTGTTCCAAAGTCTATAGAATTTTGGAAGATGACCACCAATGCATCTAATATTCCCAGGGCCACTTCCTTTAGTATTCTGGCTTGTAGATTATCGGGCCCTGGGGATTTTTCAGCCTTTAACCCCATTAATTTCTCTAGCACCTTTTTTTTTTACTAGTGCTGATTTTCTTCAATTCCTCCCTCTCACTAGACCCTTCGTTCCCTAACATTTCTGGGAAATTATTTGTGTCCTCTTTTGTGAAGACAGAACCAAAATATGTGTTCAATTCTTTTGCCATTTTTTTGTTCCCCATTATAATTTCCCCTGTTTCTGACTGTAAGGGACTTACATTTGTCTTTGCTAATCTTTTTCACTTCACATATTTATAGAAGCTTTTACAGTCAGTTTTTATGTTCTCTGCATTTTACTCTCGTACTCCAATTTCCCTTTCTTGATCAATCTTTTTGTCTACTTTTGCTGAATTCTAAACTGATCCCAATCCTCAGGCTTGCTGCTTTTTCTGGCAATTTTATATGTCTCCTCTTTGGATCTAATACTATCCCTAGTTTCTTTTGTAATCCATGGTTGAGCCAACTTTCCTGTTTTATTTTTGTGACAGACAGGAATGAATAATTGTTGTAATTCATGCATACGTTCCTTAAATATTAGCCATTGCCATTCCACCGTCTATTCTTTTAATAAGGTTCTCCAATCCATCATTGCCAACTCAAAGAACAAAGAAAAGTACAGCACAGCAACAGGCCTTTCGGCCCTCCAAGCCTGCGCCGATCATATTGCCTGTCAAACTAAAACATTTTGCACTTCTGGGGTCTGTATCCCTCTATTCCAATCCTATTCATATATTTGTCAAGCTGCCTCTTAAACCCCACTATCGTACCTCCTTCCACCACCTCCTCCTCTGGCAGCGAATTCCAGACACTCACTATCCTCTGCATAAAAAACTTGCCCCGCACATCTCCTCTAAAGTTTTCTCCTCTCACCTTAAATCTATGTACCCTAGTAATTGACTCTTCCACCCTGGGAAAAAGCTTCTGACTATCTACTCTGTCCATGCTACTCATAATTTTGTAAACTTCTATCAAGTCGCCCCTCAATCTCCGTCGCTCTAGTGAGAACAATCCGAGTTTCTCCAACCTCTCCTCATAGCTAATAACCTCCAGACCAGTCAGCATCCTGGTAAACCTCCTCTGCACTCTCTCCAATGCCTCCGTACTTCTGGTAATGTGGCGACCAGAATTGCATGCAATATTCCAAGTGTGACCTAACCAAGGTTCTTTACAGCTACAGCATGACTTCCCAGCTTTTATACTCAATACCCTTGCCGATGAAGGCAAGCATGCCATCTGCCTTCCTGACTATCTTATCCACCTGCGTTGCCACTTTCAGTGACCTGTGGACCGGTACACCCAGATCCCTCTGCCCGTCGATGCACTTAAGTGTTCTGCCATTTACTGTATAATTCCTACCGGAATTAGACCTTCCAAAATGCACTACCTTGCATTTTACTCGCACCTCATACTCTCGTAGTTCCCTTTATTTAGATTCAGGACCCTAGTTTAGGATTCAACTTCTTCACTCTCCATCTTAATGAGCAATTCTATCATTTTATGGTCGCTCTTCCCCAAGGGACCCTGCACAACGAGATTGTTAATTAATCCTTTCTCATGGCACAATAACCAGTCTAGGATAGCCTGATCTTTAGTTGGTTCCACAACGTCTTGGTCTAAAAAGCCATCACATACACATTCCAGGAAATCCTCATCAACAGCGTTATCGCTAGTTTGGTTTGTCCAATCTATATGTAGATTAAAGTCACCCATGATTACAGTTGTATCCTTATTGCATGCATCTCTAATTTCCTGTTTAATACCTTCCTTTATATCTCCATTACTGTTTGGGGGCCTATAGACAAGCCCTACCAACGATTTCTGCCCCTTGGTGTTTCTCATCTCCACCCAAACAGATTCCACATCATGATTTTTGGAGCCAGTATCCTTCCTCGCTATTGCATTGATTTCCTCCGTTATTAAGAGTGCTACCCCACCTCCTTTCCCTAGTTGTCTGCCCTTCCTAAATATTGAATAGCCCTGGATGTTCAGTTCCCATCCATGGTCACCCTGTAGCCATGTCTCTGTAATTGCAACTATATCATAATCGTTTATTTATTTGCACTGTTAATTTATTTGTCTTACTGCGAATGCTTTGCGCATTAAGATACAATGCCTTTAGACTTGTCTTTTTAACCTTGTTAGTCATCTTAGCTTTATTCTGCACTATGACCCCATCTGTTTTTCGCTCTTGTTTTTTCTGCCTTCCACTTTTGCTTTTTACTTTTCTGTCTTTCATTTCTATCCTTGTTTCCTCCTCCTCTGTCTCCCTGCTCAGGTTCCCATCCCCTGCCATTCTAGTTTAAACCCTCCCTGACCACACAAGCAAACCGTCCCCCCGCCCCGCCCCCAACCCCCACCGAGGATATTGGTCCCAGTCCTGCCCAGATGTAACCTGTCCTGTTTGTACTGGTCCCACCTTCTCCAGAACCGGTCCCAATGTCCCAGGAATCTGAATCCCTCCCCTCTACACCATTTCTTCAGCCACGTATTCATCCGATATATCCTGTTATTTCTACTCTTGCTAGCACGTGGCACTGGTAGTAATCCTGAGATTACTACCTTTGACGTCCTACTTTTTAAATTTACGTCCTAACTCCCTATATTCAACTTGTAGGACCTCATCCCTTGTTTTACCTATGTCGTTGGTACCAATATGTACCATAACCACTGGCTGTTCCCCTCCCCCTTCAGAGTGCCCTGCAGCATCTCCAAGACAACCTTGACCCTGGCACCAGGGAGGCAACATACCATCCTGGAGTCTCTTTTGCAGCTGCAGAAATGCCTGTCTGTTCCTCTTACTATTGAATCTCCTATCACTATAGCCCTGCCACTCTTCTTCCTCCTCTCTTGTGGAGCAGAGCCACCCATAGTGCCATGGACTTGGCTCCTGCTGCTTTCCCCTGAGAATGTGTCTCCCCAATAGTATTCAAAACGGTATATCTGCTAGAGAGGGAGACAGCCCCAGGGGACTCTTGCATTACCCACCTTCCTCTACTTTGCCTCGTGGTCACCCATCCCCTTTCTGCCTGTTCAGTCTTTATCTACAGTGTGACCACCTCACTGAACGTGCTGTCCACGATAATCTCAGCATCACAGATGCTCCACAGTGAATCCACCCACAGCTCCAGCTCCGAGATGCAGTTAGCCAGTAGCTGCAGCTGGACACACTTACTGCACACATAGTCGCCAGGGACACAGGAAGTGTCCATGATCTCCCACATAGCTCAGGAGGAGCATATCACAGGTGCGAGCTCTGCTGCCATGACTTCCCTTTAGATTAAGCTCATTAGTTACTCCCTTTAAAGAATACTAACTACGTTAGGGGCCTTATTCCACTCCAAACAAGGGACCTTATTCCACTCCAAACTACAGTCCAGAGTCCTCACCATATTTTGTTTAAGCTCATGGACTGCAGCAGTTTAATTAGTAGAAAAAGTAGAAGTAGAAGCACTCACCTGACCCTATTTGCCAATCAGCTGCCTCCCCTGCGTCGTGTCACTTTTTGAATCGTGATGTCACTTCGAATTTCACCACCTGAAGACCCTGAGGGTACGCCTCTCCTCTCCGGTCTCGGCCTCTGTTTCTCGCGCCCTTTTATACCACTCTTGCTGGCCTCGTCTCTCCAGTCTAAAACTTACCTTCTTCCAACCCTAACAGCAACTTTCAGTTAATTGCTAAATTAAAGAAAGACTAGACTTTGGATAGAATTTAACCCTTAAACTCCCTCAGTCACCAATGTCCAAATGAAGCTCTCTACCGTAGCTAAACACAGTACTCCAGTGCAGACCAATTGCAAAACAAGTTGTTGGCAGTTGTTTCAAGTTTCCCTTTGGGATCTGAACAACTCAGCATTTACCATCGGCTGTGCCATACCAGAGACTGTGGCCCTCATCTCACTCTCAAATAGGGCGACCACCCTACTAGGAATTGAAGATTAGCCTGCTTGTACAAAAGCAAAATGCTGTAGCTGCTGGAAATCTGAGGGGAAAAAACCCCAGAAAATGCTGGAAATACTCAGCAAGTCAGGCAGTATCTGCGGAGAGAGGAACAGAGTTATCGTTTTGGGTCAATAACCCTTCATCAGAACTGAGGAAAAATTGGAAACATAACAGGTTTTGAACAAGTGGAAGCAAGGAGGGGACAGGAAGGAGAAAAGGGAAGGTGAAACAAAAACAGAAAATGCTGGAAAAACCCAGCAGGTCTAGCAGCATCAGTGGAGAGAGAAACAATTAATGTTTCAAGTACCTATGATTATGGACTCGAAATGTTAACTCTGTTTCTCTCTCCACAGATACTGGCAGACCTGCTGAGTTTTTTCAGCATTTTCTGTTTTTGTTTCAGATTTCCAGCATCCACAGGATTTTGCTTTTATAAAAAGGGAGGTGATTTGGGTGAGGTTGGCTGTGGGTCATTCCCACCTCAATGAAGAGGTTCAATTGGTTCTCCAACAGGTAAATTCCACCCTTTGGTAGTCGCTCCTCTGAGTAGTGAGTAGCTACTGGAAAATCTTCATTGTTAGCATCCATTTTGCGCGTAGGTAAAAGCCCTAGGCTGTTTGAATATTCCGCTGTCATGACGAATGGCCGCTTGGGCAAAAGATTATTGTGAGCCCCAGCATGGGGCAGTCCCTTCAGGAAGGATGCCAGGAGACAAGATCATCATATATAAATACATGAGCAGTACACGGCCAGGGGAACAGTGAGGACTTCATGCTGTTTGCTGATGTAGAGTCTCACTGCACTGAAGGAGGCCTTTCCAATTTGTCTCACTCCACTCTGCTCTTTCCCTAAAGCCCTGCAATGTTTCTTCCCTTCAAATATTTATAATGGTCCCTTTCAGAAGTTACCAACTTCGCTAATCCAGAGAGTTTGATGTGATTTTGATGTTTAATCTCCTTTTGACCTTGCTCCTTGTGGTCTTATAGGTGCAGCATTTTTGGTTGAATTATGCCAAGAAGGTTGATCGAATGGTGGAAGAAGCCTTCAGACTAAATATTAAACGGTCGCTGCTGGAGCTGTCCAAGGCCATCAATGGGGATCCTAAATCCACACCCAATGCTCTCTTCAGAGTCCTGGTGACCCTTCTGGATGACATACCTCAAGGCCAACAACAGGTAGAGTCATTTCACCACTGGCTGGATTCAGTGTGGAGCTTCCACAATCCTGTAGCTTGTGCAGTTGATGGAAGGTTAAGGGTGATCGAATCGACATGTTGCAAATGGTGGACGATTCGGTCGGGTAGATGGAGGGAAACTACTTCCACTGGTGGGGGGAAGTCTGGAACACGGGGGCAGAACCTTCATATTTGAACCAGGCCGTTCAGGGGTGATGTCAGGAAGCACTTCCTCTCACAGAGGGGAGTGGAAACCTGGAAAACTCTCCCCACAACCCCACCAAAAAATGTTGAGGCGGGGTGGGGGGCATTAATTGTCAAACTATTTTTTTGTTGGTTAAGGGTATGATCAAGATGGAGTTGAAGTACAGCTCAACCATTATCTAATTGAATGGTGGAACAGGCTCAAGGGGCTGAATGGCCTCCTCTTCCTATGTTCCCATTTTGGGTTTGTGTTCTGCGCCTTGGAGCAGCTGCTAATTCTCTACTCATCTGCTTTTATCCACTTTGCATTCAGGTGGAATTTTCTCCCACTCTATCCAGGCTTGCAAGCACGGTCAACAGCATAAGTTTTCAGATTAAGAACGCCCTCTCCATCTTCAAGCGTATCCCAGAGCTACTGACCAGGAGGAAAACTACTCTGATCCCTGTCCACCAAAATATTGGTAAGCGGTAATTGTGTAGCTCACAATTCTTAGTTGTATTAAAATTCTGGCAGGTAGCATGGCTCTTGAGCAATACGTATCTCAAAGGGTCGCACTATGAAATGTCACGCCACACCAAGTCACAGCACGAGGCATCACACTGCAATGTATCACACACCCAGAGGACAAAAGAAATCCTGATTGGCTTAATCAACTACTGTTTTTAATATCATATGACCAAAACATCCCAGCACCTTTCTTAATGGATATGCAACATGCTGAGCTGTTTTAACACTGACGTTCACATCCGCAAACAAGGTTAATGCCTGTGCTAGGTAGAGCAGGGAGGATCTGGGTATGAGTCTATTGGGGTGCCTGTGAAAATGGCATGAATAACCATTTTTACCCTTATATCTCTACCACCAACAGGAGTGCTATATATAGTGTGATTCTGTGATTAAAATGAATCAAATTGCCATAAAAATGAGGAATAAAATCCCCAGACTTCAGTTTTCAGCCGAGAAATTATGAGATAATTTACTCAAAGTGATCAGTTAAATTCTAACAAGCCGTCAGCCAGGTTAACTTGTACAGGTTAACTACTTTGTTAAAAAAGGGCACGTGGGCACACAGACGTGCCACACACGGACGCACGCACACATAAACAGACACACATACATGCACACACAGGCGTACACGTACATGCAGATGCACGTGCACACACACAAAGACATGCACGTACAGACAAGCAGACGCGTGCGCACACATGTACACATACACGTAGACATATAGACATGAACATACAGATGCATACACGCAAGCACACATGCATACACACACACACACACACACTCATAGACATAACGTCAATGCAGTTGCAGACCCCTGCATGGAATAGGCTGCAAAGGGATTTGACCCAGCAGGTGGAAAACCTTGGGGCCATCTGTGACAAAAATGGGCAAGTTTGCTCTATCATTCACTTCATATCTATCCTATGTCGCCTCCCGGTCCGGCTTGATTTTTATTTTAATTCTCACAATTGTTTTCGAATCCCTCCATGGTCTCGCCCTCTCCCTATCTCTGCAATTTACTCCAGCTCCACAAACTCTGAGATCGCAGCATTCTTCTAATTTTTGTACCTTGCACATTCCTAATTTTAATCACTCCACCATTGTCTGTCTGTGCCTTCAGCTGCCTGGGCCCTAAACTCTGGAATTCACTCCCTAACCCTCTCCACTCTGTACTCCTTTAAAATCTTATCAAGCTTTTGTTCTCCTGTTCTAATAGTATTATTATGTGGCTCCGTGTCAAAATTTGCATTGTCGTGAAGCGCTTTGGGATGTTTTACTACATTAAAGGTGCTATATAAAAGCAAGTTGTTATTACAAGGCCTTTTCTTCTTGCAGAGAACGATGAAGAGATTAAGAAGATCCAAGGTATGATCAATAGTGGCATGGCGACCAACGCTGCAAATCTTCAGAACTATCTGAAAACCTGGGACACCTATCGCGAGATCTGGGAGATCAACAAAGTTTCCTTCATCCGCCGTTACCAGCGTCTCAATCCGGCCGTGTCATCCTTTGATGCAGATATCGCTCGGTGAGAGGTCTCGGGCGAGGTTTTAAATTGTTCAAAACCCAACCCTTGCACAGAGTTCAAATTGGACCCCCATTTCTAATCATTTTTTTTCTCTCCAGTTTAAGCTCCTTTTACATCTTCCTGAGCTTTCTTACTAGGAAGCGCTGATCATTCCTTCCTGTTGACTGCATTTGCCTCTCTCATACTTGAAACTACTGTTATCATCAGTCCATTTGATTCTTTTGAAGCCAGCACTCATTCTTGCCTCACCAAACACCCAAACACAAGCACCTACCAGTCTGGGTCACTGGATAGTAATTGGGTATAGGAACCCTGCAGTTCCCTTCCAAGCCTTGGGGCATTGAAGACAGTTGTACCACCCCTACCACTCTTGGAGCACAATTCTGGTCTCCAAATACCTTGGCTGGACCACACTTGGAGCATTGTGCACAGTCTAATCCCCATTTACCTGGGTTAGATCACACTTGGAGCACTGTGCACAGCTCTAGACTCCATATAGCTTGGTTAGACCACACTTGGAGCACTGCACAGTTCTGGTCGATATATATACCTTAATTAAACAACACTTGGAACACTGTGCACAACTCTGTTCTCTGTATTACAAAATGTATGTAGAGGCATTAAGAAAAGTGCAAAAAAGAGAGCTTATAACTATCCAGAAAGACTGAACTGGGTGGGATTCTTCTCTTGAAAAGAGAAGACTGAAGGGTGACCTGACAGAGGTCTTTAATATCATGAAAAAGTTTGATAGGGTAGGCATAGAGAGGATGTTTCCACTTGTGGGGAGGCTGTAAATATAAAAGAATATTGTGGATACCTTTTCCCCCTTTACCCAGTCCAAATGTCCAACTCACCTCAACCACAGTGCAGCCCTTGCCACCAACTCACCTCAACCACAGTGCAGCCCTTGCCCCCACCCCCCCAACTCACCTCAACCACAGTGCAGCCCTTGCCCCCACCCCCCCAACTCACCTCAACCACAGTGCAGCCCTTGCCCCCACCCCCCCAACTCACCTCAACCACAGTGCAGCCCTTGCCCCCACCCCCCCCCAACTCACCTCAACCACAGTGCAGCCCTTGCCCCCAACTCACCTCAACCACAGTGCAGCCCTTGCCCCCACCCCCCCAACTCACCTCAACCACAGTGCAGCCCTTGCCCCCAACTCACCTCAACCACAGTGCAGCCCTTGCCCCCACCCCCCCCAACTCAGCTCAACCACAGTGCAGCCCTTGCCCCCAACTCACCTCAACCACAGTGCAGCCCTTGCCCCCAACTCACCTCAACCACAGTGCAACCCTTGCCCCCACCCACCCAACTCACCTCAACCACAGTCCAGCCCTTGCCCCCACCCACCCAACTCACCTCAACCACAGTGCAGCCCTTGCCCCCACCCCCCCAACTCACCTCAACCACAGTCCAGCCCTTGCCCCCAACTCACCTCAACCACAGTGCAGCCCTTGCCCCCACCCACCCAATTCACCTCAACCACAGTCCAGCCCTTGCCCCCACCCACCCAACTCACCTCAACCACAGTCCAGCCCTTGCCCCCACCCACCCAACTCACCTCAACCACAGTCCAGCCCTTGCCCCCACCCACCCAACTCACCTCAACCACAGTGCAGCCCTTGCCCCCACCCACCCAACTCACCTCAACCACAGTCCAGCCCTTGCCCCCATCCCCCCAACTCACCTCAACCACAGTGCAGCCCTTGCCCCCACCCCCCCAACTCACCTCAACCACAGTGCAGCCCTTGCCCCCACCGCCCCAACTCACCTCAACCACAGTGCAGCCCTTGCCCCCAACTCACCTCAACCACAGTGCAGCCCTTGCCCCCAACTCACCTCAACCACAGTGCAGCACTTGCCCCCACCCCCCCGAACTCACCTCAACCACAGTCCAGCCCTTGCCCCCACCCCCCAACTCACCTCAACCACAGTCCAGCCCTTGCCCCCACCCCCCCCAACTCAACTCAACCACAGTGCAGCCCTTGTCCCCACCCCCCCAACTCACCTCAACCACAGTCCAGCCCTTGCCCCCATCCCCCCCAACTCACCTCAACCACAGTGCAGCCCTTGCCCCCACCCCCCCAACTCACCTCAACCACAGTCCAGCCCTTGCCCCCAACTCACCTCAACCACAGTGCAGCCCTTGCCCCCACCCACCCAACTCACCTCAACCACAGTCCAGCCCTTGCCCCCACCCACCCAACTCACCTCAACCACAGTCCAGCCCTTGCCCCCACCCACCCAACTCACCTCAACCACAGTGCAGCCCTTGCCCCCACCCACCCAACTCACCTCAACCACAGTCCAGCCCTTGCCCCCATCCCCCCAACTCACCTCAACCACAGTGCAGCCCTTGCCCCCACCCCCCCAACTCACCTCAACCACAGTGCAGCCCTTGCCCCCACTGCCCCAACTCACCTCAACCACAGTGCAGCCCTTGCCCCCACCCCCCAACTCACCTCAACCACAGTCCAGCCCTTGCCCCCACCCACCCAACTCACCTCAACCACAGTCCAGCCCTTGCCCCCACCCACCCAATTCACCTCAACCACAGTCCAGCCCTTGCCCCCATCCCCCCAACTCACCTCAACCACAGTGCAGCCCTTGCCCCCTCCCCCCCAACTCACCTCAACCACAGTGCAGCCCTTGCCCCCACCGCCCCAACTCACCTCAACCACAGTCCAGCCCTTGCCCCCACCCACCCAACTCACCTCAACCACAGTCCAGCCCTTGCCCCCACCCACCCAACTCACCTCAACCACAGTGCAGCCCTTGCCCCCACCCACCCAACTCACCTCAACCACAGTCCAGCCCTTGCCCCCATCCCCCCAACTCACCTCAACCACAGTGCAGCCCTTGCCCCCTCCCCCCCAACTCACCTCAACCACAGTGCAGCCCTTGCCCCCACCGCCCCAACTCACCTCAACCACAGTGCAGCCCTTGCCCCCAACTCACCTCAACCACAGTGCAGCCCTTGCCCCCAACTCACCTCAACCACAGTGCAGCCCTTGCCCCCACCCCCCCGAACTCACCTCAACCACAGTCCAGCCCTTGCCCCCACCCCCCAACTCACCTCAACCACAATCCAGCCCTTGCCCCCACCCACCCAACTCACCTCAACCACAGTCCAGCCCTTGCCCCCATCCCCCCAACTCACCTCAACCACAGTGCAGCCCTTGCCCCCTCCCCCCCAACTCACCTCAACCACAGTGCAGCCCTTGCCCCCACCGCCCCAACTCACCTCAACCACAGTGCAGCCCTTGCCCCCAACTCACCTCAACCACAGTGCAGCCCTTGCCCCCAACTCACCTCAACCACAGTGCAGCCCTTGCCCCCACCCCCCCGAACTCACCTCAACCACAGTCCAGCCCTTGCCCCCACCCCCCAACTCACCTCAACCACAATCCAGCCCTTGCCCCCACCCCCCAACTCAGCTCAACCACAGTCCAGCCCTTGCCCCCACCCCCCCCAACTCAACTCAACCACAGTGCAGCCCTTGTCCCCACCCCCCCAACTCACCTCAACCACAGTCCAGCCCTTGCCCCCACCCCCCCCAACTCACCTCAACCACAGTGCAGCCCTTGCCCCCACCCCCCCAACTCACCTCAACCACAGTCCAGCCCTTGCCCCCAACTCACCTCAACCACAGTGCAGCCCTTGCCCCCACCCACCCAATTCACCTCAACCACAGTCCAGCCCTTGCCCCCACCCACCCAACTCACCTCAACCACAGTCCAGCCCTTGCCCCCACCCACCCAACTCACCTCAACCACAGTCCAGCCCTTGCCCCCACCCACCCAACTCACCTCAACCACAGTGCAGCCCTTGCCCCCACCCACCCAACTCACCTCAACCACAGTCCAGCCCTTGCCCCCATCCCCCCAACTCACCTCAACCACAGTGCAGCCCTTGCCCCCACCCCCCCAACTCACCTCAACCACAGTGCAGCCCTTGCCCCCACCGCCCCAACTCACCTCAACCACAGTGCAGCCCTTGCCCCCAACTCACCTCAACCACAGTGCAGCCCTTGCCCCCAACTCACCTCAACCACAGTGCAGCCCTTGCCCCCACCCCCCCGAACTCACCTCAACCACAGTCCAGCCCTTGCCCCCACCCCCCAACTCACCTCAACCACAGTCCAGCCCTTGCCCCCACCCCCCAACTCACCTCAACCACAGTCCAGCCCTTGCCCCCACCCCCCCCAACTCAACTCAACCACAGTGCAGCCCTTGTCCCCACCCCCCCAACTCACCTCAACCACAGTCCAGCCCTTGCCCCCACCCCCCCCAACTCACCTCAACCACAGTGCAGCCCTTGCCCCCACCCCCCCAACTCACCTCAACCACAGTCCAGCCCTTGCCCCCAACTCACCTCAACCACAGTGCAGCCCTTGCCCCCACCCACCCAACTCACCTCAACCACAGTCCAGCCCTTGCCCCCACCCACCCAACTCACCTCAACCACAGTCCAGCCCTTGCCCCCACCCCCCCAACTCACCTCAACCACAGTCCAGCCCTTGCCCCCACCCACCCAACTCACCTCAACCACAGTGCAGCCCTTGCCCCCACCCCCCCCAACTCACCTCAACCACAGTGCAGCCCTTGCCCCCACCCCCCAACTCACCTCAACCACAGTGCAGCCCTTGTCCCAACACCACACTGTCAGCCAGCCAGAAAAATGCGACTTGCCTGTGTCTTTGCCTGAATGCGCGGCACCTCAGCCTTGAGGTCCAACATGCGACCCTCGCGAGTGCTGCGCAACGTTACTGTGCGCTCACCTCCGAGTCCCCCTCGAAGTGCAGCTCGCCAGGTGCATGCCTTGTAAGTGCTGTTTACCGACATACTCGGATGATCCGGCGTAGGGGAATGATTCCGGTGAGCTGGCCTTATAATGATATGCAGATGTATTACAGCAACATTTCCAACGTGCGGAGGCAGGAAACGGAGCCCGCTATTGACAGGCGGAATAGATGATTGCAAACTGGTTTCACGATGACCTGAAACAAATTTTTGGCCTTCTTGCCACATTGTCCACTCACGCCCGCCATGATGCCCGACGCCAGCGGGCACGGACAATTCCGCCCTAAGGCTTCTCAGTTGACAACTGGCAACAAAATCGCATGCTACAGCTCTGACGTTATGGTGTCCACTGATGCTGTTGACCAGTGCCTCTTGCTCTTCAACTCAATCAAACTTTGCTCTTCCATTGCAGCTACACAGAAGTGGCCAACAATGTCCAGAAGGAGGAGACCATCGTGCAGATTCAATTTGTTCTTCTCGATTGTTCTCCATTGAAATTCTCTCTGGTTCAACACTGCAACGAGTGGCAGAATAAGTTCACCACACTGTTGAGTGAGATGGCAGGCCACATGCTACTCAACTTCTGTGAATTCCTTGAAAAAAACCGCACCAAGTGGGTATACACTGCACTCTACTCTGAATAGCCTAGCCCTCTCTGTGTCCATTATGTGCTTCTATTGCCCTGCTGGAAACCTGGCTCTCCTCTCCTTTCCACCACCTTTGCTTAATCGTGAATAGACAGGGAAGATCTCTCCATTTTAAAGATGGCTCCCTGCTCTGCTGACGGCTCCCACTCTCTTCATGGTACAATTCCAAAAGTGATACTTGAATTTCTATAGTGCCTTTCACCACCCAAGGTGCTCCATAGTGCTTTATAGCCAATGAAGTACTTTTGAAGTGTGGTCACTGTTGTAATGTAGCCAATTTATGCACAGTAAGGTCCCACAATTACAGTGGGATAATGACCGGATCACCTGTTTTCATTCCTGTTAGCTGAGTGATAAATATTGACCCAGGACACTGGAGTGAACTCCCCTGCTCTTCTTTGAAGTAGTACCATGAAATCTGTTACGCTTGCCTAAGAGGGCCCCTGGGGTCCTCAATTTAATGTCACCCCTCCAACAACGTAGCTCTCTTTCAGTATTGCACTGGAATTGAACCCATAACCTTCTGACTCAGAGGTGAGAGTGCTACCTACAGAGCCACTGGCTGACACAAATTCGCAACTGCTTAAAGCTCGACAGCAGCTCACTCAAAGTGGACACTTGCCATATGTGAGGCTGAGGCAGCTATGTGTACATAAGAATATAACAAAGTAGGAGCAGGAGTAGACCATTTGGCCCCTCAAGCCTGCTCTGCCAAGCGTACAATAATGGCTGATCATTGTCTTTAACTTCACTTTTCCGCTTGCTCCCGTAACCCTTGATTTTCCTGAGACCAAAAGCTGTTTGATTCTTGATCAGCAATATGTCCGTCACCCACACAGGCATTTCCCTGGGGGAGTTACTGGATTGTGATCAGGAGTAGAAACACAGGGTGATGTTTCCTGCCCTTGAGTCAGGACATGCTAAGGCCAAAGATCAGCTAACTAGGGTTAGAACCATAGATCTGCCTGGTGCATCTACTCCAGCTTCATGAGAATAATTCCTATAAAATTCTAGACATACCTAAATGGGAAAATGCTTAATTCGCTCAGGTGACCATCCCCTATTCTAATACAGGTGTTTATCAGTCTAAAATAAATGGAGGGATTTGATGCCGATGTATTGAGTTGTTGACCACAAACCTGGACAACCTTGATTCGCAGGCTAAGTGGCCAGGTGGTGTCTCTCTCTCTCTCTCTGTCTCATTGCAAGCACTAACTTAATTGTCAGTCACCTGATCCTGTGCTATTCTTAAAGAAATTCTTTAGAGAAAGAGTTGAAAGAGAAAGTGGGAGAAATGGAGACCCTAACCCTAAACCTATACAAACATTTCACTATCCATAATGATCCAGTATTCACTGTAGCAATTTGCTGAAGCACTGAGTCACTCACAACACTCTCCTTGTCTCAGTGAGTAAGGATGATCATAGAAAGACAAAGATTTACAACATAGAAGGTCAATCATATTCGTTCTGGCCAAAAGAGCTATCCAGTTGAAACCCACGTTCCAGTTCTTGGTGTGTAGCTCTGTAGCTTACAGCACCACGAGTGCCTATCCAAGTGCATTTAAAAATGCAGTGAGGGTTTCTGTCTCTACCACTGCCTCAGGCAATGTGTTCCAGACCTCCTCGCATCTTCTGGGTGAAAGAATTACTCCCCAACTCCCCTCTAATCCTTCCACTTATTACTTTAAATTTATGTCCCCTGGTTATGGACCTCTGATAATGTAAATAGGTGCTTCCTATCCTCTCTATCTAGGCCCCTCGTAATTTTATAAATCTCTATTAAATCTTCCCTCAGCCTCCTAGTATTCCAAAGAAAACAACCCCAGCCTATTCAGTCTTTCCTCAGAGCTGACATTCTCCATTTCTGGTAGCATCTTTGTAAGTCTCCGCTGTGCCCTCTCCAGTGCCGTCTTCAGTTTGCAGTCTCCTAACGTCCACTCTCTGTCTTGTGCTGACCATTCAGGGTCAGCCATGTTCCACAGAACTTGGAAGAGCTGACCGCTGGGATTCAGCTTCTGGAGTATCTGCTGAACGAGCTCCCAAAGACAGAGGCACGCATCACGCCCATCCACGAGCAGTTCAACATCCTGGAGAAATATGAGTTCCAAATTGAAGAAAGTGTAAGTGTGCAGCTGGAGTTGGAAGGAGATTGCCCCACTCTTTTACATTTTCCTGTTCCTCTATCTCCTTCTCTCTCTCCTGTTCCTCCCTTACAGGTCCAGCAGAGATTGGAGTCGCTGAATGGTGAATGGCTCAACTACCAACAGGCAATCAGCGACAGTGAAACCATGCTGAAGAAACAGAAGGAGAAATTCAGGAACAGCCTCATCCATTCTGCAGAAGAGCTGAAGAAGAAGACACATAATGCCATTGAAGATTTTGCCATGAAAGGTAAACATTAAGAGCTCACTTCTCCCGAAACCTACGTTTCCTACAATATTCACCAAGTGCAGCGCTCCCTTAGCACTGACCCTCCGACAGTGCGGCACTCCCTCAGTACTGATCCTCTGACAATGCAGCACTCCCTCAGTACTGACCCTCTGACAGTGCAGCACTCCCTCAGTATTGACCCTCTGACAGTGCAGCACTCCCTCAGTACTGACCCTCCAACAGTGCAGCACTCTCTCAGTATTGACCCTCCGACAATGCGGCGCTCCCTCAGCACTGACCCTCTGACAGTGCAGCACTCCCTCAGTACTGACCCTCTGACAGTGCAGCACTCCCTCAGTACTGACCCCCCGACAGTGCAGTGCTCCCTCAGTCCAGACCCTCTGACGGTGCAGTGCTCCCTCAGTCCAGACCCTCTGACAGTGCAGCACTCCCTCAGTACTGACCCCCCGACAGTGCAGCACTCCCTCAGTACTGACCCTCTGACAGTGCAGTGCTGTGTCAGTGCTGCAGTGGAAATGTCAGTCTGGATCAAGTTTTTGAAGTGGGGCTTGAATCCACACCTCCTAACTCTGGTTTAAGAACTGCCCACTGAGCCATGACTGACATACTGAAACACTAATTTATTTGCATCAGTCTTGATGTGAGAATTACTGGATACATTGTTGTTAGTGAATTGGTGATTAACAGATTAACAGTTTAATGACTTGTTTTAAAGAAAGAAATATGGGATTTGCAAACAAACTGTGTAGATGCACGTTAGCACAGGTTGCGAGAAAGTGACCAGCAATTATTGGTGCAGTTCAGAAAGTATCTAATTCACATTACAGGTTGAGAGTGTTCTGCTGGGAGGCAGGAAACAGAACTGGTTTGGTACAAAATTTGTGGTGTAGGGGCAGAGTCCAGATGGTGTTTTTCCTCACTGACATTTATGACATGAAGAGTGCTGGTGGTCTAAGAGTGATTCTGTCCTCCACTGCGTTGCTGGCTTGGGCTAAGACGTCCCTACAGGTTTAAAGGTTTGCCATTTCTCACCTTTGCAGGGCCCTTCAGCAGCTCAGTGAGCACAGACACCGCCCTGACTATCATCAATGAACTACGAAATAACCTCAACCTCCTGAAGCAAGAGGAAGAAACCATTCGCAGCGGCCTCAACGTCTTCAAGATTGACCAGCCCTTATCCAAAGAGCTGCAGAACCTGGAGAGGGTGAGGGAGTGACATAGAGCACAGCGCACTGTACCTGGGCTGGTTCACAAATTTGCAGGGTTACCGAGAGTAAACGGGAGAATGGCACTAAGGGAATTGCTCGTTTGGAGTGACACGACGGGCTGAATGGCCTCCTCCTGCACTGTAACAATTCTGAGAAATTCTGTCAATTACCTTAAATCTGTGTCCCTCTGGTTACCAACCCTCCTGCCACGGGGAAGGTTTCTCTTAATTTTATTGATGCGTCATTCACAACTCATGGACATTTTTTGAACTTTGTTTTGATCTCTAGGATCTTGATTTCCTGCAGCAGGCATGGGAGGTCACCAAGCAATGGGAGGACTCTTGGGCAGAGTGGAAGGGAGGAAAGTTCAGCTTATTACAGACGCATATTATGGAAAATACTGCCATGGGGTACTTCAGGAAGCTGAACAAGCTGAGCCAGATTCTCAAGGTATTTAACACAAAATCTTCTAACCACTCTGGGATGGGCACGTTGCTGTCAATCCACTCATCAGTGTGCTTAAAGTAAAATACAGAGCAGTGTCATTCCAGGAGACAGGACTGAAATTTCTTGCATGCTCTAGTCCCGCCTGCCTCTTCCCATTTCAGTGCAAATTTGGTATTGCATAATGACCATTTCTTCATGTGCCCAACTTGGTCCCTGTTCCTTGTGACCATGCTTGTTGTATTGCCTTACATTACTCATTTAGACCAAACAGAAAGCAAGCTCTGCTGAGTTTATTTTTGAAGGAGGAGGGGGCTGTCATTTTTACTACAGCACCAGCATCAGCCGCATATTTTCCAATTCCACTTCCCTGCTGGCCGTCTTACTTTGCCTCACCTGATAGATGGGGAGCTCAAGCAGATGGCGTTCGGCAAAAAAAAAACACTCCAACGAAACCTTTAATTCGTTGCAATGATTTGATTTCTAAACAGTAATTGATGGGACAAAAGTCCATCATTGCATAAATGCAATGGAATGGAGAACAAAGCCTGATTAAGTAGACGTTCCCACAAAATGGTCACTTACTGGCAGGCCCAAACAACTTGCATGGTGAAATGTACGCGAGGCACTCTGAAACCACTTTCATGAGATGGCTGACAGCCGTACACCCAAAGACTTCCTGTGTGTTGAACTGACCACTGGGTCACAATTTATTAGACACCCATGCCCCGCTATGAGGGCAATTAAGGGGAGATGGTGGCTCAGTGGTAATGTCATAATGTCACTGGACTAGTACTCTAGAGTTCCAGGCTAATGCTCTGGGGAAATGGGTTCAAACCCCACCATGACAGCTTGTGGAATTTAAATTCAATTAATAAAATCTGCAATTATAATGCTAGTCACAGTAATGTGACCATGAAACAACGATCATCAATTGTTATTAAAAAAAAATCCACCTGGATCACAGATGTTCTTTTAGGGAAGGAAATCTGCTTTCCATACCCGGTCTGGCCTACATGTGACTTCAGACCCACAGCAATGTGGTTAACTTTTAACTGTCCTCTCAAGTGGCCTAGCAAGTTCAAGAGCGATTAGGGATGGGCAACAAAGCTGGCCCAGTTCCTATGAAAGAAGAAATTTTTTTAAAAACCTTGCAAGCAAGGTATGAAGATGGTGGACATCAACACTGACAACTGGGAGGCAATTGCTGACAGCTGTGACCTCTAGGGGCTGGACTGTTTGGAGGGGCATCAGAGGAGGCAGGAAGGGATGGAAAGCTTAGCTGGCCAGAGAAAACGGAGGCCAGAGAATCCTGAACCTTCTCAGGCCCACTGCCTTCCTCTGCAGCAAGTGCCTCTGACACTGCCATGTCAGAGTGGGGCTCCTGGACCACCCCAGGCAAAGTGAAAACGCAGAGTTGACAACCAAGACGCTAAACCGTCATCTCAGGAGGCAGAAGGCTGGCAGACTCTGAAACCATGGGCACGCCAGTGCCTTCTGTGCCCCAAGCCCTATTAAAAAATACAAAGCTCCACACAGCCTGTTGTAAAGTTGTTGTAACTGGACCTTTCAGAGGCGGGGATCTCGAGCACTCCCCCTTGCAGCGCGCTCCCTTTCTGTTTGTCACAAAACTCCTCATGAATTCACCTGAGGTGAGTGTGAAGCAGCAGCGGGTCCTGTGAAGGAAACAGCTTTTTGCGCAATGGGCAGACCCTTCACCCAACACAGCGACAGCAGAGAAACCGCTCTGCCTCTCGGATTGAATGCTCGCGTAACTGTGTCCCGGGGGTAGCAAGTTTTACGGTCACTATAGAGGCTGAGTAAAGAACTCTCTGTTCCACTGAGAGTTTATATGGTCGGGACAGTGACCGTTTTGAAAATAAGGGTGCCTGCAAACACAGGACAGCTGATGCCAATCCCTGAGGAATCTGTAATTTGCTATTGCTAAGCAGGGGTAAAATAGTTAATTGCATGCTTGTGTTATACTTGTCAGGATAAAAACTGGGACATTGTATCTGCATCAAAGAACAAGGTTCTGCAGTTTAAGAAGACAATGCCTCTGATTGCAGACTTGAAGAATCCAGCCATGCGCGACAGGTGAGTTTGGAAAGTCGTCCCCAACTGTTGTTGACTGTTCCCAGTTGCATCACTCCCTCGCGATTACCTGGGACAACACACCTCTTCCCTTCCATCACCTAATCTTTGGCTCCAGTTTTCAGCCTGTTGGAGGCCAGGGTTAACAGCCTCGGCCTGGGAGCTGGAGGGAAAACAGGGTCACGAAGGGGCTGGGAAGCTATTTGTTTTTAAAGAAAAGATTTCTTGCAGAAAAGCCTCATGACTCCACGTCAATAGTTTCCTGCCCTTCGATGTTAATGAAGGAAAATCAGAGCCTATTCTTTGACAAGTGCTTGTGCAGCACAGGTAGAAACACACCCTTAGCTTTTAAAATAGTGTCTGTATTTTAAACAGTGAAAACTGTTCCATAGTCTTTATTCCGAATTTGGAGCTATGCTGATAAAATATGGCTCAAGGATTTTATATTATCTCAATCTGGTCATGCCTCCAATATATAAAAAGTGCATTTCTATAGCAATTTTCATTACTTTACAGCCATTGAAATACTTTTGAAATGTAGTGACTGTTGTAATCTTAGAAAGTTTGTGCACAGCAAGCTCCCACAAGCAAGGTGAGGATGACCAGATAACCTGCTTTTGAGTTACTTTGGCTGAGGGGAAGTATTGGCAGAGGACACCAGGGAGATACTCCTCTCTTCTGTCAAATAGCGGCCGTAAGATCTTTTACACCCACCTTAGAAGGCAGAAGGGGCCTCAGTTTAGTATTTCATCAGAAAGATAGCACCTCTGACAGTGTGGTGCTCCTCTCTAACAGTGCGGCACCCTCTCAGTACTGACCCTCTGACAGTGCAACGCTCCCAAATTACTACCCAACTGACAGCGCAGCATTCCCTCAGTGCTGACCCTCCAACAGCACAGCGCTCTCGCAATACTGACCCTTCAACAGTGCAGCACACCCTCAGTACTGACCCTCCAACAGTGCAGCGCTCCCTCAGTTCTGACCCTCTGACAGTGTGGCACTCCCTCAGTACTGACCCTCTGACAGTGCGGCACTCCCTCAGTACTGACCCTCTGACAGTGCAGCACTCCCTCAGTACTGACTCTCCGACAGTGTGGTGCTCCCTCAGTACTGACCCTCTGACAGTGCAGCACTCCCTCAGCACTGACCCTCCGACAGTGCGGCACTCCCTCAGTTCTGACCCTCTGACAGTGCAGCACTCCCTCAGTACTGCACTGGAGTGTTAGCCTAGCTTGTGTGCTCAGATCACTGGAGTAGGACTTGAACCTAAAGCCTTTTGATTCAAAGGCCAGAATACTATCCACCAGATCACTGGTCTGGCTGGAAGAGGCCCTTTGTTTCCAGACTGAACCAACTAATTGTAGCATGGCTTTTGAATTGAGACTTCCCTTGTGGATAAGCTGTTCACCCTCTGCCTTTCTGAAGTAACACTGAAAATTGTTATTGATATCCTTTCTGTTACCACCTTTCAGACACTGGAACAGCATCAAAGATGAGGTGCAGAAATTATTTGATCAGACTAGTGATGATTTTACCCTGGAGAAGATTATTGAGCTGGGCTTGGACCAACACTCGGATGCAATCAGCAGCATCTCATCTGCAGCCACCAAGGAGCTCTCCATCGAAATGGTAGGGACAGCAACATGGCGTGCAAAACGTTTTTTAACTGGCCCAGCTTAACTCTGTGTGGGGCCAAATAACATCTCTCTCCAAACCCCACTCTGGCTGGACCTTGCACCCAAGTGCTAATGACCCTTCAAAGGCAACATTGGCACATTCAGCATTCCAGTAGATAAATGAGCCTTCATCTGAGGCAGCAGGTGCCCAAGTTCTCTGTCCCCTGGTTTGTACTGAGCTAAAGGTGGGCTAGGCTGAAGGTTCTATAAATGGCCTCCGTACTCTGGGTTCGAGCAAGGAAAGCCAACCAGGCAACCTGCTCCTTATTTCGATTCAATGACAGGTGCGAATGTTCCGTTGCCACGTAGCAGCTAATTTCTTGGGAATCCATTCTGCCAGTGGGGAGCGGCTGAATTTTCAATTTGCTCTCTACCGTGGCCTCTTCGCCAAAACCTCTTCACCAAAATCATGGACTCCAGCTAACTGCCAGGGCAATGGTCAGTTTGGGCAGAGGTGCCAGAGTGGGCGACTTGGATCCACAGGAACCACGTGCTCGAGTCAGTTGGTGCCTTCAGGAGAGGAAGGGGAAACCTGGAGAGACTGAAGGAACTGGTGATGGCCTGGTGCAGCAACCGACAGCCTGACTGACCAGACATTTGTTTCCCAGTGAGAACGGTCCCACAGCATCAGCGAGGCAGGCTAAAGCTGAGTGCTTGACTATTAGGCTGCATTTTTATTCGCTAGTTTTAACAGAACATTAAACTGATCTTCAATGATGTCATCTCTCAACAGGCTTTGGAAGCAATAAAAAAAACTTGGGAAGTTACAACTCTCGATCTGTTGCCTTACAAGGACAAAGGCCATTTTAAGCTGAGGTGAGTACTTAACCACAACAACAACAATATACATTTATTTAGCACCTTTAACATTGTAAAATGTCCCAAAGCTTATCACAGGAGCTGGGCCACCTAGATAACAGGACAGGTGACCAAAAGCATGGAGAGAGGGGTAGGGAGGCAATTTATGGGGAGGCGATGGTGTAGTGGTATTGTTTCTGGGCTAGTAATCCAGAGACTCGGGGTAATTATCTGAGGACCTGAATTTTAATCATGCCAGGGCAGATGGGACAACTTGAATTCAATAAAAAATCTGGAATTAAAAGGTTAATGATGACCATGAAACCATTGTCGATTGTCGTAAAAATCCATCTGGTTCACTAATGCCCTTTAGGGAAGGAAATCTGCCGTCCTTACCTGAGATAAAAACAAAAAAACTGCGGATGCTGGAAATCCAAAACAAAAACAGAATTACCTGGAAAAACTCAGCAGGTCTGGCAGCATCGGCGGAGAAGAAAAGAGTTGACGTTTCGAGTCCTCATGACCCTTCAACAGAACTGAATGAATATAAGGAGAGGGGTGAAATATAAGCTGGTTTAAGGTCGGGGGGAGGAGGTGGGGGTGGGGGAGAAGTGGAAGGGGGGCAGTGTTAGGATAGGAGCAGATCATCAAAAGATGTCACAGACAAAAGAACAAAAGAACACAGAGGTGTTGAAGTTGGTGATATTATCTAAATGAATGTGCTAATTAAGAATGGATGGTAGGGCACTCAAGGTTTATGTCCCCCCACCCCCACTAGAGCTATACCTTGAGTGCCCTACCATCCATTCTTAATTAGCACATTCATTTAGATAATATCACCAACTTCAACACCTCTGTGTTCTTTTGTTCTTTTGCGTGTGACATCTTTTGATGATCTGCTCCTATCCTAACACCACCCCCTCTCCCTTCCACTTCTCCCCCCACCCCCCACCTTAAACCAGCTTATATTTCCCTCTCCTTGTAAAGAAAGATCAGTTCTGTTGAAGTGTCATGAGGACTCGAAACGTCAACTCTTTTCTTCTCGACCGATGCTGCCAGACCTGCTGAGTTTTTCCAGGTAATTCTGTTTTTGTTTTGCCGTCCTTACCTGGTCTGGCCTACATGTGACTCCAGACCCACAGCAATATGGTTCACTCTCAAATGTCCTTTGAACAAGGGATTAGGGATGGGCAATAAATGCTGGCCTAGCCAGCGACGCCCACATCCCATGAATGAATTTTTTTTTTAAAAATCCCAGAGTTTAGGAGGTAAAGGTCCACTTGTCAATGCTGGAACAAAGGAAATCAGTCAGAACTGGAGGAGCGCAGAGATCTCGAAGGGTTGTAGGACTGGAGCCGATTGCAGTGATAGGGAGGGGGAAAGTTGGTGGAGGGATTTGAAAACAAGGATGAGAATTTTAAAATTGGTTTCCTGTCCGGCAATGTTCAATGTTGGTCAACAAACAGGAGGACAAAAATAGAAGAGAAATTCTAGAGATTGCTAACCTCTGCTTTTCTCCCTCCGCATCCTTCGCAAAGTAATGGACAAAAAAAATCACAGGCTGCATGGAGGTTTCCCTAATATGTTTTGCAGTATGCTCTGGGAATGGAAAACTTCCCCG
Organism: Isurus oxyrinchus; assembly: GCA_026770705.1. NCBI lineage: Eukaryota > Metazoa > Chordata > Chondrichthyes > Lamniformes > Lamnidae > Isurus > Isurus oxyrinchus. Next base: position 4,721,226 of record JANJGN010000033.1, read on the forward strand.
AAAGAGAGCGGAGGTCACAGTCAGGAATTTCAGCACCATAATATTTTAGAATGAGGTTAATGCAAGGTGTCCCTGCCACATCTGCTGAAATAAAGCTCTGTCCCCATGGTCTGTATCGTGTGATCTGATTGCTGGAGGCACCTGCTGTAATGCAGGAGAAATCTTTACGGAGAGACTGGTGAGGACGTGTCACACACTGCCCCAGGGCGTGGTTGATAGATCCATTTACGGGGAAGCTAAGCAAATGCATGCGGGCGGAAGGAATGGAAGATAATGTTGATAGGGTGCAATGAAGTAGGAGTGGGAGGAAGCTCGTGTGGAGCAGAAATACCAGCACAGACCAGTTGGGTCGAATGGCTTCTGGCTGTGTTGTACATTCTGCCCACTATGTGTTGGGGCGGACTGTGGTGGTGGTGGTGGTGGTTGGGGTGGGGTGGGGGGGGTGATGTTGAGGGTGAGGTGGTGAGAAATCCATGCTAAAACAAAATAAGGCCTCAGCTCTTCAGACTCTGCCTGAACACATTGCAAGCAAGAACCCAGGCCGACAGATAGAACACACAGAAAGCATTGACAAACTTCTCGAGCCCAGATGAAAATCCCAGTTCTTGTGCAAAGCTTATTAATCTGCAAAAAAAAACAACAGCCAGAAAACACGGCCAAAGAATGAAAGCCCAAAGGATGAAACATTAAACGGTTGTACAAAACCTGGTAACCAGTAACAGATGTTTCACTGTTCCTTCAAGATGCTTCACCCAGGCTCAGCCAGTCCCTCTAATTTGTAACTTGCTGTGGTCATTGTGCTGCTCAGAGTTAATGGCTCCCACTCTGATCTAAGTAGGGCCTTTCATTCAAGTGTGTCTGCTGCACAACATGAATAGCTGGCAAGTGTACAGCCAGTGCTGATACATGGGGCATGTGTGCGCTGTTGGCTGGCTAGCTTGGATGCTGGATGCAGATGCACAGCTAACTGCGAGCTGGACTGCCGGTGTCAGTGATGGAGGAGCTGATTTGCTGGGCAATTCCAAAGTATTTAACGCCCCAGCCATCTGCACCGAGCTCTTGTGCAGATGCTGTCCCTCTCTTGGGTAATCCCGTGAAGTGTCCGATTCAGAACCCATTGCCCTGTGAATGCCAGGAGCTGTCCTGTTGAGGTTCATACATAATTTTTAATGTTTGTGTGCAGAGGAACGGATGAAATCTTCCAGGCCTTGGAGGAAAACCAACTCACACTGTCGACCATGAAGTCTTCCCCATATCTGAGGGCTTTTGACAAACAAGTGGATTATTGGGAACGGTGCCTGTCTCTAATTCTGGAGGTGATAGAAATGATCCTAACCGTACAGAGGCAGTGGTTGTACCTGGAGGTAACTGACGCCTTTACAGAGATATTACAGTGGTGACCCATCTCGCAGTATTAATACACTGTTTCAGTTAGAGAAAGGACATTCATAAAGCGTTTCACGGCCAATGAAATACTTTTTGTAATGTAGGAAACAAGGCAGCCAATTTAAGCACAGCAAGCTCCCACAAAAAGCAATGTGGCAATGACCTGATCATCTGTTTTAATGAGGTTGGTTGAGGAACAAATATTGCTTGAGGATTAGGGGGAGAAATCTCCTATTCTTCTTCAAAATAGAGGCCATGGAATATATTGGCCTGGATTTTCACCCCTGAGGTAGGTAGCGGGAAATTCCCAGCTCAGCCCACCTGCCTCAGGAGAAAATGTCCGCAGCGAAGGGATTTTCATCGTTGTCGGGGGGTATGATGTGGGCAACAGTCAAGGAAAAGTTCAGAGGCAGCCAAAGGGGTTGTGGGCCATGGAGGCAGGCTGTTTAAAAGGCCCATCATGGTGTTGTGGGACTTAATCCCGGTTCAAATTAAAACAGGCCCTCCAGCCCTCACCCTGCACACACTTCCCCCATGCCTCACCCATGCCACCTCATGCCTCCATGCCAAGCCATCCCCCCACCCACCTTCTATGATCCCTCATGCCCCCCCCCCCCCCCCCTCCCCGATGTCAAGCTATGACATTCAATGCCCATTCATCCACTATACACTGTAGAGGAGCAATGAACCCAATTGTGACAGGAAGGCATGTCAAAAAAAAAGCTTAAAAAAACACAGGCTGGGATTTTCCAGCCCCGCCATGCGGGGATCCGTCACGGTGTGCTATACAAAAGTCTTTGACTTTTGGTGGGACCAGAAGATCCTGGCCGCCAGTAGGGCTGGAAATTCCAGACCACTTTCCACTTTCTTAAAAAATAACACCCTTTTACAACAACCCAACAAAGGTGTCAAACGCCCAGACCCTTTAAAGTATCAATAGCTGAAACTGCAAGCACTTGAAACCTCTTTACCTTGTGTAAACAAACATTGTAAAATTGACAGACTAGATCAGAGAGCCAGAGCTGTCAATTAAGCAATGTTTTGCCTGGGGCTCAGGTATTTTAGTACTCTAATGGATGTCTGAGCTCTCAGCCAAGAAAACAATGAGGCTTAGCTGAGAGTCCAGAAATCCTTTACAGTGCTGAAACTCATGAGCCCCAGAGAAAGCATTGCTTGATTCACCGCTCAAGCTCTCTGATCTATGCTGCCCATTTCACAATGTTTGCTTGCACCAGATAAAGAGATTTTAAGTGCTTAAAGTTTCAGTTATTGACACTTTAAAGGTTCTGGATGATTGACATTTTTATTGGGCTGTAGTAAAAAGGAGTTTTTTTTTACAGAAAGTGGAAAGTTTAAATGAATGCCTTTTTACAAAAATATTTTTACACATTTTACTATCACAAAGGATTCTTTGGTTCCATACAGTATATTGCAAGTGAATGGGCATGGAAGTACCACAGCTTGACATGGTGGGGGGGGGGAGTGGGGGCATGAGGAGACATAAGGGTGAGTAGGAGCATACCTTGGCATGGGGGTGGGGGGGTGCATGAAGAGGACCTTTTGAACTTGCCTTTCAAAAGATTCCCTCATCCAGACTATACGTTCGCCACACCCTTTGAAATGCTGGCCTGACTGCATGAAAACTGGGGAAGACGAGGACATGCCTGTCCCTGTAATGGAGCCAGCCAGGTCGGGAATGCAGGGTGTGGGCTTGCCACCTGAACCAACCCACACCCTTAAAACCCTCCTAAAAATCGGAAACCCCGTGAATGGGGTCGGGAATACCCAAAATTGGGAGCTGCCTGCCGTTTTTAAAGGGCTCCTGAGTCATCCCGATTAGGTGAAAACTTTGTCTACCTGAAAGGACGGACGGGTTAACATCTCCAAAAGATGCTGGGATCAATTTCTCGTCTGCTCAAATTAAGCAATTGGAATCCTCCCACTTATGGCAGCAGACACAGGTTGCAGCTGTGAGCTTACTGCTGTGAAAAATACCATCCACCAATATCCTCCAGCACAACAATCATGTAGGAATTCCTCTGGACACAAAAGAGTTCATTTCTACTGTGCATAGCAGTTTGATACTGGTATGGAGAGAGAATTTACACTGGCAGGTGACTATTCTGCTTGATATTGGACCATACAGTCTCTGGAAGTCCCAGCTTCAATTTCCAGTTTGTACCCTGTTCACTGACCTCAGCCAGTGGGTGACAGGAGTGGTAGCCCCAGTGAAAGTCCCAGGGCACTCAGGAGAGGATGAGAGACAGTCAGGAGCCAGTAATGGTATTTAACAGACTCCTGGGGTTTTTGCTGCAGAACATTTTCCTTGGCGAGGACATCAGAAAACAGCTTCCTCTGGAGTCAGCAGAGTTTGAGAACGTTGATGCGCAGTGGAAAATCATAATGCATCGTCTGGTCCGTGATCCCAATGCTCTTCAGGGAACCCATCACCCAGGTGCGTTCAATTCTGGGCATTGCACCTCAGCAAGGATACATTGGCCCTGGAGGGAGTGCAGCACCCATTTGCAGAGTCAGAACTAGGGGCTAATAGGGACAAACCTATGAGAACAGGTTGCATAGGCTAGGCTTGTATTCCCATGTGTATAGAAGATTCATTCTGATCTAATTGAGTTATTTAAGATTCAAGCAGACAGAGAGAAGCTATTTGGTGGGGGGAGGACCAAAACAAGGATGAGAACTAGAGCAAGATCATGGGTGGGATTTTCCAGTCCTTCCTGCTGGCAGGATCTTCCTGTCCCGCCGAAGTCAATGGAGATTTGGGCGGAGCTGGAAATTCCCAGTACATGAATTGGAGTTGCCATCAACCCTGGAATTGTACCTTAGCAAAACAGAACCACTATAGGAAATGGGGGTGGGGGTGCAAGTAAGAGATTAGAGTTGGAGGGCAAAAGTCAAATGGAATTGATACGGTGTGGTAATCTCTTACAGTCGCAATTCTCACCTAAGGATGAAATTACAATGTCAGTATGTTTAGCCATGTGGACTCCACCAGAATTCAATTGTGTCCCCTGGCCCACTGTGTCCTTGCTCTTGTCCCATAAACCAATGCTAGCATCCTACTAGCTCCTCCTCTCTGGGACTCTGCATAGTTCCTTTAACCCTGCCTCCTCCTTCTGCACTTTCAAAGTCAGTGAATCTCTATCCTTGCTCCTCTATCCTCCCCACCACCGACTGTAACTCTCTCTGTCTTTCCTTTTTGCTTCCTGCTTGGACTCTTGCCACTTTTCTTTAAAGTAAAGTGCTTTAAGCTCTCTTTGTGAGAAGCAGTGTTGGTACAGGAGCTGCTGTTGCTTCCCTCAGGTTTACTGGACACATTGAATGGCATGAACTCAAAGCTGGAAGAGATTGAGAAATCCCTGGACATGTACCTGGAGACCAAGCGCCAAATCTTCCCACGCTTCTACTTCCTGTCCAATGACGACCTGCTGGAGATCTTGGGACAGTCCCGCAACCCTCCAGCAGTGCAACCCCACATGAAGAAATGCTTTGACAACATCAAAACTCTCAAAATGCAAAAGGTAGTGTCAGTTGCTCCATTGTCATCTCTCCTATAGGTGCTGACCCCACACTGGTTTCACAGGTGACCCTGGGTGAATGAGTGATGTTCCTGTGCAGACATGACCGTGAAGTGTTAGTCAGGTACTTCACTACGTCACAGCCAAGTGCAGATCTGTCCCCATCCATGAACTGCTTGCTCTCACTCACAAACTCTCTCCCGCTCTTGCGCATGCCTTCCCCACTCTCAGGAAGTGGGCAGCAGGCAAGGTTGCATTTATTCCCTTTCCTTAGTTGTCAGAAGTCTTGGTTTACCAGGTTTCTGGAACAGGAGGAAATCAGTGTGCGTTAAGAGACATAGGCCACCCCTTTGTCCTTTTGTCTATAACATATTTGGCAATCTCTTCCTTGCCTCCACCTATCACTGGCCCTCTATCCAGCTCCACCTGTCCCACCCCCCTCAACCAGCTTATATTTTACCACATTTCTATATTTCCTTAGTTCTGATGAAGAGTCATACAGACTCGAAATGTTAACTGTGTTCGTCTCCGCAGACGCTATCAGACCTGCTGAGTTTTTCCAGCTATTTTTGTTTTTGTTAGGCCAGGCCATGTAGGGCTGAGTGCTTTGCTCCTGTGAAGGATATAAGTGAACCATTTGGGTTGTAATGACATCCTGACAGACGGCTTTAATGGCCATCCTATTTTCACCGGTCCCAGCCTGCAGATTGCTACATTGAATTTGACCTGGTGATTTCCAGACAGTGCTATAACCACACCAGCCGAGAGTACGGGTATCCATCACTGTGACAATTGACCTGACTGAGGCTACTAACGTGTCTCCCTAGATCGGAACCACCAACAAGATGGAAGCTGCTGGAATGTTTGCCGCTGACGGAGAGTACGTGGAGTTCAAACATCCCACTCTGCTCGAGGGTCCTGTGGAGGTATGGACATCTCCTGCCAGCTGGGGTTTCACCTGCAGCATGGTTCCAAATTAACACCGGGGTCGGGGTCAATCTACCGGAACCACACCAACCTGCAGCTGCTCACACATTCAGTGGATATGAGGAGTACTTCTGTCAGAGATGGAAAGACCCACATTGCAGCCATTACATTGTGTAACTGCAGCTCCTTACTCAGATCACCCCAAAGATCCAGCCACCCCTCACTCTCCACCCAGAAAAATGAGATAAACACTGGCTTGGTAGGACAGAATTTGAATATTGCTGAAAAAAGAGAAATGTTGCTAAAGCTTCAAAATGGCTCATTTATATTTGTTCTCTGCAAACTGAAGGAAGATGTTCGAGCCTTGTGCCTTTTTTGAATTACCTGGGAGCTAGGGAGCCAATGGTTCCCCAGTATTTTCTCTATGACAATGCCTCCTCCAATCAGAGTTGACTTGCCAACTAATCAGCACCCTTTTCCCCAGCAGCATAAATTGTTGTGATTGTTTGAAATTTGTGTTTGTCCTGATGAGTGCCAGACAAAAAGCTTCAATAACAAGTCTCTCTTTTCAACAAGATTCAAAAACAAGATAGATGAATGATCAGGAGAAGTTGGATATGAAGTAGGATAAAGGAGTAAGGGATCTGGCGATACCAATTAAGAAATCATTAAAAGTCATAACACAATTTAACAAGGCCACTAAACATGCAAGCCGGGCACTGGGGCTCATTCCTAGAGGGATAAAATTGAAAAATAGAGAGGTTATGTTAAACTTCTATCAAACCTTGGTTAGACCACACTTGGAGAAGTGTGAAAAGTTCTGACCTCGATATCTTTTATAAAATGGATAGTGAGGCAGTGAGGAAGGTGCAAAAAAGATTTACAAGCATTAAAACCAGAACTGAGAGCTTATAACCTATCAGGAAAAGTTGAACAGGCTGGGACTCTTCTCTCTAGAAAAGAGAAAGCTGAGGGGGTCACCTGATAGAGGTCTTTACAATTATGAAGGGGTTTGATAGGGTAGACGTAAAGATGATGTTTCCACTTGTGGGGGAGACTAGAACTAGAGGCCAGAAATATAAGAGAGTGACTAATAAATCCAATGGGGAATTCAGGAGAAACTTCTTTACCCAGAGAGTGGCGAGAAGGTGGAACTCGCTCCCGCAGGGAGTGGTTGAGGTGAATTGTACAGGGGAAGCAGGATAGCCACATGAGGGTGAAAGAACTAGAAGGCTTTTTTATTTCTTTATTCGTTTTTATGGGATGCGTGCGCTGCTGGTTGGGCCAGCATTTATTGCCCACCCCTAAATGCCCTTGTTCAGAGGGCAGTTAGGAGTCAACCACATTGCAGTGGTTCTGGAGTCACATGTAGGCCGGACTAGTAAGGACAGCAGATTTCCTTTCCTAAAGGACATTAGTGAACCAGATGGGTTTTTACAACAATTGACAATGGTTTCATGGTCATCATTAAACTTTTAATTCCAGAGTTTTTTTTATTGCCGTGGTGGGAGTTGATCCCGGGTCCCCAGAGCGTTACCCTGGGTCACTGGATTACCAGTCCTCTATAATACCTCTATGCCACCACCTCCCCTTAAGTATGCTGATAGGGTGAGATGAAGAGGGAATGGGAGGAGACTGGTGTGGAGCATAAACACCAACATGGAGCAGATGGGCAGGAAGGGCTGTTTCTGTGTTCTAAAATCCATGTAGTTTTCTCAAACTGGTATGATCAGGCTAGAGAAGTGTTTGCAGGACTGGCTAAGACTAACTAGACCAGGAGGCAATGGGGGAACAATAGGTGAAATTTAAGGGCAGGGAAGTACCATGATTAATAATGACCTATAAAGTCAAGACAGCCATAAGAAAATCCTCCCTCTCAAGACTTTCACATTAAACTGCTTAATGTCCCTTTAAATAGAGAAGAGGAGTCCATCTGAATATTAAAGGGGTAGAGTACTTTGGAATCAGTGAGTGGGTATTTGAGGTTTGGGGCTACAGTGCTGAACCCTATCTCCAGCCTGCACTTTCGATAAGTGTAGCTTCTGGCTGGGAACACAGAGCTGCTTTTCATCTCTCCATTGGGTAATATTCCTTATGTAACTTCAGAGCCTTAGGGTGCGATTATACTTACTGTCACACAAAGCCAGCTAATGGACTTAACAGTCTATTACAGCAAGCCAACAGTCATTTGCCCATGTGTATTCTGCTGCTCGGAGCTGCTGTGTGCTTTAACCAGTTGCCTCTCATTTGGTCCCATTTACCCCACTCCCTAATGCACAGGACATTACTCAGAGTGCTGATTTTAGGACCAAGTATGACAGTGCATTAAAGCACCCATCAGTATTGGGCAACCTCTCAGGTCATCACAGGGGTCCAACACAAACAGACCAGCACAACAGACGGCAAAAGCTGCAACGAAGGCTCAAACCATTTGCAATCCTTAGTGCCAGTGAATCCCGCACAGGCAGAGGCACTGTCCTTTACACACACTTGCTTTCTTTTGGGGATTTTCTCCCCCTCTCTTGAATGCGTCAGCTGTTTTGTTGGGGAACAGTTCTTTGGGAAGTGCGTGTCCTCCAGCACCTCACTCCATTATTCAAGGTGGTGAGTATCAACAGGCCATTCGACAGCAACAGTGTCACAGTTCACGTAGATTCTGTCCACACATGTACCCGCCCCTACGCTCCTCCAGCACAGATCCGTGGGGAGTGACCAGGTTGGTTTTACTCCTCTGGATCCACGGCAGATTGTTACCCTCCCAACATCCTGCCTTGGCAGAGATCAGTTCAATACAGGCCAAGGGGGCTTTCCATGTCCCGGAGTAGCTCAGCTAATGGCGGGGAGTCTAGCTCAATGTTTGGGGTTAAATGCATCTCCTTGTTACTTTTATGATAAGTTCTTGTCCCTCAGGCATGGCTCTGTGATGTGGAACGCACCATGCGTTTTAGTCTTAAAGACCTGCTGAAAGAGTGTCGCTTGGCCCTGAAGAAGATGCTCACCAGACGGGACAAATGGGTGAAGGACTGGCCTGGTCAGGTTAGTAGTGGCTTTGCTGGTCTGGAAATATGGCAGAGGGCAAACCAGCCTGAGCATTAATGCAGCCCTTTACATCTCTCAGGTTTGAACTTGAGAGGGGTTTTTCTACTGCACTTTACCACACCTTTTTTGAAATTTTTTAATAGCTCTAGCATATTGTTAATAGCTCTGAAGTGCAATAACTCCTATTGTGCAGACAAAATGTACCAGCCATTTACGCCAAGCAAGATGGCAAAACGTAAACAGTGAAATGAATATCTGGTTTGTCAGTTAACAATAGCATTGGCGAAGGAGGAGTATTGGCCAGGAAAATGTCATTTTAAATTGTGTCACAAAAGCGTTAATGTCCAAAAGAGCAGGTGGACATGGCCATAGTTTAACACTGCATCTCAAGAACAGGAACTCCATTAATACCACATCCTCTCAGTATCAGACAGCAACGCCATTAATACCACACTCCCTCAGTAACAGACAGCAACTCCATTAATACCACACCACCTCAGTAGCAGACAGCAACTCCATTAATACCACACACCCTCAGTAACAGACAGCAACTCCATTAATACCACACTCCCTCAGTAACAGACAGCAACTCCATTAATACCACACTCCCTCAGTAACAGACAGCAACTCCATTAATACCACACCCCCACAGTAACAGACAGCAACTCCATTAATACCACACTCCCTCAGTGGCAGACAGCAACTCCATTAATACTACACCCGCACAGTAACAGACAGCAACTCCATTAATACCACACTCCCTCAGTAACAGACAGAAATGCCATTAATACTACACCCGCACAGTAACAGACAGCAACTCCATTAATACCACACTCCCTCAGTAACAGACAGCAATGCCATTAATACCACACTCCCTCAGCACCTCCATTAATACCACACCCCCTCAGTAACAGACAGCAACTCCATTAATACCACACTCCCTCAGTAACAGACAGCAAATCCACTAACACCACACTCCCTCAGTGGCAGACAGCAACTCCATTAATACCACACTCCCTCAGCAACAGACAGCATCTCCATTAATACTACACCCGCACAGTAACAGACAGCAACTCCATTAATACCACACTCCCTCAGTAACAGACAGAAATGCCATTAATACTACACCCGCACAGTAACAGACAGCAACTCCATTAATACCACACTCCCTCAGTAACAGACAGCAATGCCATTAATACCACACTCCCTCAGCACCTCCATTAATACCACACCCCCTCAGTAACAGACAGCAACTCCATTAATACCACACTCCCTCAGTAACAGACAGCAAATCCACTAACACCACACTCCCTCAGTGGCAGACAGCAACTCCATTAATACCACACTCCCTCAGTAACAGAGAGCAACTCCATTAATACCACACCCCCTCAGTAACAGACAGCAACTCCATTAACACCAGACTCCCTCAATAACAGACAGCAACACCATTAATACCACACCCCCTCAGCAACAGACAGCAACTCCATTAATACCACACCCCCTCAGTAACAGACAGCAACTCCATTAACACCACACTCCCTCAGTAACAGACAGCAACTCCATTAATTCCACACCCCTCAGTAACAGAGAGCAACTCCATTAATACCACAGCCCCTCAGTAACAGAGAGCAACTCCATTAATACCACACCCCCTCAGTAACAGATAGCAACTCCATTAATACCACACCCCCTCAGTAACAGACAGCACCTCCATTAACACCACACTCCCTCAGTGGCAGACTGCAACTCCATTAATACCACATCCCCTCTGGACCAGACAGCAACTCCATTAATACCACACCCCCTCAGTAACAGACAGTAACTCCATTAATACCACACCCCCTCAGTAACAGACAGCAACTCCATTAATACCACACCGCCTCAGTAACAGACAGCAACTCCATTAATACCACACTCCCTCACCAACAGACAGCAACTCCATTAATACCACACCCCCTCCAGACCAGACAGCAACTCCATTAATACCACACTCCCTCAGTAACAGACAGCAACTCCATTAATACCACACTCCCTCCGGACCAGACAGCAACTCCATTAATACCACACCCCCTCAGTAACAGACTGCAACTCCATTAATACCACACTCCCTCAGTAACAGACAGCAACTTCATTGAGACCACACTCCCTCAGTAACAGACAGCAACTCCATTATTACCACACCCGCTCAGTAACAGATAGCAACTCCATTAATACCACACCCGCTCATTAACAGACAGTAACTCCATTAATACCACACTCCCTCAGTGGCAGACAGCAACTCCATTAATACTACACCCGCACAGTAACAGACAGCAACTCCATTAATACCACACTCCCTCAGTAACAGACAGAAATGCCATTAATACTACACCCGCACAGTAACAGACAGCAACTCCATTAATACCACACTCCCTCAGTAACAGACAGCAATGCCATTAATACAACACTCCCTCAGCACCTCCATTAATACCACACCCCCTCAGTAACAGACAGCAACGCCATTAATGCCACACTCCCTCAGTGGTAGACAGCAACTCCATTAATACCACACTCCCTCAATAAAAGACAGCAGCGCCATTAATACCACACTCCCTCAGCAACAGACAGCAACTCCATTAATACCACACTCCCTCAGTAACAGACAGCAACGCCATTAATACCACTCTCCCTCAGCAACAGACAACAACTCCATTAATACCACACCCCCTCAGTAACAGACAGCAACTTCATTGAGACCACATTCCCTCAGTGGCAGACTGCAACTCAATTAAGACCACATTCCCTCAGTAACAGACAGCAAGTCCATTAATACCACACTCCCTCAGTAACAGACAGCAACTCCATTATTACCACACCCGCTCAGTAACAGACAGCAACTCCATTAATATCACTCTCCCTCAGCAACAGACAGCAACTCCATTAATACCACACCCCCTCAGTAACAGACAGCAACTCCATTAATACCACACTCCCTCAGTAACAGACAGCAATGCCATTAGTACCACCCTCCCTCAGCACTTCCATTAATACCACACCCCCTCAGTAACAGACAGCAATCCATTAATGCCACACTCCCTCAGTGGTAGACAGCAACTCTATTAATACCACACTCCCTCAATAACAGACAGCAACGCCATTAATACCACACTCCCTCAACAACAGACAGCAACTCCATTAATACCACACTCCCTCAGTAACAGACAGCAACTCCATTAATACCACACTCCCTCAGTAACAGACAGCAACTCCATTAATACCACACTCCCTCAGTAACAGACAGCAACTCCATTAATACCACACTCCCTCAGTAACAGACAGCAACTCCATTAATACCACACTCCCTCAGTAACAGACAGCAACGCCATTAATATCACTCTCCCTCAGCAACAGACAGCAACTCCATTAATACCACACCCCCTCAGTAACAGACAGCAACTCCATTAATACCACACCCCCTCAGTAACAGACAGCAACTCCATTAATGCCACACTCCCTCAGTGGCAGACAGCAACTCCATTAATACTACACCCGCACAGTAACAGACAGCACCTCCATTAATACCACACTCCCTCAGTAACAGACAGCAATGCCATTAATACCACACTCCCTCAGCACCTCCATTAATACCACACCCCCTCAGTAACAGACAGCAACTCCATTCATGCCACACTCCCTCAGTGGTAGACAGCAACTCCATTAATACCATACTCCCTCAATAACAGACAGCAACGCCATTAATACCACACTCCCTCAGCAACAGACAGCAACTCCATTAATATCACACTCCCTCAGTAACAGACAGCAACTCCATTAATACCACACTACCTCAGTAACAGACAGCAACTTCATTAATACCACACCCCCTCAGTAACAGACAGCAACTCCATTAATACCACACTCCATCAGTGGTAGACAGCAATTCCATTAATACCACACTCCCTCAGTAACAGACAGCAACTCCATTAATACCACACCCCCTCCAGACCAGACAGCAACTCCATTAATGCCACACCCCCTCAGTAACAGACAGCAACTCTATTAATACCACACTCCCTCAATAACAGACAGCAACGCCATTAATACCACACTCCCTCAGCAACAGACAGCAACTCCATTAATACCACACCCCTCAGTAACAGACAGCAACTCCATTAATACCACACTCCCTCAGTAACAGACAGCAACTCCATTAATACCACACTCCCTCAGTAACAGACAGCAACGCCATTAATATCACTCTCCCTCAGCAACAGACAGCAACTCCATTAATACCACACCCCCTCAGTAACAGACAGCAACTCCATTAATACCACACCCCCTCAGTAACAGACAGCAACTCCATTAATGCCACACTCCCTCAGTGGCAGACAGCAACTCCATTAATACTACACCCGCACAGTAACAGACAGCACCTCCATTAATACCACACTCCCTCAGTAACAGACAGCAATGCCATTAATACCACACTACCTCAGTAACAGACAGCAATTCCATTAATACCACACTCCCTCAGTAACAGACAGCAACTCCATTAATGCCACACCCCCTCCAGACCAGACAGCAACTCCATTAATGCCACACCCCCTCAGTAACAGACAGCAACTCCATTAATACCACACTCCCTCAGTAACAGACAGCAACTCCATTAATACCACACCCCCTCAGTAACAGACAGCAACTCCATTAATACCACACTCCCTCAGTAACAGACAGCAACTTCATTGAGACCACATTCCCTCAGTAACAGACAGCAACTCCATTAATACCACACTCCCTCAGCAACAGACAGCAACTCCATTAATACCACACTCCCTTAGTAACAGATAGCCACTCCATTAATACCACTCCCCCTCAGTAACAGACAGCAACTCCATTAATACCACACTCCCTCAGTAACAGACAGCAACTCCATTAATACCACACTCCCTCAGTAACAGACAGCAACTCCATTAATACCACACCCTCTCAGTACAGGCAGCAACTCCATTAATACCACACCCCCTCAGTAACAGACAGCAACTCCATTATTAGCACACTCCCTCAGTAACAGACAGCAACTCCATTAATACCACACTCCCTCAGTAACAGACAGCAATGCCATTAGTACCACCCTCCCTCAGCACCTCCATTAAAACCACACCCCCTCAGTAACAGACAGCAATCCATTAATGCCACACTCCCTCAGTGGTAGACAGCAACTCTATTAATACCACACTCCCTCAATAACAGACAGCAACGCCATTAATACCACACTCCCTCAGCAACAGACAGCAACTCCATTAATACCACACTCCCTCAGTAACAGACAGCAACTCCATTAATACCACACTCCCTCAGTAACAGACAGCAACTCCATTAATACCACACTCCCTCAGTAACAGACAGCAACGCCATTAATATCACTCTCCCTCAGCAACAGACAGCAACTCCATTAATACCACACCCCCTCAGTAACAGACAGCAACTCCATTAATACCACACCCCCTCAGTAACAGACAGCAACTCCATTAATGCCACACTCCCTCAGTGGCAGACAGCAACTCCATTAATACTACACCCGCACAGTAACAGACAGCACCTCCATTAATACCACACTCCCTCAGTAACAGACAGCAATGCCATTAATACCACACTCCCTCAGCACCTCCATTAATACCACACCCCCTCAGTAACAGACAGCAACTCCATTAATGCCACACTCCCTCAGTGGTAGACAGCAACTCCATTAATACCATACTCCCTCAATAACAGACAGCAACACCATTAATACCACACTCCCTCAGCAACAGACAGCAACTCCATTAATATCACACTCCCTCAGTAACAGACAGCAAGTCCATTAATACCACACTCCCTCAGTAACAGACAGCAACTTCATTAATACCACACTACCTCAGTAACAGACAGCAACTTCATTAATACCAAACCCCCTCAGTAACAGACAGCAACTCCATTAATACCACACTCCATCAGTGGTAGACAGCAATTCCATTAATACCACACTCCCTCAGTAACAGACAGCAACTCCATTAATACCACACCCCCTCCAGACCAGACAGCAACTCCATTAATGCCACACCCCCTCAGTAACAGACAGCAACTCCATTAATACCACACTCCCTCAGTAACAGACAGCAACTCCATTAATACCACACCCCCTCAGTAACAGACAGCAACTCCATTAATACCACACTCCCTCAGTAACAGACAGCAACTCCATTAATATCACACCCCCGCAGTAACAGACTGCAACGCCATTAATACCACTCTTCCTCAGCAACAGACAGCAACTCCATTAATACCACACTCCCTCAGTAACAGACAGCAACTCCATTATTACCACACCCGTTCAGTAACAGACAGCAACTCCATTAATACCACACCCGCTCATTAACAGACAGCAACGCCATGAATACCACACCCCCTCAGTAACAGACAGCAACTCCATTAATACCACACCCCCTCAGTAACAGACAGCAACGCCATTTATATCACTCTCCCTCAGCAACAGACAACAACTCCATTAATACCACACCCCCTCAGTAACAGACAGCAACTCCATTAATACCACACCCCCTCAGTAACAGACAGCAACTCCATTAATGCCACACTCCCTCAGTGGCAGACAGCAACTCCATTAATACTACACCCGCACAGTAACAGACAGCACCTCCATTAATACCACACTCCCTCAGTAACAGACAGCAATGCCATTAATACCACACTCCCTCAGCACCTCCATTAATACCACACCCCCTCAGTAACAGACAGCAACTCCATTAATGCCACACTCCCTCAGTGGTAGACAGCAACTCCATTAATACCATACTCCCTCAATAACAGACAGCAACACCATTAATACCACACTCCCTCAGCAACAGACAGCAACTCCATTAATATCACACTCCCTCAGTAACAGACAGCAAGTCCATTAATACCACACTCCCTCAGTAACAGACAGCAACTTCATTAATACCACACTACCTCAGTAACAGACAGCAACTTCATTAATACCAAACCCCCTCAGTAACAGACAGCAACTCCATTAATACCACACTCCATCAGTGGTAGACAGCAATTCCATTAATACCACACTCCCTCAGTAACAGACAGCAACTCCATTAATACCACACCCCCTCCAGACCAGACAGCAACTCCATTAATGCCACACCCCCTCAGTAACAGACAGCAACTCCATTAATACCACACTCCCTCAGTAACAGACAGCAACTCCATTAATACCACACCCCCTCAGTAACAGACAGCAACTCCATTAATACCACACTCCCTCAGTAACAGACAGCAACTCCATTAATATCACACCCCCGCAGTAACAGACTGCAACGCCATTAATACCACTCTTCCTCAGCAACAGACAGCAACTCCATTAATACCACACTCCCTCAGTAACAGACAGCAACTCCATTATTACCACACCCGTTCAGTAACAGACAGCAACTCCATTAATACCACACCCGCTCATTAACAGACAGCAACGCCATGAATACCACACCCCCTCAGTAACAGACAGCAACTCCATTAATACCACACCCCCTCAGTAACAGACAGCAACGCCATTTATATCACTCTCCCTCAGCAACAGACAACTCCATTAATACCACACCCCCTCAGTAACAGACAGCAACTCCATTAATACCACACCCCCTCAGTAACAGACAGCAACTCCATTAATACCACACTCCCTCAGTAACAGACAGCAACGCTATTAATACCACACTCCGTCAGCAACAGACAGCAACTCCATTAATACTACACCCGCACAGTAACAGACAGCAACTCCATTAATACCACACTCCCTTAGCACCTCCATTAATACCACACCCCCTCAGTAACAGACAGCAACGCCATTAATACCACACTCCCTCAGTAACAGACAGCAACGCCATTAATACCGCACTCCCTTAGCACCTCCATTAATACCACACCCCCTCAGTAACAGACAGCAACGCCATTAATACCACATTCCCTCAGCACCTCCATTAATACCACACCCCCTCAATAACAGATAGCAACTCCATTAATACCACACTCCCTCAGTAACAGACAGCAACTCCATTAATACCACACTCCCTCAATAACAGACAGCAACGCCATTAATACCACACTCCCTCAGTAACAGACAGCAACACCATTAATACCACACCCCTCAGTAACAGACAGCAACTCCATTAATACCACACTCCCTCAGTGGTAGACAGCAACTCCATTAATACCACACCCTCTCAGTAACAGACAGCAATTCTATTAATACCACACTCCCTCAGTAACAGACAGCAACTCCATTAATACCACACCCCCTCAGTAACAGACAGCAACTCCATTAATACCACACCCCCTCAGTAACAGACAGCAACTCCATTAATACCACACCCTCTCAGTACAGGCAGCAACTCCATTAATACCACACCCTCTCAGTACAGGCAGCAACTCCATTAATACCACACCCTCTCAGTACAGGCAGCAACTCCATTAATAGCACCCTCCCTCAGTAACAGACTGGAACTCCGTTAGTGCTGTACTCACTCAATTCTTTATTGAGCTGCCAGCACTAATGAAAGGACCGATATCAGCTTTCAGTGACTGTTCAGGGCAGAATCCGATCACTCTCTCACCTAGTCTGATCCCACTGTAATCCTCCACTCCCACTTCTCCTAATCTTTGTTT
The DNA here is from genome assembly GCA_026770705.1 of Isurus oxyrinchus. Taxonomy (NCBI): domain Eukaryota; kingdom Metazoa; phylum Chordata; class Chondrichthyes; order Lamniformes; family Lamnidae; genus Isurus; species Isurus oxyrinchus. Next base: position 4,738,799 of record JANJGN010000033.1, read on the forward strand.
AATATTTCATTCCTTTAAGGATCGTACTAATTACTTCCTTTTAAAGCATTCATGAACTCTTCTTCAGCAGCTGTTTGAAATGAGAAATTCTCTGCTACATTCACTGTAAATAATTGTTTCTAATATTCCAGTGCTAGCTACAAACACTCCCAGGATAGATACAGCACGGGGTTAGTTACAGAGTAAAGCTCCCTCTACACTGTCACTATCAAACACTCCCAGGACAGGTACAGCACAGGGTTAGACACAGGATAAAGCTCCCACTACACTCTCCCCATCAAACACTCCCAGGACAGGTACAGCATGGGGTTAGTTACAGAGTAAAGCTCCCTCTATACTGTTCCCATCAAACACTCCCAGGACAGATACAGCACGGGGTTAGATACAGAGTAAAGCTCCCTCTATACTGTCCCCATCAAACACTCCCAGGACAGTACAGCACGGGGTTAGATACAGAGTAAAACTTGCTGTACTGTCCCCACAATGTGCATGGCTGTGTTGTTCCTGAGAGAGATGTTAATCCCCCCTATTGGGTCTGAATCTTTCCAGCTGAAATGGCAGTGACAGCTTTGATAAGGCATAAGATGGATCCTGGTGACAAATCTATTTGGCTCACTTCATTGAACTTAGCCTGCCCAATGTAGCAACCACCTGGCTCTTAAATAACTCCGGGGCTTCCTTTTTGTGTGCACCACTCCTATTCCAAGAGTTCCTCACTCTGTCTGGGGAATTCCTAAATCTGTTTTCCATGATTATTCTCAATCCTTTTCTACCCAACATTCAGCCCTTTATTTAATTACAGATGCTTATCACCTCAAGCCAGATTCAATGGACCACTGACGTCACCAAGGCTCTGATGTCAGCCAAAGAAGTGGGTGAGAAGAAACCGATTCGGGTTATTAAAAGGAAGCAGGTGAGTCGAGCTTGTGGGTGTCTTCACAGGAGATTACAGTGATCTCAATTTTGGGAGCACAAAAATATTTCATTTAGATGGGGAAAGAACCATGTGTTGACTGTCCTAGAACACCACAAGTACCAGCATGTTTCCTTCCCAGTGACCTTTGTTAACTAGTTCTATGTGGATAGACTGGAGAAACGGGAGCCGTTCTTCTTAAAACAGAGAAAGCTAAGAGGATAGGTGGTAGATGTGTTTAAAGTTATAAAGGTTTTAGGTAGCTTGGATAAAGGGAAACTTCCAGTGGCTGAAGGGTCAGTAACCAGAGGGCACTGATTTAAGGTGATTGGCAACAGAGCCAGGGAAACATGAGGGAAAAAACCTCTTTAGTCAGCGAACAGTTAGGATTTGGAATGCACTGTCTGGTTAGAATGGTGGGAACAGATTCAGCAGCAGCTTTCAAAGGGAATTGGATAAATACTCGAAGGAGGAACCAATCGCATAGATATGGGGAAAGAGCAGAGAAAGAACGAGATGTGGGAGATTAACTCTTTGAAAGGGCAGGCACAGACTTGGTGGGTCGAATGGCCCCCTATGCTGTACTGCTCTATCACCCTATATAACTTAGAGGAGTTGGCCGCAGGCAATCTAAAAGCAGTTGTTTTGTGAGGCCCCCTTGTGATCTTGTGCAGATGTATTCCAGCAGCAGCATGAACTGGAGATGGTGGGTCATTGTGCTGCTAGCTGTTCTTGACTGCCATTGGTCTTAACCCCATCCCTCACCCTCATTCATCATCTTGGTTCCCTGCATTGTTTTACAAAACATTAAACCTCAGCACTCTGCTCTGCTGCAGCAGAAATTGTCCCAACATTTTGAGTCTTCACTCATAACTGTTCTTTATAACCCAGGGGGATGTACGCTGGATGCACTATGGCTTTAATGATGACAGTGGGGAGGGATGGAGAGAGAGAGAGAGAGAGAGAGAAGTACCCTTGTTAGCATTAAGATTCAGTGAGTGGTTGATGCATTCAGCACCCCTAAACATCACATCAATGCCCCATGCAGGTGAGCATGCTGCGCAAGTATTCTGAAGCCATCCGTGGAAACCTCACAAAGATCATGCGTCTGAAGATCGTGGCTTTGGTAACAGTGGAAGTCCACGCAAGGGATGTCATCGAAAAATTGTATAAGCTCGGCTGTATGGACGTGACTGCATTTGATTGGCTCAGTCAGCTCCGCCTCTACTGGGACAAGGTATATGGGCATTGTCATCTACATACAAAACAAACCTGCCTCCACCTCCATCTCAATTTTATTAAAAATCTGTCCTCCTCTTCTCTGTCAATGATTTCCACTTTTTTCATTCATTTCCTGGGTGTGGCTGGCCAACACTTATTCCCCATCCCTAATAGCCCTTAAGTGAGTGGCTTGCTAGACCACTTCAGAGGGCAGTTAAAAGTCAACCACGTTGCTGTGAGAAATAAAAACAGAAAATGCTGGAAATACCTAACAGGTTTGGCAGTATCTGTGGAGAGAGAAACAAAGTTAATGTTTCGGCAAGGACCTTTAATCAGAACTGAAGGTCCTTGACCTGAAACTCTGTCTTTCTCTCTCCACAGATGCTGCCTGACCTGCTGAGCTTTTCCAGCATTTTTGTGTTTTTATTTCAGATTTCCTGAATCTGCGGTATTCTGCTCCTCACATTTCTGTGGGTCTGAGGTCACAGACGGTTTTAACCATGTTCGGACCGGGGTTATGAGTGAACCAGATTTTTTTTTAACGACAGCCCAGTAGTTAATATGACTACCATTACTGAGAGGAGTTTTTTTTTTATTAACTGAATTTAAATGCCCCAGATATTGTGTTGGGATTTGAACTTGTGTTTGGGACATCAGCCCAGGCCTCTAGATTATTGACTGCTATGCTACAGTTCCCTGTTTTGAAGGGTACGGTTCCATTGGCTCTGACTGCCCACCAAATTTCACACTAGTGGAGTAGCAGAGATAGAACTGCCAAGACTGCCAGTAAGGCTGTGTGACATTGGATCATCACAGACAAACCAAACCCACAAACACACTGACTTTAACAGGAGTCCCTCAGTGGCATGATGGCTGAATTCCCCACAAGGGAAAGGGTGAAGCTCCAACTTTTACTGCCCTGCGTGACTTGGCTATCCACTGCTTTGCAGGGGAGCCCGCACATATGTTTTTATTAATAATCTCCAGCTGAGAGCCATGGCTCGAGCACAGGAGGGTAGAAGCAGTGAATCCAGAAATAGTGGTTAGGTGAGGCCAAGCATTGAACTAATCCACTGTTCAATTATGAAATGATTAAAGCTCTATTGGATGGAGTAGTAAAGACTTAGATGATCAGATTAGTCCAATGAAGGAGGTTACACTTGTCCTGCTGGAATGATAGCTTACATTCATATAGCACGTATAATATAATAACACAGCCCAAGTTGCTTGAAAATTGACACTGAACTGCATAAGGAAGTATGAGCAGGTGACCAAAAGCTTGGGTAGAGGTGGGTTTTACTGCGTGTCTGAGAGAGAAAAAGTGAGATGGAGTGGTTCAGAGAGAGGGAATTCCAGAGCCTGGGGCCCAGGAGCTGAAGGCACATCCACCAATGAAGCATTAGAACTTCATCTATGAAGGCCTGTGGATGTTGGCCTGTCCTGATGGCTCAGTGCTGATATAGACCAGACAGGCCCTGATATCCATCCCAGGTCCGTGCTGAGGAAGTTCAATTTCAGCCAGGCTGCCAGTAAAGGCATTAACCTTGGAGTGAGCATTCCTGGCCTAACAAGAGGGTCAAGGCTCATAGCCCTGGCTAACTGCCACTACTGGGAAATGCACCTGTGTAAGTGTCAGATGAGGTCAGGATCAGGAGCGGCCATGATGCCTAGTAAAGTTGAATAGACGAATAGATTAACAGAAATAACCACTCAGGTAAACCACCAGCGACACTGAAGGGATAATGTCATCAGCATGAGAACACACCTTCGGGGCAGAGGGGCAAGAAGGTGCAGCATTATGTGATCTTATGGTAATAACAGAATGAGCCGTTGACCTGCTGCACATGTAGATTTATTAGATTGACTGGTGGAGAATGGATGTGCTGTATAATTTTTGAGGGTCTACTCTGTTTTCCTCTCTGCAGGATGTAGATGACTGTATCATTCGACAAACCAACACCCATTTCCAGTATGGCTACGAGTATCTGGGGAACTCGGGGCGACTGGTGATCACTCCACTCACAGACAGGTAGGTCTCAGCACTCCCCTTTCACTGACGGTGGGGTTGCACAGTGTTGAAGTAGGCAGTGAGGGAGGGGGAGGAGGTGTGTAGTGGGGGTGGGGGCGGGGGTGGTGGTGAAGCTTATCACTGCCTAATCCTGACCTGACAGAACATTGGTGACAGGAGACAGTGCACCTAATGAGAAAGTTGGTGCATCTATAAAACAGCGGCATATGAGTTAGGAGCAGTTGGAGGCCATTTGGCTCCTCAGGTCTGCTCCACCATTTAATAAGATCATGGCTGATCTGATCGTGGCCTCAACTCCACTTTGCCGCCTACCCCCGATACCTTTGACTCTCTTATTCGTCAAAAAATTATCTACTTCTGCCTTAAAAATATTCAATGACCCTGGCTCCACTACTCTCAGGCGAAAGGAATCTTAAGAACTCACAACCCTCTGAGAGAAAAGAAATTCTCCTCATCTTCGTCTTACATGGACAACCCCTTATTTTTAAACCATGCCCCCTAATTCTGGCACCTCCCACGAGGGGAAACACCCTCTCAGCATCCAACCTGTCAACTCCCCTCAGGATCTCATATGTTTCAATAAGATCTTCTCTCATTCTTCTAAACTCCAATGGATACAGGCCCAGTCTGTCCAACCTTTCCTCATAGGATAACCTCCCATCCCAGGTATCAATCATGTGAACCTTCTCTCAACTGTCTCTAACACATTTATATCCTTTTTTTAAAAAGGGAGACCACAATACTTTGATTATTTGATTGGAAACAATCTGTAAGGGTACCGGGAAAAGGCAGGGCAATGGCACTAGGTCATAATGTTCATTTAGAGAGCTGATGCAGACATGATGGGCTACATGGCCTCCTTCTGTGCCGTTAAAATTCTGTGATACTCTAGATGTGGTATCACCAATCCCCTATACAACCGCAGCAAAACATCCTTACTTTTATATCGTATTTCCCTGGCAATAAATGGCAACATTCCAGTTGCCTTCCTAATCACTTGCTGTACCTGCAGACTAACTTTTTGTGATTCATGTACCAGGTCACCCAGATCCCTCTGTACCTCAGAGTTCTACAACCTCTCTCCATTTACATAATTTTTCTGTTCTTCCTGCCAAAGTGGAAAAGTTCACAATTTCCCACATTTTACTCCTTTTGCCAATTTTTTGCCATTCACTTGACCTCTCTATACCCCTTTGCAGACTCCTTATGTCCTCTTCACAACTTATTTTCCTATCTATCTTTGTGACATCAGCAAATTTAACAACCATTCATTCGGTCCCTTCATCCAAGCCATTGCTAGACATTGTAAAATATAAATAGTTGAGGTCCCCCAGCCCTGATCCCCATGGTCACTCCACTTGTCACATTTTGCCAAACTGAAAATGAGCCGTTGGGCCTACTCTCTGTTTTCTGTTAGCTAACCAATTCTCTATCCGTTCTAATATGCTGCCCTTAATCCATGAGCTCTTATGTCAAAAGCCTTTTGAAAATCTAGGTATAGCACTTCCACAGGTTCCCTTTTATCCATGTTGTTTGTTACTTCCTCAAAGATCTCCAATAGATTAGTTAAACATGATTTCCTTTTCATAAAACCATGTTGACTCTGCCTGATTACATTGAAATTTTCTAAATGCCCCACTATAACCTCCTCAATAATACATTCCAGCATTTTCCCAGTGACATGTTAAGCTCACTGGCCTGTCGTTTCCTGCTTTCTGTCTCCCTCCTTCCTTTCAGGTTCACTATTTTGCAATTTGATGGGACCTTTCCAGAATCTAGAGAATTTTGGAAAATTAAAACCAATGCATCTACTTTTTCAGCAGCCACTTCACCAGACCCTGGGATGAAGCCCATCAGGACTTGGGGACTTGTCATCTTTTAGTTCTAATATGTTTTTCAGTATCCTTTCCCTGGTGATTGTAATTGTTTTAAGTTCCTCTTTCCCTTTCACCTCCTGATTCACAATTATTTTTGGGATGTTATCTGTAACCTCTACAGCGAAGAGAGACACAAAATATCTGTTCAATTCATCCATCATCTCCTTATTTTCCATTATTAATTTCCCAGACTCTCTCTCTATAGGACCAACGCTCACTTTACTTACTCTTTTCCTTTTTAAATACCTGTAGAAACTATTACTATCTGTTTTTATATTTCTAGCTAGCTTTCTCTCGTACACTAATTTCTCCCTCCTTGTTAACCTTTTAGTCATTCTTTGCTGTTCTTTAAATTCTGCCCAATCTCCTGACCTGCCACTCATCTTTGCAGAATTATATGCTTTTTCTTTCAATTTGATAGTATCTTTAACTTACTAAGTTAGCCACAGATGGAGCGTCCTTCCCTTAAAGCCTTTCTTTCTCACTGGAATGTATCTTTTCTGAGTATTCTGAAATATCCCCTTAAATCTCTGCCACTGCACCGCTACTGACCTATCCCTTAATGGAATTTGCCAGTTTACTTTGGCCAGCTCTGCCATCATGCCCTCATTTAAGTTTAAAACTCTAGTCTTAGATTCACCCTTCCCTCCCTTAAACTGAATGTGAAATTCGATCATTTTATCATCACTGCAACCTAGGGGCGCCTTCACTAGGAGGTCATTAATTAATCCTGTCTCATTGCACATTACCAGATCTAGTATAGCCTGCTCTCTGGTTGACTGTAGAACGTGCTGCTCCAAAGAAACTGCCCTGACCACACACTATAAACTCATCATCTTCGCTACCTTTGATTCGTCCAATCTACAAGTAGGTGAAAGTCACCCATGATTATCACTGTATCTTTCCCACAAACCCCCATTATTTCATCCTGCATACCCTGTCCTGCAGCATGATTACTGTTAGGGGGGCTATAAACCTCTTCCACAATTTCTTTATCTTTACTATTTCTCATCTGTACCCAAACTGATTCTACATCTTGATCTCCAGAACTAAGATCATCTCTCCCTATTGTACCAATGTCATCCTTAACTAACAGAGCTTCCCATCCAACTTTTCCTGGCTTCCTGCCCTACCCAAATGTCATATAGCCTTGAATATTCAGGTCCCAAGCTTTATCATCTTGCAGCCATGTGCCTGTAATGGGTATCAGATTATAACGTACTTTTTACTATTTGAGCTGTTAATTCATCCGCTTTGTTATGAATGCTAGGTGCATTCAGATATAGAGCCTTTAGTTCTGTCTTTTTACTATTTTTGTAACCTCTAGTCTTATCTGCTGGTGCACTCTTAGGTTTGTATACACTGTCCCTTCGTGCCACACTCTGATCATCATTTCCCTTGTTGGCGCCATCGGCTAGTAGAGAAGAGTGCAGCCTATTGTTAATTCAAAATTCCTTTCAAATTATCTGTTAATTTTTTTTCACACTGAATTCAGCCTTTATTGTTAATTACAGTGCTTAAGTCAAATTATTGGATAATATAACTTTTTAGTGAAAAAAATCAAACGAATCATCAGGAATAGACTGTAATTATCACTTTGTTGGGTGAGTTATTATTTTCGTCAAGGTGAGAGATATTTGCACTATGTAATAATGTCTCCTTATTGTCTTGTCAAACGCTCCCATAGCAAGTATACCGCAGTGGGAAAATGCAGCCCATTTCAAAGCAATTCCCTGCTGTCAGTGGATTTTTCTGTGTCAGCTTCATGACCTATACCCCCCACAGCTGGTGCCCCAGTGCACCCGTACTGGTGTAGACACCTGAATACTTTATATTGCATGATGTATAACTTCCTCTGGGGCCAGTCTCTCTAACGACGAGCACAGTGCAAGTCCTGCTCTGCCACAGTTATGGTAGCAGCGCAGGATCATAGATCTTTGGCCATCTTTTGTCCGATGCCCGCGGGCAATACGGATGAGAGCTGGAGATCATTAAAAGTCCGACCCCCACAGGGAATCTCTCTCTTCACATCACAAACTCCCTTGGTTTCTCCTTTTCAGGTGTTACATGACATTGACGACAGCTCTGCACCTGCACCGAGGTGGATCTCCCAAAGGACCAGCGGGTACAGGAAAGACCGAGTCTGTGAAAGATCTGGGAAAAGCCCTGGGAATGTATGTGATAGTGGTGAACTGCTCAGAAGGTTTGGACTACAAATCTATGGGTCGAATGTACTCTGGTTTGGCACAGGTGAAAAGAGCCTCACAAGTACCATTGAACATTGATTTGCTGTTGTATGTCAGGGAGTTTAATTCCTTTCGGGTAAAAAATACTCAGGGGGTGCTGCACTGTCAGGGGATCAGTACTGAGGGAGTGCTGCACTGTCGGAGGGAGCGCAGCATTTTGAAGTGCTATCATAAACTAAAACTGGTAAATTTTCAGAAATTGGCTGCTGTGTTTTCTACATTGTAACAGTGGCTGCACTTCAAATGTATTTTGTTGGCTGTAAAGCGCTTTGGCGTGTCCTGAGATGTTGAAAATATCAATCTTTCTTTTAAATCAGAGAAAATGTTAGTGCACAAAGTGATATTTCAGGCCCCTTATCATCCTCTATTGTATCACACACATTGTTTTTGTAGTACTGAATTAGAGTTCAATGTTTCTGATGCAAGCCCTGTGTATATTTGTGCAGACTGGAGCTTGGGGTTGCTTTGATGAATTTAACCGCATCAACATTGAGGTGTTGTCTGTGGTGGCCCAGCAAATCCTCTCCATCCTGTCTGCTCTTTCTGCCAACCTGACCCGCTTTGTCTTTGAGGGCCGTGAGATTAACCTGGTCTGGTCGTGTGGCATCTTTATCACCATGAACCCAGGTGAGACTGTCCGAGTTACAGGGATGGGTATGTTAGGATTAAGAAATGTTTTGTTCTCACAATGGTTCTGCCTTCATCATATTATAAAAAAGGGTAGCGAGCTCTCCTGATTACTGTAGTGCAGTACTAAACTCGGTTTCATTCTGCTGAACCAGCGACAGGTGTTGATTGCATTAGAACCAGCCCCAGCAACCCCATACTCGTGAGAGAAAATTCATCCAGTGGCCCTGCTGCTGATCCCAAGCCCAGCCTGAATGTGGGAAGGTGTCTATGTCAGGTGAGAACTGGGCCTTCTTGTGCTCTCCTACAATTGCCTTGTGACACTCGTCACATGGTTGGCGGTCACGTTGGGCAAGGTACTGGAGGGCTGTCCGAGGAAGAGGCAACACCTTCAGGAGACGAGGGTGGATATTGGAGAAATACAAAGATGGCCAGCATTAAGGGTCAAAGTATGAGGACAGGTTGCACAGACTAGTCTTGTATTCCCTCAAGGCTAGAAGATTAAGCAGCAATCTAGTTAAGGTGTTTAAGATGATTAAAGGACTTGATAGAGTCGACAGAGAAATACTGGTGGGGGGAGTCCAGAACAAGGAGGCAGAACCTTAAAATTGGAGCCAGGCTGTTCAGGAGTGATGTCAGAAGCATTTCTTCACACAAAGGGGAGTGGAAATCTGGAACTCTCAAGCTGGGGGTCAACTGAAAATCTCAAAGCTGACGTTGATAGATTTTTGTTGTTAATGAGGATTAAAGGTTACAGAAGCAAGATGGGTAAATGAAGTTCAGGTACAGATCAACCATGATGTAATTGAATAGTGGAACAGGTTCAAGAAGCCGAAATGACTAAAAGGCCTCCTCCTGTTCCTCTGCTTCTGTGGACAGGATCTTCTGGTCTGCGAGCTGGGGCGAGGCATAAAATGATGCAGGATGATGTTGGGTGGAACTCCCAACATCATCCCGCGTCATTTCCATTTTCAGATCGGTGGGGGGGCGCAGCCAAGTCAGCTGCTCACCCACCAACCTGTCAACGGCCTATTGAGGCCATTGAAAAACTAATTAAGGTCATTAATGGACCTACCCGTCCAACCTTAGGGTTGGCGGGCAGGCTGGGAGCTCTGGCAGACTTCGGAGAAAGCATGAAACCTCACCCACGGGCGGGATGAGGTTTCATGAGGGTATTTAAATTTTGAAGAAAGGTTTCAATAAAATTTATGTACATGTCCCAATTCATGTGACAGTGTCACATGAGGGGACATGGCAGGGAACATTTTTGAACATTTATTAAAAGTTTTAAATTGGAGCCGATCTCCCTGAGGCACCACTTAAGCCTCAGGGAGATCTGTGTGCTCTTTTGCGTGCATGTGGCTGAGGGAATCCCTGTCCTCACAGGGAGCGCATATTGCTTCCTGGCGGATGCCATGCTGGGCGGGCCTTAATTGGCCCACCCACGTAAAATGGCAGCGCACCCGCACCTCCCCCCCAACAGTGGGAAAATGTTTCCCTGTGATTCTTATGAGCATCAGAGGAGAGTAAGAACCAGCAGCTGGGTCAGGAAGGCCTGGTGATAATATCACTCTTGTTTATTGCAGGGTATGCTGGGCGTACAGAGCTTCCAGACAACCTCAAGTCAATGTTCAGGCCCATCTCCATGGTGGTTCCTGACTCAACGCTAATTGCTGAGATCATCCTTTTTGCAGAGGGATTCAACAACTGTAAGGTGTGCTCCTTGGATTCCCAATCAGATTCCTTCCCCTTTATTGATATCCCAAGTTATTCTGAACATTTTGCCCGTTTCATTTCTTTTCGGGCTCCCACATCCCAGATATGAGCAATACGTGACAGCCTGCTCTCCAGCCTCTGTCAGGGCCTGGTTGCTGCAAGTGGACAGAACATGTTTCCTGGCCAATTCCCGATTACCCCTGGTGGCCAGGTACATAGCGGTACAGCACAGCTTCCTTACAATCAAAGCATTTCTGCTAGGTGCTTGGGCTTCAACATGTACAAACTATAAAATCTACAGCATTAAGATGTACATTGCTGTGAACCTCAACATGCACATTGTACAATGAGGCGCATAGATTTCTAGAAGTAGCAAAAGGCCATTTAGCTCAACAAGGCTTGCCCTTTGAGATTGATTTCAATGCCACCGACTTGCCAGACCCATCCTTTCACCAGGAACACTTCCCATCCTCTTCTGTTTCTGCTGTGCCCCTCTGTGATCTCCCCTGATCTCGCTTTAGGTAAAAGGAACATCACTCCTTGTCCTGACATACTGCTATTCTACATTTTGGACTCTTCGCTACAGTAGGCAACTTGCTCACATCTGCTTTGCCAACCAGTTTCACAACCTCATATACTATAATTATTTTTAAATCTTGCTGTAAAGAGAGGCATGTTACTAAAGCTTTTCGTCTTGCACTCATCTGGATAAATGCAGGAATGCCAAATTTTAAATGATCACAACATTTTGTACCACAGGAAAAGAGGGCGCTGATTGGTCAAGCCGTTGTCATTGAGAAAGCAATGGAGAGCTGGAGGTTCCCTAAGCTCCCGGGTAACTCAGAAAGGGTACAAGCCTTGAACATATTCCTTTTGTGTGCACAGAACTGGTCCCTGCATATGAATGTATGTCTCCTCCAGCAAGTGTAAGTGAACCATGTTACGAACTTGACTGATTATCCTAATTTGGTTGTCGGTGTAGCTATTGGTGCAGTGAACAGTGTCATTGTTAGATGTGATTCACTGATTGGGCAGCACTTGCTGAACAAGCCTGAGTGTACTGCAAACTACTTGAACAGCCAATATAAGATAATCAGTTGAGCTTGTAACATGTGTTATGATACGGCAGGTGGGCATTTGCCAGGCTGACCAAATCCACAAGGGAAGGTTGGCCATGCAATCTCAACGATCTTGCAAGTTGTATTTATTACAAGAAGGCTAGAAGGCTTGTGCACTGAAGTCAGAAATTACGAGCCCACTACCACGAATAGAGATTTTAAAGATTAAATTAAAACATTTATTAACAAAAGAAGAAAAATCTCAAACGCACAAGGTTACAGTTACATAGTTAGAACAGTTCCCAAAATTTCTTCTTAACCAGACTCACAACTACACACCACCTTTAAGACAACAGACCAAATAGATTACAAATTCATTAAGTCATCCAGCAATATTACCACAAGCACCCTGTGGACAATGGAATTACAAAGGCTTTTCACACAACTTTGGTTACTAGAACAGCAAACTTCTACCAGGTTCCTAGAGGCTTTTTCCCCCAAGTCTGTTTCACACGGTCACCTTCCAAGATCTCACACAGCCAAACCACACACAGCCTTTCTATCCTTCTTTAAGTATATGTTTTCCTTTTTGATTTGTAAATCCCATTGTCTCCTTTTGTCTTCAGAAATGACTTTTTTCCCAAAATATAAAAAAACTTTCATGTTCTCGTTATGGCCAGCACTTTTGAGAAAAATCAACGTAATAACCTTGCCCTGTTTATCTCGCCAGCTGTAAACATTTTCCATGTCCCTTTGAAAATCAAACACCACTTATCTAAGAATACAAATTTCATTCACATTGTATCTGCTGACCTCACCCTAGCTCTACTTACCTGCATTTCAAATGCCTGTTTTACATCTCTCTTCTTTGATAATTTAAACCTTGCAATCTACCTGTCTCTAGTTTAAATTAGCCATGCACACAGAACCATAAACACAGGCACACACACATCTGCTTTAAAATGTCGCACAATAATATTAGGAAAGATATGATAGTTCGTTGACACACGGTTCATTTACGTTTTCTAGAAGTGACGTATATTCATTCACAGGAACCCCTTCTGTGTAAACAAAAGGAATATGTTCAAGCTTTGCACCTTTTCTGAATTACCCGGGAGCTTGGGGAGCCTATAGCTCTCTGTTGCTTTCTCCATGGCAATGTCTTGGCCAATCAGAGTTGCGTTGTCAACCAATCAGCACTCTTTTCACCTGTAGTATAAATGGTTGTGATCGTTTGGCATTATTGCCTTTGTCCTGATGAGTGTAAGATGAAAAGCTTCAGTAACATGTCTCTCTTTGCAGCAAGGTTCAAGTTCTGATCTACCAAGCGACATTTCTTCTTACATTTCTTCTTAAAGAGATAAAGCCCAGCTTCCAGAATGATTCCCTTGCTGTGAACCATTTCCCATTTGAATTTGGGTAGAGGACTACCCCATGTTCAGTTCACAAACATCCCATAACAGCAGCAAAAAGAGTAAACTTTCATCTCATCATTCATTTCTAGATTTGAACCACTGATAGAATATGTATGAATCTAATGTTCCCTTTGCTGGAATATATTATGTGAAAACCAATAACCTGATTGACATACAAAGGGATCAGAAAAGACATTGGCAGAGTCTGATCTGATTAGGGTTAGTTGTTTCTAGTCTGATTGACAGTCAGTGTGCTGACTGTGCTCTCCATGTACCCTGCAGGCCCTTGCTAAGAAAGTCTTCACTCTCTACTCGCTGGCTGTGCAGCAACTGTCCAAGCAGGATCACTATGACTTTGGCCTGAGAGCCCTCACATCCCTGCTCCGCTATGCCGGCAAGAAGCGACGGGACAAGCCTCAGCTCTCTGACGAGGAGGTAGGATCAGATAACGCAGCCTTTGAGCAGGGGGTCCGCGGTGAATCTTCCCATTGACTAGGAGGTAGGAACAGAACGGGTAGTTTTGGAGCTGGAAAGGGAGTCACTGGAGAAGATGCTGACAAGATTGATAACAGAATTTAGAGGTTATCACTTTCAGGATATGCTGGGGCTCCATTCTCCGAGCAGCAAAGGGCTGTGGGATGGCCTGATCAAGGTCTTTAACATTTGCATACTGCTGAAGAAAGGAGACATGTCGATGCTTTTTGTCTTGCACTCTTCAGAACACTTCACTAGATTACAAATGTCAGGGGAAGACAACAATATATACTGCATGTGAAGAGAGTGTTCATTGGTTGGCAAGTGGACTACTGCTACGACACAGTAGCAGTGTCTTTAAAATTAGGAAAGGGCCTGATAGGGCGGACGTAGAGAAGATGTTTTCACTTGTGGTGGAGATTAGAACCGGGTCCATAAGTATAAGAGAGTCACTAATAAACCCAATGGGGAATTCAGGAGAAACTTCTTTACTGAGAGAGTAGGGAGAATGGGGAACTCACTACCACGGAGTAGTTGAGATGAATAGCGTAGAGACATTTAAGGGGAAGCTGGATAAATACATGAAGGAATAGAAGGATTTGTTGTTAGAGTGAGATGAGGATGGGTGGGTGGAGGCTTGTGTGGAGCAGAAACACCAGCACTAAGCAGGTGGGATGAATGAGCTGTTTTGGTGATGTAAATTCTATTTAAAAATTCTTCTCATCATTAAAGAGGCATTTAAATGCTATGAGGAGTTGAGCAGATAGTGATGAGGTAAGATCATATTGGGGTCTGCTTACCTTAACTTATGATTGAATGCTTCTGTTGTTATCCAGATCCTCCTGTTGTCTATGAAAGATATGAATATGGCCAAGTTAACCTCCATTGACCATCCGCTGTTTAGTGCCATTGTTCAGGACCTGTTCCCTGGGGTGGAAACCCCAGTTTTGGATTACGGAAAGGTAGGCAGATCCTGAGAGTGTGGGTGGTCATTCTTCAGTCACTATTCCAGGTGTTAATTAAATGTTTTGGATGATAAAGGGCCCTCCCACCATCATTATGGTGAACAGAAAGTGCACATGCATTAAGAGCTGGAAGTGTGCCAGTTGCAAATTAATAAAGGCCAACACATAGGCATGCAGTGCCCACATCTGAAACAGGTGACATACAGTTGCATGTGTAAACAAGGGGGTCTAGCAGCCTGTTTGAGGCCTCCACTGTGAGATTGGTTTGACCTGAGGCAGTAGGGTGCTGGCTACCCTCAGGAATGGTACACGTGCTACCTATTCCATTCCTCTCTTCGGATTGCAGTTCCAGGAGGGAATTGTCCTCGGTTTTACTAATTAGTGGGTGTCAGCAAACTCTGTGGCCAAACCTGGTTATGTCCGCACTCTGTATCCAGCAGGATTCTGTGGATAGTGATCAGGAGTGTGAATCCTGGCTGATTATCTCCCTTTTCAAGCCTAGGGGACATCAAGGCTGATTACAATGGCTCCCATACTGCCCAACCCCCTTCCCCCCCACAACTGAATGAACTGACTGGGAATGTTGAGTAAACTGAACTGTGGTATGATTGGTCTATTTTTCTTGCTCTTTCCTTGTGCCGCAGCTTAAGGAAGCGATTGAGACGGAGCTGACTGAAACGGGGTACGTGGTAACTGAGTTCACTATGGCCAAAGTGATTCAGCTGCATGAGACCAAGAGCTCCCGGCACTCCGTCATGATTGTGGGCAAAACGGGCAGCGGCAAGACCGTAGCGTGGCGGACATTACAGGGGGCCTTGTCGGCTCTCCATAAGAGTGGGGACACCAATTACAATCTTGTCAAGGTTAGTAAATGGGCAAGGAACCAAGAAACATCCTTGTTTG
This sequence comes from Isurus oxyrinchus, assembly GCA_026770705.1. Taxonomy (NCBI): domain Eukaryota; kingdom Metazoa; phylum Chordata; class Chondrichthyes; order Lamniformes; family Lamnidae; genus Isurus; species Isurus oxyrinchus. The sequence continues at coordinate 4,754,243 of JANJGN010000033.1, forward strand.
CTTCAACAGGGGTTTTTTTTTCCCACATAGTTCAGTATTGCCTTGGGATAGGGAGGAGCAGGAGGGAAGAGGGGAGACAGGAGGAGTGGGGGACAGGGGAGGATCGGAAGGGAGAGGGCAGGGAGGAAGAGGGGGAAAGGGAGGACTGAGGAAGGTGGGGGGGGGAGAAAAGGTATGGTGGGCAGGGAGAGGAGAAGGGGGGAGGCTGGGAGGAGGAATGGAAGGGGAGGACAGGGAGGGAGAGGGGAAAGGGGAGGGAAAGGGAGGGTGGGGTTTAGGGCATTGGCAGCTGAAGCATGGCCGTCCATTTTGGAGCAATTAAATTTGGGGATTTGCAAGAGGTTAGAATTAGAGAAGCGCAGATATCTCGGAGGGTGGTGGGGCTGGAGGAGATTACAGAGATAGGGTGGGATTTGGAAACAAAGATGGGAATTTTTTAAAATTGAGAAAGAGGAAAATGAAAGGGTGCGTGAGTGTGGGATTAGACTGAATGGAGAGAGAAACACCAGCACATAATCAATGGGCCAAATATCCAATTGAGTAACATTCTACAATTCTAAAATCTGTTAATTGCTTTTCAATTAGAAATGCTCTTTTCCTTTTTGAACTTTGATATTTCCTCTTCAATGAGGTCTCTTGTTCTGTTTTTCTCTCTGCTTTGATTTCTGATCTTGTGATTTTGCGGGCAGGACTTTCCTCTGAACCCAAAAGCAGTGTCGCTGGGTGAGCTTTATGGCGAGTATGATCTGTCGACAAATGAATGGACGGATGGTGTGCTCTCCAATCTGATGAGGACAGCCTGTGCAGGTACATTGAAGTGGTTAAAAACGGGCACAGCACGAACTGTACTTCAGCTATACCCAACTTCCATTGTAGAGGTGGCCATGGCAATTTCTAACCGTGGAATGATACGACCAAGGAGCAGGAGTAGACCATTCAGCCCCTTGGGCCTGCTCCTCAATTTAATAAGGTCATGGCTGATCTGATAGTAACCCCAAACCTACATTCCACCTACTCACGATAACCTTGCTTACAAAGAATCTATCCACCTCTGCCTTAAAAATATTCAAAGACTCTGCTTTGAAGACTCACGGCCCACTGGTGAAAAAGGTTTACCTCATCTCTGTTTTAAAGGGGCAACCCCTTATTTTTAAACAATGATACAGTACAGAAGGAGCCCATTTGAGCCATCGTACCTGTGTTAGCGCTTTGATAGAGCTATCCAATCATTCCCAATCCCTCTGCTCTTTTCCCATTTTAGCTGTGGCTTAGTCAGTCGCCCGGCCCCCTCTGAATCACAAATGTTCCTGGCTCAAGCCCCACCCCAGGGCTTGGGCACAAAAATTAAAGCTGATGTTCCAGTGCATTTCTAACAGAGTGCTGCACTGTCTACGGTGCTGTCTTTCGGATAAGCTGTTAAACCCAGGCCCCATTTGCCTGCTCGGATAGACGTAAAAGATTCCCATGCCACTATTCCGAGGAAGAGCAGGGTAGTCATTGCCGGTGTCCTGGCCAATATTTATCCCTCAACCAACATCACAAAAACCGATGACCTGGTCATTATCACTTTGCTGTTTGTGGGAGTTTGCTGTGTGCAAATTGGCTGTTGCTTTTCCTAGATTACAACAATGATGATACTTCAAATGTACTTCATTGGCTGTGAAGTGCTTTGTGATGTCCTGTAGCCATGAAAAGCGCTATACAAACGCAAGTCTTTTTGCCCTTCAGGTATTTATCCAATTCCCTTTCGAAAGTTCCGCTTGATTCTGCTTCCACCCCCCCTTCAGGCAGCACCTTCCAGATCACCATTTGTGTAAAACAAATGTTTCCTCATCTCCCCAACTGGCTCTTTTGCCAAAACAAAAACAGAATTACCTGGAAAAACTCAGCAGGTCTGGCAGCATCGGCGGAGAAGAAAAGAGTTGACGTTTCGAGTCCTGGCCAAAACAAAAACAGAGTTACCTGGAAAAACTCAGCAGGTCTGGCAGCATCGGCGGAGAAGAAAAGAGTTGACGTTTCGAGTCCTCAGGACTCGAAACGTCAACTCTTTTCTTCTCCGCCGATGCTGCCAGACCTGCTGAGTTTTTCCAGGTAATTCTGTTTTTGTTTTGGATTTCCAGCATCCGCAGTTTTCTTTGTTTTTATTTTGGCTCTTTTGCCAATTCTCTTCAATTTGTCGCCCTCTAGTTACTGAACCTCCTACTGCAGTGGCGAAGGGTAAAGGCCAGCTCTTTCCTTTCTCTTCTGAAAGTATTGTTGTGGTTTATTCTTTCTTCTCCGTTTTGTGGAGCGTCTCGCTCCCCATCCTTCTCAATTTAGTGTACAGTTCCATGTTTTAAACATTTAGCAGCAGGATTATAAATCAAAGCAACTCCAGGGAGCGTAGAGTTAGGAATAAGTGAATGAAGACATGAGCACGCAGCTTGGATGCCTAGAGGGGATACGACATCTAATTTACAGGAACTGTAGATCACGGAGATTCATGGTGTTTGTCGATCCTCAGCTGCCTGCTGCAGGGTCCCATATGTCTTGCAGTTTCTGAAGGCAGAGCATGACTACATGCTGGACACCTTCTAACTGAGCAATTGTACATTGCAGTATTGTTGGCAAAGAATTGTGAACATTTCTCATCTCATAATGAAAGTTCTGCAGATTACCTGCCTCACAATACAGATAGAAATTGAGATGCTTTCAGGCCCAGGAATGGAAATGGGAACTTGTCAGCAACAAATGCGATTAAAGACGCCTATTAATGGAATGGCCTGGGAACTGAACTGCCCTGTAGACCTTTATTCAACAGTAGAGGAGAATGTGATGGATACAGTAATGTCGGGTGAGCATGCTGCTAATTTAAAAAAAAAAATTCTGGGTTTGTATCACCATTATTTTTAATTCACGTTCATGATGTAAGTGTCACTGGCACCCTGTCACCTATTTATCACCCTCCAAAAGTGGCAGTGGGGCCCTGCCAGGAGGCAGCCCTGTCTGATCAGTGAACTGACCCTGCCAGAAGCTCCACTTCAGAAACGTGCATGAACACGCAAAGTGGAAGCCCTCAGCTCGGAATGTGTAAATGTCCCTGCAGCTTCAGACAGCTCACAAAGCATGCTCTGCAAGGCTGATTCCCTACCATTAAGTGACTGCACTAGTGTGGAGATAATTGGGGAACCTTGAGCACTGTCCTTGAAAACAGATAAGTGAGAGGTGGGTGTGCTGCAAATAAATATAAGACATTTAAACAGCTTGAGAAAGAGAAATGTGGCACACCAGTTCAGGATGTGGAGTAAAAGTGGAAGGGGGTATAAGTTCGTATTGATAAAAGGCAAGCTTGGGATGTATGCCACAAAGCATGATTAACAAATGGAATAGATTCCAGCCAGGGTAGTACAGAGAAAAAAGAAAGGCTTACATTGCTATAGCTCCTTTAATGACCTCTGGATGCCCCTAAGTAGCTTTACGCCCAATGACATCGCTTTTGAAGTGTCTTCACTGTGGTAATACAGGAAACAAAGCAGCCAATTTGTGCACAGCATTATCCAACAAATCACAATGTGATAATGACCCAGATCATTCTTTTCTTATGATGTTGATTGAGGGATAAATATTTACCAGGGAGATCTCCCCCCTGCTCCTCTTCAAAATAGTGAACATGGGATCTTTCACTTTCACCTAAGCAGGCAGACAGGTTGTTAGTTTAATGTCTCATCCAAAACACTGCACCTCCAACAGTGCGGCGCTCCCTCAGCACTGACCCTCCGACAGTGCAGCACTCCCTCAGCACTGAACCTCCAACAGTGCGGCGCTCCCTCAGCACTGACCCTCCGACAGTGCGGCGCTCCGTCAGCACTGACCCTCCGACAGTGCGGCGCTCCCTCAGCACTGACCCTCCGACAGTGCGGCGCTCCCTCAGCACTGACCCTCCGACAGTGCGGCGCTCCCTCAGCACTGACCCTCCGACAGTGCGGCGCTCCCTCAGCACTGACCCTCCGACAGTGCGGCGCTCCCTCAGCACTGACCCTCCGACAGTGCGGCGCTCCTTCAGCACTGACCCTCCGACAGTGCGGCGCTCCCTCAGCACTGACCCTCCGACAGTGCGGCGCTCCCTCAGCACTGACCCTCCGACAGTGCGGCGCTCCCTCAGCACTGACCCTCCGACAGTGCGGCGCTCCCTCAGCACTGACCCTCCGACAGTGCGGCGCTCCCTCAACACTGACCCTCTGACAGTGCGGCGCTCCCTCAGCACTGACCCTCTGACAGTGCGGCGCTCCCTCAGCACTGACCCTCCGACAGTGCGCCGCTCCCTCAGCACTGACCCTCCGACAGTGCGCCGCTCCCTCAGCACTGACCCTCCGACAGTGCGCCGCTCCCTCAGCACTGACCCTCCGACAGTGCGGCGCTCCCTCAGCACTGACCCTCCGACAGTGCGGCGCTCCCTCAGCACTGACCCTCCGACAGTGCGGCGCTCCCTCAGCACTGACCCCCTCTGACAGTGCGGCGCTCCCTCAGCACTGACCCCCTCCGACAGTGCGGCGCTCCCTCAGCACTGACCCCCTCTGACAGTGCGGCGCTCCCTCAGCACTGACCCCCTCTGACAGTGCGGCGCTCCCTCAGCACTGACCCCCTCCGACAGTGCGGCGCTCTCTCAGCACTGACCCCCTCTGACAGTGCGGCGCTCCCTCAGCACTGACCCTCCGACAGTGCGGCGCTCCCTCAGCACTGACCCTCCGACAGTGCGGCGCTCCCTCAGCACTGACCCTCCGACAGTGCGGCGCTCCCTCAGCACTGACCCTCCGACAGTGCGGCGCTCCCTCAGCACTGACCATCCGACAGTGCGGCGCTCCCTCAGCACTGACCCTCCGACAGTGCGGCGCTCCCTCAGCACTGACCCTCCGACAGTGCGGCGCTCCCTTAGTTGTGATTGTCCGACAGCAAAAATTGAGTAAAAAATAATAAAGGAGGAGAAACTGGTGTATGAGAGAAAACTAGCAAGAAATATGAAAATCGATAATAAAAGCTTGTACCAGTATATATAAAGGAAAAGGATAGCTGGAGAGAGCATTGGTCCCTTAGCGCATAAGACTGGGGAATTAATAATAGGAAACAAAGAAATGGCAGAGACTGTGAACAGTTAAGACAGGAAAGGAGGAAAGTTTGACAGTATCGATTAAGGAGAACTTTGCAATGTGGAGAGAGAGGACGTCCCAAGGGGGCCAAGGGCAGAATCTTTCTGGCTAGAACTAAGGAACAAAAAAAAAGGTGCAATTACATTGCTTGGTATAATCTATAGGCCACCAACTAGTGGGAAAGATGTAGAGGGACAAATTTGCAGGGAAATTACAGAGAGGCGCAGGGCAGAATTGTCAGGCCGGCATGCAGGCAGGAACCCCCCCCTCTCGAGTGTAAAATAGCATGTGGTGACATCGGGCGAACGTCCCGACATCATCGCTCGCTCGTGAGATATTTCAGTCGGCGGCCGCGCACAAAAGTCGGAAGCATGTCCGCTGACAATTAAGAGGGCGATTAGGCCCATTAAAGTTGTAATTGGCCCCGATTTTTCGTGGTCTGCCCAATCTCGTGGCTGGCCGACAGGCAAATCGGCCAGGCGGCCTTTGCATTTTTTTCATGAAACCTCATCCAAGGGCGAGATGAGGTTTCTGTTATTAAATTTAAAAAAAAATCTATGGACAGAATTTTTATAGTGTATATGTTCAGGTGACTGTTTGTGACGCTTGGCCATTTTTGTTCTGATTTTAAAATCTTTATTTAATACTTTTGAAGTCTTCAGCTCCCTGAGGCTGCTCTTTGCCTTCAGGGAGCTATCATTCCATACTTGCCCACACCCGCGCTTACGTCAGCGCCCGCCCCACCCCAGCAGCGCTGAGCATTTCAGTGCGTGCTTCATGCTGGTTGGCCGTTAATTGGCCAGCCAGCATAAAATTGCGGCTAGGGTCCGATCGTGGCCTGAAAATTCTGCCCTTAGATGAGTTTTAATGGGGGACTTTAATTACCCGAATATTAACTGGGATAGTGGCAGTGTAAAGGTCAGGAAGGGGAAGGACATTTTTTTATATATTCATTCATGGGATGTGGGCTTCGCTGGCTGGGCCAGTATTGCCCATCCCTAATTGCCCCTTGAGAAGGTGGTGGTGAGCTGCCTTCTTGAACCGCTGCAGTCCATGTGGTGTAGGTACACCCACAGTGCTGTTAGGGAGGGAGTTCCAGGATTTTGACCCAGTGACAGTGAAGGAACGGCCGATATATTTCCAAGTCAGGATGGTGAATGGCTTGGAGGGGAACTTCCAGGTGGTGGGGTTCCCATCTATCTGCTGCCCTTGTCCTTCTAGATAGTTGTGGTTGTGGGTTTGGAAGGTGCTGTCTAAGGAGCCTTGGTGAATTCCTGCAGTGCATCTTGTAGATGGTACATACACTGCTGCTACTGTGCGTCGGTGGTGGAGGGAGTGAATGTTTGTGGACGGGGTGTCAATCAAGCGGGCTGCTTTGTCCTGGATGGTCCAGAGCTTCTTGAGTGTTGTGGGAGCTGCACTTATCCAGGCAAGTGGAGAGTATTCCATCACACTCCTGACTTGTGCCTTGTCGAGTTCTAGAGTGTGCTCAGGAGAATTCTCTGCAGCAGTATGTTTCAGTCCAGTGAGAAAGGCACTGCTACATCTGCTTCTTAGGAATGAGGTCGGCAAGTGGATTAAGTGTCTATAAGGGAACGTTTAGGGGACAGTGACCATTATATCACAAAGTTTAGGGAAAGGACAGGGAGTGGGACTGGAACTTATGACCTTCTGACTCAGAAGCGAGAGGGCCCTACTCACTCAGCCACGGCCGATGCAGACCCAGGAATCATTTCAGGGACAGTTAGATGCTGTGCTGAGGGGAGCTGTGGGTTCTTCCTAATGCATTAGCCTCCTGTTTCCAAATCAGTATTGAATGGCCAAGGGATCATTTGATTTATATATAAAATATATATATATACACACACACACACACACACACACACACACACACACACACACACACACACACACACACACACACACACACACAGCTGAAGAGAAACATCAAGCTGGTTATGAAACCATTTGTAGCTCACAAACAGTGAATTATTTATTTAATTTCCAGTCAACCAGTCAGGCGGTCTCACGCAATTAATTATTTATCCTCGCATTGACTCGCACAGCTGGCCCCGGTTTAATTTTGCATCTACACATTCCATGTTCCAGACACAGTGTGAGGGAATCCATGCAGCTCACATGAAAATTGAGGCTAGAGGATTTAATGAATGAATTACTCTCTTCACCTGTTTGTTTAATTTTGGCCCACGGGATGGGCTGTAACACCCAATTAATTATTTATTTTCATGTTGACCTCGTGAGGCCAAGACCTTGTTTAATTTAACATTCCATACTTAATGTGAGGGCATTCATGCAGGCAGCACATGGAATCCATCTGTACCTGCAGCACAAGCATTATGTAACCTTCAACCAATTGCTTGTTGCTCGCCACATATCTAATTATTCTCATATTAAGCACCATTTTCAGCAACTGTCTTCTTTAAGCAGATCAATTTGATCAGAACTGAAGAAATGGTACATGAGGAGTTTCATCGTATGATGCAGCACAGAAGGAGGCCATTTGGCCCATTATGCCTGTACCAGCTCTTTGTAAGAGCTATCCAATTAGTTCCACTCCACACCACCCCCACCCCACCCCCCCCTGCTAACCTTGCTCTTTCTGCATAGCTCAGCAAAATTTTCCTTTTTAAGTATTTATCCAATTCCCTTTGAAAGTTCCTATTGAATCTGCTTCTGCTGCCAATTCAGGCAGCACCTTCCAGATCACAACCAGGCATTTGGTACTTTTGTAAGTTCCTAACTTGATTTGCTCAGGAAAAGATCCTGCTCACTGAGAGAAAACGGAACCTGGAGATGAGCTTGGGAGGACCAGCCTTGGGGGTAAATCACAAAGCAGTTATCATAGTTAAGTTTGTTGCTCAGGCACCACCTAGCTTGGAGACCCAGCCAGGAGGAGCCAGGCAGCTGTACTGTAAGTTTGCAGCATCAAACGAAACAGGAGGATTCATTTCAATAGGTAAATTTCAGTGCATATACAACAGCACATCAGTAAAGAGAAAGGATAAGCACATGTTTCAATGGAGATGCATCATAAAAATGCAATCTGGAAGGTGAGCAAACCTTTTCTATAATAATAATTAACAAAAACAGAATTACCTGGAAAAACTCAGCAGGTCTGGCAGCATCGGCGGAGAAGAAAAGAGTTGACGTTTCGAGTCCTCATGACCCTTCTATATCTGAATGAAGCAAAAAGGGGGAAACAGCAGGTAAAAGTATTTCATTGAATTATTGAGCGATCGTTTGAACATAGCTCAATTAGACACATATTTGGTGGAAGTTGAAAAGCCTGTCAACCCGAGGCTGAATTCATGCTACTTTGAGAGAACTGCAGTGATTCAGAGGAACCTCTGATGATATCAGCTTGTTTGCATCCACTGAACAAAATAGGCACAATGCTGAAAGCCTGAGGGAAAGGCACCAGGTTTGGCCCCTGGTGTGTGAGGCAATGCTATTAGTCTCAGTGTTTTGAGGGAGCATCAGCCAGAGCTGATACTGCTGACTGTTATTCGCTGGCTCCTGCTGGAGTGTGAGCATATGTGTATTTGTGTGTTTATTGTACTGACATTGACATCCAGCTGGTTAAAAGAGGCAATACGAGGGTGAGAGTAGAGAGTCAAAAAGAATGTATGAAAGACTTTGGGCTAAATTTTACAGTCCCGCCACTGACGTATCTGAAGTTGAGGGGGGAGCTTGTAAAATAAAACAAGTGCCTTCTCACCCACTCATAACCTGCCTTCCATATTACAATAAGGCACAGCCCGCCCACTCTTGGGCTTATAAGATCCTTGAAGTGGCCAATTAGTGGCCTTTAAGGACCTCATTCTACCTCCGCTGCTATATTGTGTGCGGCAGGGGAAGGCAGAAGCAAGGCAGGTAGCTTTCACCTTCGTGGGCTTCTGTTAGGCGGGGAGGGGTATCTCCTTTTGGAGAGCCCGTGCTCATCAAAGGCACTCAGGCTCCGCAAGACCATAATCCCCCTTGAGCCTCCCCCACCCAGTCTTTAAAACATGTCATGTGCGCTGGGACCTGCTGGGCATGCCTGGGATCCAGGACTCCTCTTCAGGACCGCCGGTCATCCCAGCAGTGGCCACTACTTGATCCTGGTGTTGCTGGGACTACAGAGCAACTGGCCAATCAGATTGGCTGGCAGCTCACTAGGGCAGGACTTTCTCCCTGATGTAGGTGGAGGTCCCACTCTGATTCAATCCAGGCTGTCCCCAGCATAATATTGCTGCAGGGCAGCCAGGTTTCCAGTGGGTGGGCTGACCACAGACCTTTTGGTCAGTGAGATTTGGGGAATGCGACCTCAGTTAAATCCACCTCTTTGTATATCTGGTCTTGATAACTTGGTCTTTATCCCTGATTTGGAGAAAGAAATTTGCAAGTATCTGCCAATCTGTAGAAATTGCCCTCAGGAATTTATAGCCGAATGAAACCCAGGATGTGCTGATTTATAACGCTCATCCCCGGGGAGAGCAGCAGCTTAAAGTAACAGACCCTACTAAACAGCTCCAGCTTAGAGCCAAAGATCATGCCTGTGTCTCAGACCACCCAGTGCAATGCCATGGAGGATCTGCTGACCAGATAAGAACTATCACTGCTGAACTATCAGAGTCTTTCCAATAGCAGTACCTGTATGAAAACTGTACTTTGAAAACTCAAGGTGAGTAGAAAATTGATTTGCAAATTAATGTTAAAAACCCCGGTGACTTAACACAGGTTTTGAACTGTCTAAGAGGCAACTTTGCTGGGTCTGGACTTCAATCCTTATATCAGCGCGAGGGAGGTTTATCATCTGCCTTGCATGAATTATTTGTGGTCACATCTCTTGGGACTCGAGTTGCCAATTTGAACAAAGCCTTTTCTGCACTCACAGATGAGAAGCCAGATGAGAAGTGGATCCTGTTTGACGGACCTGTAGACACACTCTGGATTGAGAGCATGAACTCAGTCATGGATGACAATAAGGTGCTGACGCTGATCAATGGGGAGCGGATATCAATGCCAGATCAGGTAGGCAGCCCCTGTGCTTCTGATGTCCGTGGCATGACACTAGCAGAGAATGCCAAGGCTTAAATTTTAATTTTCCCCTTTGTTCCCCACATCCCACCCATCCAGAAAATGTGGGACAGTGAGGTCAAGCACCATCCTGTCGAATCCAGTGATGAGATCAGTTTACCCAGTGTTGGTTCATTTAAGTGACTAAGCAGGAACTGAGGCCTTTGGATGGTTCAACGTCCCGACAATGAGCAGATTAATGTCGCAGGAGAGAAAAGTCAGCCAGGGTGCTTCTTCTGATCGTTATCTGTCGATTCTTTTTTATAAAACATGCCTTTGGGTGAAAGTAACATTGGTCTTGTCTCTGATGAAGTTCAGGTCTGCCCCTTCCCACCTCACCATGACCATTCCTTGACCATGCTCACTCGTGTACAGAGCGCCCACACAGATGAGGCATTGGACTGCCCAGAACCACTTCCGAACACAATCTGTGTGACTGTTAAAGGAGGGGAGAGCAGGTATTTCAGTGTACGCTAGGTTTTTAGCCTGGGAACTGCTGACCTGTACACCTTAGAAGGGAGTGCTTTTGCCCAATGGCCCATGACGGATGACTCATGATAAGCTGGCTGAGTTATTTGACAGCATGTTTTGGCCTTTCTTCCCAGGTTTCGTTGCTCTTTGAGGTGGAGAATCTGGCAGTGGCTTCCCCTGCCACTGTGTCTCGCTGCGGAATGGTCTACCACGACTACACGGACCTGGGGTGGAAACCATACGTTGAGTCCTGGCTGAACAAACGAGCCAAGGTGCATTTACAATACACTGTGGGGGGAGCCAGAAGCCTGTGGTCCCAGGCACACTCATACCCCCTTCACAAACACGAGGAAACTTGTATCAAAGAATAGGCACGTGTCAGCCTGATACTTCAGAGGCTTGATAATTGTAACCATCCTGGTATAAATTCCATAACTAACCCTGGCCCTTCCCTTATCTTTTAACTGATTTTTAACTTTTTGTTTTGTAAAGGAAATATCTGGAATTCATAAGCTGGTTTCAGGTAAAGTAACTATAATTGTCATAAAATTCCAACAGTTCCACTAATGTCCTTTCGGGAAGGAAAGCTGCCCTCCTAGGCTGGCCTAGGTTTGTACCCAGCCCCAGTCCCATTCCACCGGTTGACTCTTAACTGCCCCCTGAAGTGACCCGGCAAGCTATTCGGTCATCTCAAACTGCAACAAGGAAGCCCCCCCCCCACCCCTCGCCCCCAACCAGGGCAGCTAGAGAGAGGCAATAAATGCCAGTCTCACCAGCGAGGCTCACATCCAGAGGATGAAGAATAAAAATCTCTGCTCGCTGGACTGGGAGTGGATGGAAGCCCACATACAGGTTCCGGATAGGAAATTTCCCAATACCCTGTGTTCAGGGAGCGTTGAAGCAGAAAGTCTTCCCTCTTGTGATGTGGGGCAATGTTCAGAAAGTAATGCAGAAAGGGCGACCATTCAGCCCCTCAAGACTGTTCCAGCAGTCACTGAGATCATAGCTGATCTGTACCCCAGTTCCATTTGCTTCACACCCCCGAAATCTTTACCTACAGCTAAGTTGCTCAGTTAAGATATTTCTGACCAAAGGAGTAGGAAATAACACTCCAATGGTTAAAAATGAATATCAGCGATATTACTGCAACAACACTCCCATCAAATTTCCCTTTGCACCTTCAAAATAAATGAGCTAATGCTTCCATTAAAGAAATGCAGGGAGTAATTTAGACCCAGCACATTACTGAAACCTCTGTCAAATGGCAAATATTTAAGAGAAAGCAATAAAGGATATATTTTCCAGTTCGGGAGATTCATGTACAGACTCTTGTCCTATTCATGGGTTAAAACCCACCTTACAACAGCATCCAAGGAGTAGGCATGATTGGAAAATCTATGCTGAATCAAAACAAGAATCTTTAGAAATGGAGCAAAGACATCAGAACAAAAAGAACCAATTTATGAATTCAGCGTGAACAACAGGCAGACTAGTTTCCACTCCCACCCCCCACTCCCTAACTCATGCTCCTATCTAACACCCTTTCCTCACAGATGCTTAAGAAAGCATCTTAAGCTCATTTGAGTGCCTGACACTCTTGTCCGTTATTCTACATGACCCTCTTTCTGTACTTGGCATAGTTTGACCAAGGTTTCTGCTCCCACTTTGCAGGATGAACAAGAGCATCTTCAGGAAATGTTCCAGAAAAGTGTCGGGAAGACACTGCAGTTCAAGAAACATAACTGCAAAGAGCTGATTCCAATTGCTGAGCATTGCGGAGTGGTCTCTCTGTGCAATCTGTACGAGACCTTGGCTACGGTGGAGAATGGGGTAATTCAATAACTGAGAAATCCTAAGACAACAACTGTACTAATGTGTTGAATAAGATGTACAAGGAGTGAGTTACAGGCTGGAAGCTAATTGAGACAATGCAGCATTTTTGTATGAATTCAAATTGCTATGTGGAACCTAACCTGATAGAACATGTTAGGAATTATAGTGCCCACTCCTCAATGTGTTTTCTATTCATTAACATTAATGCACAGTCAATAGTAGGAGGTGAGCTGAACCCACATAAAGCACCTGGCTGAACATAGTGCAAGCACAACTGGAAAATCTTTATTTTCTTTGCTTTACAAGCAGGAGAACCTCCACAACCATAGCATGAAATCATAAAATTCCCCCTGGAATAACAGAGTTACAGGATGGAATCTATAGAATAACAGGTGCCCGGGAGTGAGTTATAACTGGAATCTAGTTGAAGAATTTGGAGGGTTTATATATAGAAAAACAGATACCCGGGAGTGAGTTACAGACTGGAATCTAATCGAGGAACATGTGAGATTGATGTAGCATTTTCCAATAAAACAGCAGCAGCAACAACTTGCATTTATAAAGCGCCTGTCATGGGTGGTAAAATGCCTCAAGATGCTTCATAGGCACCATTATCAAACAAAAACTGACACCAAGGCTCAAAAGGACAAGAGTTCAAAGGCTCAGTCAATGAGCTGGGTATTAAGGAAAATCTCAAAGGAAGGGAAAGAGAGGCTGAGAGTGTTTAGCAAAAGAATTCCAGAGCATAGGACCCAGGTAGCTGAAGGCATGGCCGCCAATGGTGGAACATTGGAAATCAGGGATGCACAAGAGGCTGGAATTGTAGGAGCTCAGAGATCTCAGAGGGTTGTAGATCCAGAAGGGTTTATGGAGATAGGAAGAGACAAAGCCGTGGAAGAAAATCAGGATGATTTCAAAACCGATGTGTTGCCTGACCTGGATCCAATATAGATCAGTGAGCACCAGGTATAAGGGATGAACAGGACTTGCTCTGAATCGGATATAGACAACAGAGTCTTGAATGAGCTCAGGTCTACAGAGGGTGGGAGATTGGAGGTAGGCCCGGACTCCATTGGAATATTTTGCAGGTAACAAAAGCATGGATGAATGCTTCAGCAGGATGTGAGCTGAGCAGGGGTGGGAATGGATGATGTTATGGAGGAGATGGTAGGTGGCCTTGGAGAGGATATGTGGTCAGAAGCTCAACTGAGGGTAAAAAAGGACACAAGGTTGCTCCATAAGGCTTGTTGCTCCAATGGTCAGTGCTTTTGCCCACTAGGTCACAAAGGAACAGCTCCTTTCAATTTGCAGAATGATCTGTGAAGTTACTGCTCGTGCAAGTGTCAGCTGTGGCACTGTGGTTGGCATTTTGGCCTTTTACGTAGAAGGTTGTTGGTTCGATCTCTGCTCCAGAGACACAAGCACAAAATCCAGGCTAACATTTTCAATGCCAGTACTGAGAGAGCACCGCACTGTTGGAGGGTCAATATTGAGGGAATGGCACACTGTCATAGGGTCAGTATTGAGGGAGGAGCGCCTCTGTCGGAGGGTCAGTATTGAGGGAATGGCACACTGTCGAGGGTCAGTATTGAGGGAGGAGCGCACTGTCGGAGGGTCAGTATTGAGGGAGGAGCGCACTGTCGGAGGGTCAGTATTGAGGGAATGGCACACTGTCGAGGGTCAGTATTGAGGGAGGAGCGCTCTGTCGGAGGGTCAGTATTGAGGGAGGAGCGCACTGTCGGAGGGTCAGTATTGAGGGAGGAGCGCACTGTCGGAAGGTCAGTATTGAGGGAATGGCACACTGTCAGAGGGTCAGTGTTGAGGGAGGAGCACACTGTCGGAGGGTCAGCATTGAGGGAATGACACACTGTCGGAGGGTCAGCATTGAGGGAATGACACTGTCGGAGGGTCAGCATTGAGGGAATGACACACTGTCGGAGGGTCAGCATTGAGGGAATGACACACTGTCGGAGGGTCAGCATTGAGGGAATGACACACTGTCGGAGGGTCAGCATTGAGGGAATGACACACTGTCGGAGGGTCAGCATTGAGGGAATGACACACTGTCGGAGGGTCAGCATTGAGGGAATGACACACTGTCGGAGGGTCAGTATTGATGCAGCAGCACACTATCAGAGGGTTTGTATTGAGGGAGCGCACACTGTCGAAGGGTCAGTATTGAAGGAATGGTGCACTGTTGGATGATCAGTACTAAAGGAGCACCGCACAGTTGCTTCAATCCACATTATAGAACCGGATTATTTGGACATTATCACTTTGCTGTTTTTGGGAGCTTACTGTTTGCAAATTGGCCACCAGGTTTCCTACGTTACAACAGTGATTATACTTCAAAAAAGTACTTCATTGGCTGTGAAGCAGTTTTCGACATCGAGGTCTTGAAAGGCACTATAGAAATGCAAGTCTTTCTATTGCCTTCTGTTATGACCAGGATGGGAGAAGTGCACAATTGATCTAGCCCCACCACTCAGCAGGTCACACCATTAGTGTGAATGTTTAATTGGCCAATTATTTATCTCACTACTGTTAGGCCCTGAATAAAAGAGACTTTGACAAGGTTTCTTTCAATAAGCTCGATGATTGATTTATTATAAAACAAAACTTATTTTCAAAACAAGTTGCAAGAACTGGTTAACACACCGTTTGTAATCTGGAAGGGTAAGTATCTATCCCTTTTAAAATACCCCAGAACACACATGCATAGACACAGATACACGTCAAACATATAGGGTCTCTGCAGAGATGGGCGGTTGAAGAAAAGACTTTATAACAAAAAAGAATAATGTTCACATGGTTTTGATGCTGTCGATCACCCTATTGTGAAGACAGACCGCTAGTCTTAGTAGATGCCTGGAGGTTCTCACCAATGGAGCTTCCGCGTGGAGGAAAATAGAGCCAGATCAATACTACTTGTCTCAGCCTCTCGGCTGTCCATATATAGGCAAGTTCCACTGAGATGAGGATTCTTAGCTGGATACTAATATCCACACTATTTTTTTTTAAAAGTCCAAATGTCCAAATAATGCAATGTCCTTCCAAACTTTAAAAAGAAAATACCTTTCCTGAAGATACATTTTGCAACATTTCTTTTTTAGACAGTTTGTGTGTGGGTGGAGACATGCTCTCAATTTAAGTGGCGTTTCTTTCAGGTGAACCCGGCTGACCCTGATAACTACATGCACATGATTGGGATGGTCTTTATGTTCAGTTTGATCTGGTCCGTGTGTGCAGCTGTGGATGAGGACGGAAGGAAAAAGATGGACAACTTCTTGCGGGAGATGGATGGCAGCTTTCCGAGCAAGGTGAGGCTTTCCTTGAGGTGCGGGATGTTAAACGGTAAGTGTTCAAATGTCTCCTTTGCATTTGAGTTAACGGAAGGTGGGAGGCTGGTTAGCCAAGTGGTGGAATACTCGAGTCGAGAGCTAACAAAGGCACAGTGAGAGTTCCAGCAGCAGACGAGCTGAGATGGGGTAGAGTCGAAGTGAAAAGGGAATTGGATATATACTGGAAAAGCATTAATCTGCAGGGCTGTGGGAAAGCAGCAGGGGAGTGGGACGAATAGGATAGCTCGGGTGAGTTGTTTAGGGGGCTGCATCAGTGCTGCTTGTGGAAAATGACACAATGTGGAGCATGAGGCCATGAAATTATTAGGGGGTAATCACTCTCAAACTACTTCCCAACACTGCGGAGTGAAGAAATTATAAAGAAAAGGCCAGCTTTAAATTTGAAGCTGTGGTGAATCCTTTTATTTTACACTCTGAATTCAGAGACATGAGCTGAACAGTTCAGGTTCAACTACTTCCAGCCTGGTGAATGGTTAGGGCAGATTGCTCAGAGTGACAGTGGTCAATTCAGCTGGCAATTGAAGCAGCTGAGGTGTATAAGATGTAAAAGTTACAGTGCGCATCATTTCAAACTTTCAGCTCAGGTGCAGATAACTATTGATGCGTCTTCCAATGTCTCTGTCATTCAGGTAAGCTGCTACCCTTTGAATTTTCCCACTAATGACTCTGCTCTTTTGCACAGGAAACTGTCTATGAGTATTACGTAGACCCAAAAACCAAGGTCTGGACCTCCTTTGAGGAAAAGCTGGCAAAGTCATGGCGATATCCCAGCAAGTAAGGCAATTGTTTCAGCTTGCTTAGTGATAACTTCAGTGGATTTTCAGCAAACAGCTCGAGGACTGAGGAGCCCACATTTATATGTTATCACATCTATAAACGCTACACACTCAGATAATTACTGTGAAGCACAATCAACATCTTTGCTCTTATGCAGCAGCCATTTTGCGCACAGTAAGATCCAACAAACAGCTGCAAGGTTACTATTTTTTTGGCCGGGTTGCGATATGCACACTGTAAGATCCCACAGCAGTGATGCAATAATGACCAGATCATCCATTTCGGTGATGTTGGCTGAGGGATAAATATTGGCCCCGATCACCCCTGTCCGTCTTCAGAATAGTGTCCATGAGATCTTTGATATCCATCTGACAGTGCAACCAGGGCCTCAGTTTAACAGGTGATTCAAAAGACAGCACCTTTCAACAGTACTGCACTTCCTCAGCCCTGCACTCCCTCAGCACTGGGAGTGTCAGCCTGGATTATGGAGCTCAAGCCTACAGAGTGGGTCTTTCCTTACTTGTACTGCAGAATTGTACTATGATTAATGCCCCGATAAATTTGAATTGAAAGTGCTCCGTAACAATGTTGTTGTCTGGTAAAGTGACGTTCTGTTTCTCTATTGCAGCATTCCGTTTTATAAAATCATCGTGCCCACCGTGGATACAGTGCGATATAACTTTCTGGTTAGCAGCTTGGTGTCCAATCAGTGCCCCGTGCTGCTTGTGGGGCCAGTTGGGACTGGGAAGACCTCTGTTGGTCAGAATGCACTTCAGACCCTTGACTCTGTCAAGTGGTCAGTACTGATAGTGAACATGTCAGCTCAGGTAGGAAAGCCTGATTAATAGTAAACGAGTTTCATTTAGAAACAGATGGAGACTGTTGATGTGCTGAAGTAAGGTTTGAACAATCTGTTAAGTTAGTTCTTACCTGTCGACAGATGAACTGTGGATGGATCAGTAACGTAAATGCACTGTGTTGGCACATCACATTGATCACAGGAAGATCCCAATGTGGTTAGGTCATGACGAAGTGGAACTAACTAGATTGGTCTTCGAAAGAGTCAAACTTGATGGGCTGAATGGCCTCCTTCAGTGCTGTACTGTTCTATGATTGTGCAATTCTAAGAATTCTGTCATTTAGCAGGTCAGAGGCTAGGAATTCTGTGGAGAGTAACTCACCTGACTTCCAAAGCCTGTCCACTATCTACATGGCATCAATCGGGAATGTGATGGAATACTCTCCACTTGCCTGGATGAGTACAGCTCCAACAACACTCAAGAGGCTCAACACCTTCAGGATAAAGCAGCCCACTTGATTGGCACCCCCTCCACAAACATTCACTCCTCTCACCACCAACACAGTGGCAGCAGTGTGTATTATCTACCAGATGCACTGCAGCAACTCACCAAGTCTCCTTCGACAGAACCTTGCAATCCTACGACCTCTACCACCTAGGAAGGACAAGGGCAGCAGGTGCATGGGAACACCACCACCTGGAATGAAGTTCCCCTCCAAGCCACTCACCATCCTGATTTGGAAATATATCGCCGTTCCTTCACTGTCGCTGGGTCAAAATCCTGGAACTCTCTCTCTAACAGCGCCATGGGTGTACCTACACCACATGGACTGCAGCGGTTCAAGAAGGCAGCTCACCACCACCTTCTCAAGGGCAATTAGGTATAGGTAATAAATGTTGGCCCAGCCAGGGACACCCACATCCCATAAACAAATGATGTAAAAAGATTTGAAGGAACAATGTGTCTCAACCTATACATTATCAGAGTATTTCATCTCTGTCACCTGGCATCAAACCTGATCCAGTGAGGGGTACATACTCTATATTTGGTTGGGAGTAAGAGTCCTAGCTAAATGAGCTTGCACTGTGTAGTTTCAACTAAGCATGAGCCCACCGCACACAACCTCCCTATGTTTGGCATCAATTATCACTTAGTTGCTGCTACTTATTTGGCAAGGCCACAGGATAGTGGTGGTAAGTCTTGAGAAAGCAATGCAGCTGCTGTTTTCAGTTTAGGGTCACAAATAGATTGTTCAGCTTCTAGAGGAAGGAGCTGCTTTACTTTCTTGGCCTTGGGTTTTTCTCTGGATTTTTTTTTTGCCTCTCCTGGGAGATTACATGAATAGGGTTGTGGTGGGAGATTGGGAGGGGAATGAAACCTGCCTGCTTGTGATACTCCAGTTATCGTGGGATGTGAGGCTGGCTGAATGGACCCAGCAGGTCTTCTGCCTGTTGTTTTTGTGGGCAAGAGGAGTGTTTGACACTGATGGTGACTGATTTGAAGTGGGGAAAGTGTACTTGTCCCTTGGTAACATTCCTCACGAGCTCAAAGCTGATAAACAAACTATTAGTTTACATCACTTATCTGGTTTCTGACTTCTTCCTCCCCATCTTCACAGACCACATCTAAAAATGTCCAGGATGTTATAGAGAGTCGCGTGGAGAAAAGAACAAAAGGGGTTTATGTTCCTGTTGGTGGTAAAAAGCTCATCACCTTCATGGATGACCTGAACATGCCAGCCAAAGATACCTTCGGCTCCCAGCCGCCGCTGGAGCTCCTCCGCCTGTGGATAGATTACGGCTTTTGGTATGACCGACTCAAACAAACCGTGAAACACATAAAGGTAATAGCAGGGTTTTTTTTAAAAAAAGAAACATTTGCATTTCTATAGCGACTTTCATCACCTCAGGACATCTGAAAGCACTTTGCAGCCAAGGAAGCCCCAGTGTAGGGCTGTGTTTTACATGCCACCCGCCGGGTGTGTTTTCAAATGGGGTGGACGGGGCACATAGAATAGAGTGGGTGCCCACTCCAACACCTTCCTGCCCACCCCTGAGCTCGTTCACATAATATGGTGGGGGGAGGGGGGGCTGGCGCCAAGATCCGCATCTGCGGAGAGGAACACAGTTAACGTTTCGAGTCTGAATGACCCTGTGCTGCCAGACCAGCTGAGTTTTTCCCGGTATTATTGTTTATGTTTTGGATTTCCAACCTCTACAGTTTTTTGCTTTTATCATGAAGCAGGCAGTCAGGTGGGAGTGAGCAGCCCAATATTATAGACAAACTCATCAAAGGTAGGTAGGGAAGGAAGGTGAGTATTCTATCTGCAGGGCTGCCCTTTGCAGATCAGGGTGGTGGGGGAGGATACGGCCCCCCTCCAGATAGAAACCCACTTTCTTCCCACCTGCGTGCTGCCTAAGCCCACCCCCCAAACCCACCCCCAACCCCCACCTCCCTCCCTAATCTGCCCGAACCCTCCCTGCCTAAGACCCTGGACTTTGCTGTTTCCAGGGATCCAGGGGCAGCCACCTTACTCATTGCAGTCCCAGCAGCACCTCGAATGCGCTCATGGTGCTGCTGGGACTGATGAAGCTACCAGCCAATCCAATTGGCCAGCAGCTGCCAATGGTGGGACATCCTCCCCAGTGAGGTACTGAAGTCCCATTCTGCCCCTGTTTAGGCCACCCTTTGTGCTACTTGGCTGTGGGGCAGGCCGACACGGAGCAGGTCAGCTTCACCCTAACTTTACTGGTGGTGGTGGTCAGAAAAGCTGTCCATGTCCCTGTACTATTCTGCCCGCAGTTACTGTTGTAATGTAGGAAAATGGCACCAATTTGTGCACACCAAGATCCCACAACCAGCAATGTGATATTGACCAGCTGAACTGTTGCTAGTGATGTGGTAAAGGGGAGAACTCTCCTGTCCTTTAAAATATTGCCAGGGGATCTTTCATTTCTACCTGAATGGTCACATGGGGCCTCAGTTTAACATCTCCTCCGGGAGACGGTGTCCTCGATGGTGCGGTGCTCCCTCAGTACTGCCTCTCTGACAATACAGTGTTCCCTGAGTACTGACCTTCCAACAGTGCATCACTCCATCAGTACTGACCCTCTAACAGTGCAGCACTCCCTCAGTACTAACCCTCCGACAGTGCGACGCTCCCTCAGCGCTGACCTCCGACTGTGCAGCACACCCTCAGTATTGACCCTCCGACAGTGCAGTTCTCCCTCAGTACTGACCCTCCGACAGTGCAGCACTCCCTCAGTACTGACTCTCCGACAGTACAGTGCTCCCTCAGTACTGAGCCTCCGAGTGTGCAGCACTCCCTCAGTATTGCGTGGCACTGTTAGGCAATGAGTTTGAAGTAAGGCAGGACCTTGCAGCAAACAGCCTACAGGGACTATTTAAAAAGAGTCCCTGCAAACTACAGCAAAAGTGATGGAAACTGGTGACTGTTTTCCAGTGTGATTTCTCCAGTGAATTTCTGTGTGTGATGGATATTTAAACAATGAAAATGATGTGTGTTAAACCAATCCCAGTCACTTACAGCAGTGTGAGCAACAGGCGTGATTGACGGGGAATTAACCAATCATCAATATTCTGGCCAGGAACGCTCTTTGCCAACCTTCAGAAAGTAACTAATTGCCCAAAGTATCCCAAGGCATTTCATTGTGATAAAACACTATAGAAACGTCAGAAATTGTTTAGCATTTTACACCAAACCATATTTTTACAACCTGCAAATGTTTATCCTGCAGGACATGTTTCTAATGGGTGCAATGGGTCCCCCTGGAGGGGGAAGAACCGTCATCTCACCTCGCCTTCAAAGCAGGTTTAACCTGATCAACATGACGTTTCCTGTGGTAGGTGGTTGTTTTTGGGGAGGGGTAATATGATTACAATCAGAACAAAAACCTGAAGTATATGAATGAACAAACAACCAACAAGTGAAGACTCTCTGCTCCATCCAGTTTATGAATCACAACATATACACTTCCCTTCATTGATCCTAAAACCTTCACTAAATTCACCCCTAAGTCTACAGTTCTTTAAGGTGTAGTATCCCAGCTCTTTGAGCCTGTCTAGGTAACTAGGATGCTACAGTCTGGAGATGAACCTAATAGCCTTTCTCTGCACCTTTTTTGAAACTTGTCACCAGCCATGTGAGGAAACCAAGATTGTGCATGTATTCCAACTGAAGCAAGAACCAAGCAAACAAAATAGTGTGGAAAAACTCAGCAGGTCTGACAGCATCTGCGGAGAGCAACACAGTTAACGTTTCGAGTCCGTATGACTCTGTTGAAGAACACTAACTGTGTTCCTCTCCGCAGATGCTGTCAGACCTGCTGAGTTTTTCCAGGTATTTTTGTTTTTGTTTTGGATTTCCAGCATCCGCAGTTTTTTGCTTTTAAACAAAATAGTGTGCCTTGTCTTCCAGTGAATTGTCTTTTAAATACGACCTCGCAACTTATCCACCAGCCATCTCTTCACAACATTGCTCATGAAACATTAGGGGTCTATGCGCCAGTATGCCCAGATCCCTTTCTCCACCAGCTGAAGGACTTCTCCCTGAAGGCTGTATACATGTCTTTGCCACGTGACAAAATACTGCTCTTTTCCAAGTTAATTGTCATTTAAGAGCATAGCCCACCAGCACTTCTGGATCTGCCTGGAATAGTTGAGCATCCTGACTCTCGCACATAGCTTGGTGTCATCTGCAAACCTGGAGCTCTTTACCTCCAATGCCTGCATGTAGATCATTAATGAGAACCTAAACAGTCCCCACAGCAATGCCTGTGCATCATGCTGCTGACCATTCTCTCCAGCAGATCCAGTTCATCTCCAACCATTTTCTGCTCTTGAGCTTCCAGCCAGTTCAGTCCATCTCAGTAAATTGCCACTAAAACACCCAAGGCTTTGAGTTTGTAGACTGTATCAAAAGCTTTTTGGAAATCTGGATAGACCATTGCGATTCCCTCATCCTCTATCTTGACAGTTTCTTCAAAAAATTAGAAATCAAATTACTATAATGGGACTTGTATTTTTTGAAGCCACTTTGAGTGTCCTTAAAACATCCTTCTCCATCTAACTCATCCCCTACTACATTCCTAATCATTCCCTATTTAACAGCCTGCATTCACACGTATATGTTTACCAATATTTCTCTATCCTGATTTTTTTGTTACCTTGCTTTGTGTTTTCATGTTTTTGGGTAGATTGATGTACGAATGTTTTCTGTCTCTGTAGACTTCCCAGATCAAGCGTATTTTCAGTACAATGATAAACCAGAAATTGCAGGACTTTGATGAGCAGATGAAGCCAATTGGCAATGTCATTACAGATGCCACCATCGAACTTTACAATGCAGTTGTTCAGAAATTCCTGCCCACACCCACCAAGATCCACTATCTCTTCAATCTCAGAGATATCTCCAAGGTACTCTCTCTTTTTTTGCCCATCACCCTTTCTCCCTGTCCTCTCTCTGTCTCTCTCATTCTCTGTCCCATTCTCTGTGCCTCTAGCTCTCTCTTTCCTGCGTTCCTCTACTAGTCTGTTTTCTGTCTCTTGCATTGTCTATTATATTATCTCTCTTCTATTTCTTATCTCTCATCTCTCTCCTATTCTCTTTTCTCTCACTTTCCTTTTCTCTGTTACCTGTTTCTCCTGTTCTCTATTCCCTAATTCACCTATCTCTCAAACTTTGCCTTCTTTCTCTTGTTTCCACCTATCAGATTCCTCTTCTAGAAATTATAGAATCAAACCACACAGAGCGAGGCCATTTAGACCTTTGTGCTTGTTGCAGCCCTTTGAAAGAGCTATCCAGTTAGTCCCACTTGCCTCTGCTCTGCTCTTTCCCCATAATTTCCCCACAGCAGCACCTAATTTTGCTGTTGTTTTGATTGTTTCACAGATCTTCCAAGGGATGCTTCGCGTGCACAAGGACTACCATGACACGAAAGCAAGTATCTCGCGGCTGTGGGTCCATGAGTGTTTCAGGTATCTCCTTTGTTTATTTGACCCCCATTTTTGTCCTAAATCTTTGCTGGGATGTAGTTCCGTTGTTTTTGACATCCTTACCCCTCCAATGCCTGTGGTGGTTCTTCACCCACAAATGTAGACCCCGAGTGTTGAGCTGTGTGTTGGATCAGGAGAGGGGCATCACATCCTGTCTCTACAGGACCGTGATCAGGAGTAGGAAACCTAACATTTTTCTCCTTAATCGCCCATGAATACTGAGACCATGGCTGCTTCCAGTCCCTCACCATGAACCAGGAGGGTTGAATCAGGTACGTTCCTGGATATATATTGGTTTTATACCACATCACCTCTCCCCTCTTTGAAAGCTTCACTTTTTTAAAATCCTCCTTATGAAGTTCACATCGCTGGCAAAATCAGCGTTTATTTCCCCTCCCTTATTGCCCTCGAGAAGCTGGAGGTGGGTTTCTTGAATACGACAGCATGTCCTATTGGGTACAGCCAGGGGGTAACTAAAAGCCAGCCACGTTGTTATGGACCTGGAGTTACGGATAGCCCAGACTGAATAAGAACAACAGCTTTGGTAGTTTCATGATTGCCATTGCTTGTGCTAGCTTTTTATTCCAGTTTCATTGAATTAACTGAATTTTAATTCCCCAGATTTGAGCTCATGTCTCTGGATCATTAGTCCAGTCCTCTGGATTACCGGTCCGGTGTGCTACTGTATCTCCAACTTGATTGATTCCCGAGCTAACTCCTCTTGTCTCATTGATTCAGGGTATTTTCCGACCGGTTTGTGGAGCATAAAGACATGGAACTGTTTGTGACACTACTGAATGAGAAATTGGGCACTTTCTTAGACATAACCTTCCACAGCCTCTGTCCAAATAAGCAGTCACCCATCTTTGGTAAGAACAGACATACAAAATTTTAAAACAAAAATATAGACAAATAAAGAGTGCTTCCTCTGTCTCAGGGATTCGATGCAATTTCCTCCTTGCTCGTCATTTGAAATTGGGTGCACCGATATGCCGTGCCATCACTTGTCAGGTATAGGTACTTTGGCAGATCCATGCTTAACTTGGTCTGTCCCTTTTAAAGTTACTGTCCAGCTAATCCCTAAGGACACGTCGTCTAATAGGTGTATCCTATTGGGAAGAGACCATGTTGTCAAGCTCAGGATGGCTACCTTTCCTGCTATTTTGTGATCAGCTGGTGGGTTGCGTGATATGTCATTTAACCTATAAGAGGCAAATATAATTCCTACTTTGCAAGGGTAACAAAGTGCGAAGCTTTAAGATGCGTCACTTGGAGTTGTGATGGACAAATGCTCAAAGGCTGATATTGGATCAATACCAGGACAGTGATTTTTTTTAAAAATATATAAATATTTCAATCGGTGACTTTGAGACAATGCTGCCACAGTCATTGGCTGATAAATTTAGGGATTAACTGAGCCATTAAGCTTCGATATGACGGGCAAAATTTCTGACCACCTGCCATATTAGGATAAGGAAGAAATTAAGTGTCCTTTACCCAGACCTAAAGCGAGTGATAGGCCTACCCCATGGAAAATAATGGGCTCAACTCCTGCTTGAAGCTTCATGGCATCATTAGTCTGAGGTGGTCATCTCTGCCTTGGAATCACCTATGGAGCAAGCTTCTTGCATTTACTTAGCTGCAGGTGTGCTTCTCCCAATCCCACGTTAAACAAAAGCACACCACCTCCTCTCCTGATCCCAGGCCCTCTTCTCCGCTGGCAGCTCTCCTACAAGAGAGCCCTGGGTTAACTGGAGTCTTTCTTTTTTTTTTGCTAGGTGACTTCATGCGAGGAGATGTATATGAAGACCTAACAAACTTCAAAGTCTTGAAAACGTACATGGAGCACCAGCTGAATGAGTATAACTCTGCCCCTGGGGTGGTGCCAATGAGCCTCGTCTTGTTCAAAGATGCTATCGAACATGGTAACCATTGTAAAATTACTCCAACGCCTTGCATCACTTTATATACTGTTCTTCTCGTTGTTACACTATTGGCTTGTTCATAAGCATGATGTCCTAAGGAGTGGGGAAGGACCATTAATCCCATTTATTTTCCATCAATTAGCCCTACCAGCCTTCTCACCATAGGGAAACTTTCTTCATTGTTCTATGGGTTATGAAATTATAAAAATCACACTCATGATCTCGCACGGAAAAGATGTCCAGTTCTCTGCTGAGTTTATTTGTAGAGTTTGTTTCAGGAGCCAGTTCCACATCTGTGTTGTTCTTTGGTGGAAAAGCTTCCTTATTTACTGCCAATTTGTGAAGTCATGTACCCATTGCTATCGTTGCAATGCTGTGATATCAATATGTTAAGCTTTATGACCGGGTATTGCTGCGGGATGTGATCTTGGGGAGGGTGAATAGGGTTTTGGGGGTTGGTGGGGTTGGTGCGTCTGCCTAGGCAGGGAGCACTCAGGAGGTATCCTGCTTTGTACGGTTGAGTTGGTTTACTCCAGGGGTTCCCAAACTGTGGGCTCTGACTCTCTTGAGGGCCGTGAGTTCCGAGGCAGCAATGGCTGCCATGGAGATCAGACTGAACACTAGCAGTTACGAGACCCCTTTAAATCCACACAGTTTTTCTATTGGTTGGCGTGGCCTAATGGACAGATCTTTGAAGCCCAATTGCTCTTTGAGAATAAGCTTGTGAAAAGGCAGATGTTTGTTTATTTAAAAAAAACCTTGTAGTTTAGACATTCCCACCACACTGAACTTCTGATCCTGCTCAGGAACTAACCCTACCCCCCACCCACTCCCCACTCCCCTCAGGAGCTGAGGTCATCCCCACCCCACCAGGTGAATCTGAGGCATCAAAATGGGATCACACCAGGAAAAGGTTCGTGAAGCACTGGTTTATTCTATCATAAAAACCTCTCTTGCTGACCTTTTGTGTCTAATGGAGGGATTGGCTGTAACAATCTCCTGGTCATGTTAGCCCTGAGTTAGGGGATCAGAATTGCCACACAGTGCCCTAACAGGATGGGCCGTTACCTCACTGGTGAATGTCAACTACTCTGCTTGAATCTGTGCCCTTCGATTTTCCTTCCTCAGTGACGAGGATTATCCGTGTGATCAGTCAGCCTCGTGGGAACATGCTGTTGGTTGGGATAGGGGGCAGTGGACGACAGAGTCTGTCTCAGCTATCTGCCTTCATCTCTGACTACAACACCTACCAAATTGAAGTTACCAAGGTCTACCGCAAGCTGGAGTTTAGAGAAGGTAGGTCCGAGCCTAGGTGTTGTTTTAATATATTAATCGCCTTCCTGTCCTCAGCCATTGAATCTTAATGCAGCTCATTTCTCTTTTGAAATTGTCTGTCGTAGCTTCCCCCAGAGCTTTGTGACTTAATGTACCAAACAACATGATACTGAGCCATTCGGGTTAAACATATCTTAACGTGCACTGTGTCAGTCAGTCTCAGCTGAACAAAGATGGTAATTGTGACCATGGCGTTCTTGGACTGTCAGGGTCCTGGCACCTGGTCACTGCTTAGTGACGATTACAGCATGTTGGTTAAACAGGATTGAGTTCAAACAACAACCTGCACTTATATAGTGCCTTTAATGTCTCAAAACACTACAGGGATATAGTCAGGCAAAAATCGACCCCAAGCCACTCAAGGAGATATTAGCGCAACAGCTTAGTCAAAGAGGTAGGTTTTGAAGATCCTCTTAAAGGAGGGTGGAGAGGATTAGGGAAGGAATTCTAAAGCTTAGGGCCTGGATAAACAAAGGCAGAGCTGTCAGTAATAGGATGAAAGAAGTGGGAGATTGAAATGAGGCCAGAATCAGAGTAACACAGCAATCTCGAAGGGTTATAAGTCTGTAGGAGATCACAAAAATAGAGAGGAGGAGGCCGTGAAGAGATTTTCGAACAGTCTAAGTTAGAGCTCGAGGAGAGGGGTAGAGGTGGTGGCTAGAAAATATAGTTTGTGGTGGAGACCAAGATTTTAGTCTACCCAGTGCTTAAGTGGACAAAATGTCAACTCATCTAGAGCTGGAGGCTGGAAGAGCAGTGTGAGAACAGAGCAGCAGTGGAGACATGAGAGAAGTAGCATTGAGACAGAACTGGGTATTATCAGCGCAGATGCAGAACTTGACATGTTTTTGGATAATCTCAACAAGAGGCAGTGTTTAGATGGGAAAAAGGAGGGGGCCAAGGATAGATCCTCGAGGGACTCTAGAAATAGCGGTGTAAGATTGGGGAGAGGAGCAGGAGGTTCTCTAGCCACATTTGGATGGGAGAGAGTGGTGCCCTCCATGGTCTAGATCACACTAGAGATCGGTCGCTTGGGTGAGGCAGTAGATGGCGCCTGGCACCTCATGGCTCAAGGAGAAGAAATAGAAACTGAGGAAGATATTAAGTATTTGTTTTTAAAAAATAACGCTTCTGTTGACTGAACTCAACTGTACATTTGTAGACCTGAAGAAAATCTACCGCGAGGCAGGAGTTGAAAATAACCCGACAATGTTCCTGTTTACGGACACCCAGTTAGCTGAAGAGTCCTTCTTAGAAGATATTAATAACATCCTGAGCTCCGGGGAAGTTCCAAACCTGTTCAAAGCAGACGAGTTTGAAGAGGTGCGTAATTGGTCCCAGATGTAAAGCCAATTGTTTTAGGCCACTGTCTTCCTGTACTCCACATAGTCTCTCCATTAGTGCAGCACTTACCTCAGTACTGCCCCTCCAATAGTGCAGCGCTCCCTCAGTGCTGATCCTCTGACAGTGAAGTCCCCCACAGTGCCCCCTCTGACAGTGTGGCACTCCCTCAGTCCTGACCCTCCGACAGTGCGGCACTCCCTCAATCTTGACCCTCCGACAGTGCAGCACTCCCTCAGTCCTGACTCTCCGACAGTGAGGCACTCCCTCAGAATTGACCCTCCCTCCAACATTGTGTGCTTCTAAACTACAGACTAGCTAAGCTAACAGTTCCTGCCTGCTTTACATATTCAGGGCATTAGCAGAGTGAAATTCTTTGTGCTGATAATTTTCACAAACTGTGAGAATCCATTACAAAAACAAAAATACTTGGAAAAACTCAGCAAGTCTGACAGCATCTGTGGAGAGGAACACAGTTAACGTTTCGCGTCTGTATAACTTGAACTAAGGAAAAATAGAAAAGAGGTGAAATATAAGCTGGTTTAAGGGGGGGGGTGGGACAGGTAGAGTTGGATAGAGGGCCACTGGCCACTCTATTTTTCCTTAGTTCTGTTGAAGAATCATATGGACTCGAAACGTTAACTGTGTTCCTCTCCGCAGATGCTATCAGACCTGCTGAGTTTTTCCAGGTATTTTTGTTTTGTTTTGGATTTCCAGCACCTGCATTTTTTTCTTTTATCTTACGTGAGAATCCATTGTTCTATTCAGAATCTTTTAGCAATCTTCAAATGTGGGGCAAAGTGAAAAACCTTTGACTCCATCCTCCTTGAAAATATTGACAGGAGCATTGTGGATTCCAGCAGTTTGGAGGTTTGGTGTCACTCTCTGCTAGTCTGGGTTTATCATGGCACAGGAAGTTGCTTTGGATCACAGGTTGCTCTAATCAAGGAGCCACTGAAGCAATGTAGGACATGGTGCCATTATTAATCATTCTCTCCATTCCCAGATTAAAAACGCATTGTTAGATGCAGCAAAGGAAGAGTCTATATCTGAAACAAATGAAAATATCTTCAATTTTCTAATGGAAAGAGTACGTAATAACCTTCATGTTGTGCTGTGCATGAGTCCTGTCGGAGACCCTTTCAGGTAAGACGCTGTAATATAGAATGTGCAGTCAATGAGATTGTTTTATAGGAGGCCAAAGACACTTAGGTTATTTCTGCTCTAAAGACCTGTATTCAGCATCAACCATGTAGCAATGGTTTAGGTCCAGAGTGCTTGTGGGGAGGGTCCAGTGAATTGCAGTGCCTTTGATTTGTTGTTTAAGATCGATAAGTTCATGATATTGTCAAATTATTGTCCATTCGTCTTTCTCCTTTTTAGTTCTCCGTTTTCATCGCCTGATGCCCTCTGTTTTGCTCCATTGTGCAGTTTTTCACCACAATCCTACGTAGTTGAGTTTGCCCAATTTAGTTTAAAGCTGCCTGCACTTCCCTCCTCATGTTTCTCCTCACTTGTACCAATCAGGTTTCTTAGTCCTCCTTGAAGCACTTGCAACCTGTCTGGACCTTGCCATGAGTGCATCAGATATAATGATCTTCACCACCAGGAGTCTGCATCTTCATTTCAGCCAGTAAAGATGACTCTGTTTGGTGGTACCTTGCTCCACGGGCTCAGCTGCTGGCATAGCACTGGAATGATTCACTCAAAGCTTAGTCCAAGCTCAAGCAGGCTGCACGTACCTAGATGAAGAGAATCTTTGTAGGGAGGTCGAGTCGGTACTAAAGGAGCTTCGGTGTATTTTAGTTCCTTGTGATGCTCTTAATTCTCTGGCTGAGGCTGCCCAATTTGGCAGAACTGGGAGTCCAATCAGAAAATACAGAAAACTGTGTCACCCGCCCACCGCCACCCCCCACCCCCCATAACCTGTCAATTAGCCCGCAATGCAAAAGGAGATCATTTTGGGCTTTGAATGATGTTGCCTAATGAGTGGCATTGATTCACCCATCTGTTATAGATCTCTCCTGATTTCTACTTCCTTTGAAGAATTGATAGCTGCCATTTTACAATGCCAGCCACAGCCAAAGTTACCTTCCAAGAATGATCGACGTATGGATCGGGGTTACAACAATGGAAGTGAAATCCTATTGAGTCATTTAAGGCATAGGTAGCTGCTGCACAAAGGAGGCGGTGTTTGGGGGTGGCTTGGTGCTTGAGCTATTGTAGGTCAAATGACTTTCTTCAATTATGACTTGTGATTTTCACTGCAGCACAGAGTTTTTAAACTGGAGTAAGTTGCCCAAGGACATTTTGTTTTCCCTTTAACTGTTTTAAAGGAATCGTGTCCGCCAGTACCCAGCACTGGTGAACTGTACCACCATTGACTGGTTCTCCGAATGGCCAAAGGATGCCTTGCTCGAAGTGGCCGAGCGATACCTGATGAATGTGGAGCTTGGAGGTTCGGAGGAGGTAAGGAGTTATTCAGGTCAGAATGAACTGTGACCACGTGTGCTGAGGATGAATGGTAGAGCACTCCAGTCAGTCTGAATAATGATGAACCGTACTGGTGGCAGATCTAGTTTCTAACCTGAGACCACCTCGGGACAGCAGTGGGGCTCGACAATTCACCTGGCCCCAATATTCCCTCAAATACACCTTGTTGCTGCACAGCAACCTGGTTGGGAGCTTTGGCTGATTTTTCCCCTTCCCTAGTGCAGGGTTTCTGCAACCAATTGTGGTAGCCGTACTGCTGCTGAGACCAAGATCAACTGTCTTAGCGTTGACCAGCAATCAAACCTAAGATTTTCCTGACCTATAAGATATCAGGTGAGCTACCTTGAAAGTTATGCATGTGTCTTTCATTTTTATACATATCTTCTTATTAGCTGAAACATTATAATGATCAGGAAAGGCTGGACTCCTTTCTTTAGGTCTTTAAAACTCTACAGGGATTTGATAGTGTAGATGCACAGATGATGTTTCCACTGGTGGGGGAGACCAAGAACAAAGGGCCATAAATGTAGGATGATCACTAACAATTCCAATTAGGAAACCAGGAGAACCTTCAGAAAAATAGTGAGAATAAGGAACTCGCTACCACAGGGAATAGTTGAGGTGAGTAGTCGAGATACATTTAAGGCGAAGCTGGATAAACATGAGGGAGAAAGGAATAGAAGGATATGCTGATAAGGGTGAGATGGAGAAGGGGGTGGGCGGAGGCTCATGTGGAGCATAAAGAAACGCGGAGACCAGTTGGGCCGAATGGCCTGTTTGTGTACCGTATACACGATGTAACTCCCTAAAAGAGAGATTAAAAAAAGAGACTCGAGAGCTACATGAGGGCAGGTTGTCAAGTTTGTGCCCAAGGCTGACATTTACTGGGTGACTTTTGTCTTCTGCCCAGCCCCTCATGCAGCATTTGGTGCAGCTCTTATTTAACAAATGGGGAAAGGGGCAGGAGGAACCAAGATTACATTCCAAATAAAAATCTCAAATGAAAGACCCAGGCTGTTAGTGCAAGATGCCAAACAGCATCAAGGCTGAAACAAAGTAGAGATGAAGTGAAGTAAATTGAGGAGTATTTATGTGGTGAAATCAAACTCAAAAACAGATTGGGAAACTGAGGGGGGCAAGTTCTGCTGTGTTGGGATTCTGGGGAAGAATGAATGAGTGGACGATGGAGAAATAAGTCTTGATTGAGTCACACTGAGGATGCAGGGAGAAGCCAGAATTTAAAAAGTGAAATAGCTGCATAGCAGAATATATCATCACCTTGGTTCTCATTGCCAACAGTTCCTTCCATTGTTCTAGCTCCGCAGTAACTTGGCACACATCTTTGTGACAATGCATCGTTCAGTGACAACGTATTCTGAAAAAATGTTGCTGGAACTGCGGAGGCACAATTACGTCACCCCAACCAACTATCTGGAGCTGGTGTCCGGTTACAAAAAGTGAGTGTCAGTGAGTGTTATGAACACACACTCTATTCTCCTAATGTCATAATTAATGCCAAGCAACATGGAAGAGACCACTGTAATCTAGCAATAAATGAATGGGATTATTTGTTTATTTTGCACCTTTACACACTTCTTCATTTGAGGAATAGTGGGGAAGTATTGGAAGGACTTAGTGGGTTCAACCTGTTGAACTGCATTATGGACACTCCTGTGGCCAACCAATGCTGGAGCGGGACTCGAACCCAGAGCTTCTCGCTGCTATTTTAACAGACATAACTAACCTGTTTATTTTAAACAACAGTGTTAGGCATTAGTGCGTTTATTATCATGCTGGTTTTTGAAGACTGGCTGTTTCTATTGAAGAGTTTGGATGGCTGATCAAGCAGAGGTTGATTGCCACAATTTGTGACTGCACTGCAGTATCACCTGTCTAGGTTCAATCCACCCCAGCCCGACGAGATAAGCCTCCTCTGTCTCACAAAGGTCCCCTATGAATTTTTGTTTAATTTACTCACCAGATGTGGGCATCGCTGGCCAGGCCAGTATTTATTGTCCATCCCTCATTGTCCTTGAGAAGGTGGTGGTGAGCTGCCTTCTTGAATACAACTGAGTGGCTTGCTAGGCCATTTCCAAGGGCACTTAAAAGTCAGCCACATTGCTATGGGTCTGGATTCACACGTAGGCCAGACCGGGGTAAGTTCGGCAGATTTCCTCATTAAAGGACATTAGTAAACCAGGTGGGTTTTTACAGCAGTCTGGTAATTTCGTAGTCACCTTTGCTGATACTATTTTTTTAATTCCACATTTTATTTAATTAATTGACTTTAAATTCCCCAGTTGTTGTGCTGGGATTTGAACTTGTGTCTCTGGTTTAGGACTCTGGATTTCTGGTGCAGTTACATAACCATTATGTGACCATATGAGCAATGAAATAAATGTAAGTAGCCTCAATCCACCCTGTAGTTGTGCACTGAAAGGAGACCCTCCTCTTATGCCCTGGGTTAAGGAGCATCTGGATATTCCTTAGCTGGCTATGTCTAGCAACAAAAATGATGCAAACATCCGTGTGCTGGTGGAGCATTCTTACGATTTCACTTTGGCAACTGATCCCCAGTATTCCAGATAGGGAATTTACATAGGGAATTCCAGGATACTGACCCAGTGATGGTGAAGGAATGTATGTCCAAGTCACAATGCTGTGTATACCCGTGACCTCTGCGTTGTTAATCCAGCACCATAATCACCACGCTTTGAATCCCTTGTAGTCGTTGGGGCACAGTAGAGCGAGCTATAGTCTTCAGCTGGCTGTTCTATACCTGACCTGGGAATGCTTGATGTTTTGAGAAGTGAGAGAAGCAGAAAAGAATCAAATTGCCCATCACTGAGGCGTCTCGCTCAGAGGAGCTTGCAGAATTCGACCTCTTTTCCACAAGATGAAAGCAGTCATTGACAAAACCGTGTACCGCAGGAGATATCATTCAGTAATTCAATCAGAACAAAGATCAAGAAAAAAAAACACTCTGCACAAAAAGTGCTTCGACTCCTGAAGTGAGCTGCCATTGTGAGGGAAATCTTTTCCCGAACATTAAAAGAATAATTATGGTGCATTTTATGCTTGAACATGAAATTTCATACAATTGCAATGAATGGAGGAAGTGGTCCTGGTCTTTCCAAACCCTGCATTTGAATTACATTTGTCTGGAGCTCACACTATAATAGAGTGATTTTCCTGCATGAATTGCTGATTCCCTGCTGTCAGGACATTTCCTGACACAAGTCCTTGCACTTAATGCTGCAGCATTAAGCTCCTTCCAATTTAAATTGAGCAACTGCCAACTACAATCAGCCCTTAAAGGGGAAGGGAAGTCTTACCCATGCAAGGTATGTTGCATGCCACCTTGGTTAAAAAAAGTACTCATTCATACAGTGCCTTGAGTTAAAGCACTTATCAGTAAATTACTTTGCTGCAGGGTATGTAGTGTGGTTTCCCAGAGTCAGAGAGTTACATATCTATTCTAAAGTCGTGGCTCCCACTACAATTGACACAGTGGCAAAGACAGGGGTAGGGTCTGCTTTTTAGTCTTTCTGAGATGTGTAGGTGCACACCATACATGAATGGCAAATCCCCAAGATCAGATTAGCAGAGGTAGCGCTGGATAAAAGCAAATCTTTCCAAACCTCTACGTCCACAAAGTTCAAACAGAGCAGGCCCAGGGAGTGAGAAAAACTAGAATAAAATGCTGGGCTTTGTCAGCTTCCATGGTTGGATTGGCAGGGGTCAGAGGCT
The DNA here is from genome assembly GCA_026770705.1 of Isurus oxyrinchus. Taxonomy (NCBI): domain Eukaryota; kingdom Metazoa; phylum Chordata; class Chondrichthyes; order Lamniformes; family Lamnidae; genus Isurus; species Isurus oxyrinchus. The sequence continues at coordinate 4,788,547 of JANJGN010000033.1, forward strand.
GTGTGCCTTGCATGAACTGCAGTTTGAGCACTGCTGCGTGCAGGGGTGCTTCACTGTCAGTGGCATCACTGGAGGGCTAAGCTGCAAGCAGCCCAGATTGTAGTTCTCTGCAACTTAAATAAGGTTGACAATGGAGGCATCACGTCTGAGCCCACTGGTTCTTGAACATCCACGTGCCGTTTACTGCAGCAGTCTGGATAGTGATCAGGAGCAGCAATTCCTGCCTCATTTTACCCTTCTATTTACCCCAAGGTGCTGAGGTCAGTTGCCCCTTGCTATGTCCCGGGGTCTTGTTTTCAGTCACCCTGTTCTAATGGTGAGAATCTGTCCGTTCTCTCGTTCCCCAAGGCTACTGGAGGAGAAACGCATCGAACTGAGCTCTCAGGCCAACAAGCTGCGGAATGGATTGTCAAAGATCGACGACACCCGTGATAAGGTGGAGGTGATGTCAGTCGAGCTGGAGCAGGCCAAAGTGAAAGTGGCCGAGTTCCAGAAGCAGTGTGAGGAGTATCTGATGATCATCGTGCAGCAGAAACGGGAAGCTGATGAGCAGCAGAAGGTAGGTGAAGGAAATTCTCTACTACATTGTAACCCCAGTAACATTCCTGTGGTTCTGCAGCTATGAAAGTGCACCCACATTATCCCCATTTACTCACCCAGCTCATGCTGGGCATGGAAATGGATTTGCCCTGGTCCTCTTTTGTTTTTCCTGGGTGTAACCTCTCTAAACTTCCTAACTTTTCAGTCTTTTGTTCTTACCTGCTCAGATACCCCACGCTTCCATTACCTTGATTTTCTTCATGCTACACAATTATCGTCATCTAACCATGGCTCCATCCACCCTACCTTTTGGTTTCCTTCAGTCCTATGGTCCCCACTCATACGCTTTGTTCCCCTGGCACTGGTCTGTTCCTCATCCCCTCTGCACTTAACTCCAACCAAAGCAGCCATGCTTTCAGCCCCATGCCTATCTATGCTCTCTCTATCTTGCCTCCTCCGTGGTTTCTGGAGACTCGATAAAGATTCTTAAAAATCTTTCAGCCTTCCTCTTAACTCCAACCCCATCTCCTCCTTTCCCTCCAGCTCAGTGTCCATTTCAATCTGTGAAACTCTCTCTGAGTTATCTATCTGGTACAGGGAGCACCACATCAGTCAAAGTTGCTGTTGCTTCTGCAGGCTGTAGATGCCTCCCACCTGATGTTAAAAGACTTGTTTCCATTTCCATTTGATTCCAGTGTTTGTTGATTGATTTTAGTTTCTCCTCCTGATCTGACAGCATGGACTCATACTGTGGAAGGTCATCCACTTTTGATCTGAGAAACACAAATCGGAATATTTTCTTAATGATGAGATACTAGGAGCTGTAGAGGAGCAGAAGGAGTTTAGATGGCCAGGTGCACAGATTAATAAAACCTAGTGCATGGGTAATGAAATGTTGGCCTTTAACTCAAAGGAATTGGAATTCAAAAGTGAGAATGAGATGCTTCAGTTATTCTGAGCCTTGTTCAGACCCCATCTGGAGTAACTACACTCAGTTCTAGCCACAGCATCTCAAGAGAGATATACTGACCCTGGAGGGTATACACCCTAGATTCGCCAGGAAGATATTGGGGACTAAAGGGCTTAATTATGAGAATAATTTGCATGAACATGAATTGTGTTCTCTTGAGTTTAGAAGGTTGACAGGTAATCTGATCAAAGTGTTTAAAATGATTGAAGAATTCAGCAGGGTGGGTGGAAAGAACCCATATCCTCTGGCAGGGAGAGTGCAGAACAGGGGGGCACAACCTTAAAATTCGAGCTAGGCTGTTCAGGAGTGATGTCAGGAAGGGCTTCTTCACACAAAGGGACGTGAAAATCTGGAACTCTTCCCCCTGAAGAGGTTGTGAATATTAGAAGTCAATTGAAAATAGATTTTTGTTGGTTAAGATTATCAAGGGATATGGATTTGAGGAGCAGGTCAACCATGATCTTATTGAATGGTGCAGCAAGCTCAAGGGGCTGAATGGCCTCCTGTTCCTATGAACAGTCTTACAGGCACCTCGACCAATTGGTTTACATTTCCAGAGTGAGCTTATGTGCATCTTCCAGCCAGAGTCATGGAATAGCCATCAGCTACCTTGGCAATGTGGGAACACCAAGCTCAATTGTCTCATCCCACATTGCCTGTGTCAGCTAAAGACAGCCTGGGCAGCAACTGGAGCCTCAAGGGGAGTTCTTTTCTACTGTGATATGATCACTGCCCTAATGGCCTTGTTTAACTAAACTCATTAAGCATTTCTGTCCGTATAGACCGTAAGCTCCCACAGTGAGAAGATTGCAGCGGAAGAGATAAAATGCAAAATAATGGCAGAAGGTGCCCAAAAGGAACTGGATGAAGCCATGCCTGCACTACAGGAGGCAATGAAGGTACAAAACTGGGAAGAAATGATAAGTGACTTGCTCACACAGCCTCCCTCATCTGCTGCTACTTCACCTTCAGTTGCGGAATCTCACGTTGGGGTGTGTGTCAGCTTGGCTCAGCCAGTGGTGCTCGCGCCCCCGGGGTGAAAGGTTGTTAGTTCAATTCCCACATCTCGAGTTTGAGCTGAGGAAGTGCTGCGTCAGCAAGGATTGACTGACACCCTTTGGATGGAGAGGTGAAGGAGAGGGCCCTAATCTGCTAACTGCACTGGCAGTTGATAATCAAGGCTGTTAACCAGAACCTTGTGTGTAATACATGCAGAAGGATCATGTGGCTGTAGAGCTGTGCACAAAACCATAGGCAGGAGAACAAGTTTGTTGCACTTGCGGTATTTTGGTCAAGCCCAAGTGGGAGCAAAACACCAAACGTTTTCAAAACACTCAAAGTAAATGTGCAATGCCGCTTCCACTAATGTCCATAATATTGTAGGATTAGACATTGTGCCTGTGCTGGCTGTTTGAAAAAGCCACCCAATTAGCTCCATTCCCCCTGCTCTTTCCCCCATAACCCTCAACAGTTTTTCTTTTCAAGAATTTATTTAATTCCCTTTCAAAGTTATTGTTGAATCAGCTTCCACTGCCCTATCAGTCAGTGCATTCCAGACTGCAACAACTCGTTGTATTAAAAAAAAATTCTCTCTTCCCTCCCCCCCCACCTCTGGTTTTTTTTGCCAGTTATCTTTAATCTGTGCCCCTCTGGTTGTCGATGTTCCTGTCACTGGAAACAGTTTCTCTTTATTTACTCTATCAACACCCATTAAGATTTTGAGCACCTCGAATAAATCTCCCCTTGACCTCCTCTACTCTAAGGGGAACAATCCCGGCTTCTCCAGTCTCTCCACTTGAACTGAAGTGCCTCAGACCTGGAACCATTCTAATAAATCCCCTCTGCACCCTCCCCAAGGCCTTGACATCCTTCCTAAAGTGTGGAGCAAAGAAGTGAACACAGTTCTCCAGTTGGAGCTAAACCAGTGTTTTATCAATAAATATAAATAAAATAATATTTTCTGAGGTTGATCCCAATTCACCAAGACATGTCTACCTTCCTGCCGATGTTAGTTCCAGGCAGCACAGCTTGCTAGGGTTTGAGTTGAGCTGGCAGCCCTGGAATAATGCACTGTCTCAATCCTTTACATTTCAGGCTCTGGAGTCCTTGAATAAAAAGGACATGACTGAAATCAAATCATACGGCCGCCCTCCTGTCCTTGTTGAGACGGTGATGCAAGCAGTCATGATTCTTCGAGGATCAGAGCCAACCTGGGCTGAGGCCAAGAAACAGCTGGGTAAGAGGCTCGTTCTGACATTGGCTGGCTGGCTGGCTGGGTGGGTGGGTGGATGGAGATGGTATGCGAGACGGTTTGGGTGGCCGGCTGGATTAGTCTATGCTTTGAAGTGTAACACGTGATTATGGCACAAATCTAAATCAGCAGAACAAAAATGTAAAAGGGGCAAGTTGACGATTTCCTCATTTACTGATCCAAATGCCAGCAGAGTAATTGCTGCTCAATTCATGTCAGATCACTGGATGTGCTTCGCTATAAGCACAGCACCATCTGCCCTTGTCCGTATGAGAGTGAGGTGTACCCATCCTTCGGAAATGCAAGACCGATCCCTATCAGGCATCACCGCTTCCACCGATCCCCATCGGGCATCACCGTCACGGCCACCGATCCCCGTCGGGCATCACCGTCACGGCCACCGATCCCTGTCGGGCATCACCGTCATGGCCACCGATCCCCGTCGGGCATCACCGTCATGGCCACCGATCCCCGTCGGGCATCACCGTCACGGCCACCGATCCCTGTCGGGCATCACCGTCACGGCCACCGATCCCCGTCGGGCATCACCGTCACGGCCACCGATCCCCGTCAGTTTTCAATGAAGTGGCGAGTTTTAGTCAGGTTTTGATGAGGTGAACTCGTGTTTTTCAGGTGAGGGAACATTCATTAAGCAGCTCATTAATTTCGACAAAGACAATATTTCTGACAAAGTGCTGAAGAAAATTGGAACGTACTGCGCACAACCAGACTTCCAGCCAGAAATTGTTGGTCGTGTGTCTGTGGCGGCCAAATCCCTCTGTATGTGGGTTCTTGCCATGGAGGCAAGTATAGTTTCAATTATCCACATCTCTCCCCTTTTCACCCTTTCTCTTTATTCCCTGTTTACTATGCTTTCCCCTTTGTTTGTTTTATTTTCCCTCGATCTTTTCTCCTATCATTTGACTCTTGCCTCTGCTTCTCTTTTGGAATCTCACTTTCTCACTGTTCCTTTAACTCTTAACCAAATTGCTAATGAATTATAAATCCAGATGGATAAAATAAAATGTACTTTAAATTAAATATGATTGGATGTTCCTGTTTTTAATGCTAGTGATGATATGCTGCTCCTATGAATGGAGTCAATATCTTTATTAGCGGGGTTATTGGGCTCTGTCAATAGGAATGTAAAGCTAGACTGGAATTCACATTTTTAAAAATTTATTCATTCACAGGATATAGGTGTTGCTGGCAAGGCCAGCGTTTATTTCCCATCCCGAATTGCCCTTGAGAAGGTGGTGGTGAGCTGTCTTCTTGAACCGCTGCAGTCCATGTGGTGTAGGTACACCCACAGTTCTGTTAGGGAGGGAGTTCCAGAACTTTGACCCAGCGACAGTGAAGGAACAGCCGATATGTTTCCAAGTCAGGATGGCGTGTGGCTTGGAGGGGAACTTGCCGGTGGTGGTGTTCCCATGCATCTTCTAGGTAGTAGTGGTCGGGGGTTTGGAAGGTGCTGTTGAAGGAGCCTTGGTGAGTTGCTGCAGTGCATCTTGTAGATGGTACACACACTGCTGCTACTGTGCGTCAGTGGTGGAGGGAGTGAATGTTTAAGGTAGTGGATGAAGTGCCAATCAAGCGGGATACTTTGTCCTGGATGGCGTCGAGCTTCTTGAGTGTTGTGGGAGCTGCACTCAACCAGGCAAGTGGGGAGTATTCCATCACACTCCTGACTTGTGCCTTGTAGATGGTGGACAGGCTTTGGGGAGTCAGGGGGTGAGTTACTCAGTACAGAATTTCCAGCCTCTGACCTGCTCTGGTAACCACAGTATTTATATGGCTAGTCCAGTTCAGTTTCTGGTCAATGGTAGTCCTCAGGATGTGGATAGTGGAGGATTCAGTGGTGGTGTCATTGAATGTCAAGGGAAGATGGTTAGATTCTCTCTTGTTGGAGGCAGTCATTTCCTGGAACTAGTGTGGCGCAAATGTAACTTGCCATTTATCACCCCATGCCTGGATATTGTCCAGGTCTTGCTGCATATGGACATGGACTTCTTCAGTATCTGAGGAATCACAAATGGTGCTGAACATTGGGCAATGGAGAACAAGCTATAAAAACCCTTTAAAAGCTGTTTCCATGTGTTTCTTCCTGGAGCCAACTGGGTCACAGTGAATTCTTACCTCTCTCTAACTTACTCTCTCCATCTCTTTACCCACAGCTGTACGGCAGACTCTACCGTGTGGTTGAACCCAAGCGAATTCGCCTCAGGGACGCCATGGCACAGCTGGCAGAAAAGCAGGCATCGCTCGCTGATGCACAGGCTAAGTTAAGAGAGGTGCGTGCTGCCTTGTTATAATGTGCTGCTTTGTTAACGTTCTGCCTCCCATTTACATTTGCTGAAAGCAATAAAAAGCTCCTTGATTTCATATCCTCAGCCCAAGGCCAGCTATTAGCCACTCCCTTTGCAGTTTATTTTCTGGAGATTTTATCACCTTTCCAATCAAGTTGTGCAACCTTTCATCAAAATACTGTGGGTTCTTTTTTACTCCAGATTCTCCTCCTCACTCTCAAAGTTGCTGGCACACTCTGCAGCTTGGTTCCACACATGTTGCTTTGATTTCAGGCAGTCATGTTGAGAGCTTATTCATCTGTGGAGGGCATCACATCTAAGCTGATCATGGCCTCACTTGACATCCACAAACACACATTTTGTGGAGAGCTGTAGTGAATATTGAGTCCAGTGATTCATATTAAAATGCCATTGTGTCAACTATCAATAGAGTTCATTCATAAAACCATGAAACAATACACAAAGTGGGCATTCTGCCCTTTGTGTCTGTGCCAGCTCTTTGAAAGAGCCATCCTGCTTCTCCTGCTCTTTCTCCTTGGCCCCTGCTTTTTTTTTCCTTTTCAAATATTTATTCAATTCACTTTGACCGCTGCCCTTTCAGACAGCGCGTTCCAGTTTACACTGTGTGAAAAAAAAAAATCTCCTCATCTCTCCCTCTTTTGCCAATGACCTTAAATGTGCGTTCCTCTGGTTACCAACCTTCCTGCCACTGGAAACCGTTTCCTTTCATCTACCCCACCCATCAAAACCCTTCATGATTTTGAACTTCTGTATTCACCTTAACTTTCCCTGCTCTAAGGAAAACGATCCCAATTCATTGTGATATTCTTCACGATTCCAATTTACTGGCATGATGGGTTTTCAGTCTCCGACTCAGTGATGTGCTGCATGATGATCTGGTGTTCCAATGCAAATGAGAGTAGTGAAATCGTCAGAAAATGCCACGCTCGGACACCTGTGCTCCTTCCCAGCTACCGGTCAAAGGACAGGTATAGGTTGAGGTACAGGGGCAGCTCTCCAGCCATGCCAAATAAGACTTCAAGGTGATCTAAATTATTCAAGGTTACAATGTGGATTGACAAAGTTACACCAGATAAATCCTTCACTCTGGTACCAAGGGATGATTGTTAAAAATTGGGTAGACTTGAGTAAGGAACTGAGCCTTTCAATTCAAGGACTGATGGAATAGTGGCCTGAGTTACTGAGAAGGTGATTTAAAAGGGACATTATTAGTTGGCTGAAGGGATTGAGTGGTGTGTTGAGGAGATGAGATTAATCTCTGACAGGGAGACAGGCTCATTGGGTTAAATGGCCTTTATCTGATGTCTCCATTAAGCAAAATGGAGTTGGTAATAGGGAGCTGTGAGTTATAAGTGTGTGACACTTTACCTGGTCCTCCAAGCAGCCTCCGGCATAGCTTAAGCATGCCATCCCTGCCTAACTTTTCCCTGAAGAGCACCAGGGATGTTTCAGAAAGCAGATCCCTCACAGAGCTTGCTGCTTCCAGATAAACCCAACCCTAATTCCAAAACTGTACAAAGGGCAGAGACAGGAAAAGCCAACAGAATGTGGAAGCAGTACTGCCAATTTCAGAAGGAATCTAGCAAGATTTTTGTCAAAGAAAGGGAGTGAAGGGTGTGTGAGAGATATAGAGACTAGAGAATTTTAGGCCTGGGCAGGTGGGTTGCAGTTTTCACAGCTGGGCCTGTAGTTCCTTTTGTTTAGAATGCAGTAAGTTGTAAAATGTGCACAACTGCAAACTTTGGACAGCGTGGGTGCTACGCTGCAAGCGGTTATTTTCAATGTGTTTTTCCACTTCCCCTACCAGGTGGCTGAGAAGCTGGATACATTGAAGAAACTATATGATGAAAAACTGGCTCAAAAGGAAGATCTGCGCAAAAGGTCAGAGGAGATGGAGATCAAACTGGACCGTGCCGCTAAGCTGCTGTCGGGTCTGGCTGCAGAGAAAGGACGCTGGGAACAGACTGTCAAGGTGAGGGGGAGTGTGCAGTGACTGTGCAGATTGTTCAACTGGAATCAGCTCCCTTTCATCTCTCTTCTTTCATATCCTTGCTCCTTCCTTATTTTCTATTTCCCCCTCCTGCATTTTGTATCTTTCTTTCTTTCTGGTACATAGCCTCAGTGACGCCTTATTTCCATTGTACTCCCACTAAGTCAACAACTTGCATTATTTATAGTGAGCTTAAACTAGGAGAGACTCCCAAGGTGTTTCACAGAAGTGAAAAAAGATAGTGGGCAGTAACAGGGAGAGTAGTTGGGTGACTAAAGAGATTGGTTTTCAGAGGCATCTTTCAAGGTGGGAGAGGGAAAGAGAAGTAGCAAAGCCAAGATTTAGGGAGGAAGTTCTAGAATGAGGGGCCACGGGGACTGATGTGGTATAGAGGCAGGGGGCCATGTGAAGAATAGGAAGGCCGAAGAACACATGCTGATGTGGAGAGTTAAAAGAGACTTTCAAGTTAGGGAGCAAAACTACAGAGATATCTGTAAAGAATGAAGATTTTTAAGTTTAGTGCATTAAGGACCAGGTAAGAAGGCAATGTGATTGAATGCAGAGGTCAAGAGCTCAGGGCGAGTTTAGGAGAATGAAGCTGGGATTGACAGCAAGAGAACAATAGAAAAAGCCAAAACAAAAACAGAATTACCTGGAAAAACTCAGCAGGTCTGGAAGCATTGGCGTAGAAGAAAAGAGTTGACGTTTCGAGTCCTCATGACCCTTCGACAGAACTTAAGTTCGAGTCCAAGCTAGAGTCAATGGGGAGGGAGCCTTTCCAATTCATGAAGGCGCTGGGCTAATGTGAATGAGGCTTCAGCATGAGATGGTGCAAACAATGAGGACTCGAAACGTCAACTGTGCTCTTCTCCACCGACGCTGCCAGACCTGCTGAACTTTTCCAGGTATTTCTGTTTCTGTTTTTGCTCTAGATATGGATGGGGAGGTAGGGGAGTGGAGACCCCCAATGGAGCAAACTCCCACAGCCTTCTCCTGCAACTTTTGCAGCTTCCCCATATGATGGCAGTGTTTTCTTAGTGACTATTGCACTTGTCTTGCCGCCTTCAGGGACCTGTGGACACTCCAAGCTCTCTCACTTCCTCAACCCCCTCAAATATCCTTCCATTTTGCTAACAAAAGAGATATGTCAAAGCTTTTTGTCTTGTACTCATCAGGACACTTCGCAAGATTACCAACATAAGGGGAAAGCAACAATTTATTGCAATTTAAAATATGTCTGAGAGTGCTGATAGGTTGGCAAATGGACTCTGATTGGAGTTTCCATGGAGAATGCATCAGTGATGGTGACTGACAGTTAACTGCCAAGCATTGTTTGAAATTTAAACTTGGCAGCTTGACCCTGATTGGTCAAGGCATTGCCTGAGGAATGAATCAGTGAATGGCTGTCACTTATTTTGTTTGCTGAAATTTAAATCAGGCAGCTTGACTCTGATTGGTCAAGACATTGCCCTGAGGAATGAGTCAGCGAATAGCTGTTATTTCATGAATAGTATAAATTATTGTTTTCCCCTTATATTAGTATTCTTGTGAAGTGCCCTAATGAGTGCAAGATGAAAAGCTTCAACCTGTCTCCTTTTTCAGTAGTACTCTAGATCAGTACTACCAAATTACTATCCTCCCATTTATTGAGTATTCCCTTGCTTTGTTTGCCCTTCCCCAATCTTACCTCGCATTTTTTCCCATTGAATTCCATTTGCCACTTTTCTACCCACTCAACCAAACCATTGATATCTTCCTGGAGACAACAGCTACCCTCTTCACTGTCAAATACATGGCCAGTTTTTGTGCCATCTGCAAATTTCCCAATCATACCTCCCACATTTAAGTCCAAATCATTAATAAAAAACAACAAACAGCAAGGCCCAACACTGAGCCCTGTGGAACGCCACTGGAAACCGCTTTCCATTTGCAAAAACATCTATCGGCCATTACCCTTTGTTTCCTGTCGCTGAGCCAATTTGGATCCAACCTGCCACCTTCCCCTTCCCAATGGGATCTCACTTTTCTGACCAGTCTGCCACGTGGGACCTTGTCAAATGCCTTACTAACATCAATATAGATAACATCCACTGCACTACCCTCGTCAATCCTCCTTGTTACTTACTCAAAAAATTCTATGAAGTAAGACACAATCTTCCCCTAACAAAACCGTGCTGACTATGCCTGATCAGTCCGTGCCTTTCTAAGTGACAGTTTATTCTGTTTCTCAGAATTGATTCCAATTATTTGCCCACTACTGAAGTTGGACTGACTGACCTATAATTTTCTGGTCCATTCCTCAAACACATTTTAAATATTGGTACAATGTTTGCAGACCTCCAATCCTCTGGTACCTGGCCTGTATCTAGTGAGGATTCAAAAATGATCCTCAGAGCATCTGCTATTTCTTCTCTGGCTTCCCTTAACAACCTGGGATACGATCCATCCGGCCCTGGTGATTTATCCACCTTCAAGGATGCCAGTCCCTCCAGTACTTCCTCTCTCACTATGCTTATTATGTTTAATATTTCACACTCCTCCTCTTTAACTAGAATGTCTGCATCATCCCTCTCCTAAGTGAAGACAGAGACAAAGTACTCAATGAGAACCCTGCCCACATCTTCAACATCAACACAAAAGTTACTAGATGCGTCTCTAATGGGCCCTACTCTTTCTCAGTTATTTTCTTGCTCTTGATGTACTGGTAAAACATTTTGGGGTCTTCTTTGATTTTACCTGCCAATATCTTTTCGCATCCTCTCTCTGCTTTCCTAATTTCCTTTATTACCTCGTCCCCGTACTTTCTATACTCCTCTAGGCTTTTTACAGTATCAAATTTTTGTGACTGTCATAAGCTTTCTTTTTCTTCTTTATCTTACCCTGTATACTTCTAGATAACCAGGGGGCACTAGGTTTGGCAGTACTGATATGGCCAGTCCCTGGGCAAGGCTCCTCCAATTTGTTATGATCCTGGACGAGGTACCCCAAATTGTTATGCTCCCAGGTGAGGAGGGATGAACTACCTCCCCTTCTTTATTCAACCCCCTTGGTTGGTTGCAACAAGGTTAATTTAAGAAGGATCTCTTCCCTCATGGATACCTTTTCCCAGTCCAAATGTATTTATGTTTTAAAAGGAGCCAATTTAGCCAGGCTTTCTTGAGTCAAAGAAAGAGTAAGTTTATTAGTTACTAAAACGTGAGAAAAAAATAATAAAAACATAACACACCTACATGCAGATTAGAAATGAGAAGTGAGTCCAGAAATAGAAGTTAAAAAGATATACGAATCAGTCTTTGGCTTGTCCATGAGGAGTAGATGATGAAACATTGTGGCTGTTAATTTGGATGATTACGGTAGCACTGACTTTCAACAGCTGAGCAGTTGGTTTGGAGATTTTTGGTTCTGCAGGTTAGCTGAAAGGAGGTATCCTGTTTCCTTTTCGACTGTGGCTTTGCTGACTCGTGACTTGCTTCTGGCAATCAGAGAGAAACTTTTTAGCTGCAAAAGCAGGGATGCCTAGTCGGTGTCCTTCAGCTGTGACCTTCACAGTACACACTAGCATAGCACACAGCAAAACACCAGATTGGCACAGTAGAACTAGAACACCAGACTAGCCCACAGGGACCAGGGTTGCCCTTTCATTGTATATTCCTGGAAGGGCAAAACAAACATGTCTTTTGCCCAGAAATGGCTCTCTTTCAATTCAGTTCATGTCCACAGACTGGGGTATAACTCAGCAAGAAATGGTTTCTGCTAAGATGGTAACCAGCCTCGATTATCTCCACAACCACAGGAGATTACAGTTCAGTTTTTGCATTGCATCTTTTCCTTTGAAGTGTCTCAGTCTGAAGGAGGCCCTGACAGAGGGAGGTCATGCCTAACAAATTTGATTGAATTTTTTGAGGAGGTGACCAGGTGTGTAGATGAGGGTAGTGCAGTTGATGTAGCTTATATGGATTTCAGAAAAGCCTTTGACAAGGTCCCACATGGGAGACTTATAAAGAAGTCAAATGCACACAGGATACAGGGAAATTTGATAAGGTGGATTCAAAATTGGCTTAGTTGTAGGAGACAGAGGGTGATGACAGAAGAATGCTTTAGTGACTGGAAGCCCGTGTCCAGTGGCGTACCACAGGGATCTGTGCTGGGTCCCCTAGTATTCATCATTTATATAAACAACGTAGATGACTATGCGGGGGGTAGGATTAGTAAGTTTGCGGATGACACAAAGATTGGCCGGTTGGTTAACAGTGAGGTTGAGTGTCTTGGGCTACAGGAAGATATAGACGGGGTGGTTAAATGGGCTGAATAGTGGCAGATGGAATTTAACCCTGAAAAGTGTGAGGTGATACACTTTGGAAGGTGTAATTTGACAAGGAAGTATTCAATGAACGGCATGACAACTAGGAAGTTCTGAGGAACAAAGAGACCTTGGCGTGTGTGCGTCCATAGATCTCTGAAGGCGGAGGGGGCATGTTAGTGGGGTGGTGAAAAAGGCATTTGGGACACTTGCCTTTATCAATCGAGGCACAGATTACAAAAGTCGGGAGATGATGTTGGAGCTGTATAGAACCTCAGTGAGGCCACAGCTGGAGTACTGTGTGCAGTTCTGTTCACCACATTATAGGAAGGATGTGATTGCACTGGAGGGAGTGCAGAGGAGATTCACCAGGGTGTTGCCTGGGATGAAACACTTAAGTTTTGAAGAGAGATTGGATAGACTTGAGTTGTTTTTGTTGGAGCAGAGAAGACTGAGGGGCGACCTGATCGAGGTGTACAAGATTATGAGGGGCATGGACAGGGTGGATAGGGAGCAGCTGTTCCCCTTAGTTGAAGGGTCAGTCACAAGGGGACACAAGTTCAAGGTGAGGGGCAGGAGGTTTAGGGGGGATGTGAGGAAAAACTTTTTTACCCAGAGGGTGGTGACGATCTGGAATGCACTGCTTGGGAGGGTGTTGGAGGCGGGTTGCCTCACACCCTTTAAAAAGTACCTGGATGAGCACTTGGCACGTCATAACATTCAAGGCTATGGGGCCAAGTGCTGGTAAATGGGATTAGGGAGGTAGGTCAGGTATTTCTCACCTGTTGATGCAGACTCGAGGGACCGAAGGGCCTCTTCTGCACTGTGATTCTTTGACAGCTTTTTAGGTGCGATATTCCTTTCTCTCTGGCCTAGTTGGTCAAGTGTAATCCACATAGGAATTTTTCAGCAAGCGATTACTTTAGTCTCAGCCAGTGTTTGCTTATATGTCCTTTTTTTAAAAACACAGGTCAGTATGTCCACAAGTAATCCGGGGCTATGATCCGTAGTCATGACAGTACCATCCTTTTACTTTGTGGCGATATGTCTACACTGTGGCTGTAGAATCTCACTTTTGAATACCTGAATACTGATTTGACATCATTTTCCCTTCTCACTGTTGTATCCAATCCACTTTTGCCAGTTCACCTCTCAGCTTTGCAAAATTTGTCTTCCCCCAATTTAGAACTTTTACTCCTGTTTATCTATCCTTTTCCAGAATGATGCTAACTCTAACTGTAACATGGTCACTATCTCCAAAATGGTCCTCCACTGCTACTTCATCCACTTGCCCAGCTTCATTGGCCCCCGTCTGCTGAGTTTCCATCTCCCCTTGCTCCAGTGACAGTAGAATTGCTGGATGGAGCGCCAGGATGAAAGTCTGATGTCAGAAGCTTTTTAAGAGTTCAGAATGTTCTACAGGTATTGGGTCTATTCTGAATTGATTTAAATAGCAAAAATCCCTTTCAATATGTCACCCAAGAGCAGCTGGCTATCTCTTTGCCTATCGCTGGACACCCAACATGTACCGCCCCTGGGTGTGGGTGGGTTGAGGAACTGGAGGTGGTAACACAGATAGAGAATGGTGGAGGGGTCCTGAAGGCATATTCTGCTGCTAACATTGCAACCCACTGGGGCATCACTTTGGATGGGCCCCAAGCAGAAAGCAAGACCATGTAAATACAAAACATTTAATTTCGCTGCTGCTCAAGTCATGCTGAAAACAGGGAGTTGGTTTAAAAAAAAATATTGCCCCTATTGTGTCCAAATTTCACCTGAAGTTACAGTATGTAAATGCCACTTGGTGATGTGTCTGCTTGCTTGGTAGAGACAAGGTGGAGTGACACTGAAACACTCTGCCTGCAGTCAATTATTATAAAGCCTCTCTGTGGAACCTGTACCACACTGCTTACTTTACATACCAAATTGCTCAATTACTCTTTTAACAGCGTTGTTCATCCTCGCTTGGTCAGCTCCAACAGGGCTTTTTCTGTTTTCTTCCAGGGTCTGGAATCGGATATGGGTTACTTGGTTGGAGACTGCCTGCTGGCCTCGGCCTTCCTCTCATACATGGGCCCTTTTCTATCGAATTATCGTGACGAGATTGTTACCGACATCTGGATGAAGGAGGTGAATGTCAGATATCAACTGTCCCGCATCATTATAACAGAGGGCCAGCATCTCATGTGTTGTTGCAAAACACGACTGGTATCTCCAGGTTATTACTGACCAGTATCTCTGTCTTATTGGGCCAGTGACTGGTATCTCCACGTTATTACTGACCAGAATCTCTGTGTTATTCGTGACCAATATCTCTGGTTTATTACTAACTGAGATCTCCAGGGTTTTGGGTCAGTAACTGATTTCTCTGGGTTATTACTGACCGGTATCTCTGGGTTATTAGTGACTGAAACCTCTGGTTTATCAGTGACTGGTATCTCTGGGTTATTAGTGACCAATACCTCCAGTTTATCAGTGACCAGTATCTCTGTGTTATTGGCCCAGTGTCTGGTTTCTTCGGATTATTACTGACCGATATCTCTGGTTTATTGCTGACTGGTATCTCTGGGTTATTGGGCCATTGACTGGTTTCTCTGGGTTATTATTGACCCATATCTCTGGTTTATTGCTGACTGGTATCTCCAGGTTATTGGGCCAGTGACTGGTAGCTCTGGTTTATCAGTAACCGGCGTTGGTTGCAGCACTAGGTTTTTTGTTTATTTGTTCATGGGATGTGAGCGTCACTGGTTCAGCCAGCATTTATTGCCAGTTCCCAATTGCCCTTATTCAGAGGGCATTTAAGAGTCAACCACATTGCTGTGGTTGTCACATGTAGGCCAGACCGGGTAAGGACGGCAGATTTCCTTCCCTAAAGGGCATTAATGAACCAGATGGGTTTTTATAACAATCGGCAATGGTTTCATGGTCATCGTTCGACTTAATTCCAGATTTTTACTAGATTCAAATTCCACCATCTGCTGTTGTGGGATTCGAACGCTGGTCCCTCAAACATTACCGCTGGATTCCTGGAATACCAGTCCAGTGACAATACCACTACACCTCCCCCAAGTCATTGGGATAAGCCTTTGATTTTGAGTTGGGTAGGGGTTGGTAAACATGACATTGGTGTACCTGTGTACCGTGGCGTACGTGTACTGTGATGTGCCTGTGTACCCGTGTGTCATGGTGTACCTGTGTACTGTGATGTATCTGTGAACTTTGGTGTACCTGTGTACTGTGATGTACTTGTATATTCTAATGTACCTGTGTATCATGGTGTACCTGTGTTCCGTGATGTACCTGTACACCGAGCTGTACCTTTATATCGTGGTGTACCTGTGTATTGTGGTGTACCTGTGTACATTGATGTACCTGTGTACCGTGTTGTACCTGTGTACGTTGACGTACCTGCGTACCATGTTGTACCTGTATACATTGATGTACCCCTACCCGTCATTGGGATAAGCCTTTGATTTTGAGTCAGGTAGAGGTTGGTAAACATGACATTGGTATACCCGTGTACCGTGTTGTACCCGTGTACCGTGTTGTACCCGTGTACCGTGTTGTACCCGTGTACCGTGTTGTACCCGTGTACCGTGTCATACCTGTATACATTGATGTGCCTGTGTACCATGTTGTATCTGTATACATTTATGTACCTTTGTACCGTGTTGTACCTATGTAATGTGATGTTCCTCTGTACTGTGGTGTACCTGTGCATCGCAATCTACCTGTGTATCGTGGTATACCAGTGTACTGTGATGTACTTGTATACCATGATGTATTTATATACCGTGGTGTACCTGTGTACAGTGATGCACCTGTGTACCATGGTGCACCTGTGTACCATGGTATGTATATGTACTAAGGTGTACTTGTGTACATTGGTATACCTGAATATTGTGGTGTGTATGTGTATTGTGGTGCACTTGTATACTGTGGTGTACCTGTGTACAGTGGTATGTAGGTGTACTAAGGTGTACCTGTGTACATTGGTATATCTGGATACTGTGGTGTGTATGTGTTCTGGGATGTACATGTGCACCCAGGATGTACCTGTGTACTGGGGTTTCCCTACTGGGTGTACCAGGTATATCTATGTACTGGGGTATACCTGTGTACTGGGCTGTACCTGTGGGCTGGGGTGTACTTGTGTGCTAGCATGTACCTATTGGGTGTTCTGGGATGTACCTATGTACAGCAGTGTACCTATTGGGCTGTACCTGTGTATGGGGGTGTATCTGTGTACTGATGTGTATGTATACTGGAGTATACTTACTGGGCCTGTGTACTGGGGCATTCCTGAGTACTGGGGCGTACCTGTGTACAGTGATGTACCTGTATACGGTGATGTGTATGTGCTGCCTTTGATATTCCCACCATCCTAACAGTTGCTGATTGCTGTTGGTCACACAGGGGGTGCCCAGACAAGAGAAAAGGGAGAACAGGAGCATTTCCATTCATGAGGAAGCATTGATCTTTTAATGGCTGCAATGTCTCTGAACTTTTCCAACATTGTTCCTTTTAAGCATCAAATGATCCAGCTAGCAGGCTCTCCCTCCTCCCTACTGCTTATTGTTCCGAAGTCCAGATTCCTCAGACTCCTCTCATCTTCTAACTCATCCCTTGCAGGACTTCCTCACCTCCCTCAGTCATCCCTTCTTCCTCCTGCCTTTCATACCTAGAAAATGCCAAGGCTGAGGTGATCAAGCCCCCAGTGTCACACCAGCAGATTTGCACGCGGGTTCCTGGTGTGGCTGATTGTACTGCAGTCAAACTCTCTGATGTTCCCCACAGATCAACCAGAGGGCCGTTGCTTGCTCTCCTGAATTTACATTTGCAAACTTCCTTTCCAATCCCACCACAGTACGAGACTGGAATATCCAGGGCCTGCCAACAGATGCCTTCTCCACAGAAAATGGAGTCATCGTAACCAGAGGCAACAGGTACATTGGGGATATGCACCAGTAAAGCAGAGTCAAATGTAGCACTAACAGCCCAGAGTAAAGGGGAACACTTACACTGACAGAGGGTCACTACTAAGGGAACACTGAACTGTCATCAGGTCAGTACTGAGCAAGCGCTGCACTGTTGGAGGGTCAGGGAGTACTGCACTGTCTGAGGGCCAAGGGAGTGTTACACTGTGAGTGTTTAATGGGAGAGTGTAGAGAGAGCTTTACTCAATAAAGCTTTACTGACACAAAGATTGGCCGGGTGGTTAACAGTGAGGTTGAGTGTCTTGGGCTACAGGAAGATATAGTTGGGATGGTCAAATGGGCAGATAAGTGGCAGATAGAATTTAACCCTGAAAAGTGTGAGGTGATACACTTTGGGAGGATTTATTTGACAAGAAAGTATTCAATGAACGGCATGACACTAGGAAGTTCTGAGAAACAAAGGGGCCTTGGCGTGTGTGTCCATAGATCTCTGAAGGCTGAGGGGAATGTTAGTGGGGTGGTGAAAAAGGCATATGGGACACTTGCCTTTATCAATCAAGGCATAGATTACAAAAGTAGGGAGGTCATGTTGGAGTTGTATTGAACCTTGGTGAGGCCACAGCTGGAGTACTGTGTACAGTTCTGGTCGCCACATTATAGGAAGGATGTGATTGCACTGGAGGGGTGCAGAGGAGATTCACCAGGATGTTGCCTGGGATGAAACATTTAAGTTATGAAGAGAAGTTGTACAGACTTGGGTTGTTTTCGTTGGAGCAGAGAAGACTGAGGGGCGACCTGATCGAGGTGTACAAGATTATGAGGGGCATGGACAGGGTGGATAGGGAGCAGCTGTTCCCCTTAGTTGAAGGGTCAGTCACAATGGGGCATAAGTTCAAGGTGAGGGGCAGGAGGTTTAGGGGGGATGTGAGGAAAAACTTTTTTACCCAGAGGGTGGTGATGGTCTGGAATGCGCTGCCTGGGAGGGTGGTGGAGGTGGGTTGCCTCACATCCTTTAAAAAGTACCTGGATGAGCATTTGGCATGTTATAACATTCAAGGCTATGGGCCAAGTGCTGGTAAATGGGATTAGGTAGGTAGGTCAGGTGTTTCTCACGTGTCGGTGCAGACTCGATGGGCCGAAGGGCCTCACTGTGTGATTCTGTGATTCTAACCCCGTACTGTACCTGTCCTGGGAGTGTTTGATGGTGACAGTGTGGAGGGAGCTTTACTCTGTATCTAACCCCGTGCTGTACCTGTCCTGGGAGTGTTTGATGGGGACAGTGTAGAGGGAGCTTTACTCTGTATCTAACCCCGTGTTGTACCTGTCCTGGGAGTGTTTGATGGGGACAGTGTAGAGGGAGCTTTACTCTGTTTGATTCACTGCAGTGGACTAGAAGATCACCTCCATGTGATGACAGTCGATATACATTCTGTGTAAGTTAGTGGAATGTGAGTGACTTCTTTTGAGTAAGGAGTGTGATAGCAAAGAGCTATCCCAGCTGCGGTCACTGGGAACTGATGAGAATGAGTAAAATGCGCAGCTTGACTTTTGTCCTTCCCTCCCCCAGATGGCCTCTGATGGTGGACCCACAAGGTCAGGCTCTGAAATGGATCAAGAACATGGAGAACTCTAAGGTATGAGGCTCATAAGGCAATAAGCTGCAAAGAAAATCTAAGCACTAACATGGGTTGTAAATAGATAAAAATAATTGTCAGACACAGTGATGTCAATAATGCATCAGTGGCAGACTTGGTTCATGATTCACTTCAAACAGTCAATCTTATAGCAAACAAATCTATTTATTCATCTAACTCTGAAAGTCTTTTTAATTGTGTGCTACATCAAGCAGCATACAGGGTCTATTTAAAAAGAATCACTATAAACTACAGGAAACAGAGCTCCTGACCAGAACTGCAGCAACGTCTCCTGATTAAAGCAGGGTGATGTCTCCAGCAAAATGCAGTGAGTAGAGGATAGAACACGACGCAAATGGTGTGCCTAAAATCAATCCGGGACACCTCAATCATCAATATCCTGGTCAGAAATAGTGCAGTCACTCTCTGCAGCTAAATAACAATACTTCCCTCCAATTTTCCCGTCTTCTCTTGAGGTAAAAACTCAAACTGAGAGACAGATTTACACCTGTGGGTGCAGGACACAAACAGCACCTGCCTTAAATTGCCATTTTTGATCAGTGAGCCTGAGAGAGTGTTGGCAGGACCAGCAAGCTTAGCTGAATTACTTGCCCCTGCTCCCTAGTCCAGTTCAGTTGAATCCAATTGAGGCATTCCCACTTGGAGCTCTGGTTAGGATCAGACTGGTGTTTGGATATGGTCCCCCTGAGTTAGTAAGATTCCAGTGGTTCAACTCGAGCTTGTTAAGGCGAGGTACAGCACCTTTCACACTGCCCTAAACATTAAACCCTGACCACATAATGTTTGAACCCACCTCATTAGGTTATTCGTCTAAATAAGTACAAAGAATGAAAATTACATTTCCCAAATCCCCAACAGAGCCACCCCAGGCACTGTGAAACACAGAGACACCAGGAGTGTGTCATATTGAATTTCAATATCACAGGCTCATCAACCATACAGGAATTAATATCCAGTCACCACAGGATAATCCAGAATGCAGGGGGACCAACAGGAGAAAAACCACAATTTTTAATGTTTCTCTGCTATACACCAAACCTCAGTTGGACTGCAGTCAGTTAACTTGCCCTACAGATCGCATACGATCTCATTATTAAACATCACTACTTTCTGGATGATTGATGAGGGCAGTGTAGGGAACTTTATCCTGTACCTATCTCCGGGTTGTACCTGTCCTGGGAGTGTTTGATGGGGACAGTGTAGAGGGAGCTTTACTCTGTATCTAACCCCGTGCTGTACCTGTCCTGGGAGTGTTTGATGGGGACAGTGTAGAGGGAGCTTTACTCTGTATCTAACCCCGTGCTGTACCTGTCCTGGGAGTGTTTGATGGGGTCAGTGTGGAGGGTGGTTTAATCTGTACCTGAGCACATTTTTTCTAGGCATGCTGGAGCTAACACAAGTGGGGGAATAAACTAAAATGTTCACTTTCGTTCCCTGAAGAAATGAATTGAGCAAATAAATCACTGAATGGAATGTGAGTGAGTAAATGAGAATGGGTCACACTGGGTTTACAATGGTCTGCCATTGGAGGCAAGTTGGAAAATCATTTGCAGTAGACACCACCATCTGCTGGCTCAAACCGAGAACTGCGGCTCACTTTGTAACACTGTGTGTCCTACTCCCTCAGTGGCACCATCGTACATTCTCAAAAAGAACTGCAGGAGTGAAATCGACCTTACACTGGAAGCTGAAAGGTGTACTGGATGATTAGCCACTCCATGTAGATATATGTCCCATGTTCCTTTCCAGTGAAGCGTATCGTAAAGGAAAATGAGCTGCGTCCACCTCAGCAGAGTAATCTACTGTCAGCCGATTTGTGTTCCCACTGAGGTCGAACTGCCTGGGTGCCTCTGGAATAAAGGAGGCTGATTTACCAGATTAACTGCAGGCAACCTGCTCTTTTGATCTGCTTGGTCGCTGAGCTAAATGCTGGCCAAGCACTAATTCCAAGAGAAAAACAAACTCATTTTGATGGTGAGGATCTCTTGTTGCAAAAGTACATTCTGCAGTTATCCTGTTCTCCTGGCTGAGAGTGCCTGTGGTCTGCTCCTTGGATCATATCAGTGCACCTGTCACTGGAGTGTGCAAGAGCACCTCTGATACCTGTCACTAGATTTGAAACTTGCCATCAGAGGATGTCCAAGTGTCACTCTGGCGTCTGCCACTGAGCATTGTGTAGGAGCAGCACTACATGGAGCTAAGAAAGCCATCAAGTTTAAAATACAAAGTATTTTCAGCACAGAAAGAGCCCATTAGTCCACCAGTCTGTGCTGATGTTTCTGCTCCACACGAGCCTCCTCCCATCTTCACTCTATCAGCATATCCTTCTACTCCTTTTCCCTCATGTATTTATCCAGCTTCTCCTTCAATGTCACGAAACTATTCAGCTCAACCACTCCCTGTGATAGTGACTTCCACATTCTCACCACTCTCTGGGTAAATAAGTTTCTCCTGAATTTATCATTGGATTTATTAGTGACTATTTTACATTGATGGTCCCTAGTTCTGGTCTTCCCCACAAGTGGAAACATCTTCTCTACATCTACCCTATCAAACCCTTAATTTTAAAGACCTTAATCAAGTCACCCCCTCAGCCTTCTCCTTTTTGTTCAGTCTTTCCTGATAGTGAAAACTCTCAGTTCTGCTATCATTCTATCGGAGTAGAAGCCAGAGGAAGTTCATCAGGAAGTAGTCTGGTGATTCAGCTTGGATTTGTAACGCCTGCAGATTATAATAGGACAAGGAAGACCAAGGTCAGGGAGGCAGTGACGTAGTTTTAGGGACTTGGAAACTATCCTGTTCAAATGGGAGACAGTGCACTGGGAACTGATTTCAACCGAGACAGCATTGAGAGACGAGGAAGAGTTTGTAGAACAGGGCGCTTGAAACTTAGAAACTAACAAGAAAAATGTTGCTGCTTTTTCCCTGTCCTCTGTGGGCTATCCTCAGCATGACATCTCCCTGCTGAAATATTAGGATTGAGGGAAATGGGGGGCCCGTAACTCTGTGGCATCCTGAAAATAACCCATTTTAATGAGCCCTACTAAAATATTCCTCCCACACTAACGCCTTTGTGGTTACTTTCCCCGCAGGGACTGAAAGTCATAGACTTTCAGATGACTGATTACATCCGCGTGCTGGAAAAGGGAGTGCAATTTGGATCTCCTGTCCTACTCCAGAATGTTCATGAAGAACTGGATCCTTCACTCGCCCCCATCCTCAATAAATCTGTCACTAAAGTTGGTAAGTGTCATAGAGAAACCCAGGTATGGCTAGGACCCATTGAGCGGGATACCTGACCAGCTTGGCAAGGATTGGAATGAGACCAAGAGGACTAAACCCATCTGTAACACTCATCACTAGGAGGGCTAAACTCTAACACTCAAAAAAAAAATTGCCAAATGGGTTTCCAAGCCAGAATGAATGAGCTGATTTTAAAATGACTGCCCTTAAAGTGAGGTTAGTTAAAATGAGGCTGAGTTAAAATGGCACCTTTGAGTTGTAAAAACAAGGTGCTAGGCTCAATCCCCTCCTCTGTGTAAATTCAGCTGATCTCAGCTCAGGGAAAACATGGGAGCTACAACCATCTCTAGATCCAGAGAGGGTGAGAAATCAGCACAGACTCCTCAATCGAGTGGCTCCTGGCAGAGAGTGGGTGCAGTTGGGATTGTGGTGAGCCTAGGATTGGACTTGGCTGGAGTCATCCCTCCTGCCGGGGCTGATTATCCGCTGAAACGCTACAGAGCCAAGCAAGTGGAATGGCAAGTTGGGCAAGATTGGCAGGGCGTAAAGAGCGATGCCAGTGCAGAATAATGAGGAAGAAATGGCAAGAGCGTAACTATTTCTTTCAATAAAACGTAATAAACCTCCCTGCTTGCAGCACAGGGCACCCAACCCTTTACTGAAACCTGCAGTGCTGGTTTCATGGCCCATGCTTTACGCTGTTCCTTCCCTTCTGTAGCTGGGCGGCTGGTGATGAAACTCGGAGACAAGGAGATTGAATACAACAAGGAATTCCGATTTTACATCACTACAAAGTTGTCTAATCCACACTACGCTCCAGAAATCTCAGCCAAGACCACCATCGTCAATTTTGCTGTCAAAGTGCAGGTTGGTGCTGGCCCCAGCATACAGACTGGGGTGGATTTCCGGGTAGGATAGGGCAGACAGATCTGAGTCAAACTGGAATAGAATTGTACAAGCCGAATAGACCATGTGTGTGTTGGTGTACCTTGCAGGCACAGGGGCAATGTGGAAAGTTTAAATTCACACTCCCATTTGCACCATTCTCCAGCTGCCGATTCTAATCGGTATTCCAACTCCCCATTTTCCCATGAAACAGGCGACAGTGCAAAAAAAACCAGCTCCCTCCAAACCCTCAGGCTCACGTGACACAAACCAGTCAATCAGAAATCAGGCTGGGAGGCCTGAGCTTTATGGGCCAGTTTGACATGCCCTGGAGACCAGGAATATTCATTTGGAAAATTCCCCCAGGAATTATATGAACGGTGGGCTGTAGCCCATCTATGTTGCAGTGCTTGTGGGGGGACCGAGCTGGTAGGTTTGTCTGGGTCTGTGCTCATGCGTGCCCTCTTTCTGGCTGACTCCTACTTTAGGGCCTTGAAGCACAGTTACTGGGCAATGTGGTGAGGAAGGAACGGCCTGAACTGGAGGAGCAGAAAGACTCATTGGTGATGAACATTGCAGCCGGCAAGAAGAAACTGAAAGAACTGGAGGACGAAATTCTAAGGTAAGAGGTTGAGTTTGACCCTGAGCAAGGCCCAAAGGTCAAGGAGTTCAGCTGACACAGAGTTGGTAGCCCCAGAGGTTGCCAGTCACCATGCGAAGATCTGTGATCAGCCTGCTGGGCTGAGTTAGAAGGACACGAGCTACAGGCTAACCCTCCTGTCAGCCCGGTCGCAGAGGGAATGCGTAGCCGAGAATGAGTTAATGCCCCATCCAGTCAAATATCTCGCCAGCAGTAAACTGGTCTAAATTCAGCCTTCGGAAGAGGAGGAGGGGGAGAAAATAGAACCAGCTCTAACCATCCTGAAGTTGGGGTTGGGAGCGTGCCTTAGTTGTGAAATGAACTTTGGGAAGCATGCTGTAGAAATGCTGGATTTCATACTTACTCCCATTCTATCTCCTCCAGATTGTTAAATGAAGCAACAGGCTCACTACTCGATGATGTGCAGCTTGTCAACACCTTGCAGACTTCGAAGGTGACTGCCACAGAGGTTGCAGAACAGATAGAGAGCAGTGAGACCACGGAGGTGAAAATCGACTCTGCTCGAGAGGTTAGTGCGCAGGCATCAATTGAACTCAACCCAAACAACATCTGAAAGGGGACATTAAACTCTGACCTTTCTGGGCCTAACCCTGACCTTTCACTTCGAGGAGCCAGGTCTCAATCCGGTTGCTGCTGGACACAGACTCCTGTTCTCCTGTCAAACTTGGGACAAGAAATATAAGATAGTCACTAATAAATGCAATAAGGAACTCAGGAGAAACTTCTTTAGCCAGAGAATGGTGAGAATGTGGAACTCGCCACCTCAGGGGGTGGTTGAGGTAAATCGTAAAGATGTGTTTAAGGGGAATCTGGATAAACACATGAGGGAGAAAGGAATAGAAGGATATGCTGATAGGGTGAGGTGAGGAAGGGGTGGGACAATGCTCGAGTGGAGCATCCACACCAGCACGGAGCAGTTTTGCTGAATGGTCTGTTTCTGTGTCATAGACTTGATGGAATACAAGAATGAGCTGTGGCTTCTACAGGTGCAGCACTGGGTACCCTTCCAAGGGAGGGGCAGAAACCCATTAACGAGACTCTGTAAAGGAAACTTCACTACGCACTCTCAACTGGATGTGCCAGACTTGAAAGTACCTCTTTCCCCATCTCTCTCTCTCTCTCTCTCTCTCCCTCTAACTTTCCTTTTTAGTCTCCCTCTCTCTCACCCCCAGCACTGGAATAGTCGAGTCTGGAGGTAGTAAAGGGATGGATGAGGGTTTCAGGATTTGTGCACGGTGTGCTCTATTATAAAGACAGGAGCTGTAACACCCAAGGGATTATTCCATGGCTTCTTCTTCATCCTTTGAGGTGAAGGTGACCATCCACATGCACCATCTGGGGTGTTTGCTAGGGTTCAGGTGGGTACACTGGCGACTGCTAAGGCCGATTCGTCTCCGGAAGGTTCTGCAGCAAACAGGACAGGAGACCGCAGACGATTGAGTTGTGGATGAGTTGCTGGCTCAGGATTTCCTCTCCTAGCGTTTCTTTCTACCTCTGATATGCACTTGCCTTCAAAGAAGCTGTACTATTTTTTCATTGATTTGCTCCAGGCGCAGTGATCCTGGGCGAGCACCTCCCAGGTCTCAAAGTCAATATCCAAACTCCTGGGTGAAGTGTTCAGAGTGTCCTTGTCGTACTTCCTTTCAGCTCGATCAGAGCGCACCCAGGCTGAAGCTCTCCGTAGGAGATTGGCTTTGGTAGACAAGTCTCAGGCATTCTGGCTACATGACCAGCACAGCTCAGTGTAATGTAGATGCTTAGCAACTTAGCATGCCGGCTTGGGTGTGAGCACCTCAGCACCCAGATTTTTGCCCTGCCATCTGATCTTCCGAAGCTTCCAAAAGCAGCTCAGGTGAAAGCGGTTGAGCTTCTTGGCATGACCCTGGTACACAGTCCGAGTCTCACATGCTGTGGACTACGGTTAATGGCTTCTTTGGGATGAGGGAAGTGGGTGAATGGGGAACTGTTTCCACAGCAAGGGTTAGCCCCTCCAGGTGAAGCTGAGAGGGAATTGGGCAGATCACGGAGGGTTACTTAGGGTGGGTCACCCTGAGCAATTGTGAAATGTTGCCGTGTGCCTTTGTTTAACCTCAGGGATACCGCTCGTGTGCCGAGCGAGCATCCATCCTCTTCTTTGTGTTGAACGACATGGGCAAAATCGACCCCATGTACCAATTTGCACTGGATGCCTATATTGACCTCTTCAACCTGAGCATCGAGAAGAGCAAGCGCAGCCCCAAGCTTCTGGAGCGCATCATCAATCTCAACGAGTACCACACCTATGCTGTGTACAGGTAAGCGGCCAGTGTACAGTCCATCTAATGAGGGTTCAGGGACAAACAGTGGGAGCACTGTTAGAATAGGAGGGGCTGTGCACATCCACTGCCACTCTTGCTGAAACCCATTCCATTATTTTTGCCGGATAGAAGATATTGCCTGAGAACTTTGTTTGTCCAGCAGCT
The DNA here is from genome assembly GCA_026770705.1 of Isurus oxyrinchus. Lineage (NCBI taxonomy): Eukaryota > Metazoa > Chordata > Chondrichthyes > Lamniformes > Lamnidae > Isurus > Isurus oxyrinchus. The sequence goes on from JANJGN010000033.1 coordinate 4,814,768, forward strand.
GAAAAGTGAGCGCTGAACAGTCCAGTATGGCATGTGGCGTTCACTCATTAGTCTACGCTGGAAGTGCACTGGGAGCTGTATTAGTCAGGATGTTGTAGTGTTCCAGTACTTACCTGCAACTGGCAGTGAGCTCATTACAGATGCAAATGAGATCAGGGCTGATCTGTATCTTAATGCCTTAATAACCCCTATTACACCCTAACCCAACCAAAACCAATCTCAGATTCTTCCTCCGAGATCTGTGGATTGAAGGTCAATGTAAGTTAGTGTTCCCCCTTCTAACCACTCCCAGTATAGCAGTGCGAGTGTTTAAATTGCCACATTGCGCAGGAAGGTGTTGAATGAAGTTTGATCCACCATCACTGCCTCTTATTCCTAGGTACACGTGCCGAGGGCTCTTTGAACGGCACAAGCTGCTTTTCAGTTTCCAGGTGTGCATCAAGATCCTGGAGGTGGCTGGGAAACTCAACATGGACGAGTACAACTTCTTCCTACGTGGGGGTGTGGTGAGTGTGCAGGGGAGGAGGCTGCAGTGCGGTGGTGAATGTATACTGGGTGGGGGGGTGGGCGGGGGGGGGGGGGGGGTAGGTGGCAGTGAGTGTTCCAGCCACTCCGTGATGTGTACCAGTGAGGATGTAGTGAGTGTATCGGAGGTTGTGTGGTGAGTACCAGTGGGGATGCGGTGAGTGTACCAGTGGTTGTGTGGTGTGTACTGGTGGGGATGCGGTGAGTGTACCAGTGGTTGTGTGGTGTGTACCAATGGGGATGCGGTGGGTGTATCAGTGGTTGTGTGATGTGTACTGGTGGGGATGCAGTGGGTGTACCAGTAGTTGTGTGGTGTGTACTGGTGGGGATGCGGTGAGTGTACCAGTGGTTGTGAGGTGTATCTAGATTTTATTGCAGTGAGGATGTAGAGAACAGGAATAGCTTCTAGATGGAGGACTTGAGCTTAGGAGGAATAAAAATGGACCTCCCGACACATTGTTAAAACAGAGGCTACTGACATCAACAACTTGCACTTTTATTGCAGTAAGGTGTCCCAAAGTGCTTCACAAGTGATTATCAAACAGTATTTGACCCCAAGCCCACGAGGAGATGTTAGGACAGGTGACACAAGCTTGGTTGGTTTTAAGAGCATTTCAAAAGAGGAGAGAGAGATGGAGGTGAGGAGAATTAAGGAGGGGATTCCAGAGCTGCCAATGGTGGAATGATTAAACTGGCACAGAGAACTTGCAGGGTCAGGGGGAAGGAGGGGATGGGTGGGGGTGAAGCCATGGAGGGATTTGAAAACTAGGATGCCAATTTTACCAGGATCCAATACAGGCCAGTGAGCACGGGAGTGAGGTGTGAATGTGACTGAACAGACAGGGTTAAAGAGAGAAGCTCATGTGAGAGAGCTTGCCAGTGAGATCTGTAGCTTTATCTGTGTTCTGTCTAGAATTGTGGGTGTGGTACTTGGAGGAATTTCCAATCTGGAAGCAGCAATGAAGGTGGATTTGGGCCTAATAGAGGGTAGGATGCTGCCTGTTGAAATGTTATAAAACTAACCATTAAACATGAGCATTTTGTTTCTCTGCTTCGTACAGGTGTTGGACAGAGAGGAGCAGATGGACAATCCTTGTCCTGGCTGGCTTGCAGACGCCAACTGGGACAACATCACCGAGCTCGATAAATTGACAAACTTTCATGGAATTATGAATTCCTTTGAGCAGTATCCCAAAGACTGGCATACCTGGTACACCAACTCCGAGCCTGAAACGGCAGTGCTGCCGGGTGAGTGTCCTCAGAACAGCCTGAGCACAGGCTCCAACAGAGCAACCTCCTCACTGGCCATGGGTACCATGACACTGTGGCCACAACCTCCCTGTGATTAGCCTCCCAACAGAAGCATTACATAGAATTTACAGCACAGGAACAGACCATTCAGTCCATCTGCTCTGTGCTGGTGTTTCTGCCCCACAAAAGCCTCCTCCCAGCACCCCCCTTCATCTCATCCTGTCAGCATATTCTTCTATTCTTTCACGTGATTATCTGGCTTCCCCTAATGCATTCTGACTTGTGAAGCTACTATACAATCTGTATGCCCAGATCTCTTTACTCGCACCCCCCCCCCCCACTATTTACTTTGTTACCTTCCAAGGAATGAATGACCTGTCCTTATTCATCCTCCTAAAATGAATCACCTCACACCTGACCTAATTGAATTTCATTTCCCACCCCTGCATCCATTGGACAGAAGCTCTCCATTAGTGCTTCTGTGATTCTCCAATACGTAGGTGGCTCCCAGCCAGACACAGAAACTTGAGACCAGCCCTCTAGTCTTTACCTATTCTCCCAGCTTCTAACTAAAATTGTTTCTGTACAAGTTTCCCCCCGCCTTGTATTTCTGGACATATGTACACCAGTTACTGTATAATGCAATTTTATCCTTCCTTCAGTGTGACCTCCCTTGTGAGATGGCTTTATCCCACAATCCTGCTCAGAATCATTCCTTGTTAACCTCCATTGACTCTGATCCCCCGTTGCTTCCCCCCTACCAACCCCCACCCCACCCACCCCGTGGCCCCCCAAGCCCCCACCTTGTCTCTATAACTTCTCTCAGCTTGAATCACCTGGTGCAAACTAGAAAGGCAGACTGACTGAGAGGAACCCACAACAACTGCTCATGGTTCTAATTAACCTTCCTCTTGGTTGTCCAAAACAAAAACAGAATTACCTGGAAAAACTCAGCAGGTATGGCAGCATCGACGGAGAAGAAAAGAGTTGACGTTTCAAGTCCTCATGACCCTTCCACAGAACTGAGCGAATATAAGGAGAGGGGTGAAATACAATCTAGTTTAAGGTGGTGGGGGGGTGTTGGGTGGGGGGAGAGAAGTTGTGGGGGGGGTGGTGTGGTTGTAGGGACAAGCAAGCAGTGAGAGGAGCAGATAATCAAAAGATGTCACAGACAAAAGAACACAGAGGCGTTGAAGGTGGTGATATTATCTAAACAAATATGCTAATTAAGAATGGATGGTCGGGCACTCAAGGTACAGCTCTAGTGGGGGTGGGGTGGAAAGGCTAGCAGGGCATAAAAGATTTAAAAATAATGGAAATAGGTGGGAAAAGAAAAATCTATATAAATTATTGGAAAAAACAAAAGGAAGGGGGAAGAAACAGCAAGGGGGTGGGGATGGAGGAGGGAGTTCAAGATCTAAAGTTGTTGAATTCAATATTCAGACCGGAAGGCTGTAAGGTGTCTAGTCGGAAGATGAGGTGTTGTTCCTCCAGTTTGCGTTGGGCTTCACTGGAACAATGCAGCAAGCCAAGGACGGACATGTGGGCAAGAGAGCAGGGTGGAGTGTTAAAATGGCAAGCGACAGGGAGGTTTGGGTCATTCCTGTGGACAGACCTCAGGTGTTCTGCAAAGCGGTCGTCCAGTTTATGTTTGGTCTCTCCAATGTAAAGGAGACCCCTCTACATTGGAGAGACCAAATGTAAACTGGGCGACCGCTTTGCAGAACACCTGAGGTCTGTCCGCAAGACTGACCCAAACCTCCCTGTCGCTTGCCATTTTAACACTTCACCCTACTCTCATGCCCACATGTCTGTCCTTGGCTTGCTGCATTGTTCCAGTGAAGCCCAACGCAAACTAGAGGAACAACACCTCATCTTCCGACTAGACACCTTACAGCCTTCCGGTCTGAATATTGAATTCAACAACTTTAGGTCGTGAGCTCCCTCCTCCATCCCCACCCCCTTGCTGTTTCTTCCCCCTTCCTTTTGTTTTTTCCAATAATTTATATAGATTTTTCTTTTCCCACCTATTTCCATTATTTTTAAATCTTTTATGCCCTGCTAGCCTTTCCACCCCACCCCCACTAGAGCTGTACCTTGAGTGCCCTACCATCCATTCTTAATTAGTACATTCGTTTAGATAATATCACCAACTTCAACACCTCTGTGTTCTTTTGTCTGTGACATCTTTTGATTATCTGCTCCTATCACTGCTTGCTTGTCCCTACAACCACACCAGCCCCCCCTCAACTTCTCTCCCCCCCCCCCCCCACCCCCACCCCCCCCCCCCCACAAAACCTTAAACCCGCTTATATTTCACCCCTCTCCTTATATTCGCTCAGTGCTGTGGAAGGGTCATGAGGACTTGAAGTGTCAATTCTTTTCTTCTCCACCGATGCTGCCAGACCTGCTGAATTTTTCCAGGTAATTCTGTTTTTGTTTTGGATTTCCAGCATCCGCACTTTTGTTTTTATCATTTTGCTCTTGGTTGTGCTCTTTAGTGGAATGGGATAATACCTGCAACGAGCTACAGCGCATGCTGATTGTACGCTCCTTGAGACAGGACCGCATCGCATTCTGCGTGACGTCGTTCATTGTTAACAACCTCGGCTCCAAGTTTGTGGAACCCCCTGTGCTGGACATGAGATCGGTCAGTGAGAAACAGAGCAGCAGATTAGAATTCCAGCAAATGGCCAGCCTTTACAAACACTAAATCAATGTTCTCCTCCCTCGCAGGTCATCGATGACTCCAACTCTAGGACCCCATTGATATTTGTGCTGTCCCCAGGGGTCGATCCCACCAACTCCCTGCTACAGCTCGCAGACCACTCGGGTATGGCAAGCAGGTTCCTTGCGCTGTCGCTGGGTCAAGGGCAAGCGCCTATTGCCACACGAATGATCACAGAAGGGGTATCTGAAGGTAGGTCAAGCTCAGTCCTGCCTCGGTATAGGTTGGAAGGAGGAAGGCTGTTTGTCCTGTTACAAAGTAATTTACAGTATAGAAACAGGCCATTTGGTCCTACTGCTCCATGCTGGCCTTTTTCATGTGTTTATCCAGCTTCCCCTAAATGGATCTATTCTATTTTCCTCAGGCATTCCCTGTGGTAAGAAATTCCACATTCTCACCGTTCTCTGGGTGAAGAAGTTTCTCCTGAATTCCCAATGAATTATTTATGGCCCCTAGTTCTGTTTAGGTCTAACTCTGTTCTAGTTCATCCAGCCTGACAGACCTGATAGTACCTCTGTCAAGGCAAGCTGCTGCTTCTTAAATAGCTCTCACCTCCGTTATACTCCCTGGAGTCCATTTCCATTGTGGTGATCCCTCTCCACCTGATGAGCTTCTCCATACCTCTCCCAAATTTGCCCTTCACCAGCACAAGTGAGTTTTGAGCCGGTCTTGCCTTAGAAGCTCGATCAGACTCTGTTGTCCAGCCCCATAATCTGGTCCCTGTCAGCTGATCAGCGAGACAATTCTCAGGCTTCTCCCTTCCCCCTGTCACAGCACCCAACTTTCCTCAAATGGTTCCATCAGCCTATGTGGGCATTTATTCCAAGTGTGGGCATTTATTCCAAATTATAGTGTACACCATCTGTGATACCCTCCAGGCCTCACAGCTACTGGGGAAGAGAGGGACAATGGTGCTGGAGCATAAGCTGACCTGTTTTCTCTGTGTGATTGACAGGAAACTGGGTATTCCTTGCAAACTGCCACCTGTCACTCTCATGGATGCCCCAGTTGGACAAGCTGATAGAACAGCTGCAGATCCAGGATCCACATCCCGACTTCCGGCTCTGGATAAGTTCCAGTCCACATCCTGACTTTCCGGTCTCCATCCTACAGACCAGCATCAAGATGACGACGGAACCACCAAAGGTAATCCCAGGAGCACACGCCTCCATCAGGTTTCCGGTGCTCCTTTCCCTACTCCGATGGCCCAGTTTGTAGTCACCCGCATGCCCTGAGCTAGCCAATCCCCACTGAGGAGATGGTGCCAGACTAGAGGCTGTTGCAAGCCTCTGAGCTGGAGAATCGCAAGGAATTGGTCCCTGGGTCTCAGCCTGATACTCAAGATGAGCCTCTGGTCCGTGTCATGCACCTGCAGATAACTCAGAGTTTTGAGCTTTTTTTTTCCACTGGCTGGTATGTCCCTGGAGGGAAAGTGCCATTGGGGCAAAGGACTGTGTCTAAAATTGGTCTGAGTGTGCTTGTTTCACTTCTGTGTAAAGTGGGCGCAACTGTGACAATTTCTCCCCCTCTCCCATAATCTTTTGCAAGCAGTGGCTTTCCAGTCACTCGACTCGACTGTGGGATTATGTCACGGGATACTGCTGTGCTTCAGTGACCAAACATGCCAAAGGTTGAAGTTCTGGGAATGCCTCCAGCCTCAATTCACCTGCCCCATTGCTCATGATTGTCTCTCTTTCCCTGCACCTCAGGGCATCAAAGCGAACATGAAGCGATTGTACAACCTGGTGACCAATCAGCAATTCAAACGCTGCTCCAAGCCCAAGAAGTACAGGAAGCTGCTGTTCGCCATGTGTTTCTTCCACAGTATCCTCCTGGAGCGCAAGAAATTCCAACAACTCGGCTGGAACATTATCTATGGGTTCAATGACTCAGACTTTGAGGTAGGCGTGTGTAATCGAGAGTGAGTGCTTTTTGACTATGAACAGAATGCTTGGGCATAGGAAGCTGCCTTGTTAGCCAATCCTATGATTTATATCAATATTATGCATTCTAATGTTTTAAAAAATGTATTTCAGCTCACCAAGGTCAAGGGTAGTTTGCATATTGTGCCCAGTGTCCCATCAAACATTCCCAGGACAGGTACAGCACGGAGTTAGATACAGAGTAAAGCTCCCTCTACACTGTTCCCATCAAACACTCCCAGGACAGGTACAGCACAGGGGTAGATACAGAGTAAAGCTCCCTCTACACTGTCCCCATCAAACATTCCCAGGACAGGTAAAGCACGGGGTTAGATACAGAGTAAAGCTCCCTCTACACTGTCCCCATCAAACACTCCCAGGACAGGTACAGCACGGGTTTAGATACAGAGTAAAACTCCCTCTACACTATCCCCATCAAACAATCCCAGGACAGGTGCAGCACAGGGTTAGATACAGAGTAAAGCTCCCTCTACTCTGTCCCCATCAAACATTCCCAGGACAGGTACAGCACTGGGTTAGATACAGAGTAAAGCTCCCTCTACACTGTCCCCATCAAACACTCCCAGGACAGGTACAGCACGGGGTTAGATACAGAGTAAAGCTCCCTCTACACTGTCCCCATCAAACACTCCCAGGACAGGAACAGCACGGGGTTAGATACAGAGTAAAGCTCCCTCTACACTGTCCCCATCAAACACTCCCAGGACAGGTACAGCACGGGGTTAGATACAGAGTATAGCTCCTACTACACCGTCTCCATCAAATTGTCCTGATGAGTGAAAAGTTTATTAAACTTTTGTAGGTGGAGCAGGGACACTGAGTAAGCAACAGATATAATTCTCTGTACTGCAGGTGTCAGAAAACCTACTCAGCATTTACCTGGATGAATATGATGCTACACCCTGGGACGCTCTGAAGTATCTGATTGCTGGGGTGAATTATGGAGGCCATGTGACTGATGACTGGGATCGCCGGCTGCTGAGCACATACATCAATGATTACTTCTGTGACCGAGCAGTTACCACTCCTTACTTCAAGTAATCCCTGTTTTCACTTTGTAAAATGCTAGTGCTGCCAAAGGTCCAACCAAATGAATGTCAGCCAGATAAGTGGCTTTCAGGGGCACGTACTCGAGAGAAATCAATGTATGTTCCTGTCAGTGCATTGACAAGAAATAGCAAATGTATCTCCCCGCTTGTGTTTCCAAGAATTGCTGACACAGACACCGAAGTAGCCTATTCCCTCTAATTTGCTCATCTTTCCTCAGAGCATTCTGTTTGAAATCCGCTCTCAGGAACATTGCCACACCGAGCGCTGGGAATGGGCCACGCGATTTCACACCCCACACCCACACCCCCCCGCCCGGTGCTCAGACATTAGAGATCTATGATTTTCTCCCACACGGAGATGGTACGTGGGTCTGTGTTATGACCGATGCAGTTGGTAACGCTGAGTTATTTAAAAATCTCAAAGGGAAACTTTAAACAACTGGCATAATCTATAATTGTAAGTGTTAGGTTTGAGGTACGACTCTAAACTCAGGAATCAGACCACCAGTTCTCGAGATTTTGCATTAAACTAATTGAAACATTTTTATTAATTTACAAGTTAAATATATACACATGGCTACAAATTACCACTATCATAACTTTTAACAAATTCCCAAACTAATCTCCATTCAGGCAACAACAACCAGACACTAGACAAAGCATTTTCACCTTACAGATTCAAACTGAGGTTCCTTCCACTGTGGAGCCAGCTGGAGGTTTGCAGCTGCCTTTTGGTCTCACATTGCCTCTCCCAAAAACTGATGTTATACCCACCACCACTGACTGAATTCAAATTCTCATTGTCTCACTTCATCTTTTAACAATGAAACCCCTTTCATTGTACCGATTGTATTAGTAATATAAACATATTGCTTCATAGCTGCTAGAAAGGCATCAAGTTTTCACCCCACTTTTTGAATCTCGCCTCAAAAAAAGTAAATGCACGTTATCTCCCTTACATAACAAAACTAGTACACATCAAAGCACCCAGACTAGCTGGCTTTAATCCAATTAAGACACACCCACAGACTAACCCTCTAGTTTAAAAGAAAAATATTTTCCAAAATATTATATACACTAATAGCTTCATGACAGTCTGTGATTCCCGCACAGGGTGACGGGACGCGGGTCTGTGTCTGTGATTCACCCACACGGTGACAGGACGCGGGTCTGTGATTCCCCCACACGGTGACGGGACGCGGGTCTGTGATTCCCCCACACGGTGACGGGACGCGGGTCTGTGATTCCCCCACACGGTGACGGGACACGGGTCTGTGTCTGTGATTACTCCACACGGTGACAGGACGTGGGTCTGTGTCTGTGATTCCCCCACACGGTGACAGGACGTGGGTCTGTGTCTGTGATTCCCCCACACGGTGATGGGACGTGGGTCTGTGTCTGTGATTCCCCCACACGATGATGGGACGTGTGTCTGTGATTCACCCACACGGTGACGGGACGCGGGTCTGTGTCTGTGATTCCCCCACACGGTGACGGGACGCGGGTCTGTGATTCCCCCACACGGTGACGGGACACGGGTCTGTGTCTGTGATTCCCCCACACGGTGACAGGACGTGGGTCTGTGTCTGTGATTCCCCCACACGGTGACAGGACGTGGGTCTGTGTCTGTGATTCCCCCACACGGTGACGGGACGCGGGTCTGTGTCTGTGATTCCCCCACACGATGACGGGACGTGTGTCTGTGATTCCCCCACACAGTGACGGGACGCGGGTCTGTGTCTGTGATTCCCCCACACGGTGACGGGACGCGGGTTTGTGTCTGTGATTCCCCCACACGGTGACAGGACGTGGGTCTGTGATTTCCCCCACACGGTGACAGGACACGGGTCTGTGTCTGTGATTCCCCCACACGGTGACGGGACGCGGGTCTGTGTCTGTGATTCCCCCACGCAGTGACGGGACGCGGGTCTGTGTCTGTGATTCCCCCACACGGTGACGGGACGCGGGTCTGTGATTCCCCCACATGGTGACGGGACGTGGGTCTGTGATTCCCCCACACGGTGACGGGACGCGGGTCTGTGATTCCCCCACACGGTGACGGGACGCGGGTCTGTGATTCCCCCACACGGAGACGGGACACGAGTCTGTGTCTGTGATTCCCCCACACAGTGACAGGACGTGGGTCTGTGACTGTGATTCCCCCACACGGTGACGGGACACGGGTCTGTGTCTGTGATTCCCCCACACGATGACGGGACGTGTGTCTGTGATTCCCCCACACGGTGACAGGACGCGGGTCTGTGATTCCCCCACACGGTGACGGGACACGGGTCTATGTCTGTGATTCCCCCACACGGTGACGGGACGCGGGTCTGTGTCTGTGATTCCCCCACACGGTGACGGGACGCGGGTCTGCGATTCCCCCACACGGTGACGGGACGCGGGTCTGCGATTCCCCCACACGGTGACGGGACGCGGGTCTGCGATTCCCCCACACGGTGACGGGACGCGGGTCTGTGATTCCCCCACACGGTGACGGGACGCGGGTCTGTGATTTCACCACACGGAGACGGGACACGGGTCTGTGTCTGTGATTCCCCCACACGGTGACGGGACGTGGGTCTGTGTCTGTGATTCCCCCACACAGTGACGGGACGCGGCTCTGTGTCTGTGATTCCCCCACACGATGACGGGACATGTGTCTGTGATTCCCCCACACGGTGACAGGACGCGGGTCTGTGATTCCCCCACATGGTGACGGGACACGGGTCTATGTCTGTGATTCCCCCACACGGTGACGGGACGCGGGTCTGTGTCTGTGATTCCCCCACACGGTGACGGGACGCGGCTCTGTGTCTGTGATTCCCCCACACGATGACGGGACATGTGTCTGTGATTCCCCCACACGGTGACAGGACGCGGGTCTGTGATTCCCCCACATGGTGACGGGACACGGGTCTATGTCTGTGATTCCCCCACACGGTGACGGGACGCGGGTCTGTGTCTGTGATTCCCCCACACGGTGACGGGACGCAGGTCTGTGTCTGTGATTTCCCCACACAGTGATAGTATGCGTGTCTGTGATTCTCCCACACGGTGACAGGATGCGGGTCTGTGATTCTCCCACACGGTGACGGGACGTGGGTCTGTGTCTGCGATTCCCCCACACGGTGACGGGACGCAGGTCTGTGTCTGTGATTTCCCCACACAGTGACAGTACGCGTGTCTGTGATTCTCCCACACGGTGACAGGATGCGGGTCTGTGATTCTCCCACACGGTGACTGGACGTGGGTCTGTGTCTGCAATTCCCCCACACGGTGACTGGACGTGGGTCTGTGTCTGTGATTCCCCCACACGGTGATTGGACGTGGGTCTGTGTCTGCGATTCCCCCACACGGTGATGGGACGCGGATCTATGATTCCCCCACACGGTGACGGGACGTGGGTCTGTGTCTGTGATTCCCTCACACGGTGACGGGACGCGGGTCTATGATTCCCCCACACGGTGACAGGACGTGGGTCTGTGTCTGTGATTCCCCCACACGGTGACGGGACGCGGGTCTGTGTCTGTGATTCCCCCACACGGTGACGGGACGCTGGTCTGTGTCTGTGATTCCCCCACACGGTGACGGGACGCAGGTCTGTGTCTGTGATTTCCCCACACAGTGACAGTACGCGTGTCTGTGATTCTCCCACACGGTGACAGGATGCGGGTCTGTGATTCTCCCACACGGTGACTGGACGTGGGTCTGTGTCTGCGATTCCCCCACACGGTGACTGGACGTGGGTCTGTGTCTGTGATTCCCCCACACGGTGATTGGACGTGGGTCTGTGTCTGCGATTCCCCCACACGGTGATGGGACGCGGGTCTATGATTCCCCCACACGGTGACGGGACGTGGGTCTGTGTCTGTGATTCCCTCACACGGTGACGGGACGCGGGTCTATGATTCCCCCACACGGTGACGGGACGTGGGTCTGTGTCTGTGATTCCCCCACACGGTGACGGGACGCGGGTCTGTGTCTGTGATTCCCCCACACGGTGATGGGACACGGGTCTATGATTCCCCCACACGGTGACGGGACGTGGGTCTGTGTCTGCGATTCCCCCACATGGTGACTGGACGTGGGTCTGTGTCTGCGATTCCCCCACACGGTGACTGGACGTGAGTCTGTGTCTGTGATTCCCCCACACAGTTACGGGATGCGGGTCTGTGTCTGTGATTCCCCCACACGGTGACGGGACGTGGGTCTGTGTCTGTGATTCCCCCACACGGTGACGGGACGCAGGTCTGTGTCTGTGATTCCCCCACACGGTGACGGGACGCGGGTCTGTGTCTGTGATTCCCCCACACGGTGACGGGACGCGGGTCTGTGTCTGTGATTCCCCCACACGGTGACGGGACATGGGTCTGTGTCTGTGACTCCCCCACACCTTGACGCGACGCGGGTCTGTGTCTGTGATTCCCCCACATGGTGACGGGACGCGGGTCTGTGTCTGCGATACCCCCACACAGTGCCTGGACGTGGGTCTGTGTCTGCGATTCCCCCACACAGTGACTGGACGTGGGTCTGTGTCTGCGATTCCCCCACACGGTGACGGGATGCGGGTCTATGATTCCCCCACACGGTGACGGGACGTGTGTCTGTTTCTGTGATTCCCCCACACGGTGACGGGACGCGGGTCTGTGATTCCCCCACACGGTGACGGGACGCGGGTCTGTGTCTGTGATTCCCCCACATGGTGACGAGACGCGGGTCTGTGTCTGTGATTCCCCCACACGGTGACGTTATGCGGGTCTGTGTCTGTGATTCCCCCACACGGTGACGGGACGTGGGTCTGTGTCTGTGATTCCCCCACACAGTGACGGGACGCGTGTCTGTGTCTGCGATTCCCCCACACGGTGACGGGACGCGGGTCTGTGTCTGTGATTCCCCCACACGGTGACGGGACGCGGGTCTGTGTCTGTGATTCCCCCACACGGTGACGGGACGCGGGTCTGTGTCTGTGATTCCCCCACACGGTGACGGGACGCGGGTCTGTGTCTGTGATTCCCTCACATGGTGACGGGACGCGGGTCTGTGTCTGTGATTCCCCCACACGGTGACGGGACGCGGGTCTGTGTCTGTGATTCCCCTACATGGAGATGGGTTAAGGAGTTGCTTCTCAAGAATCCTAACTTTCCCATACTGCTGATATCCTAACTCTCCACATCATCCAACTAATGATGGTCTAAAGCCTGTGTCTCTTGTTCCTGCTGACAGATGTGAGAGATTCGCTGCTCTGAAATGATCTAAATTTACATTTTCCTCGCTTGGGATGCCTTTCTACATTAAAGATGCCTTAGAAGTGCAAGGACTTCATCTTTGTGAACTTTGGCCCTACAGCACTGCCCTATTTAAACAATTTATTTATTCCTCAATACTTCCCTTCCCCACCCAAAATCTATTCTTTACTGTAGAGTTTATAATTTTCATTATTTTCCTTTCATTCAGACTTTCGATATTGGATAATTATTACATCCCTAAAGATGGAGACCTGGAATCTTACCGAGAGTACATCAACATGCTGCCTGCCATGGAACACCCCGAGGCTTTCGGGCAACACCCTAATGCTGACGTAGCCAGTGAGATCATAGAAGCCCGAAGACTCTTCGACACTCTGCTGTCACTTCAGCCGCAGATCACCACCGCCGTGGGCAAAGGAATGTCCAGAGAGGAAAAGGTAAAACTGCCCACTGGACAAGAGGGCACACATGAAAAAAGCTCACTCCCTGTGACTCTCACATTCTGGCAAAATCAGTGGGGCAGAAAATAACATCCCCTACCCCCCACCACCCTGCAACTCCTCTCTCTCCAGAGTCTGAATGTAAAATATCCCTTATCAAAAGAGCAGGGATTGATAAGGAATGGTTAACGGACAGAAAGTAGGAGCATTTCCAAGTTGGCAAGCTGTGAATAGTGGAGTGCTGCAAGGATCAGTGCTGGGGCCCCAACTTATACAATCTATATTAATGACTTAGATGAAGAGACAGAGAGTAACGGAGTTACGTTTGCTGATGGTACAAAGCTAGGTGAGAAGGTAAGCTGTGTGGAGGACACAGAGAGGCCTCAAAGAGATACAGGCAGGTTAAGTGAGTGGGCATGAAAGTGACAGAGTATAATGTAGGAAAGTATGATGTTAATCACTTTAGTCTTAAAAATAGAAATGCAGAATATTTTTTAGAAGGCTTGAAATTTGTAACTGTTGATGTTCAAAGAGACTTGGGTGTGATTATATAAGGAACACAAAAAGTTAGCATACAAGTACAACAAGCAATTAGGAAGGCAAATGGCAAGTTGGCCTTTATTGCAGGGGGTTCGGAGTACAGGAATAAAGAAGTCTTGCTACAACTGTACAGCACTGAGAGTATTTACACTCTCTGAAAAAGAAAAAAATGTCAGGCTGGGATTTAGGTAAGGAGGCTAACTATAAACTAATTAAGAATAATAAATTTAATTAACATAATAAAGTTGGCAGGATAGGTGATGTGTCACGGCTGCAGCATGTAGGAGCTCCTGGATGCCCCTGCAATCACATCTGTAGTAAATCTGGAGTGCAGTTCTGGTCCTCACATTTAAGGAAGGATATACTTGCATTGGAAGCAGTACAGTGGGGGTTCACGAAATTGGTCCCTGGGATGAGGGGCTTGTCCTATGATGAGAGGCTGAGTAAATTGAGCCTGAATTCACTGGAGTTTAGAAGAATGAGAGGTGATCTCATTGAAACCTAGATTCTGAAGGGGTTTGACTGGGTGGACGCTGAGATTGTTTCTGCTGGCTGGGGGGGTCTAATACACGGGGTCACAATCTCAGGATAAGGGACCCATCATTTCGGACTGAGATTAGAAGAAATTACTTCTCAAAGGGTTGTGAATCTTTGGAATTCTCCACCCCAGAGGGTTGTGGATGCTCCATCACTGAATAATAATATGTTTAAGGCTGGAAAAGACAGAATTTTGGTCTCTCAGGGAGTGAAGGGATATGGGGAGTGGGTGGGAAGGTGGAGTTGAGGCCAATTATGTTGACTGGCGGGGTCGGCTTGATGAGCCATGCAGTTTACTCCTGCCTTTATTTCTTACTGTTCTTATGTCCTGAACTAATATTTATTCCAAAATCACAAAAACAGATTAGCTGGCCTTGATCAAAATGCTGCTTGTGGGATCTTGCTATAGGCAAATCAGCTGCCTTGTTTCCTACATTACAACAGTGACTGCACTCCAAAAAAAAAATACTTCAGTAGCTGTGAAGCGCTTTGGATAATCCTGAGGTGAAAGGTGCTATTGAACTGCAGTTCTCTGTCCTCGTGTGCTGCATTTGTTCAGCAAAAGACACTGGAACAGGGTTTTGTTTCTGTCATTAATCAGCTGATCCTCAAATCCAGTCTCACTGCACTGTTCAGACATCCTAGCATTGCTAATTCTGGCCAACCTTGACAGCAATAACTTAACTCTGCTGGGAACTGGGTGCAGCTGTGGGTCACTGACAAACTGCAGTGAGTGGATGTGCCTATTCCATTGGAACAGCACGAGGTGTAAGTGGGGGACACTAGTTCCACTCCTGTGCTCAGTGTTGTCACCTGGTGTACTCAGCTCTGTAGTAAGCTCACTCTGTCCATAAGACGTAGGAGCAGAAGTAGGCCATTCGGCCCATTAAGTCTGCTCCACCATTCAATGAGATCATGGCTGATCTACTAATCCTCAATCCCACTTTCCTGCCTTGTCCCCATAACCCTTGATTCCCTTACTGATTAAAAATTGGTCTATCTCAGCTTTGAATATATTTAACGACCCAGCCTCTACTGCCCTCTGCGGTAAAGAATTCCACAGATTTAGTACCCTCTGAGAGAAGAAATTCCTCCTCATCTCTGTTTTAAATGGGTGCCCCCTTACTCTGAGTTCATGCCCTCTGGTCCTAGACTCTCCCACAAGGGGAAACAACCTCTCAGCATCTACCCTGTCAAGGCCCCTAAGAATCTTATATGTTTCAATAAGGTCGCCTCTCATTCTTCTAAACTCCAATGAGTACAGACCCAACCTACTCAATCTCTCCTCATAAGAAAATCCCTCCATACCCAGGATCAACCCAGTGAACCTTCTCTGGACTGCCTCCAATGCCAGTATATCTTTCCTTAGATAAGGAGACCAAAACTGTTCACGGTATTCTAGGTGTGGTCTAACTAGTGCCTTGTCTAGTTTTAGCAAGACTTCTCTATTTTCATACTCCATTCCCTTTGGATTAAAGGCCAACATTCCATTTGCCTTCCCTATTCCCTGCTGAACTTGTATGTTAGCTTTTTGGGATTCATGCACGAGGACCCCCAAATCCCTCTGTGCTGCAGCTTTCTGCAGTCTTTCTCCATTTAAATAATATTCAGCTCCTCTATTCTTCCTGCCAAAGTGCATAATCTCACATTTTCCCACATTTTATTCCATCTGCCACGTTTTTGCTCACTCACTTAACCTGTCTCTATCCCTCTGTAGACGCCTTGTGTCATCCTCACCACTTGCCTTCCCACCTATTTTTGTGTCATCCGCACACTTGGTGATAGAACATTCACTTCCCTCATCCAAGTCATTAATATATATTGTAAATAATTGTGGCCCCAGCACTGATCCCTGTGACACTCCACTAGTTACAGGCTGCCATCCTGAAAATGTCCCCCTTATCCCAACTCTCTGTCTTCTATTAGTTAGCCAGTCCTCTAGCTGCGCTAATATACTATACTGTCTTGTCACTGAAGGTGCTCGAGCTATTGGCCGATGTGCTGCAAAAGACCCCAGAGGACCTGGACTATGAAGGAACCCAGCAGATGTTGCAGGATGAACATTCTCCGCTGAATGTTGTGCTGTTGCAGGAGATCCAGCGATATAACATTGTTCTCAACATCATCAGGTTGGATTAATGCTTGGCTATTATTTTGCTTCCCATAATTCTCACTTTACACCCCTGCTCCCCTGACCACCCCCAACCCCCCACCCCCCACCGCAACACACTGCCTTTCCATTGGCTGCTTGTGTGTCATAGCAGCTCTAATGATGGTGTCAGTTGTGGCTTAGTGGGAGCATTCATGATGTCAAACACCCCCAGGACAGGTACAGCACGGGGTTAGATACAGAGTAAAGCTCCCTCTACACTGTCCCCATCAAACACTCCCAGGACAGGTACAGCACAGGGCTAGATACAGAGTAAAGCTCCCTCTCTACTGTCCCCGTCAAACACTCCCAGGACAGGTACAGCACGGGGTTAGATACAGAGTAAAGCTCCCTCTACACTGTCCCTATCAAACACTCCCAGGACAGGTACAGCGTGGGGTTAGATACAGAGTAAAGTTCCCTCTACACCGCCCCCATCAAACACTCCCAGGATAGGTACAGCACGGGGTTAGATACAGAGTAAATCTCCCTCTGTAGAGGTATTCAGTCCCAACCTCCTGACTGCACTTTTGTGACATTCCAGGTTACGCTGAAGCCATCTCTGTGAATCCTCTGGTTTCCGGATTAAACATTGCTCTAGTGTGGGCAGCTTTTGTACCCTGCCCCTGAGCATGAGGGTGAAACTGGCTCGGGAGGTTATAGTATAGAGTTTGGAGAAAGGAACCTCAGTCCCCCAGCCAAAACTCTTAACGTTCACACCAGGCTGATTGTCTCCTCCTGGGGAGCTGTTGATTCACTGCTGGCTCTGGTTCCTGAGCACTGGCTGCCCCCTGGAGCTGGCCCAAGTGTTTGCTCTGTGGTCAGTGCCTGGCTATTTTATCATGGAGGGTTTCATGAACACTCCAGTCCCTGCGCCTACCCCAAATCCCCACAGTCACTGCTCCTTTCCAGCAGAGGCTATCTGGTTTAATAAATAATCTGACTCCTCTTCCATTGGCTTCTTTCTTCTCTGTCCCACTGTTGCCATTCTCAGTTGTCACTTGGTCCATTATTGTTTGTTTCGCTAACTATTTAACTAACCACATATTATCGTCTCTCCAAAGGTCATCTCTCATTGAGCTAAAGATGGCAATCCAAGGGCTGGTGGTCATGTCTACAGATCTGGAGGAAATATTTAGCTGTATCCATGACGCTCATGTTCCTCCTTTATGGGAATTGGTAAGGGCACTCAGTGACTCACTCGGAGCAGAATAATAAATTGCCAAACCTAACCACAGTGTCAGTACCAAATGCAGCTGTCTTCTCACCTGGAGGGAGGTGTTTGATTTTTCTCTGCTCCTTGGTGGGTTGCCATTCCACAGCTGAGCGCTACCTTGTACCCACGTGACCTGGCATTTCCCTGGGTTGTGGGTATTGGCACCTTCTCGAATATGGAGGAGTGTCACAAGTCAAACCATTTCTTTCTTTCCCTGCCTCTTTTCCACCCCCCCCCATCCAGATGCACACATTTCCCAGCAGGAGACAGATGTGCTCAATCCTGCTAGCCTTTGCCCTGCACCTTTCTCAGGCCTGGTTCCCCGAATGCAGCAAGCCCTCTTCAAGCAAGGGAATCATCCTCATTCGGTCAGCGTTACATCTAAAACATGCATTTGTATAGCACCTTTAATGTCACAGGAGGCAAAAATCCAAGTCACATAAAGAGACACTAGGGACATGTGACCAAAAGCTTGGTCAAAGAGGCCAGTCTTAAGGAGCATCTTAAAGGAGGAGAGAGAGGTGGAGAGGTTTAGGGAGGGAATTCCAGAGCGGGTAAAGCAGTATGAGCTCTCAGACATGGGAGGAGAAAGCCCAAGGATGAGAAGGTTAAATTGGTGTTATTCAGCTGGGAGCCCAGTGTAAGTCACTGAGAACAGGTGAACGGACCTGGCTGGATAGGAGCCAGGCAGCAGGGTTTTGGGTGTGATTGGTGAAGGCTGGTCATTGAACAAGCTTTCTGGGCAGAATGGTCTCCTGCTCCTGGATTTGTCTGACCAGTCAGCACGTTTACCTCCTTTAGCTTTGTAAAGTTTAACATGGTTTAGTTTTGTTCCTCAGTCTATAATGCCTTCCTAACGTTCAACATTCATCTCAGTCCATCGTTAGCTGGTAACCATCTGTTTCCCTCAGGCCTACCCATCGATGAAGCAGCTTGGAGCCTGGACCCGTGACCTTATACACAGAGTGGAGCAGTTGGCCAAGTGGGCAGAGACCACTCACCCACCAGTCATTTTCTGGATGTCTGGATTCACTTTCCCTACAGGATTCCTCACTGCAGTGTTGCAGCTGGCAGCCCGTAAGAACACGGTAAGAGTATTCCACCATGCCGGCCGGGGGCACACCTCGCTGCCCCTGCACCTTGCAACGGCGAACAGAAATGTCTGACAAATGCTGCAACCATCCAGCCTGCTAAAACTCAGGAAGCCTCTCTCCCTGCACAGCGCGCTGGGTAAAAGAACCCCTGCCCCATGACCTGTCCAGACCAGCAGGGTGCCGGCTTTCATCCATGGTAGATGCTGAATTCGTTTGAGCACCACTTTGGGAAGGATGTCCAGGCCTTGGGGAGGGTGCGGAGGGAGATTTACTAGAATGTTCCCAGGGCTGAGTGAGTTCAGTTCATGTGGAGAGGCTGGAGAAGCTGGGATTGTTCTCCTCAGAGCAGAGAAGGTTAAGGGGGAGATTGAATCGAGGCGTTCAAAATCATGAGGGGTTTTGGATAGAGTCAATGAGGAGAAATCAGAGGGACACAGATTGAAGAGAATGGATGAAACCTGAGGAAGATGAGAAACTTAATGTGATGTCAGATTCTATAATTTAATCTTCAATTTAATTTAGCGAGAAAGGAAACAATGCTTTTACCTCTTTCGCATCCCCCACCCAGATATCAGTGGATTCGCTCTCCTGGGAATTCATTGTTTCCGTGGTCGACGATAATAACCTGCTGGAGCCTCCCAAGGTATGGCAAATGTTCCTTAAAACACTTACATTCTTAAAACATTAACAGCGCAAAAACCGTGGGAAGAAAGACTTGCATTTCTATAGCGCCTTTCACCACTTCACAATGTGTCAAAATGCCTTACAACCAAAGAAGCACTTTTTGGAGTGTCATCACTGTTGTAATGTAGAAAATGAAGCAGCCAATTTGTGCACAGCAAGATCCCACACACACACACATTTGGTACCTGACCAGGTAATCTAACTTTGGTGGTGTTGGTTGAGGCAGCAATATTGATCAGGACACTTCCATCAGGATAGTGAACAGTCATCAAAGCAACAGACAGGGCCTGTTTAAAATCTCCGCTAAAAGACAGCATCACTAATAGTGCAGCACACCTCCTGTACTGACCCTCTGACAGTGCGGCACTCCCTCAGTACCTACCCTCCGACAGTGCGGCACTCCCTCAGTACTGACCCTCCGACAATGCGGCTCTCCCTCAGTACTGACCCTCCGACAATGCGGCACTCCCTCAGTACTGACCCTCTGACAATGCGGCACTCCCTCAGTACTGACCCTCCGACAACGCGGCACTCCCTCAGGACTGACCCTCCGACAGTGTGGCACTCCCTCAGTACTGACCCTCCGAGAGTGCGGCACTCCCTCAGGACTGACACATCCACCAGGTGGATTAGGCTCTAAAGGATGAGACTGGGACTTAAAGTCTCATTTATCCCGGGGGGGGGCGTGGCTTCAAGTTGGGAGCAGTCACTAACAAGATATCAAACTATACATCATCAACGAAGTGAAGGAAAACCTCTTTAAGCAGAAGATGAAGTTAAAAATATTGACTGTCTGCTTGGGTACGGTTTAACTAAATGTCCATTCTTAGAATGAGTTCAAGAGTGAGCATGTGATATACAGATAATTCACCCTCAATGGCCATCAAAGCCCAAGCCCATTCTATTTTTACTCCCCATCCCAACCCCTCCCTCCTCTCTTAAACAATAGTGCTGCTGTGGATGTACAGTGTAGCCAGCTGCTGATCACTGACTCCTCTCTCTGTCTGTTCTTTCAGGACGGTGTGTATGTGAAAGGGATGTTCCTACAGGGAGCAGGCTGGGACAAGAAGAGTGCTTGTCTGGTGGAAGCTGAACCTATGCAGCTGGTCTGTCCCATGCCCTCAATTCACTTCAAACCAGTGGAAAATAAAAAGAAATCCGGCAAAGGTACTGGGGGCAGCGCCTGGCACTCAGAGAGGTTCAGCTGAGGAGCTCAGAGAGCTGCAATTGGGGGTAGGGGGAGTGGGGTTTATAATGGGAGGCATCCAGTGCTGGGTAGAAGTTCATACGCTGCATCGCTTGTGAACAGTGTCAGGATTGCTAACTATATTTATCCACTTCTTCCTTCAGGGATCTATTCCTGTCCATGTTATTACTACTCCCAGCGAGCAGGGAGCAACCGACACACATCGTTCGTGGTGGGGATTGAGCTGAAGACTGGGGACAAACCATCAGATCACTGGATCAAACGGGGCACAGCACTGTTACTAAGCCTCGATTATTAGCACATCCACCCCTGACCCTCACTATTAGGATTTGATAATAATGGGAATGCTGCTGCTATAAACCCAAAGGGAACATCCTTTTTGATGAGTGCAGTAGGCAAATCTTACCAGTACACTGCACCTTCCTGTTGCTCCTTGTGTTATTGACAGTCGAGCTCCACAATCAGAAGCATTGTTTAATTAAAGACTGTGCAAATAAATATTTTTGCAAGGCTGGGTGGTGCACACTATCTGATGTAACATTCATGCCACAAGTGCTAGACGATGACTCTTTCTGACAAAAGGTTCTACCACCTCTTCCAAATCAACAGCAATACAATTGTTAAATCCCCCACCATCAACATTCTAATGGTCACTATTAACCAGAAAATTAAACAGCCTCTAATTTTTTTATACAGTATTTCTGAATCCTGATCACGGAATATGGTCTCAGGTGGGAGATCCTGAGCTATAAGCATGGAGACACATTCTGGGATGGGGACAAAAAGCTATGACCTCAGTGAGGGGAAACTCATTCTGTCTGTCTCATGTTTCCAGTGCTCAAAGACATCAAACACTCCCAGGACAGTTACAGCACGGGGTTAGATACAGAGTAAAGCTCCCTCTACACCGTCCCCATCAAACACTCCCAGGACAGGTACAGCACAGGGTTAGAATTACAAGAAAGTGTTTGTAAAGGAGAGACGGGACTTTGAGAAACATTTAAAATAAAACTTTTATAACTTTTTTTCATCCACTTACAATAGCATCCAGTCCATCATGGCATCACAGGTGGGAAATGACCACAGTTAAATCGAAGAAGGGAGGAATTGATGAAGACAGTTCCGCAAACCACACACGCCTGAATCTAGCCTGGCACCAGACCACCAGGGGATTGAATCAATGTTTGTCGGGATATAGACAGGGCAGGAGAACAGGGCAGAGGTCGTGGGGAATGCACTCAACTGAACACACCATGTACTCTTGGGGCAACCCTTTAGCAAAACCCTTCTTGTAGGTCTGATGCTTAGAGTCTTTGGAAATCTTCTTATTCCCATGAGCTTCTATCACAAAGGAAGAGCTGGGGAGCAGGAAAAATGAGGACATCCACACTCCCACCCTGCTCCCTGACCCTGATGGGCTGCCTGGTGCTCTTGTATTAACCGATTTCTCCCTTGTTCAGAAATGAAGCTTTTTCTGGCAGGATGACACCATAACTAAAGACTCGCCTCAAGTGTTGTATTGACACTTTGTTTTTGGACAATGAGGATGACCCTGTAAGGAGGGGCACTCCAAATCTATTCCCGGGATAAGCTCCTTATTAATGTGGCCAACCTGGCAACATCAGACCTCCGAGTCTGATTGTGAGGGCCTGGACGGGTAAACAAGAGTCAGTCAACCTGCACCGTACGACCTCCATCCTTCACTGCCAGCCGGTCGATTACTCTCGCTGCCTCCTAACCCATCAAGAGCAGCATCTCCCTTTCTCTCTCTCTCTTCCCGTCCGTCTTTAAGTGGAATTTCCCCGAGATCTGTTCCCCTGCTACCACCCCTAACCCCAAGAAATTCAAGGACAGAGAAAGTCACAACACATAACTGGTTTGATTTTCTCTCTCTGGTGATCAGATCTTTCTCACTAAGCTCTCTCATTTCACTTGCAGCTAATTGCCATGGTTAGAAATTTGAGAAGGTCTCAAAGCCACAGTGTTGCTGGATGCTGTGTGCTCTGGACAATTCTACTTTGAAGACTTGCTGGACGTTCCCATTCACCACTCCTCTTTCTGCTCTTCCTTACAGTTCTCAATTAACTCCTATCATGAGAAAGACTCTCCTTTAACAGCCATGAGCTGGCCGTCATCTCACCCAATGTGGAGGGTTTGGGTATGAGCTGTAGCGGCCTGACAGAACTGACCCATAAGGTCAGAAAGCAGCCAGGGTTCCATGATAAACCCCTGCCACTGCGCAGTCATCAGCTAAAACCTCACACATTCCCATTTAACACACACTTGATGGCATCAGCAAACCGGTCACTCAGAGGCCTGAGTGGAAAGTGGCTGTCAGGTATCCTACTCAGGCCAGCCTGATGTGGGACAGGGCTCGAGGCCATGTGCGGCTGGTAAGCGTTAACACTTGTAAAGGGGGTGGGGTGGGGTAGGTAAGAAGGGCAGCAGGGCTCTGCTGGGGGCTTTGCGAGGAAATCTAGCTCCATTATTCTTCCCTCCCCTGCCAACACTGCACTCTCCTCCTTCAATCACGGGGATTCCCTGCGGGTATCCCATTCTCCTTCAATTCCCAAGGACTGACCTGTTCACCCTGAGCAACTCCAACCCCTGCCCCACCCACAGAGCGAGGCCTCGCGCCCAACTCTCCAAGGGCCTGAAATGAAAGCTCTCCCATCACAAGCAACGCAAAACCACTCAGAGAAATTCCCTGTGCAATGGGAACAGACCTGAAAGGAATAAAATTAACCAAAGGAAAAGGGGTGGGGGGGGGCGGGTGCGGAAACTCAAGTTCTGGTGACCAAATAAAGCCTGATGATAACCAGAATTGTTTCTGGGGGAAATAACCCTGAGAAATGGTTAGGGAATTGGCATCTGAGAAATGATTTCCCTTTGGGATGACGGGGGGTTGTTCAATGATAAGAGGCTGAGTAAATTGGGGCTATACTCAATCACCTCACTGAAACATAAAGGATTCTGAAGGGGCGCTTGACAGAGGAGACATTGAGAGATTGTTTCCCCTGCCTGGGGAATCTAGAACATGGGGCCACCGACCCATGATAAGCGGCCGATCGTTTTGGGAGAAATTTCTTCTCCCAGGCGGTTGTGAATCTTTGGAATTCTCTACCCCAGAGGGGTGGGGATGCTCAGTTGTTGAGCGTAGGCGAGAATGAGACGGGGAGATTTTTGATCTCTCAGGGAATGAAGGGATGTGGGGAGCGGGGACAGGGAGAGTGGAGTCGAAGCAGAAATTCAGCCGAGAGCTTACTGAGTGGTGGAGCGGGCTCAAGTCTGGTCTAACTGCTGCTCCTATTTACGTTCCCAAGGGCATCACAGTCTCCATGCAGCGATGAAGGGAAGGCCTGTTTTCTTTCAGGGAACGTGGTGAGGCAGAGAGAGAGAGAGAGAGAGAGAAAGACAACAGCCATATCTTGTAACCAGAGTCAAAGAAGATGGAAAGAGTTTTCCAGAGGATGTGTGAGCAAGCCAGCCAAGTAGTTTGAAAGGATCTCATCATCTTGGATTTCATGCTGCATTTCTTCCACGGTCATCCACCTTCGGATTTATTTACTCTTAATTATGATTTTTATTTAATTTTTTTCTCTTTCGAGTGCAGGCAGCAATACCAGACGATACCAGGAAGGGAAGGGAAGGGTAGAGAACAGAAAGCAATATCTTAAAGTCTCTTTTTTTTTGTGGTTTTTTTTCTTTCGATGTCGCTGTATTTTTTCAGTTTGCATGAGTTTTTTTTTAAAATAAGGAAGTTATTTACAGTCACCCAGAGACAAGCCAAGATTTGTACAATTGACAGCTCAGGCTTCACGTAAAACCCCATCGTGCATTGCAAGTTGGGGGCTGATTTTTTTTTTAATTTGTTCGTTCAAAGGTCCTTGTTATTTGCTTGCTTTACACACAAAGCATGCACAAGCGAGTTTTGCACAGTGCGGAAACATACAGGTCACACGCAAGGCTGTCCTCTTTTTCTTAAAAAACATGTTTTTTTTAAATTCCTCTGCCCATCCCAGAAATGGAGCAAATGAAAAAACAAAAAGTGTGTGAGAGAGCGTGTGTGTTTGTGAGTGTGTGTGTTTGTGTGAGAATGTGTGTGTTTGTGCGAGAGTGTGAGAATGTGTGAGTGTGTGTCTGTGTGTGTCTGTGTGGGTGTTTGTGTGTGAGAGTGAGTGTGAGAGAGAAAGTGTGAGTGTGTATGTGTATGTGTCTGTGAGTGTGCAAGAGTGTGAGGGTGAGAGTGTGTGTGTGTATCTGTGAGTGTACAAGAGTGTGTGTGTATGTGAGTGTGTGTGTGTATCTGTGAGTGTGTATGTATTTGTTAGTGTGTGTGAGAGTATGAAAGAGTGTGTGTGTGTGTGTGTATCTGTGTGTGTGTGTGTATCTGTTAGTGTGTGGGAGAGTGTGAGTGAGAGCGTGAGAGTGTGTGTGTGTGTGTGTGTGTGTGAGTGAGTGAGTGTGTTTGTGTAAAGGGGGGTTCAGATCCTGCGAGGGGCGGTAGCAGCTGTAGAAGCTCGGAATGGGCCAGGATTAGCACAGATGAGATCAGTCGGTGGCTGTAGGGGTATTATCCTAGAGTCTTTCCCGGGAAGGAACCCAGATATAAGGGCCAGAATGCTCCTCGATGACGTGTTTTGCTCGGATGTAGATCTCCTCGAAACTGTCACCATCCACAATCGCTGGAAAAGAGAGGAGAAACACAAAAGGTTGGTTTGTTTTGAAGAGAAACCTCATAACAAGGGATTGGAACAAGAGTTTCTTCTCAGTGAGTGAGATCAGCAGCCACAACAGACTCTCCCATCCATGACCCAAAGAGAAAGCAACCTCCCAGTCCAAAACGTTCAACAGCAGGGAGATTTCTGGCTCGGGGGGTGGGGGGAAGATGGGGCGATGTGCCTTCCCCACAGGGGCTGAGACAGGAGATGGGAAAGTGTAACCTTGTACCCTAAACTCCACCTACCGGCCCTGATTCCCTAACCCCTAATCCCCATAGCCAACAAAAATCCATCAATATAAAGTTTTGAAATTCCCAATTGACCCCCAAAATTGACAGCTTTTTTGGGGGAGAGAGTTCCAGATTCCCGCTCCCCTCTGTCTGCTGTTTCCTGACATCACCCCTGAACGGTTGGGCTCCAATTGGAAGGTTCTGGACCCTACCCCCACACCACCCCCCCCCCGCCCTCAACCAGAGGAAATAGATTCTCTCTATCGACCCTATCAAGTAATAGGATTACACAGACCGTTCAGCCCAACTATGTGTACTGGTGTTTCCAATCCACATGGGACTCCTCCCATCCCATCTGCCTCATCTCACCCGATCAGCATATCTTTCTATCCCCTTTCCTCACATATACTCATCTAAGGCCTGTTTTGAATACATCTACACTATTCACCTCAACCACTCCCTGTGGGAGCGAGTTCCACATTCTCCCCAATCTCTGGGTAAAGACGTTTCTCCTGAATTCCCCATTGGATTTATTAGTGACTGTTTTATATTTATGGCCCCTGGTTTAATGGAAACAATCTCTCCTGTCCAATCCATTCAGAATTTTAACATCTCTATCGAGTCTCCCCTATCTATTCTCTTCAGTGATGGCAGCAATGTTATAAACACCTCACTTAGATCACTCCTCAACTCTGCATGTCTGAGGTACTTGACTGAGACTCTTTGGGGGCACAGGCTCTGCGGTACAGAAGCTTTACCCTTCGAAGAAACTCATGGTGCAACCTAGTCAAGGGCAAGTTAGTCACACACCTGAGAAACACTCGGTGAATTCCTGTTCCAATTTCACGGCCCTCTCATAGGCCTTCCGAGCCTGTTCCTCTGTCAGCCGTTTGTTAATCTCCCTGTAACACAAAGCACAGAGCAACTGAAAATACCCCTCATCCATTCCACTACACCAGCATCACAGTCCGCAGCCTAACTCAGCTCCCTCAGCCACCTAACCCCACCGATCAGACAGGCAGGCTATTTTAATTCACTCCCATGCACCAAACTTGCATTGCTAAAGCGCCTTTCACCACCTCATAACCTTCCAAAGTGCTTCACAGCCACTGAAATGCTTTCTGAAATGTAGTCACTGTTGTACAAAATGTGATAACCAACTTGCGCACAGTAGGATCCCACAAACTGCAAAGCCATAATGACCCAGATCACCTGCTTTTCAGCGATGTTTATTGAGGGATTGAAGAAGTGTCAGTTTAACATCTCATCCAAAAACTGGGATTTCCCACAGTGCAGCCCTGCCACAGTACTGACCCTCCGACAGTGCGGCACTCCCTCAGTACTGACCCTCTGACAGTGCGGCACTCCCTCAGTACTGACCCTCCGACAGTGCGGCACTCCCTCAGTACTGACCCTCCGACAGGGCGGCACTCCCTCAGTACTGACCCTCCGACAGTGCACCACTCCCTCAGTACTGACCCTCCGACAGTGCAGCCCTGCCTCAGTACTGACCCTCCGACAGTGCGCCACTCAATCAGTACTGACCCTCCAACAGTGCAGCACTCCCTCAGTGCAGATCCTCTGACAGTGTGGCACTCCCTCAGTACTGACTCTCGACAATGCAGCGCTCCCTCAGTACTGACCCTCCAACAATGTAGCACTCCCTCAGTACTGACCCTCTGACAGTGCAGCACTCCCTCAGTACTGACCCTCTGACAGTGCAGCACTCCCTCAGTACTGACCCTCTGACAGTGCAGCACTCCCTCAGTACTGACCCTCTGACAGTGCAGCACTCCCTCAGTGCTGACCCTCTGACAGTGCAGCACTCCCTCAGCGCTGACCCTCTGATGAGGCAGTGGTTCAGTACTGCACTGGGTGTATCAGCCATGATTGGGCTCAGATCTCTGGAGTTGGAGTCTAACCGACAAACCTCTTGATCAGAGGTGAAGCTGCTACCCTCAGGCACTAGTGGTGTTAGTTGGACGATACATACCCAAAGACATTGGCTTTTCACTCAGCCTGTTAGGTCAGTGTCCCTGGTTGGCTATCCATTACACAGGCTGAGGTCTATTACTGCAGTAAAATATAAAATGTGGCATTGCTACTGACCTCAAGCGAAGGAGATTTGACCCTTTAGAGTAAATTGTCCAACTGGATCTGGCACAGCAATGGGGGATGCTGGAACAGCCAGACTAATTTGCAAGTGTAACTGGCGAGGCAAAGGGTTGGGGTGATTAGATTCGGAGCGCAGAGGATGTGGGGAGGGGAGGGAGGACAGTGCAGTGGGACCAGCATGCATCGAGTTAACCCAGCAAAAAGGCAACTGAAAATAGTCATTAGAAAGAAGAGTATCGATACTGGGAGCAGTTTAAATGCTGTTGGATGTCATTATAGGAAAGTAAAGGGTTCAGAAGGTTGGAGGTATCATTGGGATAGGAGCAAGCAGTGGAGATAAGGGAGGGCAAACACAGTATGGGGGCAACAGCGAGGACAGGGGCCAACTGGGTGTGGGCAACAGTGGGGTTGGGGGGCAAATGTTGGATGGCACAAGCCGTGAATAGGGGAAACAGAGACAGGGCTTGCAAGCTCGGGTGTGATGGGCTGAATGGACTGCCTCGTGCCAGGCTGTTAACACAGTTGCTCCTGGAGCTGAATCTTGTATGTGGACACCAGCCAACTGAATACTTACAGGATATTTTCCAGGGATTTTGGTCTGATGAAAATGGCGATGGGGTGTAGGTGTGCTGCCTGCAATCTGCGCACTGCATTCGCTGAGACGTCCAAAATACAATGTTTCCCCTGTGAGGGAGAAAGGAAATTCACTTTACTGAGGGCAGACAGGAGGCAGAAGCAGGCACACGGATAGGTGGGAGGGTTTGGCAAGGACCCGCCGGTACAGGCACAGACACACAGAGGGGGATAATGCTGGACACGCAGTCACAAACAATCCACATTCAAATAGATAGAGGGTTACAGAGTTAGGAAGGAGAAGGTGGGGGCAGGAAAGACAAGTCAAATGAAGGCTGCAAACTATAGTAACTGAAACACTCAAAGCAGAGACGTCAATAGAATCACAGAGCAGAAGAGGCCCTTCGGCCCATCGAGTCTGCATCAACAGGTGAGAAATACCTGACCTATCTCCCTAATCCCAGTTACCAGCACTTGGCCCATAGCCTTGAATGTTACGACGTGCCAATTGCTCATCCAGGTACTTTTTAAAGGATGTGAGGCAACCCGCCTCCACCACCCTCCCAGGCAGCGCATTCCAGACCCTCACCACCCTCTGGGTAAAAAAGTTTTTCCTCACATCCCCCCTAAACCTCCTGCCCCTCACCTTGAACTTGTGTCCCCTTGTGACTGACCCTTCAACTAAGGGGAGCAGCTGCTCCCTATCCACCCTGTCCGATATAAACTGACTGAGTGATAAGCAGAATGAAGCAGAGGTGTTAAACAGCGAGAGATTAAAGGTGATGACACTGAATTATAAATGATACAATAATTCCTGATCCTGAAAATTAACATAACATATAATGGACACATTGGTAAATAGAATCATAGAATGGTTACAGCACAGGAGACCATGTGGCCCATCGTGTCTGAACTGGCCCCTCTGCCACAGCAATTCACCTAGTCTCACTCGCCTGCTCCTTCCCCCAGAGCTCTGCGGCCCTTTATCTAATCCCTTTTTGAAAACACGGTTTCCCCCAAACTTTCAGGCAGTGCATTCCTGACCCTAACTACTGGTTGTATGAAAAAGTACTTCCTCATGTCACCTGTAGTTCTTTCGCCAATCACTTGAACTAACCAGTGACATAACACATCAGCCATTAATGATGTGTTACCAAACACCAGTAGTACCATACATTACTAGCGACTAGTTAATAACTAGGTGGTACCCTATTTGTACAGAGCTGGGCACTCATGTAATGCACACAGTGAGCACCAGGGAGCAGCAGTGGTCTTTGGGACATCAGCAAGTGCCAGGCTTGAATTTTCTCTACAGTGGTAATTCTCCGGGAGTAGCGGGTTGGCCCATGTTAAACACAAAGCCTCTCAACCTAAGGGAGCACAATCACTTCTCTTTCTCCCCTCCTTCGCTGCTGACTGTGGGGCAGTACTCCCTCTAGCACCTCGGTTCACTGCCCCAATCTCCCCAGCACACTTGATGTAGGGACGTGTCCCATTCCCCAGCACTGGCCTCTCTGAGCCTCGACACGTTTACCTGCTCTGCCACCTCCCGCACAGACTGGACGCTGGTTCCGTACAGGTGGCTGTTATACTGGCCCGCCTCGATAAACCTGTGACTCTGAATATCCGTCTCCATCTGATCACGTGATGCCACAAAGTGATAATCTCGCCCGTCAACCTCGTAGTCACGTTTTGGTCGTGTCGTATCTGAGAAAAGAGAGTAGAAACGTCCCTCATGCTGTAACGCTGCGTAACAGGGTGGGGGGGGGGCAATCAATTGGGTTCACAAGCTGCATAGAGTGAGCCCACTATTCCCAGGCAGAATGAAAATGATTGGGTAACTCCCCTTGCAATTACACCTGGAACCTGCGCTGCTGTAAGTGATCGGGATTGATCTTAGGCACATTATGTGTCATGTGTAACTACTGTGAGGAATATACCTTTTTATTTCTGTTGGACTGTGGCTTAAAATGACAACGGCTGCAATTTGCAAGACGTGTCCACTGGAACAGGATGAGATATATATACAATATTGCAGTCCCGGAACAGAGTGTGCCATGAAAGACAGGATGGTGCCGGAAAGGAGTCCTGGACCAAGAGAGCTGCCTGGCAACAATGTTTTAATTGGCTCCTGACCAGGTGTGAGGGCAGTGCAGCAGAATAGCTCCTAGCCTGAAAGGAAAAAGACCTAAAACCTCTCCTATGTGTGAAAGATTCCAGTAATTCCACAATAATAGCTAGCTGGCTTTTTCTCCTCATATCTCTATAACCTGCTCTTTCTCTGAAAACCCCTGTCAAGGGGCAAAGGGGAAAATCACTGTTAGAGACATTGAAAGGCAAGTGCTCAACCTGTGAACTAAATACTGGAAGACCACCTCATGTCATCAACAATGAACTGAAAGGAATTTGGAAGATATCGACCCATCGCATCCTGGACTCTGGAATTGGTGCTACTGAACTGTTTTATCCCACCCTGAAAATCCATGTTTTTTGTGTCTTGTATGTGAGTGTGTATCGGGATTTAAGAAGGGGTAGAGTTTAGGTTATAGAGTTAGAACTTAGCAGGTCATATTTCTTTCGTTTGCCACTGGTTAACGACAGTTTGTTCAACAAGTGGTTATTTACTTATTAAGTTTACAAACCTGGTACTCGTATTCTGTTAATCTAAATTAAACAGTTCGGTAGAATTGGGGCAATCTGGTGGTTTGGTCAAACTTTTCACATTTGTTGTGGCTCAGGGAGCAGTGGGGCTGATATCACAGTGCACTATCCCCAGTGATATTACAGCGCACTCTCCCCAGTGATATCACAGTGCACTATCCCCAGTGATATTACAGCGCACTATCCCCAGTGATATTACAGCGCACTATCCCCAGTGATATTACAGCGCACTATCCCCAGTGATATTACAGCGCACTATCCCCAGTGATATTACAGCGCACTATCCCCAGTGATATTACAGCGCACTATCCCCAGTGATATTACAGCGCACTATCCCCAGTGATATTACAGCGCACTATCCCCAGTGATATTACAGCGCACCATCCCCAGTGATATTACAGCGCACCATCCCCAGTGATATTACAGCGCACCATCCCCAGTGATATTACAGCGCACCATCCCCAGTGATATTACAGTACATTAGCCCCAGTGATATCACAGTGCACTATCCCCAGTGATATCACAGTGCACTATCCCCAGTGATATTATAGTGCACTATCCCCAGTGATATTACAGCGCACTATCCCCAGTGATATTACAGCGCACTATCCCCAGTGATATTACAGCGCACTATCCCCAGTGATATTACAGCGCACTATCCCCAGTGATATTACAGCGCACTATCCCCAGTGATATTACAGCGCACTATCCCCAGTGATATCACAGCGCACTATCCCCAGTGATATCACAGCGCACTATCCCCAGTGATATCACAGCGCACTATCCCCAGTGATATCACAGCGCACTATCCCCAGTGATATCACAGCGCACTATCCCCAGTGATATCACAGCGCACTATCCCCAGTGATATCACAGCGCACTATCCCCAGTGATATCACAGCGCACTATCCCCAGTGATATCACAGCGCACTATCCCCAGTGATATCACAGCGCACTATCCCCAGTGATATTACAGCGCACTATCCCCAGTGATATTACAGCGCACTATCCCCAGTGATATCACAGCGCACTATCCCCAGTGATATTACAGCGCACTATCCCCAGTGATATTACAGCGCACTATCCCCAGTGATATTACAGCGCACTATCCCCAGTGATATTACAGCGCACTATCCCCAGTGATATCACAGCGCACTATCCCCAGTGATATCACAGCGCACTATCCCCAGTGATATCACAGCGCACTATCCCCAGTGATATCACAGCGCACTATCCCCAGTGATATTACAGCGCACTATCCCCAGTGATATTACAGCGCACTATCCCCAGTGATATTACAGCGCACTATCCCCAGTGATATCACAGCGCACTATCCCCAGTGATATCACAGCGCACTATCCCCAGTGATATCACAGCGTACTATCCCCAGTGATATCACAGCGCACTATCCCCAGTGATATCACAGCGCACTATCCCCAGTGATATCACAGCGCACTATCCCCAGTGATATCACAGCGCACTATCCCCAGTGATATCACAGCGCACTATCCCCAGTGATATTACAGCGCACTATCTCCAGTGATATTACACGCACTATCCCCAGTGATATTACAGCGCACTATCCCCAGTGATATCACAGTGCACTATCCCCAGTGATATTACAGCGCACTATCCCCAGTGATATCACAGTGCACTATCTCCAGTGATATTACAGCGCACTATCCCCAGTGAGTCGTGACATGACACTCACTGCATTTTGCTGGAAAGATCACCCTGTTTTTGTTGGAAGACTTCAGATTTGGCCATGAACTCTGTTTGCTGCAGTTCATAGACTCCATTTGCTGTTTGACAGATAAATAGACTCTGTTTGCTGCTTTATGAGTAAATAGACTCTGCTGTTTGGTAGGTAAATAGACTCTGTTTGCTGTTTGAGGAGTAAATCGGCTCTGTTTGGTGTTTGATATCTCATCCTGTCTCTGATATTTGGCAAACGCAGGTGTAAATAAACTGTTTATTCATTCCGAGAGATTAACGCAATGACCTGAGTAACGGTTCTCAAGGTAGGAGGGCCAGCTCTCTGATTCTGGTGCGTGTGGACTTGTGTTGGCACTATGACCAGGCATAATGCAAATATCAAGAGGCTGTCTGAAGGGGCATCGATCACCTGCAGTCAGAAACCAAAAGAGCACCAATAACGTTCCAGCCCTCCTCAGGCCGCACCAAAACGTTCAGCTTCACATACTCACGTGGAACACAAGATCCAAACTTGTCCGGGAACTCGGACAGCAAGTCATCGTTCACTCTGTCCTTGGTGGGCCCCAAAATGATAATTGGACGAGCATAATGCACTGTAAATAATAAAGAAAGAGAGAACTTGAATTTCTCCAGAGCCTTTCACATCCTCAGGACATCCCAAAGCCAATGAAATACTTATTGAAACATAGACATTGTTGAAAGGTAAGAAATGCAGCAACAAATTTATGCACAGCAAGCTCCCACAAACAGGAATGTGATAACAGTACTGACCCTCCAACTATGCTGCACTCCCTCAGTACTGACCCTCTGACAGTGCAGCACTCTCTCAGTACTGACCCTCCAACAGTGCGGCACTCCCTCAGTACTGACCCTCCGACAGTGCGGCACTCCCTCAGTACTGACCCTCCGACAGTGCGGCACTCCCTCAGTACTGACCCTCCGACAGTGCAGCACTCTCTCAGTACTGACCCTCCGACAGTGCAGCACTCCTTCAATACTGACCCTCTGACAGTGCGGCACTCCCTCAGTACTGACCCTCTGACAGTGCGGCACTCCCTCAGTACTGACCCTCCGACAATGCAGCGCTCCCTCAGTACTGACCCTCCGACAATGCAGCACTCCCTCAGTACTGACACTCTGACAGTGCAGCACTCCCTCAGTACTGACCCTCTGACAGTGCGGCACTCCCTCAGTACTGACCCTCTGACAGTGTGGCACTCCCTCAGTACTGACCCTCTGACAGTGCAGCACTCCCTCAGTACTGACCGTCTGACAGTGCAGCACTCCCTCAGTACTGACCGTCTGACAGTGCAGCACTCCCTCAGTACTGACCCTCTGACAGTGCGGCGCTCCCTCAGTACTGACCCTCCGACAGTGCGCCACTCCCTCAGTACTGACCCTCTGACAGTGCGGCACTCCCTCAGTACTGACCCTCTGACAGTGCAGCACTCCCTCAGTACTTAACCTCTGAGAGTGCGGCACTCCCTCAGTACTGACCTTCTGACAGTGCTGCACTCCCTCAGTATTGCACTGGCAGTGCTGCACTCCCTCAGTATTGCACTGGCAGTGCTGCACTCCCTCAGTATTGCACTGGCAGTGCTGCACTCCCTCAGTATTGCACTGGCAGTGCTGCACTCCCTCAGTATTGCACTGGCAGTGCTGCACTCCCTCAGTATTGCACTGGCAGTGCTGCACTCCCTCAGTATTGCACTGGCAGTGCTGCACTCCCTCAGTATTGCACTGGCAGTGCTGCACTCCCTCAGTATTGCACTGGCAGTGCTGCACTCCCTCAGTATTGCACTGGCAGTGCTGCACTCCCTCAGTATTGCACTGGCAGTGCTGAGCTTGATTATGTTGCACAAGCCTCTGGGCTCAGATTTGAACCACGAGCTCCCGTCAAGAGATTATTCAGAAAGACTTTCAGCAAATTTGCTCACCTTCCATTTGAAGAACTGCCTCATAGCTCAACACACGCTCGTCACGGCTCCCTGCAGGTAAAGAAAGATCATTAGTGGCCCCAGTTTGGGGATGGCCAACACCCACTAACTGGATTTAGTTACTGGACAGATGGGGAATTTATTGAGAACTGGAAACCAACCAGTTCCAACTGGATAAACCTGTTAAAACAATAACTTACATTCATATATCACCTTAACCTAGTAAAACGTCACAGGAGCAATTTTCACACAGAAATACCCCACTAAATCACACAAGGAGATATTAGGCACAAGCAACCAACAGCTCAGTTGAAGAGTTTGGTTTTAATCAGAATCTCAAAAAGGAGAGAGAGGTGGAGAGGTTTAGGGAGGGATTTCCAGACCTTTGGACACCGATGGTGGAGCGATGGAAATCGGGGGAAGCTCAAGAGGCCGGAATTGGAGGAGTGCAGAGATCTATGAGGGTTGTAGGGGTTGGAGGAGGTTACAGTGATAGGGAGGGTTGTAGGGGCTGGAGGAGGTTACAGAGATAGTGAGGGTTGTAAGGGCTGGAGGAGGTTACAGAGATAGGGAGGGTTGTAGGGGCTGGAGGAGGTTACAGAGATAGGGAGGGTTGTAGGGGCTGGAGGAGGTTACAGAGATAGGGAGGGTTGTAGGGGCTGGAGGAGGTTACAGAGATAGGGAGGGTTGTAAGGGCTGGAGGAGGTTACAGAGATAGGGAGTGTTGTAGGGGCTGGAGGAGGTTACAGAGATAGGGAGTGTTGTAGGGGCTGGAGGAGGTTACAGAGATAGTGAGGGTTGTAGGGGCTGGAGGAGGTTACAGACTTAGGGAGGGCTGTAGGGGCTGGAGGAGGTTACAGACTTAGGGAGGGTTGTAGGGGCTGGAGGAGGTTACAGAGATAGGGAGGGTTGTAGGGGCTGGAGGTGGTTACAGAGATAGGGAGGGGTGTAGGGGCTGGAGGAGGTTACAGAGATAGGGAGGGTTGTAGGGAGCTGGAGGAGGTTACAGAGATAGGGAGGGGTGTAGGGGCTGGAGGAGGTTACAGAGATAGGGAGGGTTGTAGGGACTGGAGGAGGTTACAGAGATATGGAGGGTTGTAGGGGCTGGAGGAGGTTACAGAGATAGGGAGGGTTGTAGGGATTGGAGGAGGTTACAGAGATAGGGAGAGTTGTAGGGGCTGGAGGTGGTTACAGAGATAGGGAGTGTTGTAGGGGCTGGAGGAGGTTACAGAGATAGGGAGGGTTGTAGGGAGCTGGAGGAGGTTACAGAGATAGGGAGGGGTGTAGGGGCTGGAGGAGGTTACAGAGATAGGGAGGGTTGTAGGGACTGGAGGAGGTTACAGAGATATGGAGGGTTGTAGGGGCTGGAGGAGGTTACAGAGATAGGGAGGGTTGTAGGGGCTGGAGGAGGTTACAGAGATAGGGAGGGTTGTAGGGATTGGAGGAGGTTACAGAGATAGGGAGAGTTGGAGGAGGTTACAGAGATAGGGAGGGTGTAGGGGCTGGAGGAGGAGTCAGTGTAGGTCAGTGAGCACAGGAGGGTAATGAGTGAGGAGCCTTTCTTGTGTCGACTCTGACACACGCACACATTCTGGAGCCACTGGACACCAAACAGCCAGAGAACAATGACAGCCTCCCCAGTCAGGCTCATTGTGCTGTGACCCCTGTGTAGGCAGGGTAAGAGGAGGGGAGAAGGGCTGAGGTCAATCTGTGCAGAAGCGGAAACTCTCCTCCAGCCCGAAAAAGCTGCTGACCAATTGCAACTTTCAAAACCAAGATGGGTAGAACTTGGTTGGGTCGGAGATTAAGGGTTATGGTGCCAAGACGGGTAGATGGAGTGAGGGTACAAGTCAGCAGTGATTCTCCAGAACAGCAGAACAGATGAGAGGTGATGAATGGCCTCCTCCTGTTCCAGTGTTGGGATTTATTAATGTGATATTCGTTCCACAGTTGGATTCAGAAAGCTTCTGTCTTTAAATACTGCAGCTCTCTCATGGCTGTAATTTACCCAACTAGAAAGTTCAGGAGCTGAAGGGACCATGTAATTACCATGTAAACACCAGCATTAATATATTACACAGCAAGCTCCCAGTCACATCTTACCTTGAGAGCCTCCACCATCACCAAGACCTGGGATTTCCTAGTTGCCAAACAGAAAATACAATATTTATTTAACAGGAAGAAACGGGGACTGTGTTCAGCATCTTTCTTTCCTGCGAGTATTTGTAGGATGACAGGTCCCCGAGCCAACCCTGCTTCCCACCCACATTGCAGTGAGATGCAACACTACCCCATTCACCTCCTCCAATCTCACTGTCCCAACGCTCCATGCAGATGTCCCGGCTGTTCAGTTTTGTCCGCAGTGTTGGCTGCTCACAATACAATGCTGCCTCACCTCCACTGAATCAAAGCAATCTTTCAAAAGGGAAATTGGATAAATCCTTGAGAGGGCAATGGGGGAAAGAATGGGGGCAGGGTGGTACTAACTGGATATCTCTTTCAAAGGGCTAGCACAGGCACACAGGGCCGAATGGCATCCTTCAGTAAAATTCTGTGCACGGGACAGGGATTTTAAGCCCCTGACAACAGTATTGTCTTCATCATATGTTTGGGCAGCCATCACACCAACAACAGCTTGCATTTATTTAGCGCCTTTAATGTAGTAAATCGCCACAGGAGCGACTAGCAAACGAAAATTTGGCGCCTGGCCACGTAAGGAGGTATTGGGGACAGGTGACCAGAAGCTCGGTTTTAAGGAATGTCGTAAAGGAGGAGGAGGAGAGGAGGAGAGAGGGTTAGGGAGGGAATTCCAGAGCGTAGGGCCCCAGGCAGCTGAAGGCCCGGCCGTCGATGGTTTGGCCTCATTAATGTAACCACTTCTCCTGGAGAATGTTCTTGCCTGTTAGCCCCGCCTCCCAGTCATCAGCCCCGCCTCCCGGCCATCAGCCCCGCCTCCCAGCCATCAGCCCCGCCTCCCGGCCGTCAGCCCCGCCTCCCGGCCGTCAGCCCCGCCTCCCGGCCGTCAGCCCCGCCTCCCGGTCGTCAGCCCCGCCTCCCGGCCGTCAGCCCCGCCTCCCGGCCGTCAGCCTCGCCTCCCGGTCGTCAGCCCCGCCTCCCGGTCGTCAGCCCCGCCTCCCGGCCGTCAGCCCCGCCTCCCGGCCGTCAGCCCCGCCTCCCGGCCGTCAGCCCTGCCTCCCGGTCATTAGCTCCACCTCCCGGTCATTAGCTCCACCTCTCGATCATTAGCCCCGCCTCCCAGCCATCAGCCCCGCCTCCCAGTCATCAGCCCTGCCTCCCGGCCATCAGCCCCGCCTCCCAGTCATCAGCCCCACCTCCCAGTCATCAGCCCCACCTCCCAGTCATCAGCCCCGCCTCCCAGCCATCAGCCCCGCCTCCCAGTCATCAGCCCCACCTCCCGGCCATCAGCCCCGCCTCCCAGTCATCAGCCCCACCTCCCAGTCATCAGCCCCGCCTCCCGGTCATCAGCCCCGCCTCCCGGTCATCAGCCCCGCCTCCCAGCTGTCAGCCCCGCCTCCCAGTCATTAGCTCCACCTCCCGATCATTAGTTCCATCTCCCAATCGTTAGCCACACCTCCGGGTCATTAACCCCACTTCCCGATCATTAGCCCCACCTCCCGATCATTAGCTCCACCTCCTCATCGTTAGCACCACCTCCCAATCGTTAGCTCCACTTCCCGGTCATTAGCTCCACCTCCCGATTGTTAGCACCACCTCCCAATCGTTAGCCCCACCTCCCGGTCATTAGCTCCACCTCCTGATCATTAGCCCCACCTCCCGGTAATTAGCTCCACCTCCCGATCGTTAGCTCTACCTCCCGATCGTTAGCTCCACCTCCCGATCATTACCACCACCTCCCGATCATTACCACCACCTCCCGATCATTAGCTCCACCTCCCGGTCATTAGCTCCACCTCCCGGTCATTAGCTCCACCTCCCGATCATTAGCTCCACCTCTCGATCGTTAGCTCCACCTCCCGATCGTTAGCCCCACCTCCCGATCATTAGCCCCACCTCTCGGTCATTAGCTCCACCTCCCGGTCATTAGCCCCACCTCCTGATCGTTAGCCCCACCTCCCGATGATTTGCTCCACCTCCCGGTCATTAGCCCCACCTCCCGATCATTAGCTCCACCTCCTGATCGTTAGCTCCACCTCCCAATCGTTAGCCCCACCTCCCAATCGTTAGCCCCACCTCCCGATCATTAGCCCCACCTCCCGGTCATTAGCTCCACCTCCCAATCGTTAGCCCCATCTCCCGATCATTAGCCCCACCTCCCAATCATTAGCTCCACCTCCCGGTCATTAGCTCCACCTCCATATTGTGAGGCCACTGCCAGTTGAACACCAGCAGTGGCCCCAAGACCTGCCAAGGCTCATTTCCCACTGGGAGCCTCAGAGAGTTTCCTCCTGTGAGCTGGTGTGTTCCGTTTCCCCTGTTCCTCTGTCTTCACCATAACCCCCGCCTTTAACATCTCTTTACTCACCCTTTCCTTACTCTTTAATCGTGGCCACTCTTTTCTTTCAACCCTGTCAGGAACATTAAAAACAATGATCACTGCAAATCAGCCCAAAATCTCCTCGCTCCCAATCTCTTCCACCAATCTCCAGGTCTAAGTCAGTACAAAGCAGATAATATGGTTCACAGAGAGAGTTCATCTTTCAACAGAGACCAAGTCATACCGGGCTCAGCATACACTGTATAGAACCACGTAAGGGGGTCAGGGAGAAGCCCGGGGAAATACCAAGCCCAGCAGAGAGGGCTTTGGTTTAACATCACATCCGAAATGCAGCACCACTAACAGTGCGGCACTCCCTCAGTACTGACCCTCCAACAGTGCAGCACTCCCTCAGTTCTGACCCTCCGACAGTGCGGCACTCCCACAGTACTGACCCTCCGACAGTGCGGCACTCCCTCAGTACTGACCCTCCAACAGTGCAGCACTCCCTCAGGACTGACCCTCCGACAGTGCAGCACTCCCTCAGTACTGACCCTCCGACAGTGCAGCACCCCCTCAGTACTGACCCTCTGACAGTGCAGCACTCCCTCAGTACTGACACTCCAACAGTGCAGCACTCCCTCAGTACTGACCCACCGACAGTGCGGCACTCCCTCAGTACTGACCCTCTGACAGTGCAGCACTCCCTCAGTACTGACCCTCCAACAGTGCAGCACTCCCTCAGTACTGACCCTCCAACAGTGCAACACTCCCTCAGTACTGACCCTCCGACAGTGCAGCACTCCCTCAGTACTGACCCACTGACAGTGCAGCACTCCCTCAGTACTGACCCTCTAACAGTGTGGCAGTCCCTCAGTACTGACCCTCTGACAGTGTGGCACTCCCTCCGTACTGACGCTCTGACAGTGCAGCACTCCCTCCGTACTGACCCTCTGACAGTGCGGCACTCCCTCAGTACTGACCCTCCGACAGTGCAGCACTCCCTCAGTACTGACCCTCTGACAGTGTGGCAGTCCCTCAGTACTGACCCTCTGACAGTGTGGCACTCCCTCCGTACTGACCCTCTGACAGTGCGGCACTCCCTCAGTACTGACCCTCCGACAGTGCAGCACTCCCTCAGTACTGACCCTGCAACAGTGCAGCACTCCCTCAGTACTGACCCTCTAACAGTGTGGCAGTCCCTCAGTACTGACCCTCTGACAGTGTGGCACTCCCTCTGTACTGACGCTCCGACAGTGCAGCACTCCTTCAGTACTGACCATCCGACAGTGCGGCGCTCCCTCAGTACTGACCCTCTGACAGTGCGGCACTCCCTCCGTACTGACGCTCCGACAGTGCAGCACTCCCTCCGTACTGACCCTCTGACAGTGTGGCACTCCCTCAGTACCGACCCTCTGACAGTGTGGCACTCCCTCAGTACTGACCCTCTGACAGTGTGGCACTCCCTCAGTACTGACCCTCTGACAGTGTAGCACTCCCTCAGTACTGACCCTCTGACAGTGTGGCACTCCCTCCGTACTGACGCTCCGACAGTGCAGCACTCCCTCCGTACTGACCCTCTGACAGTGCGGCACTCCCTCAGTACTGACCCTCCGACAGTGCGGCACTCCCTCAGTACTGACCCTCTGACAGTGTGGCAGTCCCTCAGTACTGACCCTCTGAAAGTGTGGCACTCCCTCCGTACTGACCCTCTGACAGTGCGGCACTCCCTCAGTACTGACCCTTCGACAGTGCGGCACTCCCTCAGTACTGACCCTGCAACAGTGCAGCACTCCCTCAGTACTGACCCACCGACAGTGCAGCACTCCCTCAGTACTGACCCTCCGACAGTGCGGCACTCCCTCAGTACTGACCCTCTGACAGTGCAGCACTCCCTCAGTACTGACCCTCTAACAGTGTGGCAGTCCCTCAGTACTGACCCTCTAACAGTGTGGCAGTCCCTCAGTACTGACCCTCTGACAGTG
This sequence comes from Isurus oxyrinchus, assembly GCA_026770705.1. Lineage (NCBI taxonomy): Eukaryota > Metazoa > Chordata > Chondrichthyes > Lamniformes > Lamnidae > Isurus > Isurus oxyrinchus. Next base: position 4,855,774 of record JANJGN010000033.1, read on the forward strand.
TGGCACTCCCTCCGTACTGATGCTCCGACAGTGCAGCACTCCCTCCGTACTGACCCTCTGACAGTGTGGCACTCCCTCACTACCGACCCTCTGACAGTGTGGCACTCCCTCAGTACTGACCCTCTGACAGTGCAGCACTCCCTCAGTACTGACCCTCTGACAGTGCGGCACTCCCTCAGTACTGACCCTCCGACAGTGCGGCACTCCCTCAGTACTGACCCTCCGACAGTGCGGCACTCCCTCAGTACTGACCCATTGACAGTGCAGCACTCCCTCAGTACTGACCCACTGACAGTGCAGCACTCCCTCAGTACTGACCCTCTGACAGTGCGGCACTCCCTCAGTACTGACCCTCTGACAGTGCAGCACTCCCTCAGTACTGACCCACTGACAGTGCAGCACTCCCTCAGTACTAACCCTCCGACAGTGCAGCACTCCCTCAGTACTAACCCTCCGACAGTGCAGCACTCCCTCAGTACTGACCCTCCGACAGTGCGGCATTCCCTCAGTACTGACCCTCCGACAGTGCAGCACTCCCTCAGTACTGACCCTCTGACAGTGCGGCACTCCCTCAGTACTGACCCATTGACAGTGCAGCACTCCCTCAGTACTGACCCACTGACAGTGCAGCACTCCCTCAGTACTGACCCTCTGACAGTGCGGCACTCCCTCAGTACTGACCCTCTGACAGTGCAGCACTCCCTCAGTACTGACCCACTGACAGTGCAGCACTCCCTCAGTACTAACCCTCCGACAGTGCAGCACTCCCTCAGTACTGACCCTCCGACAGTGTGGCATTCCCTCAGTACTGACCCTCCGACAGTGCAGCACTCCCTCAGTACTGACCCTCCGACAGTGCAGCACTCCCTCAGTACTGACCCTCTGACAGTGCGGCACTCCCTCAGTACTGACCCTCCGACAGTGCGGCACTCCCTCAGTACTGACCCTCCGACAGTGCCGCACTCCCTCAGTACTGACCCTCCGACAGTGCAGCACTCCCTCAGTACTGACCCTCCACAGTGCAGCCCTCCCTCAGTACTGACCCTCTGACAGTGTGGCACTCCCTCAGTACTGACCCTCTGACAGTGCGGCACTCCCTCAGTACTGACCCTCCGACAGTGCGGCACTCCCTCAGTACTGACCCTCCGACAGTGCAGCACTCCCTCAGTACTGACCCTCCACAGGGCAGCCCTCCCTCAGTACTGACCCTCTGACAGTGTGGCACTCCCTCAGTACTGACCCTCCGACAGTGCAGCACTCCCTCAGTACTGACCCTCTGACAGTGTGGCACTCCCTCAGTACTGACCCTCTGACAGTGCGGCACTCCCTCAGTACTGACCCTCCGACAGTGCGGCACTCCCTCAGTACTGACCCTCTGACAGTGTGGCACTCCCTCAGTACTGACCCTCCGACAGTGCGGCACTCCCTCAGTACTGACCCTCCGACAGTGTGGCACTCCCTCAGTACTGACCCTCCGACAGTGTGGCAGTCCCTTGGTACTGTCATAGGAGTGTTGGATTTTTCTCCTGAAATCTCTGAGGTGGGACTTGAACCCACGACCTTCTGACTTCGAGACAAAAGTTTTCCCATGAGCTGCTCAGCCCGTCCACTGGACAATATTTAATGGTGAGTTTTGACCCTCCTGTTTACTGTACCTTCTCTTGCTGGGGATAAAGCCGATCTCTTCACTCTCTCCGTCTGAGTGGACCTTCCTAGCCTGCCACCATTCCTCGTCTGAGGCATCAATCACGTGCAAGATGTCTCCAAACCTGAAGCTCAGAGCTTGGCTGAGGAACCCACAATCCTTTGTCTTGTCATAGTCGAACAGAGCTCTGAGAGGTAACAGCAGGGAGAGTGAGCGACATCAGAATTAAACACACCAACGGCAGACAAGCTATTGCGAACCTGAACTAGTGATCCCGGCAACCCAGCCCGTGACCCAGGGACCCTGACCCGTGACCCAGTGACCCCGACTTGTGACCCAGGGACCCTGATCTGTGACCCAGGGACCCTGATCCGTGATCCAGTGAATTCAACTCGTGACCCAGGGACCCTGATCCGTGACCAAGTGACCCTGACCCATGACCCAGTGACCCCAGCCCGTGACCCAGGGACCCTGATCCGTGACCCAGTGACCCTGACCCGTGACCCAGTGACCCCGACTTGTGACCCAGGGACCCTGATCCGTGACCCAGTGACCCTGACCCGTGACCCAGTGACCCCGACTTGTGACCCAGGAACCCTGATCCATGACCCAGGGACCCTGATCCGTGATCCAGTGACCCCAACTCATGACCCAGGGACCCCGACCCGTGACCAAGTGACCCTGACCCGTGACCCAGTGACCCCGACTCGTGACCCAGGGATCCTGATCCGTGACCAAGTGACCCTGACCCGTGACCCAGTGACCCCGACTCGTGAACCAGGGACCCTGATCGTGACCAAGTGACCCTGATCCGTGACCCAGTGACCCTGACCCATGGCCCAGTGACCCCGACCCGTGACCCAGTGACCCTGACCCGTGACCCCGACTCATGACCCAGTGACCCCGACCCGTGACCCAAGGAGCCTGACCCGTGACCCAGGAACCCCGACCCGTGACCCAGTGACCCTGATCCGTGACCCAGTAACCCCGACCCGTGACCCATGACCCCCCAACCCGTGACCCAGTGACCCCAACTCGTGACCTAGTGACCCCGATGCGTGACTCCAGGATCCCGACTAGCGACCCCAGTAGTGACCCAGGCACCCTAACACATGACCCAAAGACTCTAATTAGTGACGTCGGGATTCCAACCAGCAATACCGATAGTGACCCAGGAAACTAAGGACCGGGGGGGGGATGAGGGGAAGGTTTTTTTCCTACAGAGCGAATTGTTGTCATCTGGAAGGTGCTGCCTGAAAGGGCGGCGGAAGCAGATTCAATAGGAACTTTCAGCAGGAGGAGGTAGATAAATATTTGATAAGGAGAAATTTGCAGAACTGTGGGGGAAAATCATGGGTCTGGGACTAATTGGATGGATCTTTCGAGGGGGCTAGTACTAGTGTGATGGGTTGAATGGCCTCTCTTGGTGCTGAATGAGCCTATGACCCAGAGAGTTGAGAATTAGAGGCAGGGCCCCCAGCCTGGTGAGCATGTGGGAGGGTCAGAGACATTCCTGTACTTTTGTGAAGATCTGTTTTGCTTTCCAAGGTTTTTCAGTTCACCTGATGTAGAAGACTCGCTTGTGGTTACTCCTCAGTGAGCTGGTCCCAGACCCAATGCTGCTGTTCATTAACTGCTCCCGCAGATCATGGATTTTTGCCTCAAAGCGGCTATACTCTGTGGAGAGAGAGAATGGACAGTGGAAACCATCAGTCTGACTAGGACAAAGAAAGGTTCGCACTCCTATAGCTCCTTTCAGACCCCAGAATGTGCCCAAGTCCCTCATAGCCAATGAGACACATTTTTGAAGGGTATTCACTGTGTACTGAAGGAAACACGGTAGTCAATTTGCACACAGCAAGATCCCACAAAGAGCAACGTGATAATGACCAGATAATTTGTTTCAGTGTTTTCAGGGATAAATATTGGCCCCTGCAGGACACCAGGGATAGCTCCTACAGTACTGACCCTCTGACAGTGCTGCACTCCCTCAGTACTGACCCTCCGACAGTGCGGCACTCCCTCAGTACTGACCCTCTGACAGTGCGGCGCTCCCTCAGTACTAACCCTCCGACAGTGCGGCACTCCCTCAGTACTGACCCTCCGACAGTGCGGCACTCCCTCAGTACTGACCCTCTGACAGTGCAGCACTCCCTCAGTACTGACCCTCCAACAGTGCGGCATTCCCTCAGTACTGACCCTCCGACAGTGCAGCACTCCCTCAGTACTGACCCTCTGACAGTGCGGCATTCCCTCATTACTGACCCTCAGAAAGTGCAACACTCCCTCAGTACTAACCCTCTGACAGTGCAGCACTCCCTCAGTACTGACCCTCCCATAGTGCAGCACTCCCTCAGTACTGACCCTCCCATAGTGCAGCACTCCCTCAGTACTGACCCTCTGACAGTGCAGCACTCCCTCAGTACTGACCCTCCCATAGTGCAGCACTCCGTCAGTACTGACCCTCCCATAGTGCAGCATTCCCTCAGTACTGACCCTCCCATAGTGCAGCACTCCCTCAGTACTGACCCTCTGACAGTGCAGCACTCCCTCAGTACTGACCCTCCCATAGTGCGGCATTCCCTCAGTACTGACCCTCCCATAGTGCAGCACTCCCTCAGTACTGACCCTCTGACAGTGCAGCACTCCCTCAGTACTGACCCTCCCATAGTGCGGCATTCCCTCAGTACTGACCCTCCCATAGTGCAGCACTCCCTCAGTACTGACCCTCTGACAGTGCAGCACTCCCTCAGTACTGACCCTCCCATAGTGCAGCACTCCCTCAGTACTGACCCTCTGACAGTGCGGCACTCCCTCAGTACTGACCCTCTGACAGTACGGCACTCCCTCAGTACTGACCCTCTGACAGTGCAGCACTCCCTCAGTACTGACCCTCCAACAGAAGCCCAGTCTCTCCTTGCATGTCGAATTGATAGAACCTCAGGCGGTATCAGAGCCCACACGTGAGTACAAATGAAACTTGTTTCTCGTGCCTCAAGCACTTACCTTCAGGTTTATACTGAGCAATAATGGTGACTGTTTGTCCAGCATTCTTCAGGGCAGCAGCCGCCTGCTCATGTGTAGCGTTCCGTAAATCCACTCCGTTTACCTGAGCAGGTACAGCAAATAAACATTGCTCAGGCGTGTGGGAATACCCCTCCTAATCTTTTCACCCCTTTAACAATCAGAGGATCAGGAGGAGGCCATTCAGCTCCTCAAGTCTGCTCCATCATTCAGTTTAATCAGAATTGATCTGTATTTTAACGCCATCTACCCGTCTTAGTCCCCTAACCTTTAATCCCCTTACCCGACAAAAATTCTATCAAGCTCAGTTTTGGAAATTCCCAGTCAATCCCCAGGCTGAACAGCTTTTTGGTGGGGTTTGTGGGGAGAGAGTTCCAGATTCCCGCTCCCCTCTGTGAGATGCTTCCTGACATCACCCCTGAACGGCCAGACTCCAGTTTGAAGGTTCTGTCCCCGTGTTCTGGACTCCCCTGGGCAGACTCCCCTGACTCCTCTCTATTGACCCTATCGAATCCGTCAAACATCTTAGACCACCGCTTAGATCTATCCAATTTGCAAACCTGTTGTGCTTATCCCACTCTCTGAAGTGGAAGGTGGTTAATGGACGCTCCTGATGTGTGACTTGGAGGCCACATTAGAGCAGGTTCCTTTCACATTTCAGGCTGAGACTGCCAAGGTAATGGGAATCTCTGACTGAGAGCACCACAAGTGAATGGAACACCATCCCCTCAACTCCAGGCCATGGGAAAGGGTCAAGACAGAGTGCAGCGAAGGCTCTCTCTCAGTCAGCTGCTACCCATGATTCTCAATGAAAATAAACTATTGTGAGTGGAAGTGGGAGATGTGTCAAACTTTTTCATGCAAAGTTACAGGTGAAGCTAGGAAGATGTGGGGAAGCATGTCATTCTGTCAGGGTGATTCAATTCAAACATGGCTCCATCTTTTATCTCAATGTGAGGATTCAAACATTTCTTTACAGACGGTGTTGCTTTAGAATCACAGAAGAATCCAGTGCAGGAGGCCTTTCATCCCTTTGAAAGAGTTCTCCAATTCATCTCACCACCCCCACTCTCCTCCTTACCCCAATAGCTCTGCAAATTTTCCCCCTTTAAGTGTTTATCCAATTTCCCTGTTGAAAGTTCCTATTGAATCTGCTTCCGCCGCCTTTTCAGGCAGCGCCTTCCAGATCACAGTAACTCGCTGTGTAAAGAAAAACCTTCTCTTCATCTCCCCCTCTGGTCCTTTTCCCGATTCTCTTCAATCTGTGTCCCTCTGGTTACCAACCCTCCTGCCACTGGAAACAGTTTCTCCTCATTGACTCTATCCAAACCCCTCGTGATTTTGAACGCATCGATTCAATCTCCCCCTTAACCTTCTCTGCTCTGAGGAGAACAATCCCAGCTTCTCCAGCCTCTCCACATGAACTGAACTCCCTCAACCCTGGGAACATTCTAGTAAATCTCCCTCCGCACCCTCCCCAAGGCCTGGACATCCTTCCCAAAGTGCGGAGCCTGGGAATTGGAGCCAATCCTCCAGCTGAGGCTGGAAGAGGGTTTCATAAAGGTTTTGCATAATTTCCTTACTTTTGAATTCTATGCCCAGGATCCAATTTGTCTTTTTTAAACATCACTCTCAACTTAACACAGTAAATAACAGGGATGGAGGGAGAGGAGCCAAAGGCGAAAATCGTTTGGCCAAAAAGTCTGGTGATTAACCCTTGAATTCAGCGCTGCCACTTAGAGCAGTTTCATCCCTGTGTTATCACTGTCCCACCTCCCTGCCCCCTTCCCAGCCATCCAACTGTGCTCCAACTCGCCCAGGCTGAATCACCTTCAACATTCACCCCACCCCAACCACAGTGTGTGTACCATCTACAAGATGCACTGCAGGAATTCACCAAGGCTCCTTCCACAGCACCTTCCAAACCCACAACCACTACCATCTAGAAGGACAAGGGCAGCAGACACATGGGGAACACCACCACCTGGAAGTTCCCCTCCAAGCCACTCACCATCCTGACTTGGAAATATATCACCGTTCCTTCACTGTCACTGGGTCAAAATCCTGGAACTCCCTCCCTAACAGCACTGTGGGTGTACCTACACCACATGGACTGCAACAGTTCAAGAAGGCAGCTCACCACCACCTTCTCAAGGGGGTAATTAGGGATGGGCAATAAGTGCTGGCCCCAGCGATACCCAATGAAGGAATAGAAATAAACGTTATGTTAGCACAGTGCGATTCCAACCTACCGAGAGTATCTGATCTCCTTTCCTGAGCTCGCCACTCAGATCTGCTGGGCCACCAGCCAAGATGAAGGAGATGAAGATTCCTTCTCCATCCTCACCACCCACAATGTTAAATCCCAGTCCTGTCGATCCCCGATGTATGATCACTCTCCGTGGCTCCCTGTACAAAAGAATTCAAGGACGGTCACTTGGCACAGTGGACACAGTGTCTGAGGGCGCACTTTAATACTCAAGAAGACAGGGGGTCAGCCAGAATAATGAAACCATTCAGCCAAACTGGTCCTCGCCAGTGTTTCTGATCTCACCATGTGGATCAATCACAGACACAGGCCCACAACCCATCACCGTGTGGGGGAATCACAGACACAGACCCGTCACCGTGTGGGGGAATCACAGACACAGACCCACAACCCATCACCGTGTGGGGGAATCACAGACCCGCGTCCCATCACCGTGTGGAGGAATCACAGACACAGACCCGTCACCGTGTGGGGGAATCACAGACACAGGCCCACAACCCGTCACCGTGTGGGGGAATCACAGACACAGACCCGCGTCCCGTCACCGTGTGGGGGAATCACAGACACAGGCCCACAACCCGTCACCGTGTGGGGGAATCACAGACCCGCGTCCCATCACCGTGTGGAGGAATCACAGACACAGACCCGAGTCCCGTCACCGTGTGGGGGAATCACAGACACAGGCCCACAACCCGTCACCGTGTGGGGGAATCACAGACACAGGCCCACAATCCGTCACCGTGTGGGGGAATCACAGACACAGACCCACAACCCATCACTGTGTGGGGAAATCACAGACCCGCGTCCCATCACCGTGTGGAGGAATCACAGACACAGACCCGTCACCGTGTGGAGGAATCACAGACACAGACCCACGTCCCGTCACCGTGTGGGGGAATCACAGACACAGACCCGCGTCCCGTCACCGTGTGGGGGAATCACAGACACAGGCCCACAACCCGTCACCATGTGGGGGAATCACAGACACAGACCCGCGTCCCGTCACCGTGTGGGGGAATCACAGACACAGACCCGTGTCCTGTCACCGTGTGGGGGAATCACAGACACAGACCCGAGTCCCGTCACCGTGTGGGGGAATCACAGACACAGGCCCACAACCCGTCACCGTGTGGGGGAATCACAGACACAGACCCACGTCCCGTCACCGTGTGGGGGAATCACAGACACAGACCCGTCACCGTGTGGGGGAGTCACAGACACAGACCCGTCACCGTGTGGGGGAGTCACAGACACAGGCCCACAACGCGTCACCGTGTGGGGGAGTCACAGACACAGGCCCACAACCCGTCACCGTGTGGGGGAATCACAGACACAGACCCGTCACCGTGTGGGGGAATCACAGACACAGACCCACAACCCATCACTGTGTGGGGAAATCACAGACCCACGTCCCGTCACCGTGTGGAGGAATCACAGACACAGACCCGCGTCCCGTCACCGTGTGGGGGAATCACAGACACAGACCCGCGTCCCGTCACTGTGTGGGGGAATCACAGACACAGACCCGCGTCCCGTCACTGTGTGGGGGAATCACAGACACAGACCCGTGTCCCGTCACTGTGTGGGGGAATCACAGACACAGACCCACGTCCCGTCACTGTGTGGGGGAATCACAGACTCCACCAGGACAGTGACTAAGAACAGGCATTAAATAGTAAGTATGGGGCACAGCATACAGTGAGATCAAAGGCAGTTGAGAGAAAATGTGACACAGCTGGAAATCCACTCACCTGGGAATGTCGTCCTCTCCCATCAAGCCTTTTGGAATAGGTGAGTATCTGCGTGGAGAGGTAGGAGTGAGAGTCTGTGTGTAATCTGTCGCCAGGTAATTCGAATGGCCCATCTCACTGTCCAGGTGCTGTGAGTAAGCTGAATGAAGAGAAGGCTGTTAACAAGGGTTAGCAGCTCCCAAAACAAGCGGAGGCAGCAGTTGTTCTGAACATTAATGGCTTCCGTCACACTATTGAAGCTTTAAATCTGATGATCTCACAGAAATATTTAGACACATCACCTTGGTTCAGTCACTGGGGTGACTCAGCAACAAAGCTGTGAAGCATCACTGCAAACTGGGATAAAATTCAGAGCAACTCGGAACAGGAACAGGGGGAGGCCATTCAGCCCCTTGTACCTGTTCTGCCCTTTAGGTAGATCAAGGCAGATCTGTGTCTTAACACCTTCCAACCACCTTGGTTGTGTAACAAAAATCTATCAATCTCAGTTTTGAAATTTCTAATCAATCCCCAGATCAACACCTTTTAGTGTGGGTGGGGGAGAGGGGAGGGGAGGGGAGTTCCTGCTTCCCACTCCCCTTTGCGTCAGGAAGTGCTTCTGGACATCCCCCCGAACGGCCAGGCTCCACTTTGAAGGTTCTGCCCCCATTTTATGGAGGCCCCTTCCCATCAGAGCAAATAGTTTCTCGCTATCCTTTAAACATCTCAAACCCACCGAGCAGATCAGCCCTTAAACTTCTATACTCAAGGGAATACAAGCACAGTCACTATGACCGGTCCTCGTAATTTAACCATTTTAGTCCCAGGACAGGTACAGCACGGGGTTAGATACAGAGTAAAGCTCCCCCTACACTGTCCCCATCAAACACTCCCAGGACAGGTACAGCATGGGGTTAGATACAGAGTAAAGCTCCCTCTACACTCTCCCCATCAAACACTCCCAGGACAGGTACAGCACGGGGTTAGATACAGAGTAAAGCTCCCTCTACACTGTCCCCATCAAACACTCCCAGGACAGGTACAGCACGGGGTTAGATACAGAGTAAAGCTCCCCCTACACTGTCCCCATCAAACACTCCCAGGACAGGTACAGCACGGGGTTAGATACAGAGTAAAGCTCCCTCTACACTGTCCCCATCAAACACTCCCAGGACAGGTACAGCACGGGGTTAGATACAGAGTAAAGCTCCCTCTACACTGTCCCCATCAATCACTCCCAGGGCAGGTACAGCACTGGGTTAGATACAGAGTAAAGCTCCCTCTACACTGTCCCCATCAAACACTCCCAGGACAGGTACAGCATGGGGTTAGATACAGAGTAAATCTCCCCCTACACTGTCCCCATCAAACACTCCCAGGACAGGTAAAGCACAGGGTTAGATACAAAATAAAGCTCCCTCTACACTGTCCCCATCAAACACTCCCAGGACAGGTACAGCACAGGGTTAGATACAAAATAAAGCTCCCTCTACACTGTCCCCATCAAACACTCCCAGGACAGGTACAGCACGGGGTTAGATACAGAGTAAAGCTCCCTCTACACTGTCCCCATCAAACACTCCCAGGACAGGTACAGCACGGGGTTAGATACAGAGTAAAGCTCCCTCTACACTGTCCCCATCAAACACTCCCAGGAAAGGTACACCAATAGGGCAGCTTTCCCATTCCATTTGAATGTGAGTGTCTGGACTCTGGCTGAGACTGCAGGAATGTCTTAGGGAAAGGGAGGGTGAGACCAGGGGTGGACGGCAGGTGGGGAATGAGGAGGAAAGGATTTTCTGACCCCCCCCTCGCTTACAGGTGGTGATGTCTGGCGGTGCGTAGGTGTCATTGATGTAGAGGCTGGTGGGTTTGGCAATCTTGAGGTACACAACGTCCGATGTGTTCTTCAAAGCAGCCACTGCATCTTCATGCATCACATCCTCCAGACCAACATTATTCACCTGAAGAAGAGATACAGAGAGGTGACGGACTGGTGAAGTAATTCCTTGAGAATGTGTGGGGGATCTATCTGTAATATTAAAGATGGCGTTGCCCGCATCTGTCCAACTCCTCATCGTGAGTGCTTTCAACATTTAACATTGAAACTCTCTGTGCAAACATGTCGAATATAAATCCTATGTAATCAGTTATTTCAGGCAAATAGGGGGCACTTTACAACTGCAAAATGTTTCACAGAAGGATAATCAAACTGAAATTGACCCCGAGACTAATGAAGAGATATTAGGGACCGGCAACCGATAACTTGGTCAAAGAGGGGGGCTTTAAGGAGCCTCTTAGAGGAGGAGAGAGAGAGAGGCGGAGAGGTTTAGGGAGGGAATTCCAGCGCTCAGGGCCCCCAGGCAGCTGAAGGCCCGGCCGCCAACGGTGGAGCGATGGGAATCGGGGGATGGTCAAGAGGCCGGAATTGGAACCTTGCGAGATCTCGGAGGGTTGCGGGCCTCGAGAGATTACAGAATCACAGGCCAGGGCAAGGCAGTGGAGGGGCTTTGAAAAAAAGGTTGAGAATTTTAAAACCGTTGCTGGGCTGGGAGTCGATACAGGTGTGTCAGTGGGCACCGCAGGCGATGGGTGAATCAGAATCGGTGCGAGTTAGGACACGGGTAGCAGAGCTTAGGAAGAGCTGAAGTTTACAGAGGGTGCAAGGTGAGAGGTCGGTCAGGAATGCGTTGAAATGGTCAAGTTGAGATGTAGCAAAGATACAGATGAGGGTTTCAGTAAAAGGGCAGAATCGGACCATGTTACACATGTGTGAATAAGCTCAGTGATAGCGTAATTATGTGGACACATGGAGATCTCAGCTACTAAGTCAAGGTTACAAACAGTCTGGTTCCACCCCAGACTTTTAGCAGGTCCAGGAACAGAGTGGACAGCGAGGGAACAGAATGGGTGGTGAAGGAGCGGAGGGAATGGTGAGGGAATGGAGTGGGTGGCGAGGGAATGAAGTGGGCGGAGAGGGAATGGAGTGGGTGGCGAGGGAATGGAGTGGGTGGAGAGGGAATGGAGTGGGTGGAGAGGGAAAGGAATGGGCGGAGAGGGAATGGAGTGGGCGGAGAGGGAATGGAGTGGGTGGAGAGGGAATGGAGTGGGTGGCGAGGGAATGGAGTGGGCGGAGAGGGAGCTGAGTGGGCGGAGAGGGAATGGAGTGGGTGGAGAGGGAATGGAGTGGGCGGAGAGGGAGCGGAGTGGGCGGAGAGGGAATGGAGTGGGCGGAGAGGGAGTGGAGTGGGCAGAGAGGGAATGGAGTGGGAGGCAAGGGAGTGGAGTGGGTGGTGAGGGAGTGGAGTGGGTGGTGAGGGAATGGAGTGGGCGGAGAGGGAACGGAGTGGGCGGAGAGGGAGTGGGGTGAGTGGCGAGGCAGTGGAGTGGGCGGAGAGGGAGCGGAGTGGGAGACGAGGGAGTGGAGTTGGTGGCGAGGGAGTGGAGTGAGTGGCGAGGGAAGGGAGTGGACGGAGAGGGAACGGAGTGGGAGGTGAGGGAGTGGAGTGGGTGGCGAGGGAACAGAGGGAGCGGCGAGGGAATGGAGTGGGTGGCGAGGGAACAGAGGGAGCGGCGAGGGAATGGAGTGGGTGGAGAGGGAATGGAGTGGGAGGTGAGGGAGTGGAGTGGGTGGTGAGGGAACAGAGGGAGCGGCGAGGGAATGGAGTGGGTGGCGAGAGAACAGAGGGAGCGGTGAGGGAATGGAGTGGGTGGAGAGGGAGTGGAGTGGGTGGTGAGGGAACAGAGGGAGCGGCGAGGGAATGGAGTGGGTGGCGAGGGAACAGAGGGAGCGGTGAGGGAATGGAGTGGGTGGAGAGGGAGTGGAGTGGGCGGAGAGGGAGTGGAATGGGTGGAGGGAACGGAGTGGGCAGAGAGGGAGTGGAGTGGGCGGAGAGGGAGCGGAGTGGGAGGAGAGGGAGTGGAGTGGGCAGAAAGGGAGCGGAGTGGGCGGAGAGGGAGTGGAGTGGGCGGAGAGGGAGTGGAGTGGGCGGAGAGGGAGCGGAGTGGGCGGAGAGGGAGTGGAGTGGGCGGAGAGGGAATGGAGTGGGTAGCGAGGGATTGGAATGGGCGGAGAGGGAACGGAGTGAGTGGCGAGGGAACAGAGGGAGCGGCGAGGTAATGGAATGGGTAGAGAGGGAATGGAGTGGGTGGAGAAGGAGTGGAGGGAATGTTGAGGGAACGGAGTGGGCGGAGAGGGGACTGAGTGGGCGGAGAGGGAGTGGAGTGGGTGGAGAGGGAAAGGAGTGGGCGGAGAGGGATTGGAGTGGGGGGAGAGGGAGTGGAGTGGGTGGAGAGGGAGTGGAGGGAATGTTGAGGGAACAGAGTGGGTGGAGAGGGACCGAAGGCAATCGACCATTCCAAGGTTTAGTTGGAGGAAATTTCTGCTCATCCAGGACTGGATAGGGGCCCATCAGACTCACTGCTGCCTTTGGGAGTCACGTTTGGGTTGGGAGCTCCAGGACACACAGGAAGGGACTCACAGCCAGGATCTTGTCTCCTATCTGTAGGCGGCCGTCTTTGTGAGCTGCTCCGCCTTCAATGATCTTTGTGACGTATATGCTGTTGTCTCCGGGAATGTGCTGATTCCCAATTCCACCTGCTATGCTGAATCCAAGTCCTGGCAGGGACAGAAGATTAAACATGTACAGCATTAGGTTCAGTACCTGACTCCCTGCAACTTGTCCAGAATAACACACTTGCTCAGTGGTGTGGGGTGGGATTTGTTGGTATTTCCACAATACAACACTCCACGGGCTAAGTATGACCTTCCAGAATCAGGGGCCTGCGTTTCAGGATCAGGGGCCAGTGCTTCAGGGTCAGGGGTCTGCATTTTGTAGTCAGGGGTCTGCATTTTGAGAGCAGGGGCCTGCATTTCAAGATCGCAGGCCTGCATTTTGGGGTCAGTGATCTGCATTTCAGGATCAGGGGCCTGCATTTCAGGATCAGGGGCCTGCATTTCAGGATCAGGGGTCTGCATTTCAGGATCAGGGGTCTGCATTTCAGGATCAGGGCCCGTATTTCAGGATCAGGGACCTGCATTTCAGGATCAAGGGCCTGCATTTCAGAATCAGGGGCCTGCATTTCAGGATCAGGGCCCGCATTTCAGGATCAGGAATCTGCATTTCGGGATCAGGGCCCTGCGTTTCGGTGTCAGGGGTCTGCGTATCAGGATCAGGGGCCTGCGTTTTGGGATCGGCGGCCTGCGTTTCAGGATCGGGGAGGGCTGTGTTTCAGGATCTGCAGCCTGCGTTTCGGGATCAGATGCCTGTGTTTTGGGGATCAGGGGCCTGCGTTTTGGGATCAGGAGTCTGGATGCCTTCACGATCCTCACACAGCCTGGGTGTGTGTTTTCACCACGGCTTTGAACAACGGTGGGTGACAATCTGCTCTCGGCGGCTGAATGGCCCCAGGATTTCACACGCGGTAAGGTAATGTCTATCGTTCTACACCGAGAACTGGTCACACCTCAGCCGAGAGATGCTGCATGTGGCAATGGAAGTGTTAGAGAGACCAGGACTGGACCAGTTTCAGGCCAGTTCATTCTAAATCCAGCCCAGCAAATGTCAACGTCCCAGAACACTGGGTTATTATTGGAATATTCACAGGATCATTAAAAGCCCTTGCTGCGTTAGGACAATGACACAGCAAGGGACATGAGCTCACAGTGACTGAACGTGGGGAGGGTTTAATTGCTGGTTGGGGATTCCAGAATTCTACAACTGCAGCAACAAGCAACTAATTAGGGATTATTTTAGCAGCTCTATATTCGGTGTTTTTATAACTGTTCAACACTCATTAAAATTTATTAGAAAAATGACACCAGCGCTTCACCTCCATGGTAGATTCCTCTCTGCTCATTTCCTCTTTATCCAGGTACCACACACAGCAATAAGTGGGTCATCTGTTTTTAGTGATGCTGGTTGAGGGATAAATATTGACTAATGGGCATTGGGCACAACTCCCCACTGTTCTGTCAAATAATGACCATAGGCTCTTTTACGTTGATCCGAGAGGGTGGATGGGATATTAATTTAAAGTCTCAGTGACAGTGCGGCACTCCCTCAGTACTGACCCTCCGACAGTGCAGCACTCCTTCAGTACTGACCATCCGACAGTGCGGCGCTCCCTCAGTACTGACCCTCTGACAGTGCAGCTCTCCCTCAGTACTGACCCTCTAACAGTGCAGCACTCCCTCGGTACTGACCCTCTGACAGTGCAGCTCTCCCTCAGTACTGACCATCCGACAGTGCGGCACTCCCTCAGTACTGACCCTCCGACAGTGCAGCACTCCTTCAGTACTGACCATCCGACAGTGCGGCGCTCCCTCAGTACTGACCCTCCAACAGTGCAGCACTCCCTCAGTACTGACCCTCCGACAGTGCAGCTCTCCCTCAGTACTGACCATCCGACAGTGCGGCACTCCCTCAGTACTGACCCTCCGACAGTGCAGCTCTCCCTCAGTACTGACCCTCCGACAGTGCAGCTCTCCCTCTGTACTGACCCTCCCACAGTATGGCGCTCCTTCAGTACTGACCCTCCCACAGTTCAGTGATCCTTCAGTACTGACCCTCCAACAGTGTGGCACTCCCTCAGTACTGACCCTCCAACAGTGCAGTGCTCTCTCAGTACTGACCCTCTAACAGTGCGGCACTCCCTCAGAACTGACCCTCCAACAGTGCGGCACTCCCTCAGTACTGACCCTCCAACAGTACAGTGCTCCCTCAGTACTGACACTCGGGCAGTGTGGCCCCCCCTCAGTACTGACCCTCCAACAGTACAGTGCTCCCTCAGTACTGACACTCGGGCAGTCCAACTCTCCCTCAGTACTGACCCTCCAACAGTACTGTGCTCCCTCAGTAGTGACACTTGGGCAGTCCAACTCTCCCTCAGTACTGACCCTCCGACAGTCCAGCACTCCCTCAATGCTGACCCTCCAGGACTTCGAGTCATGAGAGAGTGGTGAGGCTCTGGTGCGGACTGGTAACAGCAGCAAGGATGTGATGGAAGACAGAAGGGTCTGGTGATATAAGCTCAGCAGAATGCACTGAAAATCTTGGCCCCGGTTCTTGCAGCAAGTTAATCTCAGTATGTAGCAGTTACCTTTTGGTCCTTTGATCAGTTTAATCTCCATGAGCTTTTCTGCAGTGGGTTTCCTTCTCATCACATACAGGCGGACAATGGAGCCAGCTTCCTTCAGAGCCTCGACGGCTGTGCTGTGAGTCACTTCCCTTACATCCACATCATTGACAAACAGAATGCTGTCATTCACTCTGGCACAAGGGAAAAAAGCTCCATTAATTAAATACCAGCTCAGAATCTGCAACTGCCAGTGGGTGCGTGTGTGTGTGTGTATAGACGTGTGTGTCTATATTACACCTGTGTGTGAATATAGATGTGTGTATGTGTGAATGCCTGTGTCGGGGTGTGCATTAGCATGTGTGTGTGTGTCTGTGTGTCTGTGTGTGTGCGAGTGTGTGTATATGTGTCTGTGTGTGTGTGTGCGTGTGTGTCGGGTTGTGCATGTGTCAGCATTGGTGGTGTGTGTGTGTGTGTGTGTGTGTGTGTGTGTGTGCGTGCGTGCGTGCGTGCGTGTGTGTGTGTGTCGGGGTGTGTGTGTCAGGGTGCGTGTGTGTGTGAGTGTTGGGCTGTGTGTTTCAGGGTGTGAGTGTGTGTGTGTGTGTGTGTGTGTGTATGTCAGGGAGTGTGTGTCAGGGTGCGAGTGTGTGTGTGGGTTGGGATGTGTGTGTGCACGTGTGTTTGTGGGGGTTGGAGTGTGTGTGCGTGTGTTGGGTGTGTGTGTTGGGGTGTGTGTCAGTGTCTGTCTTCATGTGACAATATCAAATATTACAGACATAGTCTCCGTGTTGTCAGGGTTATGGAACCAAGTTGGATAAAATTAAGATGCAAATCATGCAGAGTACAGGGTTATATACAGAGTAAAGCTCCCTCTACACTGTCCCCATCAAACACTCCCAGGACAGGTACAGCACAGGGTTAGATACAGAGTAAAGCTCCCTCTACACTGTCCCCATCAAACACTCCCAGGTCAGGTACAGCACGGGGTTAGATACAGAGTAAAGCTCCCTCTACACTGTCCCCATCAAACACTCCCAGGACAGGTACAGCACAGGGTTAGATACAGAGTAAAGCTCCCTCTACACTGTCCCCATCAAACGCTCCCAGGTCAGGTACAGCACGGGGTTAGATACAGAGTAAAGCTCCCTCTACACTGTCCCCATCAAACACTCCCAGGACAGGTACAGCACGGGGTTAGATACAGAGTAAAGCTCCATCTACACTGTCCCCATCAAACACTCCCAGAGCAGGTACAGCACGGGGTTAGATACAGAATAAAGCTCCATCTACACTGTCCCCATCAAACACTCCCAGGACAGGTACAGCATGGGGTTAGATACAGAGTAAAGCTCCCTCTACACTGTCCCCATCAAACACTCCCCACTAACCCCCCACTAACTCCACCAGTCCCCCGCTCTGTTTACCTCAGCCTGCCGTCCTGGGCTGCGGCTCCTCCAGGGATTATCTTTGTGATGAAGATGCTGGGATCATCTCCAATGTGCGGGTTATCCGTCCCTCCAGCGATACTGAATCCAAGACCGGAATTCCCCTGGGAAAATCCAGAAACAGCGACTGCAGATTTCCACGAGCATTGAATTAGTTTTAGTCTCCAAGAGAAACAGGGCCAGTGGGGATCTGCCTGGGAAGTGGTGCTGAGGTGAATGTCCAACCACCATCTTACTGAATGGCAGAGCAGGCTCAAGGTGCTGAATAGCTTCCTCCTGCCTCTCTTCTTTCTGAATAGAATCCTGGCCTCTGAAACAGGACGATGGCTTGAAACCCACTCATGGGCATAATCCTGGATCAGTGACTCAGTGAGGAGGTACCGCAGAGGAGCTGGAATCTGAGAGTGGGACAGCCTGTGTGTGTGTGAGAGAGAAAGCGCATGTGTAATGGTGTGAGTGTTTGTCTCTGAGAGTGAGTGAGTAGGTTAATGTGTGTGAGACCCTGTGTGTGAGGAAGCGTGTGACTGTGTATCTGAGTTAGAGTTTGTGTGTGTGAGTGTGCATGACTGAGCTTGTGAACATGAGTAAGAGTGTGTGTTTGGGTGTGAGTGTGTGCGTCTGTGTCTAGCATTTGACTACGTGAATGAGCGTGTGAGTGAGTGCGAGTGCGTGAGTGCGAGTGTCTCTGGTGGTAAGTGTCTGTGTCTAGTGTGTGTGTGTGTGTGTGTGTGTGTGTGTGTGTGTGTGTGTGTGTGTGTGTGTGTGTGTGTGTGTGTGTGTGTGTGTGTGTGTGTGTGTGTGTGTGTGTGTGTGTTTGTAGGGGGGTGGTATCTGGGAGTAGCAAATGCTGTGTGGGGCTCAATCTTGCAATATATTGCATAAATAAACAGAAGATAAGGTTGATAGACCTGTACAGACTGTGTGTGTACTGGGGAAGGAACATAGTCACACTGTCAGCTTTGTGACCCATCATGTTTTCCTCACTCAATGTTCTTGGGAAAAAGGGGTTCCTGTTGGAAAGGTTGAAAGAATGTCAGATCACTTACTCTCTCCAGTGTAATCTCTTCATACTCAATCTCCCCATCGGTGCCATTGATCTGTCACAGAAAACAAGACAATGTCACACTCCCATTCAAGAATTTAGGCAGTAATGAAAGAATTGCTGGAAATGTAGTTTTGCTTTAAGCCAAGCTTGGTATTCTACAAGATCAACATCAGATGACCAGGAGGCAATTTTTCCAATTATGTCCCTCAGAACAACACCTGTATTTATAAAACAACTGTAAAGTAATAAAACATCCCAAGGTGCCTCACAGGAGTTATCAGGCAATACCTGACAGCAAGACACGCAAGGAGATATTAGAACAGATGACCAAAAGCTTGGTCAAAGAGGTCATTTTTAAGGAGAGAGAGGCGGAGAGGTTTAGGGAGGGAATTCCAGAGCTTAGGGCCCCAGGCAGCTGAAGGCCCGGCCGCCAATGGTGGAGCGATGGGAATCAGGGTGTGTGTGTGTGTGTGTGTGTGTGTGTGTGTGTGTGTGTGTGTGTGTGTGTGTGTGTGTGTGTGTGTGTGTGTGTGTGTGTGTGTGTGTGTGTGCGTGTGCGTGCGTGCGTGCGTGTGTGCAAGAGGCCAGCGTTTAAGGAGCCCATAGATCTTGGAGGGTTGTAGGGGCTGGAGGAGGTTGCAGAGATGGGGAGGGGTGTAGGGGCTGAAGGAGGTGACAGAGATAGGGAGGGTTGTAGGGGCTGGAGGAGGTTGCAGAGATGGGGAGGGGTGTAGGGGCTCGAGGAGGTTGCAGAAATGGGGAGGGGTATAGGGGCTGGAGGAGGTTGCAGAGATGGGGAGGGGTGTAGGGGCTTGAGGAGGTTGCAGAGATGGGGAGGAGTGTAGGGGCTGGAGGAGGTTGCAGAAATGGGGAGGGTTGTAGGGGCTGGAGGAGGTTACAGAGATAGGGAGGGTTGTAGGGGCTGGAGGAGGTTACAGAGATAGGGAAGGTTGTAGGGGCTGGAGGAGGTTACAGAGATAGGGAGGGTTGTAGGGGCTGGAGGAGGTTACAGAGATAGGGAGGGTTGTAGGGACTGGAGGAGGTTCCAGAGATAGGGAGGGAAAAGAGTTAAAGTGAGCATTGGTCTGATAGAAAGTGCATCTGGGGAACTGATAATGGAAAATAGGGAGATGGCGGATGTATTAAACAGGTGTTTTGCTTCGGTCTTCACTATAGAGGACACAAGTAACATCCCGGAAATAGCTGTAAATCAGGAAATGGAAGCGTGGGAGGAACTTGGGAAAATTACAATCACCAGGAAGGGGGTATTGAGCAAATTGTTGGGGCTGCGGGGCTGACAAATCCCCAGGTCCGGATGGACTTCACCCTAAAGTCCTGAAAGAAGTGACTGATGAGATAGGTACTGCGTTAGTTTTAATTTTCCAAAATTCCCTAGATTCAGGGAAGCTTCCATTAGATTGGAAAATAGCCAATGTAACTCCTTTATTCAAAAAGGGAGGGAGACAGAAAGCAGGAAACTACAGGCCAGTTAGCTTAACGCCTGTCATAGGGAAAATATTCGAAGCTATTATTAGAGATTTTATAACAGGGCACTTAGAAAAATTCAAAACAATCGGGCAGAGTCAACACGGTTTGATGAAAGGGAAATCACGGTTAACCAATTTATTGGAGTTCTTTGAAGGAGTCACATGTGCTGTGTATAAAGGGGAACTGGTGGATGTGCTGTACTTAGATTTCCAGAAAGCATTTGATAAGGTGCCACATCAAAGGTTATTGCAGAAAATAAAAGCTCATGGTTTAGGGGGTAACATATTGACACGGATAGAAGATTGGCTGACTAACAGGAAGCAGAGAGTAGGCATAAATGGGTCTTTTTCTGGTTGGCAGGATGTGACAAGTGGTGTGCCGCAGAGATCAGTGCTGGGGCCTCAACTGCTTACAATTTATATAAATGACTTGGATGAAGGGACCGAAGGAATAGTGGCTAAATTTGCTGATGACACAAAGATAGAAAGGAAAGTAAATTGTGAGGAGGACATAAGGAGGCTATGAAGGGACAGAGACAGGTTAAGTGAATAGGCAAGGATCTGGCAAAAGGAGTATAACGTGGGCAAATGTGAAATTGTTCATTTTGGCAGGGAGAATAAAAAAGCATATTATCTGTGAGCGATTGCAGAGCTCTGAGATTCAGAGGGATCTGGGCGTCCTAGTGCATGAATCACAAAAGGTTAGCATGTAGCTACAGCAGATAATTAGGAAAGCTAATAGAATATTATCAGTTATCGTGAGGGGAATTGATTATAAAAGTACGGAGGTTATGCTTCAGTTGTACAGGGCACTGGTGAGACTACATCTGGAGTATTGTGTACAGTACTGGTCTCCTTATTTAAGGAAGGATGTAAGTGCATTAGAAGCAGTTCAGAGAACATTTACGAGACTAATACCTGGAATGGGCAGATTGTTTATGAGGAAAGGTTGGACGGGCTGGGTTTGTATCCACTGGATTTAGAAGAGTGAGAGGTGGCTTAATTGAAACCTCTAAGATCCTGAGGGGTCTTGACAGGGTGGATGTGGAGAGGGTGTTCCCTCTTGTGGGAGAAAAATAAGGGTTCGCTTATGTAAGACGGAGATGAGGTGAAATGTTTTCTCTCAGTGGGTAGTGAGTCTTTGGAACTCTCTTCCTCAAAAGGCGGTGGAAGCAGAGTCTTTGGATATTTTTAAGGCAGAACTAGATAGATTCTTGATTAACAGGGGGGTGAAAGGTTATCAGGGGTAGGCAGGAAGGTGGGGTTGAGGTTACATTCAAATCAGCCATGATCTTATTGAATGGTGGAGTAGGCTTGAGGGCTGAGTGGCCTACACCTGCTCCTAATTCATACGTTTGTATGTACGTATGTTCATAGAGGCTGAAGGAGATTACAGAGTTAAGAAGGGGTGCAGGGGCTGAAGGCAATTGCAAAGATAGGGAGGTGTATAGGGGCTGGAGGAGGTTACGGTGATATGGAGGGTTGTGGGGGCTGGAGGAGGTTACAGAGATAGGGAGAGTTGTAGGAGCTGCAGGAGGTTACAGAGATAGGGAGGGTTATAGGGGCTGGAGGAGGCTACAGAGATAGGGAGGGTTGTAGGGACTGGAGGAGGTTACATAGATAGGGAGAGTTGTAGGAGCTGCAGGAGGTTACAGAGATAGGGAGGGTTATAGGGGCTGGAGGAGGCTACAGAGATAGGGAGGGTTGTAGGGACTGGAGGAGGTTACAGAGATAGGGAGGGTTGTAGGGGCTGGAGGAGGTTACAGAGATAGGGAGGGTTGTAGGGGCTGGAGGAGGTTACAGAGATAGGGAGGATTATAGGGGCTGGAGGAGGTTACAGAGATAGGGAGGGTTGTAGGCACTGAAGGAGGTTACAGAGATAGGGAGGGTTGTAGGGCTGGAGGAGGTTACAGAGATAGGGAGGAGGAGACCATGGAGGGATATGAAAACAAGGATGAGAATTTTCAAATCAAGGTATTGCTGGACTAGGACCCAGCGTGGGTATGAGCATCTTCCTTTGTCACTTTTACAGGTTTTCTTTCCCCACTCACCCATCTCCAGAGAACTGAAGCTGTATTCTGTGGGTCAGGTCTGAACAATCTCCTTCATTGGTGGCACATAGATTTCAACACTGCCCGTTTGTGAATGTCAATTCACATCCAAGCAAAAGGCTTGTGATTTTTTTCTCATGGAGAATGGAAATGGCACACGGGTGAAGTTGGAATGATTTGTTTTCCAACACATATGTATTAGAACACGTGAACACCCAAAAACCTGACCCAAGCAGTTGGGCACTGGTGGAACAAAAGAGACTTACATAAGGTGGTGCATCTAGATTGTCTGTGTTCACTATCACTGGGGGTGAACTAGCCTGAAAAACAGAATCAGAGAAAGAGAAATGGACATTATTTCAGAGATTGACATCCTCGTCATAAAAATCAACACAAACATTGGGCTGAGCAGGTGAAATCCCAGAGTATTGGATCTGCAGGGCTAACACATCACACGATCAAGCTGGGTGGTGACAGTCAGAAAGAGACAGATTGAGGGCACGGGAGGTGGACAGCACCTGGGTGGGTTCATGGAGTTCAATTCTCAGGTATTCCCAGCCTCTCGCTCCCGAGGGGTAACGCTGCCCTGGCACGGGGTGTGACACAACATCTGGAGCATGAGAGGGTTGAGGGCAAAACTGGGAATATCCAGCAACTTGACAGCTGTTGTCTCACCGAGTCCTGCAGTGCTGAAGGCACCAGGAATTGAGCAGCTTGGCACTGCTGGAGACCAGCCAATCAGAAACGCCACTTATAGTCAAGGCAACATCCATACTCATACTCAGCAAGTCTCCGAAATTTAGTGATGTTTGTAAGAGAGTTTTATTGGCATTCATCCTCTTATAATCAGCAAGTCTTTAAAATCCAGTTCTAGCCAGTCCTGGATTGCCTCAGCTTTCTTACCCATTTCAATATTGCTATTCAGTTGATTTTAAGGGAGGTAACCTGATTTTTATGAAAGTGGCGTCGCTGGCAAAGCCGGCATTTGTTGCCCGTCCCTAAGTGCCCTTGAACTGAGTGGCTTTGGGGGCTAGGAGAGGCAGTGGCGTAATGGGATTGACACTGGACTAGTAATCCAGGGACCTAGGGTAATTCTGTAAGGACCCAGGTTTGAATCCTACCACAGCAGAGGGTGGAATTTAAATTCAATAAAAATCTGGAATTAAAAGTCTAGTTAAGACCATGAAGCTATTATCAATTGTTGTAAAATTCTATCTGGTTCATTTTTAGGGAAGGAAATCTGCCTTAGTCCTTAGCTGACTCTAGACCTACAGCAACGTGGTTGACTCTGAGTTGGCTTATCAAACCACTACAAAGCCTCAAAAAAGGAATAAACCGGATAGACCACCCGGCATCGACCTAAGCACCGGAAACGACAACGGCAAACTCAACCCTGCCGGCCCTGCAAAGTTCCCCTTACTAACATCTGGGGGCTAATGCTGAAATTGGGAGAGCTGTCTCACAGACCAGTCAAGCAACAGCCTGACATAGTCATCCTCACGGAATCATACCTTACAGATAATGCCCCAGACACCACCATCACCATCCCTGGGTATGTCCTGTCCCACCGGCAGGACAGACCCAGCAGAGGTGGGGACACAGTGGTATACAGTCGGGAGGGAGTTGCCCTGGGAGTCCTCAACATCGACTCCAGACCCCATGAAGTCTCATGGCATCAGGTCAAACATGGGCAAGGAAACCTCCTGCTGATTACCACGTACCGCCCTCCCTCAGCTGATGAATCAGTGCTTCCTCCATGTTGAACACCACGTGCACTGAGGGTGGCAAGGGTACAGAATGTACTCTGGGTGGGGGACTTCAATGTCCATCACCAAGAGTGTCTCGGTAGCACCACTACTGACCGAGCTGGCCGGGTTCTAAAGGACATAGCTGCTAGACTGGGTATGCAGCAGGTGGTGAGGGAACCAACAAGAGGGAAAAACATACTTGACCTCATCCTCACCAACCTGCCTGTCACAGATGCATCTGTCCATGACAGTATCGGTAGGAGTGACCACCGCACAGTCATTGTGGAGATGAAGTCCCGTCTTCACACTGAGGCGACCCTCCATCGTGTTGTGTGGCACTATCACCCTGCTAAATGGGTTGGATTTCGAACAGATCTCGCAACTCAAGGCTGTGAGGTGCTGTGGGCAGCAGAATTGTACTCGAACACAATCTGTAACCTCATGGCCTAGCATATCCCCCACTCTACCATTACCATCAAGCCTGGGGATCAACCCTGGTTCAATGAAGAGTGCAGGAGGACATGTCAGGAGCAGCATCAGGCATACCTAAAAATGAGGTGTCAACCTGGTGAAGCTGTAACACAGGACTAATTGCACGCCAAACAGCATACGCAGCAACAGATAGACAGAGCTAAACAATCCCACAACCAACGGTTCAGATCTAAGCTCTGCAGTCTTGCCACATCCAGTCGTGAATGGTGATGGACAATTAAACAATTCACTGGAGGAGGAGGCTCCACAAATATCCCCATTCTCAACGATGGGGGAGCCCAGCACATCAGTGCAAAAGATAAGGCTGAAGCATTCAGAATAATCTTCAGCCAGAAGTGCCGAGTGGATGAACCATCTCAGCCTTCTCTGGAGCTCCCCGGCATCAAAGATGTCAGTCTTCAGACAATTCGATTCACTGCAAATGATATCAAGAAAGGCACTGGATACTGCAAAGGCTATGGGCCATGACAATATTCCGGCAATAGTACTGAAGACTTGTGCTCCAGACCTTGCCGCATCCCTAGCCAAGCTGTTCCAGTACAGCTACAACACTGGCATCTACCCAGCTATGTGGAAAATTGCCCAGGTATGTCCTGCACACAAAAAGCAGGACAAATCCAACCCGGCCAATTACAGAGATAAAAACAAAAAAAACTGCGGATGCTGGAAATCCAAAACAAAAACAGAATTACCTGGAAAAACTCAGCAGGTCTGGCAGCATCAGCGGAGAAGAAAAGAGTTGACGTTTCGAGTCCTCATGACCCTTCGACAGAACTTGCATCAAGTTCTGTCGAAGGGTCATGAGGACTCGAAACGTCAACTCTTTTCTTCTCCGCCGATGCTGCCAGACCTGCTGAGTTTTTCCAGGTAATTCTGTTTTTGTTCCAGCCAATTACAGCCTCATCAGTCTACTCTTCATCATCAGTAAAGTAATGAGAGGGGTCATCAACAGTGCTATCAAGCGGCACTTGCTTAGCAATAACCTGCTCACTGACACTCAGTTTGAGTTCCACAAGGGTCACTCAGCTCCTGACCTCATTACAGCCTTGGTTCAAACATGGACAAAAGAGGTAACTCCCGATGTGAGGTGAGAGTGACTGCCCTTCACATCAAGGCAGCATTTGACCGAGTGTGGCATCAAGGAGCCCTAGCAACACTGGAGTCAATGGGAATCGGGGGGAAAACTCTCCATTGGTTGGAGTCATACCCAGCACAAAGGAAGATGGTTGTGGTTGTTGGAGGTCAGTCATCTCAGCTCCAGGGCATCACTGCAGGAGTTCCTCAGGGTAGTGTCCTCGGCCCAACTATCTTCAGCTGCTTCACCAATGACCTTTCTTCTATCATAAGGTCAGAAGTGGGGATGTTCGCTGATGATTGCACAATGTTCAGCACCATTCACAACTCCTCAGATACTGAAGCAGTCCATGTCCAAATGCAGCAAGACCTGGACAATATCCAGGCTTGGGCTGACAAGTGGCAAGTAACATTCACACCACACAAGTGCCAGGCAATGACCATCCCCAACAAGAGAGAATCTAACCATTGCCCCTTGACATTCAATGGCATTAACATTACTGAACACTGAGGGGTTCAGTATCAACATCCTGAGGGTTACCATTGACCAGAAACTGAACTGGACTAGACATATAAATACCATGGCTACAAAGGCGGGTCAGAGGCTAGGAATCCTGCAGCAGGTACTTTACCTCCTGACTCTCCAAAGCCTGTCCACCATCCGCAAGGCACAAGTCAGGAGTGCGATGGAATACTCTCCACTTGCCTGGATGAGTGCAGCTCCCACAACACTCAAGAAGCTGGACACCATCCAGGACAAAGCAGCCCCGCTTGATTGGCTCCACATCCACAAACATTCACTCCCTCCACCACTGACACACAGTAGTAGCAGTGTGTGTACCATCTACAAGATGCACTGCAGGAATTCACCAAGGGCTCCTTAGACAGCACCTCCCAAACCCATGACCTCTACCATCTAGAAGGACAGATGGGAACACCACCGCCTGGAAGTTCCCCTTCAAGTCACTCACCATCCTGACTTGGGAATATATCAGCCGTTCCTTCACTGTCACTGGGTCAAAATCCTGGATCTCCCTCCCTAACAGCGCTGTGGGTGTACCTACACCACATGGACTGCAGCGGTTCAAGAAGGCAGCTCACCCCCACCTTCTCAAGGGCAACTAGGGATGGGCAATAAATGCTGGCCCAGCCAGCGAAGCCCACATCCCGTGAATGAATTTTTAAAAAGCCAGGGCCTCTGGATTACAAGTCCAATGACATTACCACTACAGCACCGTCTCTCCTTGGGCACAGCTCATCTTTAAGGAAGGCATCATTAATATTAGCTGTCAGGAATGGCTCAGTGACTAACACGGTTGCCACTGAATCTCAAGATCAAACGTTCAAGTCCTAATCCCGAAACTTTGACTAGGAGGCCCTGGTTGACACTCCCAGTGAAGTACTGAGGGATGCAGTGTTGAGGGGTTGCTGCACTGTCGGAGGTGCCATCTTTCTGTTAGGGAATTAAACTGGTTGTATGTAAAATATCCCACAGACATTATTTTCAAGAATTGTAAGGTGAGGGTGGGGGGGGGGGGGCGGCGGGGGGGGGGGGGTAAGTTCTCCCCAGTGTCCTAGGGCCAATATTTATCCCTCAACCAAATCAATAAAACAAATTTAAACACAATGATGGGGATTTCAAAATTGAGGCCTTGCTGGATTGGAAGCCAACGTAAGTTTGTAATAAGATAGGACACGGGGCAGCAGGATTTTGGATGAGCTCAAGTTATATATACACACACAGGGGCGCGCACACACACCCCACACCCACAGCCTCCATGTCCGACCTTCCCAACATAAAGGAGTGCCAACTGAAACCCGATAGACCGCTACCTTTGTGGATTCCTCTTCAGCTTTTAATACCACGCAACCATCAAGATTATTGAGAAAGTGAAAAACCTTGATGTCAATCTACTTTGAATCAGTGATTTCCTTCACAGAGAACCCAAAGGGGTTTTAGTTTCTGGGAATTACGCGGAGCCCATGTTCATGAATACCTGGATCTCCTCAGGGCTGTGTACTGTCACCTTCACTTTTCACCCTCTACATGAATAATTGTTAGTCAGGGCACGACGGCATGACGACCCTGGAGTACGCTCATGTTACAGTACGTGTGGGTCACATCAGGAGTAACCAAGGAAACTAGCAGGACTCGGTGGAAGAGTTTGTAAAATGGTGCGATAACAATTCTCTTAAGCTCGAAAACAAGATGAGCGGACAAGTTATAAACTTCAGGAGAAAGCCAGTTAATATTATTTTTCCTGTGAAGATTCAGGCTGTGGACATCGAAATAGTTACTAACGACAAGTATCGAGGTTTCAAAGCAGATGGTAAGCTAATTGGTGGGAACACTGTACAGATGTGGTGACCCAGGGGCACACACGATTATACTTCCCCAGAGAATTAAAATCCTTTCGACTAGATCCCACAATCAGGACACTCTCCTATCCGACTGTATTGCATATCCATAAGACAGAAGAGAGATCACAAACTGTTTAAATCAAACCTTACTTTCTGCTTATTTAAAATGGACTTTGCTGGGCCAAAACATGGCTGCTACAGGTCACATGATTTGAAAGCTGGCTACAGTTCTGGAACCTTCCAACAGTAATTACAGGGGCAAAGCTCAAGCCTCAACCTTGTGGAATCTCACAACTATCATTGTGTGGACCCATTACAATCAATGAAACAAGGGAGCAGCAGAACAGTCTGTCTCCCCAGGCTGGATTTACAACAAAGAGAGAAAGAGGCACTGAAACTCATTATACCTGTGGAGGCACTAGTAGCCACCATCTATCTCCTAAGGTGAACAATGAATTTTGACCTGAGACACAGAAACTGAAATGGAGTCATCAATGGGCAACACCACATCACCTAATATCCTGTGGTCTTTGGAAAGTTTTAATGTTACATTCCTGGATACCCAGAGTAGTCTGCTGTTAACATCCAGCCTGTCCACACCAAAGCAGGACTTCAGGCTGACAACAAAGCCTGCCTTGAGTCTAAACCTCTCCAAAGCCTGGTTCTCTGGAAGATTCCTGACACCACCTGCAGAGTGGACCATGTCTCTGGATACCAAGATAAAGGCAAAAATACTGCGGATGCTGGAAATCTGATCAGAGCTCTGGAGAAGAGTCATGCAGACTCAAAACGTTAACTCTGTCTTTCTCTCCACAGATGCTGTCAGGCCTGCTGAGTTGTTTTGTTTTTGCCTCTGGATACCAATCTCATCTTGCTGCATCATCACCAATTTCGGCAGCTCCTGCTTTCTGCTAGCTGAGCCCGATTGAACTTTAACTCCAACGTGAAGTAAACCTCACAGGGCTCTGACATTCACGTGAATTAATATTCCTATCTTTGGTTTTTCTTTCCAAGTTATTCCTAGCTGTAAAACACTGTTCTTTCCTATCTCCGTCTTGTGTGCTTATGTGCGCCTATGGAGTTGTGACAACCAACCCCCCCGAACCCCTGAGTTTGAGTGTATGAATAATCAATACTACTGATTTAACCCTAAAGTGAGTTTGGTGCATGTCACTTTAAAATTGACCTCACAAACAGAGGGTTTGGGGAAATGCATCACAGCCTATTTCAAAAATTAAAACATCTCTACTTATGGATGGATGGCGAGAAAAGTAAAGGAGTTCAGTTTGTCTCTCTCCGCTGCTAACCCTTTTGGGTGTCTTGCCTGCGTACTATTGCCTTAGAAAAAGCAGACTCCTTAAGGGCCCAGAGATGACTGAACCAGGCAGGAAGGGTATTCGATGAGCAGATCTTTCTTGACGATAGCTGCTCTGGAAGAATTTTGATGAAAGTGAACAATAAGAGTCGCCCCTTGTCTCAGTTTTACTGCTGGTTTTGTTCAGGGAAAAGGCTACAATCCCTCAAACGCAGCAGAAATCAGTTCCTGAACTCGTCCGTATCCCTCCCCTGTAAGAACGTTTAACAGGAGTTTGATGTCTAGACGAGGATATGAACACAGGGTGGGATTCACTGACTGATTAATGCATCGGAATAGTTTTTAATATATATTTTAATTAAAGTTAGATCTCTGTGATGGGGCGAGGTTCTTTATTTTATGGCAGTCATTCATTAATATGCAGTTTTTTTAAACTTTTGAGCAATTTCTCAAAATGTAAGCAATAAAGTGAAACTGAAATCCAATTTTCTAACAAAAAACTTGCAAATGGGATTGGCTCCTTTAAGAGAAAAGAATGCCTGCGCACCCTAGTATATTTTTGCATCATCTTTTTAAAGTCTCTCCCTTTCAATTATTCAAGAAAACCAGAGGAAACAAAGTGTTCTCATTACACCTGCTGTGTCAGGATGAGTGTGATTGGAAGATCCTGTACTGTAATATTCTTTACACTGTTATTATGCATTTCTCACTTTTTAATCAAACACAACATCAGCTGTTGCTGGAAAATTATTACCTGCCAAGATTCAGATCGGATGCTGGGAAATTCATTGTTCTTCATTGTGCTCGGAGGAGAAATCCAACTCCCAACTCTCCACGGAGCTAAAGGCTATTCCACCAGGGCCTGAGGCATGTTCGAGTCCCTGAACTTTTCCCAGATCCTGGGAGGTCCCTCTACCCTCTTCCTCACAGTTTCTGTAACACCTCGACACACACAATCCTGTACCCTTGAAGCTTCTTCTGTGTCCTCACATGCTCCTGTATCTGGGGATGTCTCTCTCGCCCCCTCTCTCTCTCACACACACACTCCTGTATCTGAGGGAGGTCTTGCTAACCCTTTCTCTCACATTCCTGTATCTAAGGGGTCTCTCTAACCCCCTCTCTCACACTCCTCCTCCCTCCAAACACAGTCCCCTTGTTCCTGCAGTGAAAACACTGGAGGTTCTGAAAAACCGCTGCATACTCAAACGGCCTCCCGAGTGGACTACCTTGGGTTCACTCTGGAACCCCCCGCACAGACCAAAGAAGGAACATCTGGATAAATACCCACACATCCAATGGTACACAAATTCAGAGCCTCCAGTGTTTTCACTGCAGGACCAAGGGGACTGTGTTTGGAGGGAGGGGGAGTTGACAGCATCAACTCCTTCCCTATGTTAAGGAGCTCTCTGATTTACACAGTGAGCCTGAATTGCCAGCGATACTCAGTCAGTTAAACAGAGCATTTTCCGGACCGCACTTTGAGTGGGCTGTCTGGAGTAGTAGGGAGGAGATGCACAGGCTGTCAAACTCAGGTTGTTCAACTTCTACATCATGATGCTGTTTTCCCCCCAATATTACAGCAAGTATTTGAGATTCAGCAATAATTTGGATTTATTCAGTGCCTCTAACGTAGTAGATCATCCCGAGGTGCTTCCCAGGAGTGTAAATCAGACAAAATTTAACATCCAGCCACATGAGGATGTGCCTGGATGAGTGCAGCTCCCACAACACACAAGAAGCTCAACACCATCCAGGACAAAGCAACCCGCTCGACTTGGCACCCCATCCAGCACCTTCAGCATCCACTCCCACCACCACCGACTCACAGTAGCAGCAGTGTGTGTACCATCTACAAGATGTAATGCAGGAACACACCAAGGCTCCTCCAACAGCAGCTTCCAAACCCACGACCACTACCATCTAGAAGGACACGGGCAGCAGACAGATGGGAAAACCACCACTTGGAAGTTCCCCTCCAAGCCACTCACCCATCCTGACTTGGAAATATGCCATTTTCACAAGGGGCAATTAGAGATGGGCAATAAATGCTGGCCCAGCCAGAGACACCCACATCCTGTGGAAAAAAAAATTAAAATAAGGAGATTTTAGGACAGGTGACCAAAATTTTGGTCAAAGAGGTCAGTTTCAAGGAGCGCCTTTAAGGAGGTGTGTGAGAGAGAGAGAGAGGCCCCAGGCAGCTGAAGGCCGGCCGCCAATGTTGGAGCGATGGGAATCAGAGGATGCTCAAGAGTCCGGAATTGGAGGAGCGCAGAGATCTCGGAGAGTTGTAGGGGCTGGAGGAGGTTACAGAGACAGGGAGAGTTGTAGGGGGCTGGAGGAGGTTACAGAGATAGGGAGAGTTGTAGGGGCTGGAGGAGGTTACAGAGACAGGGAGAGTTGTAGGGGCTGGAGGAGGTTACAGAGATAGGGAGAGTTGTAGGGGCTGGAGGAGGTTACAGAGATAGGGAGGGGTGTAGGGGATGGAGGAGGTTACAGAGATAGGGAGGGGTGTAGGGGCTGGAGGAGGTTACAGAGACAGGGAGAGTTGTAGGGGCTGGAGGAGGTTACAGAGATAGTGAGAGTTGTAGGAGCTGGAGGAGGTTACAGAGATAGGGAGGGTTGTAGGGGCTGGAGGAGGTTACAGAGATAGGGAGGGTTGTAGGGGCTGGAGGAGGTTGCAGAGATATGGAGGGTTGTAGGGGCTGGAGAAGGTTACAGAGATAGGGAGGATTGTAGGGGCTGAAGGAGGTTACAGAGATAGGGAGGGTTGTAGGGGCTGGAGGAGGTTACAGAGATAGGAAGGGTTGTAGAGGCTGAGGAGGTTACAAAGATAGGGAAGGTTGTAGGGGATGGAGGAGGTTACAGAGATAGGGAGGGTTGTAGGGGCTGGTGGAGGTTACAGAGATAGGGAGGGTTGTAGGGGCTGGTGGAGGTTACAGAGATAGGGAGGGTTGTAGGAGCTGGAGGAGGTTACAGGGATGGGGAGAGGTGGCAGAACGAGGCCATTGAGGTGTTTGAAAAGAAGGATGAGAATTTTCAAATTGAGGCATTGATGAACGGGAGTCAGTGTAGGTCAGTGAGCACAGGGGGGTAATGAGTGAAGGGGAATACCGGCACCCTCCCAAATACCAGACCTCATCAATAAGGGTTTGAATTCTCTGTCCTCCAGGTTAAAGTCCACCTGCCCCACACAATAAAGATATACATTAATCCCTGACAGCACAGAATCAATGCGAGACTCTCCTCCGTCGAACGCAGCACAGGTGCAACATTACACTTGGCCCTGCTTTGTTCCAGAACATTCTATGCCACCTTTTGAAGTTTGCTTCATATTGCAGTCTTCACTTCCCCTCTGGGACTCTTTGTGGCATCTCGGAGTAAGAGTGAAAATTCAATGCCAATTAATGTTGAATTATAGACGGCTGCTGCACCAGGCTCCCAGTCTCTAGGGAACTGTTTCTTCGATGGAATTCTTTTTACTGAGAATCTCTCCAGGCAGCTGAAATGAAATGATGTCATTGCATCGATCCGGACTGTATTCAAAGTCTGAATCCCAGATGGAAGATTAATCTTAGCACCAACTGACCAGCTAACCAGTTTTTAGTGATATTCATTGTCGGATAAATATTGGCCCCAGACACCAGCGGAGAACTCTCCAGCTCTTCCAATGAATGTGAGCAACCGGATTTTTACATCCACTGGAGGGAAGGCAGGGCTTTGGTTAATGTCTCATCTGATATGCTGCACCCCTGTCAATATAGCATTTCCTCAGTACTCACCCCCTGTCAATGCTGCGCTCCCTCAGTACTGACCCTCCGACAGTGCGGCACTCCCTCAGTACTGACCCTCCGACAGTGCGGCACTCCCTCAGTACTGACCCTCTGACAATGCGGCACTCCCTCAGTACTGACCCTCTGACAGTGCGGCACTCCCTCAGTACTGACCCTCCGACACTGCAACTCTTCCTCAGTATTGACCCTCCGACACTACAACTCTTCCTCAGTACTGACCCTCCGACAGTGCAGCACTCCCTCAGTACTGACCCTCTGACAGTGCAACTCTTCCTCAGTACTGACCCTCCGACAGTGCAGCACTCCCTCAGTACTGACCCTCCGACAGTGCAGCACTCCCTCAGTACTGACCCTCCGACAGTGCGGCACTCCCTCAGTACTGACCCTCTGACAGTGCGGCACTCCCCTCAGTACTGACCCTCCCGACAGTGCAGCACTCCCTCAGTACTGACCCTCTGACAGTGCAGCACTCCCTCAGTACTGACCCTCTGACAGTGCAGCACTCCCTCAGTACTGACCCTCTGACAGTGCAGCACTCCCTCAGTACTTGACAAGTGCGTGATGTGTTTCAGTTAGTGCACGCTGCTGGGAATGGCATAGATCTTTTTCTATTCAATCACGTGACAGGATATTTGGTTGACAAGGTCAGCATTCATTACTTTTCCCTAACTGTCCTGAGAAGGTGTTGGTGAGCCCCTCTTCTTGGAAACAGCTAGGTGACTAGGTCATTTCAGAGGGCAGTAAAGAGTCAACCACCTCACCGTGGGTCTGGAGTCACATGTAGGGCCAGACCAGGTAAGGACAGCAGATTTCCTTCCCTGAAGGGACATTAGTGAACTGGATGGGTTTTTACAACATTCCAGTAGTTTTGTGGTCATCATCACTGAGACTAATTCTTTTATTCCAGATTTTTTCATTAATTGAATCTAACTTCCCTTAGCTGCTGGGGTGGGATTGGTCTCTGGATCGACTCCAAGTCTTTGGATTACTAGTCCAATAATGTGTTCCAGTGGACTCTGAATATCTATCAGTACACTGAAGGTGATAGGAGAACATAGCAGAGACCTATCCTAAACCGTCCTGACATCAAAGGGCTCGCCAAGTGCAAACTGAAGTGCATCAATTGCTCACAGCTTGTTCTGAAGATTGTTTGTTCTCCCAGATCGCCAACACCGTGTGTGCTTCACAGAGACAGTGGCGAGAGCTCGGCGGCTGTTGTATCCACACTTGAGGTGGGATTAAAAATCCCCTCAACATGACCCTTGCCATATGACAGTGAGCAGGATGAGTGCTGCCTGCCGGAGAGAGTTGCAGGCTGCCGCT
>JANJGN010000033.1:4889750-5005262 GCA_026770705.1 Isurus oxyrinchus
GTACTGAGCGAGTGCTGCACTGTCGGAGGGTCAGTACTGAGGGAGTGCTGCACTGTGGGAGGGTCAGTACTGAGGGAGTGCTGCACTCTCAGAGGGTCAGTACTAAGGGAGTGCTGCACTGTCAGAGAGTCAGTACTGAGGGAGCGCTGCACAGTCAGAGGTCAGTACTGAGGGAGTGCCACACTGTCGGAGGGTCAGTACTGAGGGAGTGCTGCACTGTCGGAGGGTCAGTACTGAGGGAGTGCTGCACTGTCAGAGGGTCCGTACTGAGGGAGTGCCGCGCTGTCAGAGGGTCAGTACTGAGGGTGTGCCGCACTGTCAGAGGGTCAGTACTGAGGGAGTGCTGCACTGTCGGAGGGTCAGTACTGAGGGAGTGCCGCACTGTCGGAGGGTCAGTACTGAGGGAGTGCTGCACCGTCAGAGGGTCAGTACTGAGGGAGTGCCGCACTGTCAGAGGGTCACTACTGAGGGAGTGCTGCACTGTCGGAGGGTCAGTACTGAGGGAGAGCCGCACTATCGGAGGGTCAGTACTGAGGGAATGCTGCACTGTTGGAGAGTCAGTACTGAGGGAATGCTGCAATGTCGGAGGGTCAGTACTGAGGGAGTGCTGCACTGTTGGAGAGTCAGTACTGAGGGAGTGCTGCAATGTCGGAGGGTCAGTACTGAGGGAGTGCTGCACTGTTGGAGTGTCAGTATTGAGGGAGCGCTGCACTGTCAGAGTGTCAGTACTGAGGGAATGCCGCACTGTCGGAGGGTCAGTACTGAGGGAGTGGAGGGAGTGCCACAATGTCAGAGGGTCAGGACTGAGGGAGTGCTGCACTGTCAGAGGGTCAGTGCTGAGGGGGTGCCGCACTGTCAGAGAGTCAGTACTGAGGGAGTGCCGCACTGTCAGAGGGTCAGTACTGAGGGAGTGCCGCACTGTCAGAGGGTCAGTACTGAGGGAGTGCCGCACTGTCAGAGAGTCAGTACTGAGGGAGTGCCGCACTGTCAGAGGGTCAGTACTGAGGGAGTGCCGCACTGTCATAGGTTTCATTTTTCAGATGAAACATTAAACTGTGGCCCCTTCTGCCCTCTCACTCGGATTTAAAATATGCCGCGGGCATCAGAGCAGAGGGGGGTTGGAGGAGGTGTGAGAAGGGGCATTCTACATGTGTCCTGCAGCTAAGGATGGTTCCTTCACTGTCGCTGGGTCTAAATCCTCCCTAACAGCACGGTGAGTGTACCTACACCACATGGACTGCAGCGGTTCAAGAAGGCAGCTCACCCCCACCTTCTCAAGGGGCAATTAGGGATGGGCAACAAATGCTGGGCCCAGCCAGCGACACCCACCTCCCAGGAATGAGTAAAAAGACTATTGATCCCTCAACCAACATCTCTAAATTGGACAATCTCATTGAATATTTGTGGGATTTTGCACAGTGGAAATAAGCTGCCACATTTCCTACGTCACCATAGCGGCCACATTTTGATAAAAATCGCACATCACTCACTGAGACCTGAGGCTGTGTGCCGCCCCAGGAATACAACCGAGGTCTCTTTCAAATTCTCTCGGACCCGAAGTTAAGCGACGTTCCTAAAATCCTATTTGATTTTGGACTGAGAGTGGGGTTTATTCCAGGAACTTACCCCTAGCTGCTCCCTCCATTCCCACAGGACCAGAGGGGTTTATAAATTCGGGCGTCACTGGCCAATTTTATAAATAATTCACTCTACCCAATCTGAACAGCAGGCACCGTGAGGAAGATCGGGAGTTGTAGCAAACTGCCAGGTTAAAAAATGTTTGGATTAAGATTTTTGGACCTGCAAGTGATCAGGAAGATGTGCAAAAATACTCTTTCAGACTAAATCACAGGCCCAGTAAACTCCAACCTCTACATCACTGGCAGCTTTGACCCCGTCCCTCGATCGTTGGTGAGGAAGTTGAAATCGCAGCTGCCCTGAACTGTTAGATGTTTGAAACACTTGAGAATAAACAAAACAAAAACAGAATTACCTGGAAAAACTCAGCAGGTCTGGCAGCATCGGTGGAGAAGGAAAGAGTTGACATTTCGAGTCCTCATGACCCTTCAACAGAAACAAAGTCAGATAGAAACACAGAACCTAGTATCCGAAACAAAATTTCCGACTAGGCCTGTTTGAGTTAGCTTTTCCCGGTCCTTTTTTTTTGTAGCAGATTTGTACATATCTATGTACCATCCTGAGCGGTGACTTTTCTGCAGCATCTCCAGAGTCACAAAAATCTCTTAATCTCCAATTCTGGCTTTTTGCTTCAAGTGCAGAGACAGCTGAGATACTCAGTGCCTGTCTCAGTGTGAGGTCAATATTGAACAGATCTAAAACAGCAGCTTAGAGAGAGAGAGAGACCCTCATGCCATGGATGTGAAGGACAGTGACTGATATATTTACTGAGATATTTACTGCCCTGGATGTGAAGGACAGTGACTGATATATTTACTGAGATATTTACTGCCCTGGATGTGAAGGACAGTGACTGATATATTTACTGAGATATTTACTGCCCTGGATGTGAAGGACAGTGACTGATATATTTACTGAGATATTTACTGCCCTGGATGTGAAGGACAGTGACTGATATATTTACTGAGATATTTACTGCCCTGGATGTGAAGGACAGTGACTGATATATTTACTGAGATATTTACTGCCCTGGATGTGAAGGACAGTGACTGATATATTTACTGAGATATTTACTGCCATGGATGTGAAGGACAGTGACTGATATATTTACTGAGATATTTACTGCCATGGATGTGAAGGACAGTGACTGATATATTTACTGAGATATTTAATGCCATGGATGTGAAGGACAGTGACTGATATATTTACTGAGATATTTACTGCCCTGGATGTGAAGGACAGTGACTGATATATTTACTGAGATATATACTGCCATGGATGTGAAGGACAGTGACTGATATATTTACTGAGATATTTACTGCCCTGGATGTGAAGGACAGTGACTGATATATTTACTGAGATATTTACTGCCATGGATGTGAAGGACAGTGACTGATATATTTACTGAGATATTTACTGCCATGGATGTGAAGGACAGTGACTGATATATTTACTGAGATATTTACTGCCATGGATGTGAAGGACAGTGACTGATATATTTACTGAGATATTTACTGCCCTGGATGTGAAGGACAGTGAATGATATATTTACTGAGATATTTACTGCCCTGGATGTGATGGACAGTGACTGATATATTTACTGAGATATTTACTGCCCTGGATGTGAAGGACAGTGACTGATATATTTACTGAGATATTGACTGCCCTGGATGTGAAGGACAGTGACTGATATATTTACTGAGATATATACTGCCCTGGATGTGAAGGACAGTGACTGATATATTTACTGAGATATTTACTGCCCTGGATGTGAAGGACAGTGACTGATATATTTACTGAGATATTTACTGCCCTGGATGTGAAGGACAGTGACTGATATATTTGCTGAGTTATTTACTGTCCTGGATGTGAAGGACAGTGACTGATATATTTACTGAGATATTTACTTTTCTGGATGTGAAGGACAGTGACTGATATATTTACTGAGTTATTTACTGTCCTGGATGTGAAGGACAGTGACTGATATATTTACTGAGATATTCACTGCCCTGTATGTGAAGGACAGTGACTGATATATTTACTGAGATATTTACTGCCCTGGATGTGAAGGACAGTGACTGATATATTTACTGAGTTATTTACTGTCCTGAATGTGAAGGAAAGTGACTGATATATTTAGTGAGTTATTAACTGTCCTGGATGTGAAGGACAGTGACTGATATATTTACTGAGTTATTTACTGTCCTGAATGTGAAGGACAGTGACTGATATATTTACTGAGATATTTACTGCCCTGGATGTGAAGGAAAGTGACTGATATATTTGCTGAGATAATTACTGCTCTGGATGTGAAGGAAAGTGACTGATATATTTACTGAGATATTTACTGCCCTGTATGTGAAAGACAGTGACTGATATATTTACTGAGATATTTAATGCCC
Organism: Isurus oxyrinchus; assembly: GCA_026770705.1. NCBI lineage: Eukaryota > Metazoa > Chordata > Chondrichthyes > Lamniformes > Lamnidae > Isurus > Isurus oxyrinchus. Next base: position 4,893,791 of record JANJGN010000033.1, read on the forward strand.
TGGATGTGAAGGACAGTGACTGATATATTTACTGACATATATACTGCCCTGGATGTGAAGGACAGTGACTGATATATTTACTGACATATTTACTGCCCTGGATGTGAAGGACAGTGACTGATATATTTACTGAGATATTTACTGCTCTGGATGTGAAGGACTGTGACTGATATATTTACTGAGATATATACTGCCCTGGATGTGAAGGACAGTGACTGATATATTTACTGAGATATTTACTGCCCTGGATGTGAAGGACTGTGACTGATATATTTACTGAAATATTGACTGCCCTGGATGTGAAGGACAGTGACTGAAATATTTACTGAGATATATACTGCCCTGGATGTGAAGGACAGTGACTGATATATTTACTGAGATATTTACTGCCCTGGATGTGAAGGACAGTGACTGATATATTTACTGAGATATTTAGTGCTCTGGATGTAAAGGACAGTGACTGATATATTTACTGAGATATTTACTGCCCTGGATGTGATGGACAGTCACTGATATATTTACTGAGATATTTAGTGCTCTGGATGTGAAGGACAGTGACTGATATATTTGCTGAGATATTTACTGCCCTGGATGTGATGGACAGTGACTGATATATTTACTGAGATATTTACTGCCCTGGATGTGAAGGACAGTGACTGATATATTTACTGAGGTATTTACTGCCCTGGATGTGAAGGACAGTGACTGATATATTTACTGAGATATTGACTGCCCTAGATGTGAAGGACAGTGACTGATATATTTACTGAGGTATATACTGCCCTGGATGTGAAGGACAGTGACTGATATATTTACTGAGATATTTACTGCCCTGGATGTGAAGGACAGTGACTGATATATTTACTGAGATATTTACTGCCCTGGATGTGAAGGACAGTGACTGATATATTTACTGAGATATTTACTGCCCTGGATGTGAAGGACAGTGACTGGTATATTTACTGAGATATTTACTGTCCTGGATGTGAAGGACAGTGACTGATATATTTACTGAGATATTTACTGCCCTGGATGTGAAGGACAGTGACTGATATATTTACTGAGATATGAACTGCCCTGGATGTGAAGGACAGTGACTGATATATTTACTGAGTTATTTACTGCCCTGGATGTGAAGGACAGTGACTGATATATTTACTGAGATATTTACTGCCCTGGATGTGAAGGACAGTGACTGATATATTTACTGAGATAATTACTACCCTTGATGTGAAGGACAGTGACTGATACATTTACTGAGATATTTACTGCCCTGGATGTGAAGGACAGTGACTGATATATTTACTGAGATATTTACTGCCCTGGATGTGAAGGACAGTGACTGATATATTTACTGAGATATATACTGCCCTGGATGTGAAGGACAGTGACTGATATATTTACTGAGATATTTACTGCCCTGGATGTGAAGGACAGTGACTGATATATTTACTGAGATATTTACTGCCCTGGATGTGAGGGCAGTGACTGATATATTTACTGAGTTATTTACTGTCCTGGATTTGAAGGACAGTGACTGATATATTTACTGAGATATTTACTTTTCTGGATGTGAAGGACAGTGACTGATATATTTACTGAGTTATTTACTGTCCTGGATGTGAAGGACAGTGACTGATATATTTACTGAGATATTTACTGCCCTGTATGTGAAGGACAGTGACTGATATATTTACTGAGATATTTACTGCCCTGGATGTGAAGGACAGTGACTGATATATTTACTGAGTTATTTACTGTCCTGAATGTGAAGGAAAGTGACTGATATATTTACTGAGTTATTTACTGTCCTGGATGTGAAGGACAGTGACTGATATATTTACTGAGTTATTTACTGTCCTGAATGTGAAGGACAGTGACTGATATATTTACTGAGATATTTACTGCCCTGGATGTGAAGGAAAGTGACTGATAGATTTGCTGAGATAATTACTGCTCTGGATGTGAAGGAAAGTGACTGATATATTTACTGAGATATTTACTGCCCTGGATGTGAAAGACAGTGACTGATATATTTACTGAGATATTTACTGCCCTGGATGTGAAGGACAGTGACTGATATATTTACTGAGATATATACTGCCCTGGATGTGAAGGACAGTGACTGATATATTTACTGAGATATTTACTGCCCTGGATGTGAAGGACTGTGACTGATATATTTACTGAAATATTGACTGCCCTGGATGTGAAGGACAGTGACTGAAATATTTACTGAGATATATACTGCCCTGGATGTGAAGGACAGTGACTGATATATTTACTGAGATATTTACTGCCCTGGATGTGAAGGACAGTGACTGATATATTTACTGAGATATTTAGTGCTCTGGATGTAAAGGACAGTGACTGATATATTTACTGAGATATTTACTGCCCTGGATGTGATGGACAGTCACTGATATATTTACTGAGATATTTAGTGCTCTGGATGTGAAGGACAGTGACTGATATATTTACTGAGATATTTACTGCCCTGGATGTGAAGGACAGTGACTGATATATTTACTGAGATATTTAGTGCTCTGGATGTGAAGTACAGTGACTGATATATTTACTGAGATATTTACTGCCCTGGATGTGATGGACAGTCACTGATATATTTACTGAGATATTTAGTGCTCTGGATGTGAAGGACAGTGACTGATATATTTACTGAGATATTTACTGCCCTGGATGTGAAGGACAGTGACTGATATATTTACTGAGATATTTAGTGCTCTGGATGTGAAGTACAGTGACTGATATATTTACTGAGATATTTACTGCCCTGGATGTGATGGACAGTGACTGATATGTTTACTGAGATATTTACTGCCCTGGATGTGAAGGACAGTGACTGATATATTTACTGAGATATTTAGTGCTCTGGATGTGAAGGACAGTGACTGATATATTTACTGAGATATTTACTGCCCTGGATGTGAAGGACAGTGACTGATATATTTACTGAGATATTTACTGCCCTGGATATGAAGGACAGTGACTGATATATTTACTGAGATATTTAGTGCTCTGGATGTGAAGGACAGTGACTGATATATTTACTGCCATATTTACTGCCCTGTATGGGATGAATAATGTCTGACATATTTACAGAGATATTTACTGCTCTGGATGTGATGGACAGATACTGATATATTTGCTGAGATATTTACTGCCCTGGATGTGATGGACAGATACTGATATATTTGCTGAGATATTTACTGCCCTGGATGTGATGGACAGTGACTGATATATTTACTGACATATTTACTGCCCTGGATGTGAAGGACAGTGACTGATATATTCACTGAGATATTTACTGCTCTGGATGTGGTGGACAATGATTGATATATTTACTGAATATTTACTGCCCTGGATGCTTATGAATGTGAGTGATATATTTAACGAGATATTTACAGCCCGGTATATAAAAGGCAGTGACTGATAAATTTATTGAGATATTTCCTGCTCTGGATGTGAAGGACAGTGACTGATATATGTACTGACATATTTACTGCCCTGTATGGGAATGACAATGACTGATATATTTACTGCGATAATTACTGCCCTGGATGTGAAGGATAGTGACTGATATATTTACTGAGATATTTACTGCCCTGGATGTGAAGGACAGTTGCTGATATATTTACTGAGATATTAAGAGCCCTGGATATGAAGGACAGTGACTGATATATTTACTGAGATATTTACTGCCCTGGATGTGAAGGACAGTGACTGATATATTTACTGAGATATTTACTGCCCTGGATGTGAAGGACAGTGACGGATATATTTACTGAGATATTTAGTGACCTGGATATGAAGGACAGTGACTGATATATTTACTGAGATATTTACTGCCCTGGATGTGAAGGACACTGACGGATATATTTACTGAGATATTTGGTGACCTGGATGTGAATGACAGTGACTTATTTATTTACTGAGATATTTACTGCCCTGGATGTGAAGGACAGTGACTGATATATTTACTGAGATATTTTGAGCCCTGGATATGAAGGACAGTGACTTATATATTTACTGAGATAATTAGTGCCCTGAAGGTGAAGGACAGTGACTGATATATTTACTGACATATTTACTGCCCTGGATGTGAAGGACAGTGACGGATATATTTACTGAGATATTTAGTGACCTGGATATGAAGGATAGTGACAGATATATTTACTGAGATATTTACTGCCCTGGATGTGAAGGACGGTGACGGATATATTTACTGAGATATTTAGTGACCAGGATGTGAAGGACAGTGACTGATATATTTACTGATATATATACTGCCCTGTATGTGAAGGACTGTGACTGATATATTTACTGAAATATTGACTGCCCTGGATGTGAAGGACAGTGACTGAAATATTTACTGTGATATATACTGCCCTGGATGTGAAGGACAGTGACTGATATATTTACTGAGATATTTACTGCCCTGGATGTGAAGGACAGTGACTGATATATTTACAGAGATATTTAGTGCTCTGGAAGTGAAGGACAGTGACTGATATATTTACTGAGATATTTACTGCCCTGGATGTGATGGACAGTCACTGATATGTTTACTGAGATATTTAGTGCTCTGGATGTGAAGGACAGTGACTGATATATTTACTGAGATATTTACTGCCCTGGATGTGAAGGACAGTGACTGATATATTTACTGAGATATTTAGTGCTCTGGATGTGAAGTACAGTGACTGATATATTTACTGAGATATTTACTGCCCTGGATGTGAAGGACAGTGACTGATATGTTTACTGAGATATTTAATGCCCTGGATGTGAAGGACAGTGACTGATATATTTACTGAGATATTTAGTGCTCTGGATGTGAAGGACAGTGACTGATATATTTACTGAGATATTTACTGCCCTGGATGTGAAGGACAGTGACTGAAATATTTACTGAGATATTTACTGCCCTGGATATGAAGGACAGTGACTGATATATTTACTGAGATATTTAGTGCTCTGGATGTGAAGGACAGTGACTGATATATTTACTGCCATATTTACTGCCCTGTATGGGATGAATAATGTCTGACATATTTACTGAGATATTTACTGCTCTGGATGTGATGGACAGATACTGATATATTTGCTGAGATATTTACTGCCCTGGATGTGATGGACAGATACTGATATAATTGCTGAGATATTTATTGCCCTGGATGTGATGGACAGTGACTGATATATTTACTGACATATTTACTGCCCTGGATGTGAAGGACAGTGACTGATATATTCACTGAGATATTTACTGCTCTGGATGTGATGGACAATGATTGATATATTTACTGAATATTTACTGCCCTGGATGCTTATGAATGTGAGTGATATATTTAACGAGATATTTACAGCCCGGTATATAAAAGGCAGTGACTGATAAATTTATTGGGATATTTCCTGCTCTGGATGTGAAGGACAGTGACTGATATATGTACTGACATATTTACTGCCCTGTATGGGAATGACAATGACTGATATATTTACTGCGATAATTACTGCCCTGGATGTGAAGGATAGTGACTGATATATTTACTGAGATATTTACTGCCCTGGATGTGAAAGACAGTGATTGATATATTTACTGAGATATTTAGAGCCCTGGATATGAAGGACAGTGACTGATATATTTACTGAGATATTTACTGCCCTGGATGTGAAGGACAGTGACTGATATATTTACTGAGATATTTACTGCCCTGGATGTGAAGGACAGTGACGGATATATTTACTGAGATATTTAGTGACCTGGATATGAAGGACAGTGACTGATATATTTACTGAGATATTTACTGCCCTGGATGTGAAGGACACTGACGGATATATTTACTGAGATATTTGGTGACCTGGATGTGAATGACAGTGACTTATTTATTTACTGAGATATTTACTGCCCTGGATGTGAAGGACAGTGACTGATATATTTACTGAGATATTTGGAGCCCTGGATATGAAGGACCGTGACTGATATATTTACTGAGATATTTAGTGCCCTGAATGTGAAGGACAGTGACTGATATATTTACTGACATATTTACTGCCCTGGATGTGAAGGACAGTGACGGATATATTTACTGAGATATTTAGTGACCTGGATATGAAGGACAGTGACAGATATATTTACTGAGATATTTACTGCCCTGGATGTGAAGGACGGTGACGGATATATTTACTGAGATATTTAGTGACCAGGATGTGAAGGACAGTGACTGATATATTTACTGATATATATACTGCCCTGTATGTGAAGGACTGTGACTGATATATTTACTGAAATATTGACTGCCCTGGATGTGAAGGACAGTGACTGAAATATTTACTGTGATATATACTGCCCTGGATGTGAAGGACAGTGACTGATATATTTACTGAGATATTTACTGCCCTTGATGTGAAGGACAGTGACTGATATATTTACTGAGATATTTAGTGCTCTGGATGTGAAGGACAGTGACTGATATATTTACTGAGATATTTACTGCCCTGGATGTGATGGACAGTCACTGATATGTTTACTGAGATATTTAGTGCTCTGGATGTGAAGGACAGTGACTGATATATTTACTGACATATTTACTGCCCTGGATGTGAAGGACAGTGACTGATATATTTACTGAGATATTTAGTGCTCTGGATGTGAAGTACAGTGACTGATATATTTACTGAGATATTTACTGCCCTGGATGTGAAGGACAGTGACTGATATATTTACTGAGATATTTACTGCCCTGGGATATGAAGGACAGTGACTGATATATTTACTGAGATATTTAGTGCTCTGGATGTGAAGGACAGTGACTGATATATTTACTGCCATATTTACTGCCCTGTATGGGATGAATAATGTCTGACATATTTACTGAGATATTTACTGCTCTGGATGTGATGAACAGATACTGATATATTTGCTGAGATATTTACTGGCCTGGATGTGATGGACAGATACTGATATAATTGCTGAGATATTTATTGCCCTGGATGTGATGGACAGTGACTGATATATTTACTGACATATTTACTGCCCTGGATGTGAAGGACAGTGACTGATATATTCACTGAGATATTTACTGCTCTGGATGTGATGGACAATGATTGATATATTTACTGAATATTTACTGCCCTGGATGCTTATGAATGTGAGTGATATATTTAACGAGATATTTACAGCCCGGTATATAAAAGGCAGTGACTGATAAATTTATTGGTATATTTCCTGCTCTGGATGTGAAGGACAGTGACTGATATATGTACTGACATATTTACTGCCCTGTATGGGAATGACAATGACTGATATATTTACTGCGATAATTACTGCCCTGGATGTGAAGGATAGTGACTGATATATTTACTGAGATATTTACTGCCCTGGATGTGAAGGACAGTGATTGATATATTTACTGAGATATTTAGAGCCCTGGATATGAAGGACAGTGACTGATATATTTACTGAGATATTTACTGCCCTGGATGTGAAGGACAGTGACTGATATATTTACTGAGATATTTACTGCCCTGGATGTGAAGGACAGTGACGGATATATTTACTGAGATATTTAGTGACCTGGATATGAAGGACAGTGACTGATATATTTACTGAGATATTTACTGCCCTGGATGTGAAGGACAATGACGGATATATTTACTGAGATATTTGGTGACCTGGATGTGAATGACAGTGACTTATTTATTTACTGAGATATTTACTGCCCTGGATGTGAAGGACAGTGACTGATATATTTACTGAGATATTTGGAGCCCTGGATATGAAGGACAGTGACTGATATATTTACTGAGATATTTAGTGCCCTGAATGTGAAGGACAGTGACTGATATATTTACTGAGATATTTACTGCCCTGGATGTGAAGGACAGTGACGGATATATTTACTGAGATATTTAGTGACCTTGATATGAAGGACAGTGACAGATATATTTACTGAGATATTTACTGCCCTGGATGTGAAGGACGGTGACGGATATATTTACTGAGATATTTAGTGACCTGGATGTGAAGGACAGTGACTGATATATTTACTGATATATTTACTGCCCTGTATGTGAAGGACTGTGACTGATATATTTACTGAAATATTGACTGCCCTGGATGTGAAGGACAGTGACTGAAATATTTACTGTGATATATACTGCCCTGGATGTGAAGGACAGTGACTGATATATTTACTGAGATATTTACTGCCCTGGATGTGAAGGACAGTGACTGATATATTTACTGAGATATTTAGTGCTCTGGATGTGAAGGACAGTGACTGATATATTTACTGAGATATTTACTGCCCTGGATGTGATGGACAGTCACTGATATATTTACTGAGATATTTACTGCTCTGGATGTGAAGGACAGTGACTGATATATTTACTGAGATATTTACTGCCCTGGATGTGAAGGACAGTGACTGATATATTTACTGGGATATTTAGTGCTCTGGATGTGAAGTACAGTGACTGATATATTTACTGAGATATTTACTGCCCTGGATGTGAAGGACAGCGACTGATATGTTTTCTGAGATATTTACTGCCCTGGATGTGAAGGACAGTGACTGATATATTTACTGAGATATTTAGTGCTCTGGATGTGAAGGACAGTGACTGATATATTTACTGAGATATTTACTGCCCTGGATGTGAAGGACAGTGACTGATATATTTACTGAGATATTTACTGCCCTGGATATGAAGGACAGTGACTGATATATTTACTGAGATATTTAGTGCTCTGGATGTGAAGGACAGATACTGATATAATTGCTGAGATATTTATTGCCCTGGATGTGATGGACAGTGACTGATATATTTACTGACATATTTACTGCCCTGGATGTGAAGGACAGTGACTGATATATTCACTGAGATATTTACTGCTCTGGATGTGATGGACAATGATTGATATATTTACTGAATATTTACTGCCCTGGATGCTTATGAATGTGAGTGATATATTTAACGAGATATTTACAGCCCGGTATATAAAAGGCAGTGACTGATAAATTTATTGGGATATTTCCTGCTCTGGATGTGAAGGACAGTGACTGATATATGTACTGACATATTTACTGCCCTGTATGGGAATGACAATGACTGATATATTTACTGCGATAATTACTGCCCTGGATGTGAAGGATAGTGACTGATATATTTACTGAGATATTTACTGCCCTGGATGTGAAGGACAGTGATTGATATATTTACTGAGATATTTAGAGCCCTGGATATGAAGGACAGTGACTGATATATTTACTGAGATATTTACTGCCCAGGATGTGAAGGACAGTGACTGATATATTTACTGAGATATTTACTGCCCTGGATGTGAAGGACAGTGACGGATATATTTACTGAGATATTTAGTGACCTGGATATGAAGGACAGTGACTGATATATTTACAGAGATATTTACTGCCCTGGATGTGAAGGACAATGACGGATATATTTACTGAGATATTTAGAGACCTGGATGTGAATGACAGTGACTGATTTATTTACTGAGATATTTACTGCCCTGGATGTGAAGGACAGTGACTGATATATTTACTGAGATATTTGGAGCCCTGGATATGAAGGACAGTGACTGATATATTTACTGAGATATTTAGTGCCCTGGATGTGAAGGACAGTGACTGATATATTTACTGAGATATTTACTGCCCTGGATGTGAAGGACCGTGACGGATATATTTACTGAGATATTTAGTGACCTGGATATGAAGGACAGTGACTGATATATTTACTGAGATATTTACTGCCCTGGATGTGAAGGACGGTGACGGATATATTTACTGAGATATTTAGTGACCTGGATGTGAATGACAGTGACTGATATATTTACTGACATATTTAGTGCTCTGGATGTGAAGGACAGTGACTGATATATTTACCGATATATTTACTGCCCTGTATGTGAAGGACAGTGAATGATATATTTACTGAGATATTTACTGCTCTGGATATGAAGGACAGTGACTGATATATTTACTGAGATATTTACTGCCCTGGATGTGAAGGACAGTGACTGATATAATTACTGAGATATTTCCAGCCCTGGTTGTGAAGGACAGTGACTGATATATTTACTGAGATATTTACTGCCCTGGATGTGAATGACAGTGACTGATATAATTACTGAGATATTTAGTGCTCTGGATGTGAAGGACAGTGACTGATATATTTACTGCCATATTTACTGCCCTGTATGGGATGAATAATGTCTGACATATTTACTGAGATATTTACTGCTCTGGATGTGATGAACAGATACTGATATATTTGCTGAGATATTTACTGCCCTGGATGTGATGGACAGATACTGATATAATTGCTGAGATATTTATTGCCCTGGATGTGATGGACAGTGACTGATATATTTACTGACATATTTACTGCCCTGGATGTGAAGGACAGTGACTGATATATTCACTGAGATATTTACTGCTCTGGATGTGATGGACAATGATTGATATATTTACTGAATATTTACTGCCCTGGATGCTTATGAATGTGAGTGATATATTTAACGAGATATTTACAGCCCGGTATATAAAAGGCAGTGACTGATAAATTTATTGGGATATTTCCTGCTCTGGATGTGAAGGACAGTGACTGATATATGTACTGACATATTTACTGCCCTGTATGGGAATGACAATGACTGATATATTTACTGCGATAATTACTGCCCTGGATGTGAAGGATAGTGACTGATATATTTACTGAGATATTTACTGCCCTGGATGTGAAGGACAGTGATTGATATATTTACTGAGATATTTAGAGCCCTGGATATGAAGGACAGTGACTGATATATTTACTGAGATATTTACTGCCCTGGATGTGAAGGACAGTGACGGATATATTTACTGAGATATTTAGTGACCTGGATATGAAGGACAGTGACTGATATATTTACTGAGATATTTACTGCCCTGGATGTGAAGGACAATGACGGATATATTTACTGAGATATTTGGTGACCTGGATGTGAATGACAGTGACTTATTTATTTACTGAGATATTTACTGCCCTGGATGTGAAGGACAGTGACTGATATATTTACTGAGATATTTGGAGCCCTGGATATGAAGGACAGTGACTGATATATTTACTGAGATATTTAGTGCCCTGAATGTGAAGGACAGTGACTGATATATTTACTGAGATATTTACTGCCCTGGATGTGAAGGACAGTGACGGATATATTTACTGAGATATTTAGTGACCTGGATATGAAGGACAGTGACTGATATATTTACTGAGATATTTACTGCCCTGGATGTGAAGGACAATGACGGATATATTTACTGAGATATTTGGTGACCTGGATGTGAATGACAGTGACTTATTTATTTACTGAGATATTTACTGCCCTGGATGTGAAGGACAGTGACTGATATATTTACTGAGATATTTGGAGCCCTGGATATGAAGGACAGTGACTGATATATTTACTGAGATATTTAGTGCCCTGAATGTGAAGGACAGTGACTGATATATTTACTGAGATATTTACTGCCCTGGATGTGAAGGACAGTGACGGATATATTTACTGAGATATTTAGTGACCTTGATATGAAGGACAGTGACAGATATATTTACTGAGATATTTACTGCCCTGGATGTGAGGGACGGTGACGGATATATTTACTGAGATATTTAGTGACCTGGATGTGAAGGACAGTGACTGATATATTTACTGATATATTTACTGCCCTGTATGTGAAGGACTGTGACTGATATATTTACTGAAATATTGACTGCCCTGGATGTGAAGGACAGTGACTGAAATATTTACTGTGATATATACTGCCCTGGATGTGAAGGACAGTGACTGATATATTTACTGAGATATTTAGTGCTCTGGATGTGAAGGACAGTGACTGATATATTTACTGAGATATTTACTGCCCTGGATGTGATGGACAGTCACTGATATATTTACTGAGATATTTACTGCTCTGGATGTGAAGGACAGTGACTGATATATTTACTGAGATATTTACTGCCCTGGATGTGAAGGACAGTGACTGACATATTTACTGGGATATTTAGTGCTCTGGATGTGAAGTACAGTGACTGATATATTTACTGAGATATTTACTGCCCTGGATGTGAAGGACAGCGACTGATATGTTTTCTGAGATATTTACTGCCCTGGATGTGAAGGACAGTGACTGATATATTTACTGAGATATTTAGTGCTCTGGATGTGAAGGACAGTGACTGATATATTTACTGAGATATTTACTGCCCTGGATGTGAAGGACAGTGACTGATATATTTACTGAGATATTTACTGCCCTGGATATGAAGGACAGTGACTGATATATTTACTGAGATATTTAGTGCTCTGGATGTGAAGGACAGATACTGATATAATTGCTGAGATATTTATTGCCCTGGATGTGATGGACAGTGACTGATATATTTACTGACATATTTACTGCCCTGGATGTGAAGGACAGTGACTGATATATTCACTGAGATATTTACTGCTCTGGATGTGATGGACAATGATTGATATATTTACTGAATATTTACTGCCCTGGATGCTTATGAATGTGAGTGATATATTTAACGAGATATTTACAGCCCGGTATATAAAAGGCAGTGACTGATAAATTTATTGGGATATTTCCTGCTCTGGATGTGAAGGACAGTGACTGATATATGTACTGACATATTTACTGCCCTGTATGGGAATGACAATGACTGATATATTTACTGCGATAATTACTGCCCTGGATGTGAAGGATAGTGACTGATATATTTACTGAGATATTTACTGCCCTGGATGTGAAGGACAGTGATTGATATATTTACTGAGATATTTAGAGCCCTGGATATGAAGGACAGTGACTGATATATTTACTGAGATATTTACTGCCCAGGATGTGAAGGACAGTGACTGATTTATTTACTGAGATATTTACTGCCCTGGATGTGAAGGACAGTGACGGATATATTTACTGAGATATTTAGTGACCAGGATGTGAATGACAGTGACTGATATATTTACTGACATATTTAGTGCTCTGGATGTGAAGGACAGTGACTGATATATTTACCGATATATTTACTGCCCTGTATGTGAAGGACAGTGAATGATATATTTACTGAGATATTTACTGCTCTGGATATGAAGGACAGTGACTGATATATTTACTGAGATATTTACTGCCCTGGATGTGAAGGACAGTGACTGATATAATTACTGAGATATTTCCAGCCCTGGTTGTGAAGGACAGTGACTGATATATTTACTGAGATATTTACTGCCCTGGATGTGAATGACAGTGACTGATATAATTACTGAGATATTTAGTGCTCTGGATGTGAAGGACAGTGACTGATATATTTACTGCCATATTTACTGCCCTGTATGGGATGAATAATGTCTGACATATTTACTGAGATATTTACTGCTCTGGATGTGATGAACAGATACTGATATATTTGCTGAGATATTTACTGCCCTGGATGTGATGGACAGATACTGATATAATTGCTGAGATATTTATTGCCCTGGATGTGATGGACAGTGACTGATATATTTACTGACATATTTACTCTCCTGGATGTGAAGGACAGTGACTGATATATTCACTGAGATATTTACTGCTCTGGATGTGATGGACAATGATTGATATATTTACTGAATATTTACTGCCCTGGATGCTTATGAATGTGAGTGATATATTTAACGAGATATTTACAGCCCGGTATATAAAAGGCAGTGACTGATAAATTTATTGGGATATTTCCTGCTCTGGATGTGAAGGACAGTGACTGATATATGTACTGACTTATTTACTGCCCTGTATGGGAATGACAATGACTGATATATTTACTGCGATAATTACTGCCCTGGATGTGAAGGATAGTGACTGATATATTTACTGAGATATTTACTGCCCTGGATGTGAAGGACAGTGATTGATATATTTACTGAGATATTTAGAGCCCTGGATATGAAGGACAGTGACTGATATATTTACTGAGATATTTACTGCCCTGGATGTGAAGGACAGTGACGGATATATTTACTGAGATATTTAGTGACCTGGATATGAAGGACAGTGACTGATATATTTACTGAGATATTTACTGCCCTGGATGTGAAGGACAATGACGGATATATTTACTGAGATATTTGGTGACCTGGATGTGAATGACAGTGACTTATTTATTTACTGAGATATTTACTGCCCTGGATGTGAAGGACAGTGACTGATATATTTACTGAGATATTTGGAGCCCTGGATATGAAGGACAGTGACTGATATATTTACTGAGATATTTAGTGCCCTGAATGTGAAGGACAGTGACTGATATATTTACTGAGATATTTACTGCCCTGGATGTGAAGGACAGTGACGGATATATTTACTGAGATATTTAGTGACCTTGATATGAAGGACAGTGACAGATATATTTACTGAGATATTTACTGCCCTGGATGTGAAGGACGGTGACGGATATATTTACTGAGATATTTAGTGACCTGGATGTGAAGGACAGTGACTGATATATTTACTGATATATTTACTGCCCTGTATGTGAAGGACTGTGACTGATATATTTACTGAAATATTGACTGCCCTGGATGTGAAGGACAGTGACTGAAATATTTACTGTGATATATACTGCCCTGGATGTGAAGGACAGTGACTGATATATTTACTGAGATATTTACTGCCCTGGATGTGAAGGACAGTGACTGATATATTTACTGAGATATTTAGTGCTCTGGATGTGAAGGACAGTGACTGATATATTTACTGAGATATTTACTGCCCTGGATGTGATGGACAGTCACTGATATGTTTACTGAGATATTTAGTGCTCTGGATGTGAAGGACAGTGACTGATATATTTACTGAGATATTTACTGCCCTGGATGTGAAGGACAGTGACTGATATATTTACTGAGATATTTAGTGCTCTGGATGTGAAGTACAGTGACTGATATATTTACTGAGATATTTACTGCCCTGGATGTGAAGGACTGTGACTGATATATTTACTGAGATATTTACTGCCCTTGGATATGAAGGACAGTGACTGATATATTTACTGAGATATTTAGTGCTCTGGATGTGAAGGACAGTGACTGATATATTTACTGCCATATTTACTGCCTTGTATGGGATGAATAATGTCTGACATATTTACTGAGATATTTACTGCTCTGAATGTGATGAACAGATACTGATATATTTGCTGAGATATTTACTGCCCTGGATGTGATGGACAGATACTGATATAATTGCTGAGATATTTATTGCCCTGGATGTGATGGACAGTGACTGATATATTTACTGACATATTTACTGCCCTGGATGTGAAGGACAGTGACTGATATATTCACTGAGATATTTACTGCTCTGGATGTGATGGACAATGATTGATATATTTACTGAATATTTACTGCCCTGGATGCTTATGAATGTGAGTGATATATTTAACGAGATATTTACAGCCCGGTATATAAAAGGCAGTGACTGATAAATTTATTGGTATATTTCCTGCTCTGGATGTGAAGGACAGTGACTGATATATGTACTGACATATTTACTGCCCTGTATGGGAATGACAATGACTGATATATTTACTGCGATAATTACTGCCCTGGATGTGAATGATAGTGACTGATATATTTACTGAGATATTTACTGCCCTGGATGTGAAGGACAGTGATTGATATATTTACTGAGATATTTAGAGCCCTGGATATGAAGGACAGTGACTGATATATTTACTGAGATATTTACTGCCCTGGATGTGAAGGACAGTGACTGATATATTTACTGAGATATTTACTGCCCTGGATGTGAAGGACAGTGACGGATATATTTACTGAGATATTTAGTGACCTGGATATGAAGGACAGTGACTGATATATTTACTGAGATATTTACTGCCCTGGATGTGAAGGACAATGACGGATATATTTACTGAGATATTTGGTGACCTGGATGTGAATGACAGTGACTTATTTATTTACTGAGATATTTACTGCCCTGGATGTGAAGGACAGTGACTGATATATTTACTGAGATATTTGGAGCCCTGGATATGAAGGACAGTGACTGATATATTTACTGAGATATTTAGTGCCCTGAATGTGAAGGACAGTGACTGATATATTTACTGAGATATTTACTGCCCTGGATGTGAAGGACAGTGACGGATATATTTACTGAGATATTTAGTGACCTTGATATGAAGGACAGTGACAGATATATTTACTGAGATATTTACTGCCCTGGATGTGAAGGACGGTGACGGATATATTTACTGAGATATTTAGTGACCTGGATGTGAAGGACAGTGACTGATATATTTACTGATATATTTACTGCCCTGTATGTGAAGGACTGTGACTGATATATTTACTGAAATATTGACTGCCCTGGATGTGAAGGACAGTGACTGAAATATTTACTGTGATATATACTGCCCTGGATGTGAAGGACAGTGACTGATATATTTACTGAGATATTTACTGCCCTGGATGTGAAGGACAGTGACTGATATATTTACTGAGATATTTAGTGCTCTGGATGTGAAGGACAGTGACTGATATATTTACTGAGATATTTACTGCCCTGGATGTGATGGACAGTCACTGATATATTTACTGAGATATTTACTGCTCTGGATGTGAAGGACAGTGACTGATATATTTACTGAGATATTTACTGCCCTGGATGTGAAGGACAGTGACTGATATATTTACTGGGATATTTAGTGCTCTGGATGTGAAGTACAGTGACTGATATATTTACTGAGATATTTACTGCCCTGGATGTGAAGGACAGCGACTGATATGTTTTCTGAGATATTTACTGCCCTGGATGTGAAGGACAGTGACTGATATATTTACTGAGATATTTAGTGCTCTGGATGTGAAGGACAGTGACTGATATATTTACTGAGATATTTACTGCCCTGGATGTGAAGGACAGTGACTGATATATTTACTGAGATATTTACTGCCCTGGATATGAAGGACAGTGACTGATATATTTACTGAGATATTTAGTGCTCTGGATGTGAAGGACAGATACTGATATAATTGCTGTGATATTTATTGCCCTGGATGTGATGGACAGTGACTGATATATTTACTGACATATTTACTGCCCTGGATGTGAAGGACAGTGACTGATATATTCACTGAGATATTTACTGCTCTGGATGTGATGGACAATGATTGATATATTTACTGAATATTTACTGCCCTGGATGCTTATGAATGTGAGTGATATATTTAACGAGATATTTACAGCCCGGTATATAAAAGGCAGTGACTGATAAATTTATTGGGATATTTCCTGCTCTGGATGTGAAGGACAGTGACTGATATATGTACTGACATATTTACTGCCCTGTATGGGAATGACAATGACTGATATATTTACAGCGATAATTACTGCCCTGGATGTGAAGGATAGTGACTGATATATTTACTGAGATATTTACTGCCCTGGATGTGAAGGACAGTGATTGATATATTTACTGAGATATTTAGAGCCCTGGATATGAAGGACAGTGACTGATATATTTACTGAGATATTTACTGCCCAGGATGTGAAGGACAGTGACTGATATATTTACTGAGATATTTACTGCCCTGGATGTGAAGGACAGTGACGGATATATTTACTGAGATATTTAGTGACCTGGATATGACGGACAGTGACTGATATATTTACAGAGATATTTACTGCCCTGGATGTGAAGGACAATGACGGATATATTTACTGAGATATTTAGAGACCTGGATGTGAATGACAGTGACTGATTTATTTACTGAGATATTTACTGCCCTGGATGTGAAGGACAGTGACTGATATATTTACTGAGATATTTGGAGCCCTGGATATGAAGGACAGTGACTGATATATTTACTGAGATATTTAGTTCCCTGGATGTGAAGGACAGTGACTGATATATTTACTGAGATATTTACTGCCCTGGATGTGAAGGACGGTGACGGATATATTTACTGAGATATTTAGTGACCTGGATGTGAATGACAGTGACTGATATATTTACTGACATATTTAGTGCTCTGGATGTGAAGGACAGTGACTGATATATTTACCGATATATTTACTGCCCTGTATGTGAAGGACAGTGAATGATATATTTACTGAGATATTTACTGCTCTGGATATGAAGGACAGTGACTGATATATTTACTGAGATATTTACTGCCCTGGATGTGAAGGACAGTGACTGATATAATTACTGAGATATTTCCAGCCCTGGTTGTGAAGGACAGTGACTGATATATTTACTGAGATATTTACTGCCCTGGATGTGAATGACAGTGACTGATATAATTACTGAGATATTTAGTGCTCTGGATGTGAAGGACAGTGACTGATATATTTACTGCCATATTTACTGCCCTGTATGGGATGAATAATGTCTGACATATTTACTGAGATATTTACTGCTCTGGATGTGATGAACAGATACTGATATATTTGCTGAGATATTTACTGCCCTGGATGTGATGGACAGATACTGATATAATTGCTGAGATATTTATTGCCCTGGATGTGATGGACAGTGACTGATATATTTACTGACATATTTACTGCCCTGGATGTGAAGGACAGTGACTGATATATTCACTGAGATATTTACTGCTCTGGATGTGATGGACAATGATTGATATATTTACTGAATATTTACTGCCCTGGATGCTTATGAATGTGAGTGATATATTTAACGAGATATTTACAGCCCGGTATATAAAAGGCAGTGACTGATAAATTTATTGGGATATTTCCTGTTCTGGATGTGAAGGACAGTGACTGATATATGTACTGACATATTTACTGCCCTGTATGGGAATGACAATGACTGATATATTTACTGCGATAATTACTGCCCTGGATGTGAAGGATAGTGACTGATATATTTACTGAGATATTTACTGCCCTGGATGTGAAGGACAGTGATTGATATATTTACTGAGATATTTAGAGCCCTGGATATGAAGGACAGTGACTGATATATTTACTGAGATATTTACTGCCCTGGATGTGAAGGACAGTGACGGATATATTTACTGAGATATTTAGTGACCTGGATATGAAGGACAGTGACTGATATATTTACTGAGATATTTACTGCCCTGGATGTGAAGGACAATGACGGATATATTTACTGAGATATTTGGTGACCTGGATGTGAATGACAGTGACTTATTTATTTACTGAGATATTTACTGCCCTGGATGTGAAGGACAGTGACTGATATATTTACTGAGATATTTGGAGCCCTGGATATGAAGGACAGTGACTGATATATTTACTGAGATATTTAGTGCCCTGAATGTGAAGGACAGTGACTGATATATTTACTGAGATATTTACTGCCCTGGATGTGAAGGACAGTGACGGATATATTTACTGAGATATTTAGTGACCTTGATATGAAGGACAGTGACAGATATATTTACTGAGATATTTACTGCCCTGGATGTGAAGGACGGTGACGGATATATTTACTGAGATATTTAGTGACCTGGATGTGAAGGACAGTGACTGATATATTTACTGATATATTTACTGCCCTGTATGTGAAGGACTGTGACTGATATATTTACTGAAATATTGACTGCCCTGGATGTGAAGGACAGTGACTGAAATATTTACTGTGATATATACTGCCCTGGATGTGAAGGACAGTGACTGATATATTTACTGAGATATTTACTGCCCTGGATGTGAAGGACAGTGACTGATATATTTACTGAGATATTTAGTGCTCTGGATGTGAAGGACAGTGACTGATATATTTACTGAGATATTTACTGCCCTGGATGTGATGGACAGTCACTGATATATTTACTGAGATATTTACTGCTCTGGATGTGAAGGACAGTGACTGATATATTTACTGAGATATTTACTGCCCTGGATGTGAAGGACAGTGACTGATATATTTACTGGGATATTTAGTGCTCTGGATGTGAAGTACAGTGACTGATATATTTACTGAGATATTTACTGCCCTGGATGTGAAGGACAGCGACTGATATGTTTTCTGAGATATTTACTGCCCTGGATGTGAAGGACAGTGACTGATATATTTACTGAGATATTTAGTGCTCTGGATGTGAAGGACAGTGACTGATATATTTACTGAGATATTTACTGCCCTGGATGTGAAGGACAGTGACTGATATATTTACTGAGATATTTACTGCCCTGGATATGAAGGACAGTGACTGATATATTTACTGAGATATTTAGTGCTCTGGATGTGAAGGACAGATACTGATATAATTGCTGTGATATTTATTGCCCTGGATGTGATGGACAGTGACTGATATATTTACTGACATATTTACTGCCCTGGATGTGAAGGACAGTGACTGATATATTCACTGAGATATTTACTGCTCTGGATGTGATGGACAATGATTGATATATTTACTGAATATTTACTGCCCTGGATGCTTATGAATGTGAGTGATATATTTAACGAGATATTTACAGCCCGGTATATAAAAGGCAGTGACTGATAAATTTATTGGGATATTTCCTGCTCTGGATGTGAAGGACAGTGACTGATATATGTATTGACATATTTACTGCCCTGTATGGGAATGACAATGACTGATATATTTACTGCGATAATTACTGCCCTGGATGTGAAGGATAGTGACTGATATATTTACTGAGATATTTACTGCCCTGGATGTGAAGGACAGTGATTGATATATTTACTGAGATATTTAGAGCCCTGGATATGAAGGACAGTGACTGATATATTTACTGAGATATTTACTGCCCAGGATGTGAAGGACAGTGACTGATATATTTACTGAGATATTTACTGCCCTGGATGTGAAGGACAGTGACGGATATATTTACTGAGATATTTAGTGACCTGGATATGAAGGACAGTGACTGATATATTTACAGAGATATTTACTGCCCTGGATGTGAAGGACAATGACGGATATATTTACTGAGATATTTAGAGACCTGGATGTGAATGACAGTGACTGATTTATTTACTGAGATATTTACTGCCCTGGATGTGAAGGACAGTGACTGATATATTTACTGAGATATTTGGAGCCCTGGATATGAAGGACAGTGACTGATATATTTACTGAGATATTTAGTGCCCTGAATGTGAAGGACAGTGACTGATATATTTACTGAGATATTTACTGCCCTGGATGTGAAGGACAGTGACGGATATATTTACTGAGATATTTAGTGACCTTGATATGAAGGACAGTGACAGATATATTTACTGAGATATTTACTGCCCTGGATGTGAAGGACGGTGACGGATATATTTACTGAGATATTTAGTGACCTGGATGTGAAGGACAGTGACTGATATATTTACTGATATATTTACTGCCCTGTATGTGAAGGACTGTGACTGATATATTTACTGAAATATTGACTGCCCTGGATGTGAAGGACAGTGACTGAAATATTTACTGTGATATATACTGCCCTGGATGTGAAGGACAGTGACTGATATATTTACTGAGATATTTACTGCCCTGGATGTGAAGGACAGTGACTGATATATTTACTGAGATATTTAGTGCTCTGGATGTGAAGGACAGTGACTGATATATTTACTGAGATATTTACTGCCCTGGATGTGATGGACAGTCACTGATATATTTACTGAGATATTTACTGCTCTGGATGTGAAGGACAGTGACTGATATATTTACTGAGATATTTACTGCCCTGGATGTGAAGGACAGTGACTGATATATTTACTGGGATATTTAGTGCTCTGGATGTGAAGTACAGTGACTGATATATTTACTGAGATATTTACTGCCCTGGATGTGAAGGACAGCGACTGATATGTTTTCTGAGATATTTACTGCCCTGGATGTGAAGGACAGTGACTGATATATTTACTGAGATATTTAGTGCTCTGGATGTGAAGGACAGTGACTGATATATTTACTGAGATATTTACTGCCCTGGATGTGAAGGACAGTGACTGATATATTTACTGAGATATTTACTGCCCTGGATATGAAGGACAGTGACTGATATATTTACTGAGATATTTAGTGCTCTGGATGTGAAGGACAGATACTGATATAATTGCTGTGATATTTATTGCCCTGGATGTGATGGACAGTGACTGATATATTTACTGACATATTTACTGCCCTGGATGTGAAGGACAGTGACTGATATATTCACTGAGATATTTACTGCTCTGGATGTGATGGACAATGATTGATATATTTACTGAATATTTACTGCCCTGGATGCTTATGAATGTGAGTGATATATTTAACGAGATATTTACAGCCCGGTATATAAAAGGCAGTGACTGATAAATTTATTGGGATATTTCCTGCTCTGGATGTGAAGGACAGTGACTGATATATGTATTGACATATTTACTGCCCTGTATGGGAATGACAATGACTGATATATTTACTGCGATAATTACTGCCCTGGATGTGAAGGATAGTGACTGATATATTTACTGAGATATTTACTGCCCTGGATGTGAAGGACAGTGATTGATATATTTACTGAGATATTTAGAGCCCTGGATATGAAGGACAGTGACTGATATATTTACTGAGATATTTACTGCCCAGGATGTGAAGGACAGTGACTGATATATTTACTGAGATATTTACTGCCCTGGATGTGAAGGACAGTGACGGATATATTTACTGAGATATTTAGTGACCTGGATATGAAGGACAGTGACTGATATATTTACAGAGATATTTACTGCCCTGGATGTGAAGGACAATGACGGATATATTTACTGAGATATTTAGAGACCTGGATGTGAATGACAGTGACTGATTTATTTACTGAGATATTTACTGCCCTGGATGTGAAGGACAGTGACTGATATATTTACTGAGATATTTGGAGCCCTGGATATGAAGGACAGTGACTGATATATTTACTGAGATATTTAGTTCCCTGGATGTGAAGGACAGTGACTGATATATTTACTGAGATATTTACTGCCCTGGATGTGAAGGACCGTGACGGATATATTTACTGAGATATTTAGTGACCTGGATATGAAGGACAGTGACTGATATATTTACTGAGATATTTACTGCCCTGGATGTGAAGGACGGTGACGGATATATTTACTGAGATATTTAGTGACCTGGATGTGAATGACAGTGACTGATATATTTACTGACATA
This sequence comes from Isurus oxyrinchus, assembly GCA_026770705.1. Lineage (NCBI taxonomy): Eukaryota > Metazoa > Chordata > Chondrichthyes > Lamniformes > Lamnidae > Isurus > Isurus oxyrinchus. The sequence continues at coordinate 4,917,045 of JANJGN010000033.1, forward strand.
TTTAGTGCTCTGGATGTGAAGGACAGTGACTGATATATTTACCGATATATTTACTGCCCTGTATGTGAAGGACAGTGAATGATATATTTACTGAGATATTTACTGCTCTGGATATGAAGGACAGTGACTGATATATTTACTGAGATATTTACTGCCCTGGATGTGAAGGACAGTGACTGATATAATTACTGAGATATTTCCAGCCCTGGTTGTGAAGGACAGTGACTGATATATTTACTGAGATATTTACTGCCCTGGATGTGAATGACAGTGACTGATATAATTACTGAGATATTTAGTGCTCTGGATGTGAAGGACAGTGACTGATATATTTACTGCCATATTTACTGCCCTGTATGGGATGAATAATGTCTGACATATTTACTGAGATATTTACTGCTCTGGATGTGATGAACAGATACTGATATATTTGCTGAGATATTTACTGCCCTGGATGTGATGGACAGATACTGATATAATTGCTGAGATATTTATTGCCCTGGATGTGATGGACAGTGACTGATATATTTACTGACATATTTACTGCCCTGGATGTGAAGGACAGTGACTGATATATTCACTGAGATATTTACTGCTCTGGATGTGATGGACAATGATTGATATATTTACTGAATATTTACTGCCCTGGATGCTTATGAATGTGAGTGATATATTTAACGAGATATTTACAGCCCGGTATATAAAAGGCAGTGACTGATAAATTTATTGGGATATTTCCTGCTCTGGATGTGAAGGACAGTGACTGATATATGTACTGACATATTTACTGCCCTGTATGGGAATGACAATGACTGATATATTTACTGCGATAATTACTGCCCTGGATGTGAAGGATAGTGACTGATATATTTACTGAGATATTTACTGCCCTGGATGTGAAGGACAGTGATTGATATATTTACTGAGATATTTAGAGCCCTGGATATGAAGGACAGTGACTGATATATTTACTGAGATATTTACTGCCCTTGATGTGAAGGACAGTGACGGATATATTTACTGAGATATTTAGTGACCTGGATATGAAGGACAGTGACTGATATATTTACTGAGATATTTACTGCCCTGGATGTGAAGGACAATGACGGATATATTTACTGAGATATTTGGTGACCTGGATGTGAATGACAGTGACTTATTTATTTACTGAGATATTTACTGCCCTGGATGTGAAGGACAGTGACTGATATATTTACTGAGATATTTGGAGCCCTGGATATGAAGGACAGTGACTGATATATTTACTGAGATATTTAGTGCCCTGAATGTGAAGGACAGTGACTGATATATTTACTGAGATATTTACTGCCCTGGATGTGAAGGACAGTGACGGATATATTTACTGAGATATTTAGTGACCTTGATATGAAGGACAGTGACAGATATATTTACTGAGATATTTACTGCCCTGGATGTGAAGGACGGTGACGGATATATTTACTGAGATATTTAGTGACCTGGATGTGAAGGACAGTGACTGATATATTTACTGATATATTTACTGCCCTGTATGTGAAGGACTGTGACTGATATATTTACTGAAATATTGACTGCCCTGGATGTGAAGGACAGTGACTGAAATATTTACTGTGATATATACTGCCCTGGATGTGAAGGACAGTGACTGATATATTTACTGAGATATTTACTGCCCTGGATGTGAAGGACAGTGACTGATATATTTACTGAGATATTTAGTGCTCTGGATGTGAAGGACAGTGACTGATATATTTACTGAGATATTTACTGCCCTGGATGTGATGGACAGTCACTGATATATTTACTGAGATATTTAGTGCTCTGGATGTGAAGGACAGTGACTGATATATTTACTGAGATATTTACTGCCCTGGATGTGAAGGACAGTGACTGATATATTTACTGGGATATTTAGTGCTCTGGATGTGAAGTACAGTGACTGATATATTTACTGAGATATTTACTGCCCTGGATGTGAAGGACAGCGACTGATATGTTTTCTGAGATATTTACTGCCCTGGATGTGAAGGACAGTGACTGATATATTTACTGAGATATTTAGTGCTCTGGATGTGAAGGACAGTGACTGATATATTTACTGAGATATTTACTGCCCTGGATGTGAAGGACAGTGACTGATATATTTACTGAGATATTTAGTGCTCTGGATGTGAAGGACAGTGACTGATATATTTACTGCCATATTTACTGCCCTGTATGGGATGAATAATGTCTGACATATTTACTGAGATATTTACTGCTCTGGATGTGATGGACAGATACTGATATATTTGCTGAGATATTTACTGCCCTGGATGTGATGGACAGATACTGATATAATTGCTGAGATATTTATTGCCCTGGATGTGATGGACAGTGACTGATATATTTACTGACATATTTACTGCCCTGGATGTGAAGGACAGTGACTGATATATTCACTGAGACATTTACTGCTCTGGATGTGATGGACAATGATTGATATATTTACTGAATATTTACTGCCCTGGATGCTTATGAATGTGAGTGATATATTTAACGAGATATTTACAGCCCGGTATATAAAAGGCAGTGACTGATAAATTTATTGGGATATTTCCTGCTCTGGATGTGAAGGACAGTGACTGATATATGTACTGACATATTTACTGCCCTGTATGGGAATGACAATGACTGATATATTTACTGCGATAATTAGTGCCCTGGATGTGAAGGATAGTGACTGATAAATTTACTGAGATATTTACTGCCCTGGATGTGAAGGACAGTGATTGATATATTTACTGAGATATTTAGAGCCCTGGATATGAAGGACAGTGACTGATATATTTACTGAGATATTTACTGCCCTGGATGTGAAGGACAGTGACTGATATATTTACTGAGATATTTACTGCCCTGGATGTGAAGGACAGTGACGGATATATTTACTGAGATATTTAGTGACCTGGATATGAAGGACAGTGACTGATATATTTACTGAGATATTTACTGCCCTGGATGTGAAGGACAATGACGGATATATTTACTGAGATATTTAGAGACCTGGATGTGAATGACAGTGACTGATTTATTTACTGAGATATTTACTGCCCTGGATGTGAAGGACAGTGACTGATATATTTACTGAGATATTTGGAGCCCTGGATATGAAGGACAGTGACTGATATATTTACTGAGATATTTAGTGCCCTGGATGTGAAGGACAGTGACTGATATATTTACTGAGATATTTACTGCCCTGGATGTGAAGGACAGTGATGGATATATTTACTGAGATATTTAGTGACCTGGATATGAAGGACAGTGACTGATATATTTACTGAGATATTTACTGCCCTGGATGTGAAGGACGGTGACGGATATATTTACTGAGATATTTAGTGACCTGGATGTGAATGACAGTGACTGATATATTTACTGAGATATTTAGTGCTCTGGATGTGAAGGACAGTGACTGATATATTTACCGATATATTTACTGCCCTGTATGTGAAGGACAGTGAATGATATATTTACTGAGATATTTACTGCTCTGGATATGAAGGACAGTGACTGATATATTTACTGAGATATTTACTGCCCTGGATGTGAAGGACAGTGACTGATATAATTACTGAGATATTTCCTGCCCTGGTTGTGAAGGACAGTGACTGATATATTTACTGAGATATTTACTGCCCTGGATGTGAATGACAGTGACTGATATATTTACTGAGATATATAGAGCCCTGGATATGATGGACAGTGACTGATATATTTACTGAGATATTTAGTGCTCTGGATATGAAGGACAGTGACTTATATATTTACTGAGATATTTACTGCCCTGGATGTGAAGGACAGTGACTGATATATTTACTGAGATATTTACTGCCCTGTATGGGATGAACAATGACTGACATATTTACTGAGATATTTACTGCTCTGGATGTGAAGGACAGTGACTGATATATTTACTGACATATTTACTGCCCTGGATGTGAAGGACAGTGACTGATATTTTTACTGACATATTTACTGCCCTGGATGTGAAGGAAAGTGAGTGATATATTTGCTGAGATATTTACTGCCCTGGATGTGAAGGAAAGTGACTGATATATTTACTGAGATATTTACTGCCCTGTATGTGAAGGACAGTGACTGATATATTTACTGAGATATTTACTGCCCTGGATGTGATGGACAGTCACTGATATATTTACTGAGATATTTAGTGCTCTGGATGTGAAGGACAGTGACTGATATATTTACTGAGATATTTACTGCCCTGGATGTGAAGGACAGTGACTGATATGTTTACTGAGATATTTACTGCCCTGGATATGAAGGACAGTGACTGATATATTTATTGAGATATTTAGTGCTCTGGATGTGAAGGACAGTGACTGATATATTTACTGAGATATTTACTGCCCTGGATGTGAAGGACAGTGACTGATATATTTACTGAGATATTTACTGCCCTGGATATGAAGGACAGTGACTGATATATTTACTGAGATATTTAGTGCTCTGGATGTGAAGGACAGTGACTGATATATTTACAGCCATATTTACTGCCCTGTATGGGATGAATAATGTCTGACATATTTACAGAGATATTTACTGCTCTGGATGTGATGGACAGATACTGATATATTTGCTGAGATATTTACTGCCCTGGATGTGATGGACAGATACTGATATATTTGCTGAGATATTTACTGCCCTGGATGTGATGGACAGTGACTGATATATTTACTGACATATTTACTGCCCTGGATGTGAAGGACAGTGACTGATATATTCACTGAGATATTTACTGCTCTGGATGTGATGGACAATGATTGATATATTTACTGAATATTTACTGCCCTGGATGCTTATGACTGTGAGTGATATATTTAACGAGATATTTACAGCCCGGTATATAAAAGGCAGTGACTGATAAATTTATTGGGATATTTCCTGCTCTGGATGTGAAGGACAGTGACTGATATATGTACTGACATATTTACTGCCCTGTATGGGAATGACAATGACTGATATATTTACTGCGATAATTACTGCCCTGGATGTGAAGGATAGTGACTGATATATTTACTGAGATATTTACTGCCCTGGATGTGAAGGACAGTTACTGATATATTTACTGAGATATTTAGAGCCCTGGATATGAAGGACAGTGACTGATAGATTTACTGAGATATTTACTGCCCTGGATGTGAAGGACAGTGACTGATATATTTACTGAGATATTAACTGCCCTGGATGTGAAGGACAGTGACGGATATATTTACTGAGATATTTAGTGACCTGGATATGAAGGACAGTGACTGATATATTTACTGAGATATTTACTGCCCTGGATGTGAAGGACAGTGACGGATATATTTACTGAGATATTTGGTGACCTGGATGTGAATGACAGTGACTTATTTATTTACTGAGATATTTACTGCCCTGGATGTGAAGGACAGTGACTGATATATTTACTGAGATATTTGGAGCCCTGGATATGAAGGACAGTGACTGATATATTTACTGAGATATTCAGTGCCCTGAATGTGAAGGACAGTGACTGATATATTTACTGAGATATTTACTGCCCTGGCTGTGAAGGACAGTGACGGATATATTTACTGAGATATTTAGTGACCTGGATATGAAGGACAGTGACAGATATATACACTGAGATATTTACTGCCCTGGATGTGAAGGACGGTGACGGATATATTTACTGAGATATTTAGTGACCTGGATGTGAAGGACAGTGACTGATATATTTACTGATATATTTACTGCCCTGTATGTGAAGGACTGTGACTGATATATTTACTGAAATATTGACTGCCCTGGATGTGAAGGACAGTGACTGAAATATTTACTGAGATATATACTGCCCTGGATGTGAAGGACAGTGACTGATATATTTACTGAGATATTTACTGCCCTGGATGTGAAGGACAGTGACTGATATATTTACTGAGATATTTAGTGCTCTGGATGTGAAGGACAGTGACTGATATATTTACTGAGATATTTACTGCCCTGGATGTGATGGACAGTCACTGATATATTTACTGAGATATTTAGTGCTCTGGATGTGAAGGACAGTGACTGATATATTTACTGAGATATTTACTGCCCTGGATGTGAAGGACAGTGACTGATATATTTACTGAGATATTTAGTGCTCTGGATGTGAAGTACAGTGACTGATATATTTACTGAGATATTTACTGCCCTGGATGTGAAGGACAGTGACTGATATGGTTACTGAGATATTTACTGTCCTGGATGTGAAGGACAGTGACTGATATATTTACTGAGATATTTAGTGCTCTGGATGTGAAGGACAGTGACTGATATATTTACTGAGATATTTACTGCCCTGGATGTGAAGGACAGTGACTGATATATTTACTGAGATATTTACTGCCCTGGATATGAAGGACAGTGACTGATATATTTACTGAGATATTTAGTGCTCTGGATGTGAAGGACAGTGACTGATATATTTACAGCCATATTTACTGCCCTGTATGGGATGAATAATGTCTGACATATTTACTGAGATATTTACTGCTCTGGATGTGATGGACAGATACTGATATATTTGCTGAGATATTTACTGCCCTGGATGTGATGGACAGATACTGATATATTTGCTGAGATATTTATTGCCCTGGATGTGATGGACAGTGACTGATATATTTACTGACATATTTACTGCCCTGGATGTGAAGGACAGTGACTGATATATTCACTGAGATATTTACTGCTCTGGATGTGATGGACAATGATTGATATATTTACTGAATATTTACTGCCCTGGATGCTTATGAATGTGAGTGATATATTTAACGAGATATTTACAGCCCGGTATATAAAAGGCAGTGACTGATAAATTTATTGGGATATTTCCTGCTCTGGATGTGAAGGACAGTGACTGATATATGTACTGACATATTTACTGCCCTGTATGGGAATGACAATGACTGATATATTTACTGCGATAATTAGTGCCCTGGATGTGAAGGATAGTGACTGATATATTTACTGAGATATTTACTGCCCTGGATGTGAAGGACAGTGATTGATATATTTACTGAGATATTTAGTGCCCTGGATATGAAGGACAGTGACTGATATATTTACTGAGATATTTACTGCCCTGGATGTGAAGGACAGTGACTGATATATTTACTGAGATATTTACTGCCCTGGATGTGAAGGACAGTGACGGATATATTTACTGAGATATTTAGTGACCTGGATATGAAGGACAGTGACTGATATATTTACTGAGATATTTACTGCCCTGGATGTGAAGGACAATGACGGATATATTTACTGAGATATTTAGAGACCTGGATGTGAATGACAGTGACTGATTTATTTACTGAGATATTTACTGCCCTGGATGTGAAGGACAGTGACTGATATATTTACTGAGATATTTGGAGCCCTGGATATGAAGGACAGTGACTGATATATTTACTGAGATATTTAGTGCCCTGGATGTGAAGGAAAGTGACTGATATATTTACTGAGATATTTACTGCCCTGGATGTGAAGGACAGTGACGGATATATTTACTGAGATATTTAGTGACCTGGATATGAAGGACAGTGACTGATATATTTACTGAGATATTTACTGCCCTGGATGTGAAGGACGGTGACGGATATATTTACTGAGATATTTAGTGACCTGGATGTGAATGAAAGTGACTGATACATTTAATGAGATATTTAGTGCTCTGGATGTGAAGGACAGTGACTGATATATTTACTGAGATATTTACTGCCCTGGATGTGAAGGACAGTGACTGATATAATTACTGAGATATTTCCTGCCCTGGTTGTGAAGGACAGTGACTGATATATTTATTGAGATATTTACTGCCCTGGATGTGAATGACAGTGACTGATATATTTACTGAGATATATAGAGCCCGGGATATGATGGACAGTGACTGATATATTTACTGAGATATTTAGTGCTCTGGATATGAAGGACAGTGACTTATATATTTACTGAGATATTTACTGCCCTGGATGTGAAGGACAGTGACTGATATATTTACTGAGATATTTACTGCCCTGTATGGGATGAACAATGACTGACATATTTACTGAGATATTTACTGCTCTGGATGGGAAGGACAGTGACTGATATATTTACTGACATATTTACTGCCCTGGATGTGAAGGACAGTGACTGATATTTTTACTGACATATTTACTGCCCTGGATGTGACGGAAAGTGAGTGATATATTTGCTGAGATATTTACTGCCCTGTATGTGAAGGACAGTGACTGATATATTTACTGAGATGTATACTGCACTGGATGTGAAGGACAGTGACTGATATATTTACTGAGATAATTACTGCCCTGGATGTGAAGGACAGTGACTGATATATTTGCTGAGATATTTGCAGCCCTGAATGTGCAGGACAGTGACTGATATATTTACTGAGATATATCCTGCCCTGGATGTGAAGTACAGTGACTGATATAGTAACTGAGATATTTACGGCCCTGGAAGTGAAGGACAGTGACTGATATATTTACTGAGATATTTACTGCCCTGGATGTGAAGGACAGTGACTGATGTATTTACTGAGATATTTACTGCCCTGGATGTGAAGGACAGTGACTGATATATTTACTGAGATGTTTACTGTCCTGGATGTGAAGGACAGTGACTGATATATTTACTGAGATATATAGAGCCCTGGATATGAAGGACAGTGACGGATATATGTACTGAGATATTTACAGCCCTGGATGTGCAGGACAGTGATTTATATATTTACTAACATATTTACTGCCCTGTATGGGAAGAGCAATGACTGATATATTTACTGAGATATTTACTGCTCTGGATGTGTAGGACAATGACTGATATATTTGCTGAGATATTTGCAGCCCTGAATGTGCAGGACAGTGACTGATATATTTACTGAGATATATACTGCCCTGGATGTGAAGGACAGTGACTGATATATTTACTGAGATATTTACAGCCCTGAATGTGAAGGACAGTGACTGATATATTTACTGACATATTTACTGCCCTGGATGTGAAGGAAAGTGAGTGAGATATTTGCTGAGATATGTACTGCCCTGGAGGTGAAGGACAGTGACTGATATATTTACTGAGATATATACTGCCCTGGATGTCAAGGACAGTGACTGATATATTTACTGAGATATATACTGCCCTGGATTTGAAGGACAGTGACTGATATATTTACTTAGATATTTTCTGCCCTGGATGTGAAGGACAGTGACTGAAAAATTTACTGAGATAGTTACTGCCCTGGATGTGACGGACAGAGACTGATATATTTACTGACATATTTACTGCTCTGGATGTGAAGGACAGTGACTGCTATATTTACTGAGATATTTACTGCCCTGGATGTGAAGGAATGTGAGTGAGATATTTGCTGAGATATGTACTGCCCTGGATGTGAAGGAAAGTGACTGATATATTTACTGAGATATTTACTGCCCTGTATGTGAAGGACAGTGACTGATATATTTACTGAGATATTTACTGCCCTGGATGTGAAGGACAGTGACTGATATATTTACTGAGATATATACTGCCCTGGATTTGAAGGACAGTGACTGATATATTTACTGAGATATTTACTGCCCTGGATGTGAAGGACAGTGACTGATATTTTTACTGACATATTTACTGCCCTGGATGTGAAGGAAAGTGAGTGATATATTTGCTGAGATATTTACTGCCCTGTATGTGAAGGACAGTGACTGATATATTTACTGAGATCTATACTGCACTGGATTGAAGGACAGTGACTGATATATTTACTGAGATAATTACTGCCCTGGATGTGAAGGACAGTGACGGATATATTTGCTGAGATATTTGCAGCCCTGAATGTGCAGGACAGTGACTGATATATTTACTGAGATATATACTGCCCTGGATGTGAAGTACAGTGACTGATATAGTAACTGAGATATTTACGGCCCTGGAAGTGAAGGACAGTGACTGATATATTTACTGAGATATTTACTGCCCTGGATGTGAAGGACAGTGACTGATGTATTTACTGAGATATTTACTGCCATGGATGTGAAGGACAGTGACTGATATATTTACTGAGATGTTTACTGTCCTGGATGTGAAGGACAGTGAAGGATATATTTACTGAGATATATAGAGCCCTGGATATGAAGGACAGTGACGGATATATGTACTGAGATATTTACAGCCCTGGATGTGCAGGACAGTGATTTTTATATTTACTAACATATTTACTGCCCTGTATGGGAAGAGCAATGACTGATATATTTACTGAGATATTTACTGCTCTGGATGTTTAGGACAATGACTGATATATTTGCTGAGATATTTGCAGCCCTGAATGTGCAGGACAGTGACTGATATATTTACTGAGATATTTACTGCCCTGGATGTGAAGGACAGTGACTGATATATTTACTGAGATATTTACAGCCCTGAATGTGAAGGACAGTGACTGATATATTTACTGAGATATTTACTGCCCTGGATGTGAAGGAAAGTGAGTGAGATATTTGCTGAGATATGTACTGCCCTGGAGGTGAAGGAAAGTGACTGATATATTTACTGAGATATTTACTGCCCTGGATGTCAAGGGCAGTGAATGATATATTTACTGAGATATTTACTGCCCTGGATGTGAAGGACAGTGACTGATATATTTACTGAGATATTTACTGCCCTTGATGTGAAGGACATTGACTGATATATTTACTGAGATATTTACTGACCTGGATGTGAAGGACATTGACTGATATATTTACTGAGTTAATTACTGCCCTGGATGTGAAGGATAGTGACTGACATATTTACTAAGATATTTACTGCCTTGGATGTGAAGGACAGTGACGGATATATTTACTGAGACATTTACTGCCCTGGATGTGAAGGACAGTGACTGATATATTTACTGAGATATATTGAGCCCTGGCTATGAAGGACAGTGACTGATATATTTACAGAGATATTTAGTGCTCTGGATGTGAAGGACAGTGACTGATATATTTACTGATATATTTACTGCTCTGGATGTGAAGGACAGTGACTGATATATTTGCTGAGATATTTACAGCCCTGAATGTGTAGGACAGTGACTGACATATTTACTGAGATATTTACTGCCCTGGATGTGAAGGACAGTGACTGATATATTTACTGACATATTTACTGCCCTGGATGTGAAGGACAGAGACTGATATATTTACTGAGATATTTACTGCCCTGGATGTGAAGGACAATGACTGATATATTTACTGAGATATTTACTGCCCTGGATGTGAAGGACAGTGACTGATACATTTACTGAGATAGTTACTGCCCAAGATGTGAAAGACAGTGACTGATATATTTACTGAGATATTTACTGCCCTGGATGTGAAGGACAGTGACTGATATATTTACTGAGATATTTCCTGCCCTGGATGTGAAGGACAGTGACTGATATATTTATTGGGAAATTTAATGCCCGGGATGTGAAGGACAGTGACTGATTTATTTACTGAGATATTTACTGCCCGTAATATGAAGGACAGTTACTGACATATTTACTGAGGTATTTACTGCCCTGGATGTGAAGGGCAGTGACTTTTATATTTACTGAGATATTTACTGCCCTGGATGTGAAAGACATTGACTGATATATTTACTGAGATGTTTACTGCCCTGGATGTGAAGGACAGTGACTGATACATTTACTGAGATATTTACTGCCCTGAATGTGAAGGACAGTGACTGATATATTTAATGAGATAATTACTGCCCTGGATGTGAAGGACAGTGACTGATTCATTTACTGAGATAGTTACTGCCCTGAATATAAAGGACAGTGACTGATTTATATCCTGAAATATTTACTGCCCTGAATATGAAGGTCAGTGCCTGATATATTTACTGAGATATTTCCTGACCTGGATGTGAAGGACAGTGACTGATATATTTACACAGATATTTACTGCCTTTGATTTACTGGACAGTGCCTTATATATTTACTGAGATATTTACTGCCCTGGATGTGAAGGACAGTCCCTGAAATATTTACTGAGATATTTACTGCGCTTTATGTGAATGACAGTGACTGATATATTTTCTGAATTATTTACTGCCCTGCATGTCAAGGACATTGACTGATATAATTACTGACATATTTACTGCCCTGTATGGGAATGACAGTGACTGATATATTTACTGAGATAATTACTGCCCTGGATGTGAAGGATAGTGACTGATATATTTACTGAAATATTTACTGCCCTGGATGTGAAGGACAGTGACGGATATATTTACTGAGATATTTACTGCCCTGGATGTGAAGGACAGTGACTGATATATTTACTGAGATATATAGAGCCCTGGATATGAAGGACAGTGACTGATATATTTACTGAGATATTTACTGCCCTGGATATGAAGGACAGTGACTGATATATTTACTGAGATATTTAGTGCTCTGGATGTGAAGGACAGTGACTGATATATTTACTGATATATTTACTGCCCTGGATGTGAAGGACAGTGACTGATATATTTACTGAGATATTTACTGCCCTGGATGTGAAGGACAGTGACTGATATAATTACTGAGATATTTCCTGCCCTGGTTGTGAAGGACAGTGACTGATATATTTATTGAGATATTTACTGCCCTGGATGTGAATGACAGTGACTGATATATTTACTGAGATATATAGAGCCCGGGATATGATGGACAGTGACTGATATATTTACTGAGATATTTAGTGCTCTGGATATGAAGGACAGTGACTTATATATTTACTGAGATATTTACTGCCCTGGATGTGAAGGACAGTGACTGATATATTTACTGAGATATATAAAGCCCTGGATATGAAGGACAGTGACTGATATAGTTACAGAGATATTTAGTGCTCTGGATGTGAAGGACAGTGACTGATATATTTACTGATATATTTACTGCCCTGGATGTGAAGGAAAGTGACTGATATATTTACTGAGATATATAGAGCCCTGGATATGAAGGACAGTGACTGATATATTTACAGAGATATTTAGTGCCCTGGATGTGAAGGACAGTGACTGATATATTTGCTGAGATATTTACAGCCCTGAATGTGAAGGACAGTGACTGATACATTTACTGAGATAGTTACGGCCCGGGATGTGAAGGACATTGACTGATATATTTACTGAGATATTTACTTCCTTGTATGTGAAGGGCAGTGAATGATATATTTACTGAGATATTTACTGCCCTTGATGTGAAGGACATTGATTTATATATTTACTGAGATATTTACTGCCCTGGATGTGAAAGACAGTGACTGATATATTTACTGATATATTTACTGCCCTGGATGTGAAGGACATTGACTGATATATTTACTGAGATATTTACTGCCCTGTATTTGAAGGGCAGTGAATGATATATTTACTGAGATATTTACTGCCCTGGATGTGAAGGACAGTGACTGATATTTTTTCTGAGATAGTTACTGCCCTGAATATGAAGGACAGTGACTGATATATTTACTGAGATATTTACTGCCCTGGATGTGAAGGACATTGACTGATATATTTACTGAGATATTTACTGCCCTGGATGTGAAGGACATTGACTGATATATTTACTGAGATATTTTCTGCCCTGGATGTGAAGGACATTGACTGATATATTTACGGATATATTTACTGCCCTGTATGTGAAGGGCAGTGAATGATATATTTACTGAGATATTTACTGCCCTGGATGTGAAGGACAGTGACTGATATATTTACTGAGATATTTACTGCTCAGGATGTGAAAGACAGTGACTGTTACATTTACTGAGATAGTTAGTGCCCTGAATATGAAGGACAGTGACTGATTTATTTCCTGAGATATTTACTGCCCTGAATATGAAGGACAGTGACTGATTTATTTACTGAGATATTTCCTGCCCTGGATGTGAAGGGCAGTGACTGATATTTTTACTGAGATATTTACTGCCCTGGATGTGAAGGACAGTGACTGATATAATTACTGAGATATTTACTGCCCTGGATGTGAAGGACATTGACTGATATATTTACTGAGATAGTTACTGCCCTGGATGTGATTCACAGTGACGGATATATTTACGGAGATATTTACTGCCCTGGATGTGGAGGACAGTGACTGATATATTTACTGAGATATATAGAGCCCTGGATATGAAGGACAGTGACTGATATATTTACTGAGATATTTACTGCTCTGGATGTGAAGGACAATGTTTGATATATTTACTGAATATTTACTGCCCTGGATGCTTATGACTGTGAGTGATATATTTAACGAGATATTTACAGCCCTGGATATAAAGGGTAGTGACTGATAAATTTACTGGGATATTTCCTGCTCTGGATGTGAAGGACAGTGACGGATATATTTACTGAGATATTTACTGCCCTGAATGTGAAGGACAGTGACAGATATATTTACTGAGATATATAGACCCATGGATATGAAGGACAATGACTGATATATTTACTGAGATATTTACTGCTCTGGATGTGAAGGACAGTGACTGATATATTTACTGACATATTTACTGCCCTGTATGTGTAGAACAATGACTGACATATTTACTGAGGTATTTACTGCTCTGGATGTGAAGGACAGTGACTGATATATTTGCTGAGATATTTACTGCCCTGGATGTGAAGGACAGTGACTGATATATTTACTGAGATATTTACTGCCCTGAATGTGAAGGACAGTGACTGATATATTTACTGAGATAGATAGAGCCCTGGATATGAAGGACAGTGACTGATATATTTACTGAGATATTTACTGCTCTGGATGTGAAGGACAGTGACTGATATATTTAGTGACATATTTACTGCCCTGTATGTGTAGAACAATGACTGACATATTTACTGAGGTATTTACTGCTCTGGATGTGAAGGACAGAGACTGATATATTTGCTGAGATATTTACTGCCCTGGATGTGAAGGACAGTGACTGATATATTTACTGAGATATTTACTGCCCTGGATGTGAAGGACAGTGACTGATATATTTACTGACATATTTACTGCCCTGGATGTGAAGGACAATGACTGATATATTTACTGAGATATTTACTTCCCTGGATGTGAAGGACAGTGACTGATATATTTACTGAGATATTTACTGCCCTGGATGTGACGGACAGTGACTGATATATTTACTGAGATATTTACTGCCCTGGATGTGAAGGACAGTGACTGATATATTTACTGAGATATTTACTGCCCTGGATGTGAAGGACAGTGACTGATATATTTACTGAGATATTTACTGCCCTTGATGTGAAGGACAGAGACTGATATATTTGCTGAGATATTTACTGCCCTGGATGTGAAGGACAGTGACTGATATATTTACTGAGATATTTACTGCCCTGGATGTGAAGGACAGTGACTGATATATTTAATGAGATATTTACTGCCCTGGATGTGAAGGACAGAGACTGATATATTTGCTGAGATATTTACTGCCCTGGATGTGAAGGACAGTGACTGATATATTTGCTGAGATATTTACTGCCCTGGATGTGAAGGACAGAGACTGATATATTTGCTGAGATATTTACTGCCCTGGATGTGAAGGACAGTGACTGATATATTTACTGAGATATTTACTGCCCTGGATTTGAAGGACAGTGACTGATATATTTACTGAGATACTTACTGCCCTGGATGTGAAGGACAGTGACTGATATATTTACTGATATATTTACTGAGATATTTACTGCCCTGGTTGTGAAGGACAGTGACTGATATATTTACTGATATATTTACTGAGATATTTCTTGCCCTGGATGTGAAGGACAGTGACTGATATATTTCCTGACATATTTACTGCCCTGTATCGGAATGACAATGACTGATATATTTACTGAGATATTTACTGCCCTGGATGTGAAGGACAGTGACTGATATATTTACGGAGATATTTACTGCCCTGGATGTGAAGGACAGTGACTGGTGAGGGAAGCTGGGTGTGAGCAGTAGCTATCTAATGTCTCTCTGGACGCCGTCCGGGGGATACAGATGGTTGCGTTGCCGATTTGCATTTCCACAGCTCCAGAAGATTATCAAGGCAGACAGCGGGAGAGAGTCGGTGATCTTCCCTGAGTGGAAACCACAGTGAATGATCCACTAGTCGATGGATGCGGAGACACAGTGGGGGAATTGGAATTCCATGCGGCTGCTGGAGAGATCTGTCCAGATCAACCTGAAGCTGATTGAGAACAAGTTGCAGGTGAAGATACCTCGTGTCAAGTACACAGGTCACGTGGCAGTGAGAGGTCTCCGCTCGGACCCTGACCATGTCAGAGCTGCCGCAGCGATGCAGCCACCGACAGATGTGATTGGTTGGATTTGTGAAGTATTTAGCCAAATTTTTGCCTGGTTCGTCACTAGAGCGTGAACCGTTTCACCAGCTCATTGCCAAGGACGTGCTGTGGTTTTCAGGCACAGAACAAGCAGCAGCGTTCACCAAAACCAGACAGCCAGTGAGGACAGTGCCAGTGCTGGATCTCTGTGACGTCAATGAGGAGGTCACCTTGCAGTGTAACGCCAGCGAGAGGGGGCTGGGAGCTACTCTAATGCAGCAAGGAGAACCGGTCCCATTTCCATTCCGGGCACTAACACAAACTGAACGATGCTACGCTCAGACCGGGGAAGAGGGCCTGGCTGTTGTTCTTGCTGGTGAGTATTTCCATCAAGCCCTGATTGGGAGAGACAAAGTAACAGTGGAGCCCGACCACAAACCCCCTCAAAGCATTTTTCTCAAACCACCTCGATCTGCTCCAAAGCCCCTGTGAGGAATGTTACTTTGTTTACAGAGATACCATCTGGACCTGACATTAAAGCAGGAGAAACAGATGTGCATCACTGACAGGCTGTGGAGATCAGGAAAGTTGAGGATGCTGCAACAGAATGTGAAATCTTCCAGGTTCAGCGTCAAACAGCAGCTCTTACAGATCGAGCGTCTTCTGTTCCTTTGGAAAAGGGGGATGTTTGGATCTTTTTGTTAGTTATGGAAAGGGTGGGGGCGGTGGGCGGGGAGGGGTGTTTGGGTTTTGATAGGCGACAGTTCCACATGTCCTATCTGGCTTGCTGTTGTCATGTGGTCCCTGCCATACAGGAATCTCTCCGTAAAAGCTACAATCAGTTTAATAAGCAGCTCGCACTGCAAAAGCACAGAAACAGCCCGGTTGTCCTTACACTTGAGACAGGGTCCAGCTGGAGGGGTTAAAGCAGAATACTGAGGGTCCCGCACATCACATATACAAACAGAAAATGCTGGCAAAACTCAGCAGGTCTGGCAGCATCTGTAGAGGGAGAAACAGAATTAACATTTCGAGTCCAGTAAGTCTCTGAAGAAGTGTCATGAGGACTCGAAACGTTACTCATTTTAAGATTTATTCTTCTCTGGGAGATATATCAGGCAGAAGTCACAAGGCCATAGGGTGTAACTGTTTTCCCAAATAATTCTAGAACCATTAGGAGCAGGAGGAGGCCATTCAGCCCCTCTCGAGCCTGCTACACAGGAACAGGAGGCCATTCAGCCCCTTGATCCTCTTACGCAGGAACAGCAGGAGGCCATTCAGTCCCTCAAGCCTGTTACACAGGAACAGGAGGAGGCCGTTCAGCCCCTCGAGCCTTTTACTCAGGAACAGGAGGAGGCTATTCAGCCCCTCTCAAGCCTGTTACACAGGAACATGAGGAGGCCATTCAGCTGCTTGAGCCCGTTACACAGGAACAGGAGGAGGCCATTCAGCCCCTCTCAAGCCTGTTACACAGGAACAGGAGGAGGCCATTCAGCCCCTCTCAAGCCTGTTACACAGGAACAGCAGGAGGCCATTCAGCCCTTCGAGCCTGTCCCACCAGTCAGTGAGATCACGGCTGATCTGTATTTTAACTCCACCTACCCGCCTGGGTTCCGTGACCCTGAACCCCCTGACCCACCGAAAATCTCTCAATCTCAGTTTTGAAATTTCCAATTGACCCCCACCCCACCACCGAGCCTCGACAGCTTTTCTGAGGGGGGGAGAGAGTTCCAGATTCCCGCTCCCCTCTGTGTGATGCTTCCTGACATCTCCCCTGAACGTTCTGCACCCCCCGACCCCCCCCCCAACCCACCGTGTTCTGGACCCTCCCCCACTGGATGGAATAGTCTCCCTCTCGAGTCCTTCAATCGTCTTAAACACCATGGTTCGGTCTGAACTTTCTGTATTCCAAGGAATACAAGCCTGTGTGACCTGTCCTCAGAATTTAACCCTTTTATAGCCCCGGGATCATTCTGGTGAACCTGCGCTGCTTCCCCTCCCCCCTCAAAGGCCGGAGGTATCTCCTTCCTGAGGTGCGGGGCCCCGGAACCGAAGGGATCAGGCCTGCCCCGCCTTCCGAACCCAAGTCAGGGCGTCCCCCCCCACCCCCCCCCCCCACCCCCAACCCCCCCCCCAGCCTGTCCCAGGGTCACATCTAACCAAACGCTGCTGACGTCAATGCAGTCGGATCTGAAAGGGAGAATCGCCGTGGTAACCGGTCCGGTCTGCGGCCCACTGCCTGACATCACAACCTCTACCTTTTCTGTTGAAGTGTGTGATGGTTAAGTGGAGGATCAGACAAAAACGGCTGACGGAAGGCTCCGATGAAGTGATCACATCGCTGCTACATAGGATAGCGTAACCACCAGCAACCAGCTATCTGAATAAAGCAACCAGAGTTTGCAGTTAAAGCCGGCTGTCATCCAGGGCTCTGGTGAGACCACGTCTGGCGTATTGTTTACAGCACTGGTCTCCTTATTTAAAGAAAGATGTAAATGCGTTAGAAGCAGCTCAGAGAAGCTTTACTCGTCTAATACCAGGAGTGGACGGGTTGTCTTATGAGGAAAGGTCAGACAAGTTCGGCTTGTCTCCGCTGGAGTTTAGGAGAGTGAGAGGCGACTTAATTGAAACCTATAAGACCCTGAGGGGTCTTGACAGGGTGGGTGTGGACAGGGTGTTCCCTCTTGTGGGAGAATCTAGAACTAGGGGGGGGTCACTGTTTAAAAATAAGGGGTCGCCCATTGAAGACGGAGATGAGGAGAATTTATTTCTCTAAGAGTTACGAGTCTTTGGAACTCTCTTCCTCAACAGGCGGTGGAAGCAGAGTCTTTGGGTATTTTTAAGGCAGAGCTAGATAGATCCTTAATAAACAAGGGGGGCGGTGAAAGGTTATCAGGGGTAGGCAGGAAGGTGGGGTTGAGGTTACATTCAGATCAGCCATGATCTTACTGAATGGTGGAGTAGGATCGAGGGGCCGAGTGGCCTACACCTGCTCCTAATTCGTTTACTCGTACGTTCGTATGGCTGTTTACGCGGGTCGAGGTGGCGTCGTAACAGACATTTCCCCGCTTGGTTTGAGGCTTCACAGTTTCAGTCGAGGCCTAACGGCTGTGAGCCAATCAGAATCGTTTCCCATCGAGGGGGGTGAGCTCTTGAAAATACCGAAGTAAGTCTTCAGGGTTATTTCCATTTGAATTTTTAAAAAATAATCTCTTCTCCAGACAAGAGTAACACTGCCCTGCACCTTGATGATAGAGACATGTCCCAGGATGCTTCACAGGAACGGCTATCGGTCAAAATCTGAGCCCGAGCCACTGATGGGGATGTTGGGGATAGGTGAACAAAAGCTCAGCCAAAGAGGTCCATTTTAAGGAGTGTCCTAAATGGAGAGAGGTTGCAGAACTCTGAGGTACAGAGGGATCTGGGTGTCCTGGTACATGAATCACAAAAAGTTAGTATTGGTTAGTTAAAAACTAAAAGTTAGTTTTCCCGGTACCCTTGCAGATTGTTTCCAATCAAATAATCAAAGTATTGTGGTCTCCCTTTTTAAAAAAAGGATATAAATGTGTTAGAGACAGTTGAGAGAAGGTTCACATGATTGATACCTGGGATGGGAGGTTATCCTATGAGGAAAGGTTGGACAGACTGGGCCTGTATCCATTGGAGTTTAGAAGAATGACAGAAGATCTTATTGAAACATATGAGATCCTGAGGGGAGTTGACAGGTTGGATGCTGAGAGGGTGTTTCCCCTCGTGGGAGGTGCCAGAATTAGGGGGCATGGTTTAAAAATAAGGGGTTGTCCATGTAAGACGAAGATGAGGAGAATTTCTTTTCTCTGAGGGTCAAGAGTATTTGGAATTCCCTTCCCCAGGGAGCGGTGGATGCAGGGTCACTGAATATTTTTAAGGCAGAAGTAGATAAATTCTTGAGTAACATGAGAGTCAAAGGGTATTGGGGGGCGGGGTGGGGGGGGGTTGGTGGTGGTGGTGGGTGGTGGTGGTGGGCAGATGGGACTGTGGAGTTGCTGTTGTTATTTCCGGGATGGGAGCAGTGCACTGTCTGTCTCTAGTTCCACTATTCCACAGGTCACAACAAATGATTTCTCCAGCTTGCTGTACAGCCAAATACGTGCTTTACCTCTGCATCTCAGAATGACCACTCAATGCCCAGGTTTCTCCAATAAACAACCAAATAATTAGTTTATTATAAAAAACAGAGTTGTCAGGTAGAAAGGCAAGGCTTATTAACATAGAGTATGAAATATAAAAATGTAATAATTACTCTTTCTAAATACCCTAACTCGTTCTCTCTCACAGACACACACACACTCACACACACACACATGGACACACACACACACGGACACACACATGGACACACACACACACACACACACACACGGACACACACGCAAGGACACACACACACATGCACATACAGACACACACACACACACACACAGACACACACACACACACACGGACACACACATGGACACACACACACACACACACACGGACACACACGCAAGGACACACACACACACGCACATACAGACACACACACACACACAGACACACACACACACACAGACACACACACACACACATCAAAAATAAAAACAAAATAGAGGAATTCTGCCCTAAGGTTGTGGGTTCAAGGGAAAAGGATAGATGGTGGAGTCCTTGAAATGATATCTGGGTTTTATAGCTGGTCTCTCAGCGCTGGGCCGTGTAACAATCGATGACTCTCGCACTACTTTTCAGGCAGACTTCGAGGAAAACTTGCAGTCAGTCAATTTCAGAGCGTAGAGCGGCTTTGGAAGAACTTCGTTCACTCTTGGCTTTGGGACTGACTCTGGAGCGTCAGGAATGGGGTGTTCTTTACCCAAGCAGTTAGTTAATCCTGTTTCTCTCCAAAAGCAAAACTGAAACCAGTTTTACAAACACCATTTTCCAGGCACGGTTTTTTTCAAAGCCGTAAACCATCATGTGACCGTTTTATAAATAGTCCACCGGGTTCAAGAGGTTTCCAGCTCCTGTAAAATTCTGTCTTTTCCAGGAACAGCAGCCACCAGAGTCCTTGCATTAATCCTTTAAGGGACAGTTTCTTTGAGGGAGCAAGAGAGAGAAGAGGGGGTTAAACAGTGAGAGAGAGAGAGAAAGAAGGGGGACAGACAGTGAGAGAGAGAGAGAGAGACAGTGACAGACAAGAGGGGGTGGCAGACAGTGAGAGAGAGAGAGACAGTGACAGACAGAGAGCGAGAGAGAGAAGGGGACAGACAGTGAGAGAGAGAGAGAGACAGTGACAGACAGAGAGCGAGAGAGAGAAGGGGACAGACAGTGAGAGAGAGAGAGACAGTGACAGACAGAGAGAGAAGGGGACAGACAGTGAGAGAGAGAGAGAGAGACAGTGACAGACAAGAGGGGGTGGCAGACAGTGAGAGAGAGAGAGACAGTGACAGACAGAGAGCAAGAGAGAGAAGGGGACAGACAGTGAGAGAGAGAGAGAGACAGTGACAGACAGAGAGCGAGAGAGAGAAGGGGACAGACAGTGAGAGAGAGAGAGACAGTGACAGACAGAGAGAGAAGGGGACAGACAGTGAGAGAGAGAGAGAGACAGTGACAGACAGAGAGAGAAGGGGACAGACAGTGAGAGAGAGACAGTGACAGACAGTGGGAGAGAGAGGGGCAGTGACAGACAGTGGGAGAGGGGGGCAGACAGTGAGAGAGAGAGAGGGGCAGTGACAGACAGTGGGAGAGGGGGGCAGACAGTGAGAGCGAGGGGCAGTGACAGACAGTGGGAGAGGGGGGCAAACAGTGAGAGAGAGACAGTGACAGGCAGAGAGAGAGAGAGAAGGGGACAGACAGTGAGAGAGAGAGAGAGAGACAGTGACAGACAGAGAGAGAGGGGGGACAGACATTGAGAGAGAGAGAGACAGTGACAGACAGAGAGAAGGGGACAGACAGTGAGAGAGAGACAGTGACAGACAGTGGGAGAGAGAGGGGCAGTGACAGACAGTGGGAGAGAGAGGGGCAGTGACAGACAGTGGGAGAGAGAGGGGCAGTGACAGACAGTGAGATAGAGAGGGGCAGTGACAGACAGTGGGAGAGAGAGGGGCAGTGACAGACATTGGGAGAGGGGGGCAGACAGTGAGAGAGAGACAGTGACAGGCAGAGAGAGAGAGAGAAGGGGACAGACAGTGGGAGAGAGAGGGGCAGTGACAGACAGTGGGAGAGGGGGCAGACAGTGAGAGAGAGAGGGGCAGTGACAGACAGTGAGAGAGAGAGGGGCAGTGACAGACAGTGGGAGAGGGGGGCAGACAGTGAGAGAGAGACAGTGACAGGCAGAGAGAGAGAGAGAAGGGGACAGACAGTGGGAGAGAGAGGGGCAGTGACAGACAGTGGGAGAGGGGGCAGACAGTGAGAGAGAGAGGGGCAGTGACAGACAGTGAGAGAGAGAGGGGCAGTGACAGACAGTGGGAGAGGGGGCAGACAGTGAGAGAGAGAGAGGGGCAGTGACAGACAGTGGGAGAGGGGGCAGACAGTGAGAGAGAGGGGCAGTGACAGACAGTGAGAGAGAGGGGCAGTGACAGACAGCGAGAGAGAGGGGCAGTGACAGACAGTGGGAGAGGGGGGCAGACAGTGAGAGAGAGAGACAGTGACAGGCAGAGAGAGAAGGGGACAGACAGTGAGAGAGAGAGAGAGAGAGAGAGACAGTGACAGACAGAGAGAGAGGGGGGACAGACAGTGAGAGAGAGAGGGGGGACAGACAGTGAGAGAGAGAGAGGCAGTGACAGACAGTGAGAGAGAGGAGGACAGACAGTGAGAGACAGTGACAGACAGAGAGAGAAGGGGACAGACAGTGAGAGAGAGAGAGAGAGACAGTGACAGGCAGAGAGAGAGAGAGAAGGGGACAGACAGTGGGAGAGGGGGGGCAGACAGTGAGCGAGGGGGACAGTGACAGACAGAGAGAGAGAGACAGTGAAAGAAAGAGAGCGAGGGAGAGAGAGAGGAAATGACCCTGCAGTTTGTGAAAATGAAAGTGAAATAAGTATTGATTAGGGAGATTCCAGTTAAACTGTGCGTAAGCTGAAAGAATCTCTCCGCACTCTCCTGTCTATTGCTGCTTGGACAAATCATCACCGTCTCCACACTCAAACAAAATGGACAAACGGGCGGGGAAAATTTTTTACCAGAAAGGTGAATACCTGTGAATTTTCCATCAGTCAGTCTCCCACTTGGTGAATGTCTGAGACACGGCAACTGACAGGAAGTTTTCATTTCACACACAGCAGCAGATTCTAGTTTAGTTTCAATTTCAGTGTAGAATCTGTGTCTGTAATGTGTCGCTGTACCCTGAGTCTATCATCGTACAGACCCTGTAACCTGCTGGGGACGGTGTAGAGGGAGCTTTACTCTGTATCTAACCCCGTGCTGTACCTGTCCTGGGAGTGTTTGATGGGGACAGTGTAGAGGGAGCTTTACTCTGTATCTAACCCCGTGCTGTACCTGTCCTGGGAGTGTTTGATGGGGACAGTGTAGAGGGAGCTTTACTCTGTATTTAACCCCGTGCTGTACCTGTCCTGGGAGTGTTTGATGGGAACAGTGTAGAGGGAGCTTTACTCTGTATCTAACCCCGTGCTGTACCTGTCCTGGGAGTGTTTGATAGGGACAGTGTAGAGGGAGCTTTACTCTGTATCTAACCCCGTGCTGTACCTGTCCTGGGAGTGTTTGATAGGGACAGTGTAGAGGGAGCTTTACTCTGTATCTAACCCCGTGCTGTACCTGTCCTGGGAGTGTTTGATGGGGACAGTGTAGAGGGAGCTTTACTCTGTATCTAACCCCGTGCTGTACCTGTCCTGGGAGTGTTTGATAGGGACAGTGTAGAGGGAGCTTTACTCTGTATCTAACCCCGTGCTGTACCTGTCCTGGGAGTGTTTGATAGGGACAGTGTAGAGGGAGCTTTACTCTGTATCTAACCCCGTGCTGTACCTGTCCTGGGAGTGTTTGATGGGGACAGTGTAGAGGGAGCTTTACTCTGTATCTAACCCCGTGCTGTACCTGTCCTGGGAGTGTTTGATGGGGACAGTGTAGAGGGAGCTTTACTCTGTATCTCACCCCATGCTGTACCTGTCCTGGGAGTGTTTGATAGGGACAGTGTAGAGGGAGCTTTACTCTGTATCTAACCCCGTGCTGTACCTGTCCTGGGAGTGTTTGATGGGAACAGTGTAGAGGGAGCTTTACTCTGTATCTAACCCCGTGCTGTAGCTGTCCTGGGGGTGTTTGATGGGGACAGTATTGAGGGAATGTTACTCTGTATTAACAGCAGGATTTTTTTTTACCTCCAGCTCTGTCTCAGGTGAATCTTGTTAAGTTACCCTGTAAGGACTTTGCAGACATTGATAATCTCTGCTCCTTCATTGAGTATCTTCTGAACAAGGTATTTATAACAAAAGAAGCATTGTCTAATCTCTGCTGAATATCCGGAATTCTATTTTGTAAAAAAGGGATGGGTGAGTAAAGGGATAAATCCGGATTCTGAGATAGGACCCACATTCCAGCATGTTCCATGATTCTCTTTATAAATTCGATGGAATGCTCTAAATATCAATATCCCAGATCTGTCCACACACTGAGCACCATCTCCAACAGCTCTCCATCCACACATCCACTCTCCTTTCCATACTCTCCCTCCCTCCATTCTAACATTCACACTCTCCATTCCAACTCTCCTCATTCTCACAGTCACAGCCTCTTTTTATCCAATCCCACTCTCTCTCTCTCTGTTCTCACATTCACACTATCCATTCTCATTCCCTTTCTCTCAAAACCCACTCTCTCTATCTCCATTCCCGCATTCGCTCTCTCTCTCTCTCCCCCTCTCCATCCCCACACTCTGTCTCTCCTGCCTGGGCTTGGAGATGTGTTGATTTAATTGGGTGACTGTCCCAGTTCTTTATTCTCTAGGGAATCTGTAACTTTCCATGCACCATCTGCTCCTATGAGTTACCCTGGCAAACTATCCGGCACCTCCTCCAACCCACCGAGCACCAGCTGACAGAGTGGGAGAGCAAACTCAAGCAGAACTCGGAGAAGAGGAACAAGCTTCTTAAGCAGGTAAGATGGAGCTGGGTACGAGGTCCTCACTCAGTGACAAGATTCCTGATACAGGTTAGTTCATGACCTTTAGCCCCGCTAGACGATGTGTGAATCAGCCTCAGGTCAGTGCAGGGAGAGTTACCTCAGATGCAGAGCAGACTGTGGCTCAGTGTCCCAGCTCACAAAAACCTTCCGGGCAGATCAGGAACCTGATACACAGCCCACACTACTCTCCACAACCCTGGCACAGTCTACACTCACTCCCAGAGAGAGTCCCTCACTGTCTACACTCACTCCGAGAGAGAGTCACTAACTGTCTACACTCACTCCGAGAGAGAGAGTCACTCACTGTCCACACTCACTCTGAGAGAGAGTCATTCACTGTCTACACTCACACCGAGAGAGAGAGTCTCTCACTGACTAGACTCACTCCGACAGAGAGAGTCTCTCACGGTCTACACA
This sequence comes from Isurus oxyrinchus, assembly GCA_026770705.1. Taxonomy (NCBI): domain Eukaryota; kingdom Metazoa; phylum Chordata; class Chondrichthyes; order Lamniformes; family Lamnidae; genus Isurus; species Isurus oxyrinchus. The sequence goes on from JANJGN010000033.1 coordinate 4,942,983, forward strand.
CACTCCGAGAGAGATGGAGAGTCTCTGACTGTCTACACTCACTCCGAGAGAGTCTTTCATTGTCTACACTCACTCAGAGAGAGATGGAGAGTCTCTCACTGTCTACACTCACTCCGAGAGAGAGAGTCTCTCACTGTCCACACTCACTCTGAGAGAGAGTCACTCACTGTCTACACTGACACCAAGAGAGAGTCACTCACTGTCTACACTGACACCAAGAGAGAGTCTCTCACTGTCTACACTCACTCTGAGAGAGAGTCTCTCACTGTCTACACTCACTCAGAGAGAGTCACTCACTGTCTACACTCACTCCGAGAGAGAGAGTCACTCACTGTCTACACTCACTCTGAGAGAGATGGAGTGTCTCTCACTGTCTACACTCACTCAGAGAGAGTCTCTCACTGTCTACACTCACTCCGAGAGAGAGAGTCACTCACTGTCTGCACTCACTCCGAGAGAGAGAGTCACTCACTGTCTGCACTCACTCCGAGAGAGAGAGTCACTCACTGACTACACTCACTCCGAGAGAGAGAGTCTCTCACTGTCTACACACACGCCGAGAGAGAGAGTCACTCACTGTCTACACTCACTCCGAGAGAGAGAGTCAATCACTGTCTACACTCACTCCGAGAGAGAGAGTCACTCACTGTCGACAGTCACTCCGAGTGAGAGGGAGTCTCTCACTGTCTACACTCACTCCGAGAGAGAGTCACTCACTGTCTACACTCACTCCGAGAGAGAGAGAGTTTCTCACTGTCTACACTCACTCCAAGAGAGAGAGAGTCACTCACTGTCTACACTCACTCCAAGAGAGAGAGAGTCACTCACTGTCTACTCTCACTCCGAGAGACAGTACCTCACTGTCTACACTCACTTTGAGAGAGAGTCACTCACTGTCTACACTCACTCCAAGAGAGAGTCACACACTGTCTACACTCACTCCGAGAGAGAGAGTCTCTCACTGTCTACATTCACTCCAAGAGAGATGGAGAGTCTCTCACTGTCTACACTCACACCGAGAGAGAGTCTCCCACGGTCTACACTCACTCCGAGTGAGAGAGTCTCTTACTGTCTACACTCACTCCAAGAGAATCACTCACTGTCTATACTCACTCCGAGAGAGAGAGTCACTCACTCTTTACACTCACTCCGAGAGAGAGAGAGACACTCACTGTCTACACTCACTCCGAGAGAGAGTTTCTCACTGTCTACACTCACTCCGAGAGAGAGAGAGTTTCTCACTGTCTACACTCACTCCAAGAGAGAGAGAGTCACTCACTGTCTACACTCACTCCGAGAGACAGTACCTCACTGTCTACACTCACTTTGAGAGAGAGTCACTCACTGTCTACACTCACTCTGAGAGAGAGTCACTCACTGTCTACACTCACTCCGAGAGAGAGAGTCACTCACTGTCTACATTCATTCCGAGAGAGAGAGTTTCTCACTGTCTACACTCACTCCGAGAGTGAGAGTCACTCACTGTCTACACTCACTCTGAGAGAGAGTCACTCACTGTCTACACTCACTCCAAGAGTGTCACTCACTGTCTACACTCACTCTGAGAGAGAGTCACTCACTGTCTACACTCACTCTGAGAGTGAGAGTCACTCACTGTCTACACTCACTCTGAGAGTGAGAGTCACTCACTGTCTACACTCACTCTGAGAGTGAGAGTCACTCACTGTCTACACTCACTCTGACAGAGTCACTCACTGTCTACAGTCACTCCGAGAGAGAGTCACTCACTGTCTACACTCACTCCGAGAGAGATAGTTTCTCACTGTCTACACTCACTCCGAGAGAGAGAGAGAAAGAGTCTTTCACTGTCTACAATCACTCCGAAAGAGAGAGATGGATTCTCTCACTGTCTACCCTCACTCTGAGAGAGAGAGAGTCTCTCACTGTCTACACTCACTCCTTACACAGCACCTATAAAACACACAGACACTACCATCTAGAAGGACAAGGGCAGCAGACACATGGGGAACACCCCCACCTGGAAGTTCCCCTCCAAGTCACTCACCATCCTGACTTGGAAATATATCACCGTTCCTTCACTGTCGCTGGGTCAAAATCCTGGAACTCCCTCCCTAACAGCGCTGTGGGTGTACCTACTCCACATGGACTGCAGCGGTTCAAGAAGACAGCTCACCCCCACCTTCTCAAGGGGCAATTAGGGATGGGCAATAAATGCTGGGCCCAGCCAGTGACACCCACATCCTGTGAATGAATAATAAAATTAGCAGAAAGAATTAAGGAGCACATTTCCATCACTTTCACACAGTGAAGAGGGATCTTCACTCTGTATCTCACACCGTGCTGTACCTGTCCTGGGAGTGTTTGATGGGGACAGTGTACAGGGAGCTTTACTCTGTATCTAACCCCGTGCTGTACCTGTCCTGGGAGTGTTTGATGGGGACGGTGTAGAGGGAGCTTTACTCTGTATCTAACCCCGTGCTGTACCTGTCCTGGGAGTGTTTGATGGGGATAGTGTAGAGGGAGCTTTACTCTGTATCTAACCCCGTGCTGTACCTGTCCTGTGAGTGTTTGATGGGGACAGTGTAGAGGGAGCTTTACTCTGTATCTAACCCTGTGCTGTACCTGTCCTGGGAGTGTTTGATGGGGACAGTGTAGAGGGAGCTTTACTCTGTATCTAACCCCGTGCTGTACCTGTCCTGGGAGTGTTTGATGGGGATAGTGTAGAGGGAGCTTTACTCTGTATCTAACCCCGTGCTGTACCTGTCCTGGGAGTGTTTGATGGGGACAGTGTAGAGGGAGCTTTGCTCTGTATCTAACCCTGTGCTGTACCTGTCCTGGGAGTGTTTAGTGGGGACAGTGTAGAGGGAGCTTTACTCTGTATCTAACCCCGTGCTGTACCTGTCCTGGGAGTGTTTGATGGGGACAGTGTAGAGGGAGCTTTACTCTGTATCTAACCCCGTGCTGTACCTGTCCTGGGAGTGTTTGGTGGGGGCAGTGATTTCAATGTTTACTGACCCGATTTTGATCTTTCTCATGTTGTAGTGCCCGAGATGCAGACACCTCCTGCAGAGAGAGGCTGAGGAGACGCTGTGTGTGAAATGCCCGGAATGCAGGGGAGCTAACGGGAGGGATTACGCTTTCTGCTGGGATTGTCTCCGGGAATGGAAGGAATCATCTGGCAGATCCTTCTGTTCCAGCGAGTGCAGCTCAGTGGCGTTGCTGCGCTCGTGCTGCACCTTTAACCAGCCGGGCAGTGCCGTTCACCAGTGCCCCATGGTGCGGACCTGTCCCCAGTGCAGCCGCCTGCTCAGTCACTCTGGGGGCTGTAACAATATGGTCTGTCCGCAGTGTGCCTGCATTTTCTGTTATCGCTGCCTCCAGACCAACAGCTTCCACAGCAGCTTCTGTCCCATCAAACCCAACCCATGAGACCTCTCGGCGCACAAGCCAACAGAGGAGGCCATTCAGTCGATTGTGCCTGTACTAACCCCCTTAGAAAGAGCGATCCAATTATTTCCCCCCAGCCCTGCACAGTTTTCCCCTTCAGGTATTTATCCAATTCCCTGTTGAAAGTTCCTGTTGAATCTGCTTCCACCGCCCTTTCAGGCAGCGCTTTCCAGATCACAACAACTCGCTGTGTAAATAAACCTTCCCCTCTGGTTCTTTTCCCGACTCTCTTCAATCTGTGTCCCTCTGGTTACCGACCCTCCTGCCACTGGAAACAGTTTCTCCTGATTTACTCTATCCAAACCCCTCATGATTTTGAACGCCTCGATTCAATCTCCCCCTTTACCTTCTCTGCTCTGAGGAGAACAATCCCAGCTTCTCCAGTCTCTCCACATGAACTGAACTCCCTCAGCGCTGGGAACATTCTAGTAAATCTCCCTCCGCACCCTCCCCAAGGCCTTGATTGGCAAAAACATGAATTATTGAAAACTTAAAATCTATTTAAAAATTAGGAAAAATTAGCGGGCCTTCAGGTTGCCAAAGCAGTGAGAGGGCAGGAGGGGTTTCTGTTTAAAGTGTTGTTTAAAAGACAGCATCTCCAACAGTGCGGCACTACCTCAGTACTGACCCTCTGACAGTGCAGCACTCCCTCAGTACTGACCCTCTGACAGTGCAGCACTCCCTCAGTACTGACCCTCTGACAGTGCGGCACTCCCTCAGTACTGACCCTCCGACAGTGCGGCACTCCCTCAGTACTGACCCTCCGACAGTGCTGCACTCCCTCAGTACTGACCCTCCGACAGTGCTGCACTCCCTCAGTACTGACCCTCCGACAGTGCGGCACTCCCTCAGTACTGACTCCCTGACAGTGCAGCACTCCCTCAGTACTGACCCTCCGACAGTGCGGCACTCCCTCAGTACTGACTCCCTGACAGTGCAGCAGAGGTTCCCTCAATGCTGAGGCTGGGACAGTGTGACCTGGATTTACTGTTCAGATTCATCGTGGGGATTGAACAGACAATGCTGTGATTCAGAGGTGAGACAGAACAACTGCCTGAACCCCTGGGCTACCTATTACAGGAGGCTGCTACCTCAGGCTATTGTTCTGCAGAGTTGTTAGGAGTTGATGTGAATTGAGGGTTTGTGTTTTGCTGTCAGTCTATATTCACATTCTCTCTTTCAATAAAGCAGATGGATTTTTCTCAAGAAAGTGTGCAGAGTACGTCTGTGACCGAGTGTGAGTGAGCAAGGGTGAGTGAGCGAGGGTGAGTGAGTGAGTGTGTGTGAGCGAGGGTGAGTGAGCGAGGGTGAGTGAGTGAGGGTGTGTGAGTGTGAGTGAGCGAGGGTGAGTGAGCGAGGGTGAGTGAGCGAGGGTGAGTGAGCGAGGGTGAGTGAGCGAGGGTGAGTGAGCGAGGGTGAGTGAGCGAGGGTGAGTGAGCGAGGGTGAGTGAGCGAGGGTGAGTGAGCGAGGGTGAGTGAGCGAGGGTGAGTGAGCGAGGGCGTGTCAGCGAGGGTGTGTCAGCGAGGGTGTGTCAGCGAGGGTGAGTGAGCGAGGGTGAGTGAGCGAGGGTGTGTGAGCGAGTGCGTATGAGCGAGTGTGAGTGAGCGAGGGTGAGTGAACGAGAGTGAGTGAGCGAGGGTGAGTGAGCGAGAGTGAGTGAGCGAGGGTGAGTGAGCGAGGGTGAGTGAGCGAGGGTGAGTGAGCGAGGGTGAGTAAGCGAGGCTGAGTGAGCGAGGGTGAGTGAGTGTGTGAGTGTCAGTGAGTGAGGGTGAGTGAGTGAGGGTGAGTGAGTGAGACTGAGTGAGTGAGACTGAGTGAGTGAGACTGCGTGAGTGAGGGTGAGTGAGCGAGGGTGAGTGAGCGAGTGTGTGTGAGCGAGCGTGCATGAGCGAGGGTGCGTGAGCGAGGGTGCGTGAGCGAGTGTGAGTGAGCGAGTGTGTGTGAGCAAGTGTGTGTGAGCGAGTGTGTGAGCGAGGGTGTGTGAGCAAGTGTGTGTGAGCGAGTGTGAGTGAGCGAGGGTGTGTGAGCAAGTTTGTGTGAGCGAGTGTGAGTGAGCGAGTGTGAGTGAGCGAGGGCGTGTGAACGAGCGTCTGAGCGAGCTTGTGTGAGCGAGTGTGTGTGAGCGAGGGTGTGTGAGCGAACATGTGTGAGCGAGTGTGAGTGAGCGAGGGTGTGTGAGCAAGTGTGTGTGAGCAAGTGTGAGTGAGCGAGTGTGAGTGAGCGAGTGTGAGTGAGCGAGTGTGAGTGAGCGAGGGCGTGTGAGCGAGCGTCTGAGCGAGCTTGTGTGAGCGAGGGTGTGTGAGCGAGGGTGTGTGAGCGAGCATGTGTGAGCGAGTGTGAGTGAGCGAGGGTGTGTGAGCGAGTGTGTGTGAGCGAGCGTGTGTGAGCGAGCGTGTGTGAGCAAGTGTGTGTGAGCGAGTGTGAGTGAGCGAGTGTGAGTGAGCGAGTGTGTGTGAGCGAGTGTGCGTGAGCAAGTGTGAGTGAGCGAGGGTGTGTGAGCGAGGGCGTGTGAGCGAGTGTGAGTGAGCGAGGGCATGTGAGCGAGCGTGAGTGAGCGAGGGCGTGTGAGCGAGCGTGTGTGAGCGAGGGTGTGTGAGCGAGGGTGTGTGAGCGAGTGTGAGTGAGCGAGGGTGTGTGAGCGAGTGTGTGTGAGCGAGGGTGTGAGCGAGGGTGTGTAAGTGAGGGTGAGTGACCGAGTGTGTGTGAGCGAGGGCGTGTGAGCGAGGGCGTGTGAGCGAGTGTGTGTGAGCGAGGGCGTGTGAGTGAGTGTGAGTGAGCGAGGGCGTGTGAGCGAATGCGTGTGAGCGAGGGCATGTGAGCGAGTGCGTGTGAGCGAGTATGTGTGAGCGAGTGTGTGTGAGCGAGGGCGTGTGAGCGAGTGTGTGTGAGCGAGTGCGTGTGAGCGAGGGTGTGTGAGCGAGGGTGTGTGAGCGAGTGTGAGTGAGCGAGGGTGTGTGAGCGAGTGTGAGTGAGCGAGGGTGAGTGAGCGAGTGTGTGTGAGCGAGGGCGTGTGAGCGAGGGCGTGTGAGCGAGGGCGTGTGAGCGAGCGTGCGTGAGCGAGCATGTGTGAGCGAGTGTGTGTGAGCGAGGGCGTGTGAGCGAGTGTGAGTGAGCGAGGGCGTGTGAGTGAGTGTGAGTGAGCGAGGGCGTGTGAGCGAGTGTGTGTGAGCGAGGGCGTGTGAGTGAGTGTGAGTGAGCGAGGGCGTGTGAGCGAATGCGTGTGAGCGAGGGCGTGTGAGTGAGTGCGTGTGAGCGAGTGTGTGTGAGCGAGGGCGTGTGAGCGAGGGCGTGTGAGCGAGTGCGTGTGAGCGAGGGTGTGTGAGCGAGGGTGTGTGAGTGAGTGTGAGTGAGCGAGGGTGTGTGAGCGAGTGTGTGTGAGCGAGTGTGAGTGAGCGAGGGTGTGTAAGTGAGGGTGAGTGAGCGAGGGTGAGTGAGCGAGTGTGTGTGAGCGAGGGCGTGTGAGCGAGTGTGAGTGAGCGAGGGCGTGTGAGCGAATGCGTGTGAGCGAGTGCGTGTGAGCGAGTATGTGTGAGCGAGTGTGTGTGAGCGAGTGTGTGTGAGCGAGGGCGTGTGAGCGAGTGTGTGTGAGCGAGTGCGTGTGAGTGAGGGTGTGTGAGCGAGGGTGTGTGAGCGAGTGTGAGTGAGCGAGGGTGTGTGAGCGAGTGTGTGTGAGCGAGTGTGAGTGAGCGAGGGTGTGTAAGTGAGGGTGAGTGAGCGAGGGTGAGTGAGCGAGTGTGTGTGAGCGAGGGCGTGTGAGCGAGGGCGTGTGAGCGAGCGTGCGTGAGCGAGCATGTGTGAGCGAGTGTGTGTGAGCGAGGGCGTGTGAGCGAGTGTGAGTGAGCGAGGGCGTGTGAGCGAGTGCGTGTGAGCGAGGGCGTGTGAGCGAGGGCGTGTGAGCGAGTGTGTGTGAGCGAGGGCGTGTGAGCGAGCGTGAGTGAGCGAGGGCGTGTGAGCGAGCGTGTGTGAGCGAGCGTGCGTGAGCGAGCGTGTGTGAGCGAGCGTGCGTGAGCGAGCGTGCGTGAGCGAGCGTGTGTGAGCGAGGGCGTGTGAGCGAGGGCGTGTGAGCGAGGGCGTGTGAGCGAGTGGGTGTGAGCGAGCGTGTGTGAGCGAGCGTGTGTGAGCGAGCGTGCGTGAGCGAGCGTGTGTGAGCGAGCGTGTGTGAGCGAGCGTGTGTGAGCGAGGGTGTGTGAGCGAGTGCGTGTCTGCAAGTATGTCAGTGAATGTGTATTATCCAGTGAGATCCAGCTCCTGTACACACACTGTCCAGTGAAGCAGTGCTGATCTCCATTCAGTCAAACTCATGATAAATGAAGTCTTAAAAGCACAGGATGAGAGGGCACAGAAAGATCCCATCCAGCAGGATCTCAGAAGGAAAATAGCACCTGGGTATCTTATTGAACACAAAAAATACAAAGTACTGACCCTCCGACAGTGCAGCACTCCCTCAGTACTGACCCTCCGACAGTGCAGCACTCCCTCAGTACTGACCCTCTGACAGTGCGGCACTCCCTCAGTACTGACCCTCCGACAGTGCAGCACTCCCTCAGTACTGACCCTCCGACAGTGCGGCGCTCCCTCAGTACTGACCCTCCGACAGTGCGGCGCTCCCTCAGTACTGACCCTCTGACAGTGCGGCACTCCCTCAGTACTGACCCTCCGACAGTGCGGCACTCCCTCAGTACTGACCCTCTGACAATGCGGCACTCCCTCAGTACTGACCCTCTGACAATGCGGCACTCCCTCAGTACTGACCCTCCGACAGTGCAGCGCTCCCTCAGTACTGACCCTCCGACACTGCGGCACTCCCTCAGTACTGAGCCTGGTGATTTATGATGTTATGTTTTCCTGTCTGAATTGTGGGATAGATGAAAATACCAGTGATGCAGGAACTAAATGAGCTTCTGGTTCATTAACTTTTTCCTTCTCACTGAGCGAAGTTAAAGTCTGATCGACATTCCGATTATTGTAAATCCTTCCCAGTTCTCCTGACGGATTGTAGCTCTGTCCTGCCACCCGGTGGCCACAGGCTGTACAGCAGCTCGGACCGCACCACTCACGGTGGGACCTTACCCCTGATCACTCTCCGTGCGCTGGTGGGTTTTTCTGCTCTGTTTGGTCCCAATCCCGCCTCATTCGTTCTGCAGCCACAGGACGCACAGCGTCTGTCTCTGAATCACCCACCACACCGTTACCTCTCGCTCCCTCACTCCGGTGCCGTCTCGAACCTGCAGCCACTCACAGCCCAGGGCTGCTCCACTGAAGACCGGGCCCGGAATAGCAGGAAGAGTCCAGGGACCCGTCACTGGGATGGTTCGGAGGCTCGCTGGGATGTCCTCTCTCTCCGCTCTGGACACACAAGGTCCAGCTATCTCACCACTCCGACCTGGGAGGCGGTGCCAGTGATGGTCAGTGATGGTCAGTGTCAGTGACGGTCAATGTCAGTGACGGTCAGTGTCAGTGACGGTCAATGATGGTCAGTGATAGTCAGTGACAGTCAGTGATGGTCAGTGATGGTCAGTGACGGTCAGTGACGGTCAGTGACGGTCAGTGACGGTCAGTGATTGACAGTGACGCTCATTGATGGTCAGTGATGGTCAGTGATTGACAGTGACGGTCAGTGATGGTCAGTGATTGACAGTGACGGTCAGTGATGGTCAGTGATTGACAGTGATTGACAGTGACGGTCAGTGATGGTCAGTGATGGTCAGTGATGGTCAGTGATGGTCAGTGACGGTCAGTGATGGTCAGTGATTGACAGTGACGGTCAGTGATGGTCAGTGACGGTCAGTGATGGTCAGTGATGGACAGTGACGGTCAGTGATGGTCAGTGATTGACAGTGATGGTCAGTGATGGTCAGTGATTGACAGTGACGGTCAGTGACGGTCAGTGACGGTCAGTGATGGTCAGTGACGGTCAGTGATGGTCAGCACCAACATTGCCCAGGAAATATAAAAGCAAAAAACTGCGGAAGCTGGAAATCCAAAACATAAACGAAAATACCTGGAAAAACTCAGCAGGTCTGGCAGCATCTGCGGACAGGAACACAGTTAACGTTTCAAGTCCGTATGACTCTTCAACAGAACTAAGGAAAAATAGAAAAGGGGTGAAATATAAGCTGGTTTAAGGGGGGTGGGACAGGTAGAGCTGGATAGAGGGCCAGTGATAGGTGGAGATAACCAAAAGATGTCACAGACAAAAGGACAAAGAGGTGTTGAAGGTGGAATGTGCTAATTAAGGGTAGAAAGCAGGACAAGCGAGGTACAGATAGCCCTAGTGGGGGTGGGGTGAAGGTACAGATAGCCCTAGTGGGGGTGGGTGGGGTGAAGGTACAGATAGACCTAGTGAGGGAGGGGTGAAGGTACAGATAGCCCTAGTGGGGGTGGGGTGGGGGGAAGGTACAGATAGACCTAGTGGGGGCGGGGTGAAGGTACAGATAGCCCTAGTGGGGGTGGGGTGGGGTGAAGGTACAGATAGCCCTAGTGGGGGTGGGGTGGGGTGAAGGTACACATAGCCCTAGTGGGGGTGGGGTGGGGTGAAGGTACAGATAGCCCTAGTGGGGGTGGGGTGGGGTGAAGGTACAGATAGCCCTAGTGGGGGTGGGGGTGGGGTGAAGGTACAGATAGCCCTAGTGGGGGTGGGGTGGGGTGAAGGTACAGATAGCCCTAGTGGGGGTGGGGTGGGGTGAAGGTACAGATAGCTCTAGTGGGGGTGGGGTGGGGTGAAGGTACAGATAGCCCTAGTGGGGGTGGGGTGAAGGTACAGATAGCCCTATTGGGGGTGGGGTGAAGATACAGATAGCCCTAGTGGGGGTGGGGTGAAGGTACAGATAGTCCTAGTGGGGGTGGGGTGGGGTGAAGGTACAGATAGTCCTAGTGGGGGTGGGGTGGGGTGAAGGTACAGATAGTCCTAGTGGGGGTGGGGTGGGGTGAAGGTACAGATAGTCCTAGTGGGGGTGGGGTGGGGTGAAGGTACAGATAGCCCTAGTGGGGGTGGGGTGAAGGTACAGATAGCCCTAGTGGGGATGGGGTGGGGTGAAGGTACAGATAGCCCTAGTGGGGGTGGGGTGAAGGTACAGATAGCCCTAGTGGGGGTGGGGTGGGGTGAAGGTACAGATAGCCCTAGTGGGGGTGGGGTGGGGTGAAGGTACAGATAGCCCTAGTGGGGGTGGGGTGGGGTGAAGGTACAGATAGCCCTAGTAGGGGTGGGGTGAAGGTACAGATAGCCCTAGTGGGGGTGGGGTGGGGTGAAGGTACAGATAGCCCTAGTGGGGGTTGGGTGAAGGTACAGATAGCCCTAGTGGGGGAGGGGTGAAGGTACAGATAACCCTAGTGGGGGTGGGGTGAAGGTACAGATAGCCCTAGTGGGGATGGGGTGGGGTGAAGGTACAGATAGCCATAGTGGGGGTGGGGTGAAGGTACAGATAGCCCTAGTGGGGGTGGGGTGGGGGTGAAGGTACAGATAGCCCTAGTGGGGGTGGGGTGAAGGTACAGATAGCCCTAGTGGGGGTGGGGTGGGGGTGAAGGTACAGATAGCCCTAGTGGGGGTGGGGTGAAGGTACAGATAGACCTAGTGGGGGTGGGGTGGGGGTGAAGGTACAGATAGCCCTAGTGGGGGTGGGGTGAAGGTACAGATAGCCCTAGTGGGGGTGGGGTGAAGGTACAGATAGCCCTAGTGGGGGTGGGGTGAAGGTACAGATAGCCCTAGTGGGGGTGGGGTGAAGGTACAGATAGCCCTAGTGGGGGTGGGGTGGGGTGGGGTGAAGGTACAGATAGCCCTAGTGGGGGTGGGGGTGGGGTGAAGGTACAGATAGAACTAGTGGGGGTGGGGTGGGGTGAATGTACAGATAGCCCTAGTGGGGGTGGGGTGAAGGTACAGATAGCCCTAGTGGGGGTGGGGGTGGGGGTGGGGTGAAGGTACAGATAGAACTAGTGGGGGTGGGGTGGGGTGGGGTGAAGGTACAGATAACCCTAGTGGGGGTGGGGTGAAAGTACAGATAGCCCTAGTGGGGGTGGGGGGAAGGTACAGATAGCCGTAGTGGGGGTGGGGGGAAGGTACAGATAGCCCTAGTGGGGGTGGGGTGAAGGTACAGATGGACCAGTGTGGGTGGGGTGAAGGTACAGATGGACCAGTGTTGGTGGGGTGAAGGTACAGATAGACTTAGTAGGGGTCGGGTGAGATGAAGGTACAGATAGCCCTAGCAGGGGTGGAGTGGGGTGAAGGTACAGAGAATCCTAGTGGGGGTGGGATGAAGGTACAGATAGCCCTAGTGGGGGTGGGGTGGGGTGAAGGAACAGATAGACCGCGTGGGGGTGGGGTGGGGTGAAGGTACAGATAGACCTAGTGGGGGTGGGGTGGGGGTGAAGGTACAGATAGCCCTAGTGGGGTTTGGGTGAAGGTACAGATAGCCCTAGTGGGGGTGGGGTGGGGTGAAGGTACAGATAACCCTAGTGGGGGTGGGGTGGGGGTGAAGGTACAAATAGACCTAGTGGGGGTGGGGTGGGGGTGAAGGTACAGATAGCCCTAGTGGGGGTGGAGTGGGTGTCAAGTACAGATAGCCCTAGTCGGGGTGGGGTGAATGTACAGATAGCCCTAGTGGGGGTGGGGTGGGGGTGAAGGTACAGATAGCTCTCGTGGGGGTGGGGTGAAGGTACAGATAGCCCTAGTGGTGGTGGGGTGAAGGTACAGATAGCCCTAGTGGGGGTGGGGTGGGGTGAAGGTACAGATAGCCCTAGTGGGGTTGGGGTGAAGGTACAGATAGACCTAGTGGGGGCGGGGTGGGGTGAAGGTACAGATAGACCTAGTGAGGGAGGGGTGAAGGTACAGATAGCCCTAGTGGGGGTGGGGTGGGGGGAAGGTACAGATAGACCTAGTGGGGGTGGGGTGAAGGTACAGATAGCCCTAGTGGGGGTGGGGTGGGGTGAAGGTACAGATAGCCCTAGTGGGGGTGGGGTGGGGTGAAGGTACAGATAGCCCTAGTGGGGGTGGGGTGGGGGTGAAGGTACAGATAGCTCTAGTGGGGGTGGGGTGGGGTGAAGGTACAGATAGCTCTAGTGGGGGTGGGGTGGGGTGAAGGTACAGATAGCCCTAGTGGGGGTGGGGGTGGGGTGAAGGTACAGATAGCCCTAGTGGGGGTGGGGTGAAGGTACAGATAGCCCTATTGGGGGTGGGGTGAAGATACAGATAGCCCTAGTGGGGGTGGGGTGAAGGTACAGATAGTCCTAGTGGGGGTGGGGTGGGGTGAAGGTACAGATAGTCCTAGTGGGGGTGGGGTGGGGTGAAGGTACAGATAGTCCTAGTGGGGGTGGGGTGGGGTGAAGGTACAGATAGTCCTAGTGGGGGTGGGGTGGGGTGAAGGTACAGATAGCCCTAGTGGGGGTGGGGTGAAGGTACAGATAGCCCTAGTGGGGATGGGGTGGGGTGAAGGTACAGATAGCCCTAGTGGGGGTGGGGTGAAGGTACAGATAGCCCTAGTGGGGGTGGGGTGGGGTGAAGGTACAGATAGCCCTAGTGGGGGTGGGGTGGGGTGAAGGTACAGATAGCCCTAGTGGGGGTGGGGTGGGGTGAAGGTACAGATAGCCCTAGTAGGGGTGGGGTGAAGGTACAGATAGCCCTAGTGGGGGTGGGGTGGGGTGAAGGTACAGATAGCCCTAGTGGGGGTTGGGTGAAGGTACAGATAGCCCTAGTGGGGGAGGGGTGAAGGTACAGATAACCCTAGTGGGGGTGGGGTGAAGGTACAGATAGCCCTAGTGGGGATGGGGTGGGGTGAAGGTACAGATAGCCATAGTGGGGGTGGGGTGAAGGTACAGATAGCCCTAGTGGGGGTGGGGTGGGGGTGAAGGTACAGATAGCCCTAGTGGGGGTGGGGTGAAGGTACAGATAGCCCTAGTGGGGGTGGGGTGGGGGTGAAGGTACAGATAGCCCTAGTGGGGGTGGGGTGGGGGTGAAGGTACAGATAGCCCTAGTGGGGGTGGGGTGAAGGTACAGATAGACCTAGTGGGGGTGGGGTGGGGGTGAAGGTACAGATAGCCCTAGTGGGGGTGGGGTGAAGGTACAGATAGCCCTAGTGGGGGTGGGGTGAAGGTACAGATAGCCCTAGTGGGGGTGGGGTGAAGGTACAGATAGCCCTAGTGGGGGTGGGGTGAAGGTACAGATAGCCCTAGTGGGGGTGGGGTGAAGGTACAGATAGCCCTAGTGGGGGTGGGGTGGGGTGGGGTGAAGGTACAGATAGCCCTAGTGGGGGTGGGGGTGGGGTGAAGGTACAGATAGAACTAGTGGGGGTGGGGTGGGGTGAATGTACAGATAGCCCTAGTGGGGGTGGGGTGAAGGTACAGATAGCCCTAGTGGGGGTGGGGGTGGGGGTGGGGTGAAGGTACAGATAGAACTAGTGGGGGTGGGGTGGGGTGGGGTGAAGGTACAGATAACCCTAGTGGGGGTGGGGTGAAAGTACAGATAGCCCTAGTGGGGGTGGGGGGAAGGTACAGATAGCCGTAGTGGGGGTGGGGGGAAGGTACAGATAGCCCTAGTGGGGGTGGGGTGAAGGTACAGATGGACCAGTGTGGGTGGGGTGAAGGTACAGATGGACCAGTGTTGGTGGGGTGAAGGTACAGATAGACTTAGTAGGGGTCGGGTGAGATGAAGGTACAGATAGCCCTAGCAGGGGTGGAGTGGGGTGAAGGTACAGAGAATCCTAGTGGGGGTGGGATGAAGGTACAGATAGCCCTAGTGGGGGTGGGGTGGGTTGAAGGAACAGATAGACCGCGTGGGGGTGGGGTGGGGTGAAGGTACAGATAGACCTAGTGGGGGTGGGGTGGGGGTGAAGGTACAGATAGCCCTAGTGGGGTTTGGGTGAAGGTACAGATAGCCCTAGTGGGGGTGGGGTGGGGTGAAGGTACAGATAGCCCTAGTGGGGGTGGGGTGGGGGTGAAGGTACAAATAGACCTAGTGGGGGTGGGGTGGGGGTGAAGGTACAGATAGCCCTAGTGGGGGTGGAGTGGGTGTCAAGTACAGATAGCCCTAGTCGGGGTGGGGTGAATGTACAGATAGCCCTAGTGGGGGTGGGGTGGGGGTGAAGGTACAGATAGCTCTCGTGGGGGTGGGGTGAAGGTACAGATAGCCCTAGTGGTGGTGGGGTGAAGGTACAGATAGCCCTAGTGGGGGTGGGGTGGGGTGAAGGTACAGATAGCCCTAGTGGGGTTGGGGTGAAGGTACAGATAGACCTAGTGGGGGTGGGGTGGGGTGAAGGTACAGATAGCCCTAGTGGGGTTGGGGTGAAGGTACAGATAGACCTAGTGGGGGCGGGGTGGGGTGAAGGTACAGATAGCCCTAGTGGGGGTGGGGTGAAGGTACAGATAGCCCTAGTGGTGGTGGGGTGAAGGTACAGATAGCCCTAGTGGGCGTGGGAGGAAGGTACAGATAGCCCTAGTGGGGGTGGAGTGGGTGTCAAGTACAGATAGCCCTAGTGGGGGTGGGGTGGAGGTACAGTTAGCCCTAGTGGGGGTGGGGTGAAGGTACAGATAGCCCTAGTGGGGGTGGGATGGGGTGAAGGTACAAATAGACCTAGTGGGGGTGGGGTGGGGGTGAATGTACAGATAGCCCTAGTGGGGGTGGGGTGAACCTACAGATAGCCCTATTGGGGGTGGGTTGGGGTGAAGGTACAGATAGCCCTAGTGGTGGTGGGGTGTGGTGATGGTGAAAGTGATGTGCTTCTGCCTGTGAATCCTGGTGAAAGTGATGTGGTTCTGCCTGTGAATCCTGGTGAAAGTGATGTGGTTCTGCCTGTGAATCCTGGTGAAAGTGATGTGGTTCTGCCTGTGAATCCTGGCGCTGAGACCCTGAGTGCTGCCCGGAGCGAGACAGACAAACAAACCTCAAAGTCTCGAGTGAAGTGCAGCCCAACAGGTCCATGTCGCATATGTACAGTTGTGAAACAGGTCGATGTGCCCAAATGATCCAGTGCGAGGGGGGATCCAGTGCGAGGGGGGATCCAGTGCGAGGGGTGATCCAGTGCGAGGGGTGATCCAGTGTCAAGGTGTGATCCAGTGTGAGGTGATCCAGTGTGAGTGGTGATCCAGTGTAAAGGGGTGATCCAGTACGAGGGGGTGATCCAGTGTGAGGGGGTGAACCAGCATAATGGGGTGATCCAGTGTGAGGGGTGATCCAGCACGAGGCGCGATCCAGTGCGAGGGGTGATCCAGCATGAGGGGTGATCCGGTGTGGTGATCCGGCGTGAGGTGTGATCCAGAATGAGGGGATGATCGATAATGAGAGGGTGATCCGGTGTGAGATGGTGATCCAGCATGAGGGGTGATCCAGTGTGAACTGATTCAGCAGGAGGTGGGATCCAGTGTGGGATGATCCATTGTGAGGGGGTTATCCAATGTGAGCTGATCCAGTGCGAGGGGTGATCCAGTATGAGAGGTGATCCAGTGCGAGGTGGTGATCCAGCACGAGGGGTTGATCCAGTATGAGGGGGTGATCCAGTGTGAAGGGATGATCCAGTGCGAGGGGATGATCCAGTATGTGGGGTGATCCAGTGTGAGGGGGCGATCCAGTGCGAGGTGGTGATCCAGCACGAGGGGATGATCCAGTATGTGGGGTGATCCAGCGTGAGGGGGCGATCCAGTGCGAGGTGGAGATCCAGCACGAGGGGCTGATCCAGTGCGAGGGGCTGATCCAGTGCGAGGGGCTGATCCAGTGTGAGGGGGCGATCCAGTGTGAGGGGGCGATCCAGTGCGAGGTGGTGATCCAGCACGAGGGTTTGATCCAATGTGAGGGGGTGATCCAGTGTGAGGGGTGATCCAGTGTGAGGAGGCGATCCAGTGCGAGGTGGTGATCCAGTGTGAGGGGGTGATCCAGTGCGAAGGGATGGTCCAGTGCGAAGGGGTGATCCAGTATGTGGAGTGATCCAGTGTGAGGGGGCGATCCAGTGCGAGGTGGTGATCCAGCACGAGGGGCTGATCCAGTGTGAGGGGCTGATCCAGTGTGTGGGGCTGATCCAGTGAGAGGGGCTGATCCAGTGTGTGGGGCTGATCCAGTGCGAGGGGCTGATCCAGTGCGAGGGGCTGATCCAGTGCGAGGGGCTGATCCAGTGAGGGGGTTTTGTATTGAGAGATGTTCCCGGCCTGTGCCAGTGGGGTTGTGTCCATCGAGGGGCTGAGTGGACAATTGGAAAGTTGTTTCACGATGGAGTAAATCCAATCTTTGCTTTTCTCGATCTTTTCCTCTCTGGCGATGAGACCGGAACAAACCGGAGGGAAAACCCAGATTCCATTTTCATTTCAATCCTGATGTGTTGCAAACATCAGGGACGTTTTAATCAGTTAGTTCAAAGAAACTTTCATTTGAGCTGCTCAGGGTTTTACCAAGTCCTTTCCAGCCAATGGCGTAGTTTTAAATGTCTCCTCTCTTCTAATTCATTTTATTCATTTGTGGGACAAGGCCAGCGTTTATTGCCCATCCCTAATTGCCCCTTGAGAAGGTGGTGGTGAGCTGCCTTCTTGAGCCGCTGCAGTCCATGTGGTGTAGGTACACCCACAGCGCTGTTAGGGAGGGAGTTCCAGGATTTTGACCCAGCGACAGTGAAGGAACGGCCGATATATTTCCAAGTCAGGATGGTGAGTGACTGGGAGGGGAAGTTCCAGGTGGTGGTGTTCCCATGTGTCTGAGGGAGGTGTGGGGAGTGAGGGGGAGAAGGGATTAAACTGGGTGCGATATTAAAGTGTGGGGGAGAGTGTATTGACTGAATGCTGTGGTTAGACAGTGAGTAATGATTCCTGCTCTCAGTCACAGAGTCTTGTCTGAAGTTGAGTGTCTGTGTGTGAGTGTGTGTGTGTGTGTGAGTGTGTGAAAGTGTGTGTGAGTGTGTCTGTGTGTGAGTCTGAGTGTATGTGTGAGAGTGAGTGTGCGTGTGTGTGTGTTTGTGTGTGTGTGTATGAGTGAGTGTATGTGTGAGAGTGTGTGTGTGTGTGTGAGAGAGTGTGTGTGTGTATGTGTCTGTGTCTGTGTGTGTGTCTGTGTGAGTGTGTGTGTGTGTCTGTGTGTGTATGAGAGTGTGTGTGTGTGAATGTGTGTGTGTATGTGTGTGTGAGTGTCTGTGTGTGTGTGAGTGAGTGTCTGTGTGTGTGTGAATGAGTGTCTGTGTGTGTGTGTGTGTCTGTATGTGTGTGTCTGTGTTTGAGTGTGTGTCTGTGTGTGTGAGTGTATGTGTGAGTGAGCGTGAGTGTGTATGTGTGTGTGTCTGTGTGTGTCTGTGTGTCTGAGTGTCTGTGTGAGTGTGTGTCTGTGTGAGTGTATGAGAGTGTGTGTGTGTGAATGTGTGTGTGAGTGTCTGTGTGTGTGTGAGTGTATGTGTGTGAGCGTGAGTGTGTATGTGTGTCTGTGTGTGTGTGTGTGTGAGTGAGTGTGTGTGTATGTGAGTGTCTGTATGTGTCTATGTCTGTGTGTGTGTGTCTGTGTGAGTGAGTGTGTGTGTCTGTGTTTGAGTGTGTGTGTGTGTGTGTCTGTGTTTGAGTGTGTGTCTGTGTTTGAGTGTGTGTCTGTGTGTGTGAGTGTCTGTGTGTGTGTGTGTGTGTGTGTCTGTGTGTGTGAGTGTCTGTGTGTGTGTGTGTGTGTGTGTCTGTTTGTGTGAGTGTCTGTGTGTGTGTGTGTGAGTGAGTGTGTGTGTCTGTGTTTGAGTGTGTGTCTGTGTGTGTGTGTGTCTGTGTGTGTGTGTGTCTGTGTCTGTGTGTCTGTGTGTGTGTGTCTGTGTTTGAGTGTGTGTCTGTGTTTGAGTGTGTGTTTGAGTGTGTGTGTGTGTGTGTGTGTGTCTGTGTGTCTGTGTTTGAGTGTGTGTGTGTGTGTGTGTGTGTGTGTGTCTGTGTTTGTGTGTGTGTGTCTGTGTTTGTGTGTGTGTGTGTGTGTGTGTGTGTGTCTGTTTGTGTGAGTGTTGGTGTGTGTGTGTGTGAGTGAGTGTGTGTGTCTGTGTTTGAGTGTGTGTCTGTGTGTGAGTGTGTCTGTGTGTGTGTGTGTGTGTCTGTGTGTGTGTGTGTCTGTGTGAGTGTGTCTGTGTGAGTGTGTGTCTGTGTTTGAGTGTGTGAGTGTGTGTGTGTGAGTGTGTGTGTGAGTGTGTGTGTGTGTGTGTCTGTGTTTGAGTGTGTGTGTCTGTGTGAGTGTGTGAGTGTGTGTGTGTGTGTCTGTGTTTGAGTGTGTGTGTCTGTGTGAGTGTGTGAGTGTGTGTGTGTCTGTGAGTGTGTGTGTGAGTGTGTGTGCGGGAGAGAAAGGGATAGAGTTCGCAGTGAGTGCTGTGGAGTAGGGAAAGTGGGGATAACAGCTCAGTGTAACATCAAAAACAAAACCAGAATTACCTGGAAGAACTCAGCCGGTCTGGCAGCATCGACAGCCTCATCGCTTCACTCTCCCCCTAACCGTTTACCCAGTTCCCAATTTTAGCATTAACGACAAACGGTGCCGATTAGTACAGAACATCTGGATCGCAGGATTTTCTTCTCGGCCGACGCTGCCAGACCTGCTGAGTTTTTCCAGGTAATTCTGGTTTGGGTTTGGATTTCCAGCGTCCGCAGTTTTTTGTTTTTACATCTGAGCTTTATCTCAGTGCAACATCAAACCCGAGTGAGGTTTCGATGCTGTGATGCTCACTGCGTGGCCAGCAGAGGGGGATCTCGCTCTGCGACTGGGACTGAGCTCCGGACAGGCTGGGAGCTGTATTCGGGATTAATTATTGTGCAGTGTGACTCCAGTCTCACACGCTCCCCGCTCTCAGCCGGGGGTGGTGGGGGGAGGGGGTGGGGGGGGGTCACTGGGGGAGGTGGGTGATACTGAGTAGGGCAGGGGGGTCAGGGCGGTGGAGAGGGGGGGTGGTGGTGGGTTGCGAGGCTCAGGCTGACATATACCCACAATCCCCTGGACCTCCGAGTTCCCTATCTTGCCCCCCCCCCCCCCAGCCTTGGCCTTTCACTGAAAGTTAGGTTTTTGTGCCCCTCCCTTCTCCACCCTGGCACATTGACACTAGTTAATGGGGAGGGGGGGGGGTTAATTCACCACCAGTATCCCCCACCCCCGATCTGAATCCATCGGACCCTCGGTGAGGGGGTTAAGGGGTAGAGGGTCGGTCGATTAGGGGAGGGGTACACAGAGGGTTTAGCAGAAACACATTATTAACCCTTACCCAGCCTGACTGAGCCTCTCACCGCCAGAGGCACCACTGGGTGGAGCCAGTTGACTTCGGAGGGATCCAGTGCTGGAGGGGGTGGGTGGGTTTCGGAGGGGGGTGGGGGTGCAGCAGGTCAATCAGATCCCAAGCAACAGGTAACCCCACTCTCTGCCCCTCCCCTGTACAGAAGCGACTCTGCCTCCCCCCCCCCCCCCACCCCAGCGTGGGTCTAAATGATCCCACGGGGTTGGGGGTGAAGTTGGGGAGTGCGAGGGTGGGGGTAGTGGTTTGGGGAGTGGGGGAGTGCGGGGGAGGGGGGGTGGGGAGGGAATGGGGGTGGGGATGGGGGGTTGGGGCGTGGGGGGTTTTGGGGAGTGTGGGGGAGTGGGGTGTGGGGGGAGTGGGGGAGTGGGGTGCTGGGGGGAGGGGGTGCTGGGGGGAGGGGGTGCTGGGGGGAGGGGGTGTTGGGGGGAGGGGGTGTTGGGGGGAGGGGGGTGTGGGGGGAGTGGGGGAGTGGGGGAGTGGGGGAGTGGGGTGCTGGGGGGAGGGGGTGTTGGGGGGAGGGGGTGTTGGGGGGAGGGGGTGTGGGGGGAGGGGGGTGTTGGGGGGAAGGGGTGTTGGGGTAGGGGGGTGTTGGGGGGAGTGGGGGAGTGGGGGAGTGGGGGGGAGGGGGTGTTGGGGGGAGGGGGTGTTGGGGGAGGTGGGGTGTTGGGGGGAGGGGGTGTGGGGGGAGGGGGGTGTTGGGGGGAAGGGGTGTTGGGGGAGGGGGTTTGGGGGGGTGAGTCTGTGAAAGGCGCTTCACAAAGAGCTGATTTTTCGCTCGTGGGTCCAGCCGGCGGTGATGGGCTATTCGACCACCGTGTGCATCGCAGCTTTCTGATCCTCTCCAGCATCGGCAGCGAGAACCATAGAACAGGTTCCAGCACAGGAGGAGGCCATTTGGCCCATTGTACCCCTGCTGGCTCTCTCCATCACCGCAGCTCAGCCTGTGCTGCTCCCCATGGCCCTGGGAGGATTTCCTCTCCCTGGAGCTGGATTTCGAGAGCTGGGATTGAACCTGCCCGGCCCACACTCCCCGGCAGGTTCCGGCTCCCAACCACGCGCTGCCTGGGAAAGACGCTCCTCATGTCACCCTCACCGCAGCCTCACCGCAGCCTCACCCTCACCGCACCGCAGCCTCACCGCAGCCTCACCCTCACCGCACCCTCACCGCACCCTCACTGCAGCCTCACCGCACCCTCACCGCACCCTCACCGCACCCTCACCGCACCCTCACCCTCACCGCAGCCTCACCCTCACCGCAGCCTCACCGCAGCCTCACTGCAGCCTCACCCTCACTACACCCTCACCACACCCTCACCACACCCGCAGCCTCACCGCAGCCTCACCGCAGCCTCACCGCACCCTCACTGCAGCCTCACCGCACCCTCACCGCAGCCTCACCGCAGCCTCACCGCAGCCTCACCGCAGCCTCACTGCAGCCTCACCGCACCCTCACCGCAGCCTCACTGCAGCCTCACCGCACCCTCACCGCAGCCTCACCACAGCCTCACCACAGCCTCACCACAGCCTCACCGCTGGCCCCACTCGGAGTTGAATTACAGTGAAGGTGAAGCCATTGCCATGAGTTCCTGAACTGGTTTGGTTGTGGAGTCTGGACGCTCGGAGTAACGGCCCAGAGAGAGAGAACACAACTTCAAACCACATTGACCCCCAACTCCCGACACAGGAAACTCCCCCCGAGACACAACCACAGCGGTTCGAGCGGCCAGAAACTGCCTCAGACCCCATTCACCGGCCAAGACATCATGGAAGCAGTTCAAAGCTCTGAGTGGATCACTCCACCCCCTGTGAGTAGATCACTCCGCCCCTGTGAGTAGATCACTCCGCCCCTGTGAGTAGATCGCACCGACCCCTGTGAGTAGATCTCACGGGCCCATCAGTAGATCACACCAACCCCTGTGAGTAGATCAAACCAGCCCTTTGAGTAGATCACCCAGGCTCCTGTGAGTAGATCACACCAGCCATGTGAGTAGATCACCCAAGCCCCTTGAGTACATCACACCAACCCCCGTGAGTAGATCACACCAAGCCCCATGAGTAGATCACACCAAGTCCCGTGAGTAGATCACGCCAGTCATGTGAGTAGATCACACTGGCCCCTGTGAGTAGATTACACCACCCTTGTGAGTAGATCACACCGACAACTGTGAGTAGATCACACGGGCCCCTGCGAGTAGATCACAACAGTCCTGTGAGTAGATCACACAGGCCCCTGTGAGCAGACACACCACCCCTGTGAGTAGATCACACCGACTCCTGTGAGTAGATCACACCAGCCATGTGAGTAGATCACATGGGCCCCTGTGAGTAGATCACACCGACCCCTGTGAGTAGATCACACCAGCCCTGTGAGTAGATCACATCGGCCCATATGAGTAGATCGCACCAGCCCTATGAGTAGATCACACCAGCCCTATGAGTAGATCACAGCAGCCCTACGAGTAGATCACACTGGCCCCTGTGAGTAGATCACACCAGCCTTGTGAGTAGATCAAACCGGCCCCTGTGAGAGTTCACACCGGCCCCTGTGAGTAGATCACACCAGCCCTGTGAGTAGATCACACCGGCCCTGTGAGTAGATCACACCAGCCCCTGTGAGTAGATCACACCAGCCCCTGTGAGTAGATCACACCAGCCCCTGTGAGTAGATCACACCAGCCCTGTGAGTAGATCTCACCAGCCCTGTGAGTAGATCACACCAGCCCCTTAAACACAATGGGTCCCAAACGCTAACCATATCCCTGCAAACACTGGTTGATTAGAGACACGGCAGAGACCGTGTGTATGGCGGGGAGAGGGTGAGTGAGTGTGGGCAGCGAGGATGGGGCGTTGTTACAAACACCCGTGTCCAGTGTGTCCAATGTGCAGCTCCATCACCGGACAGTGTGTCCAGGTCTCCAGCACCGGACAGTGTGTCCAGGTCTCCATCACCGGACAGTGTGTCCAGGTCTCCAGCACCGGACAGTGTGTCCAGGTCTCCAGCACCGGACAGTGTGTCCAGGTCTCCAGCACCGGACAGTGTGTCCAGGTCTCCAGCACCGGACAGTGTGTCCAGGTCTCCAGCACCGGACAGTGTGTCCAGGTCTCCAGCACCGGACAGTGTGTCCAGGTCTCCAGCCCAGCACCGGACAGTGTGTCCAGGTCTCCAGCCCAGCACCGGACAGTGTGTCCAGGTCTCCAGCCCATCACCGGACAGTGTGTCCAGGTCTCCAGCACCGGACAGTGTGTCCAGGTCTCAGCACCGGACAGTGTGTCCAGGTCTCAGCACCGGACAGTGTGTCCAGGTCTCCAGCCCAGCACCGGACAGTGTGTCCAGGTCTCCAGCCCAGCACCGGACAGTGTGTCCCAGGTCTCCAGCACCGGACAGTGTGTCCAGGTCTCCAGCACCTGACAGTGTGTCCAGGTCTCCAGCACCTGACAGTGTGTCCAGGTCTCCAGCACCTGACAGTGTGTCCAGGTCTCCAGCACCTGACAGTGTGTCCAGGTCTCCAGCACCGGACACTGTGTCCAGGTCTCCAGCACCGGACACTGTGTCCAGGTCTCCAGCACCGGACACTGTGTCCAGGTCTCCAGCACCGGACACTGTGTCCAGGTCTCCAGCACCGGACACTGTGTCCAGGTCTCCAGCACCGGACACTGTGTCCAGGTCTCCAGCACCGGACACTGTGTCCAGGTCTCCAGTCCAACACCGGACAGTGTGTCCAGGTCTCCAGCCCAACACCGGACAGTGTGTCCAGGTCTCCAGCCCAGCACCGGACAGTGTCTCCAGGTCTCCAGCCCAGCACCGGACAGTGTGTCCAGGTCTCCAGCCCAGCACCGGACAGTGTGTCCAGGTCTCCAGCACCGGACACTGTGTCCAGGTCTCCAGCACCGGACACTGTGTCCAGGTCTCCAGCACCGGACACTGTGTCCAGGTCTCCAGCACCGGACACTGTGTCCAGGTCTCCAGCACCGGACACTGTGTCCAGGTCTCCAGCACCGGACACTGTGTCCAGGTCTCCAGCACCGGACACTGTGTCCAGGTCTCCAGCCCAACACCGGACAGTGTGTCCAGGTCTCCAGCCCAGCACCGGACAGTGTGTCCAGGTCTCCAGCCCAGCACCGGACAGTGTCTCCAGGTCTCCAGCCCAGCACCGGACAGTGTGTCCAGGTCTCCAGCCCAGCACCGGACAGTGTGTCCAGGTCTCCAGCCCAGCACCGGACAGTGTGTCCAGGTCTCCAGCACCGGACAGTGTGTCCAGGTCTCCAGCACCGGACAGTGTGTCCAGGTCTCCAGCACCGGACAGTGTGTCCAGGTCTCCAGCACCGGACAGTGTGTCCAGGTCTCCAGCACCGGACAGTGTGTCCAGGTCTCCAGCACCGGACAGTGTGTCCAGGTCTCCAGCACCGGACAGTGTGTCCAGGTCTCCAGCACCGGACAGTGTGTCCAGGTCTCCAGCACCGGACAGTGTGTCCAGGTCTCCAGCACCGGACAGTGTGTCCAGGTCTCCAGCACCGGACAGTGTGTCCAGGTCTCCAGCACCGGACAGTGTGTCCAGGTCTCCAGCACCGGACAGTGTGTCCAGGTCTCCAGCACCGGACAGTGTGTCCAGGTCTCCAGCCCAGCACCGGACAGTGTGTCCAGGTCTCCAGCCCAGCACCGGACAGTGTGTCCAGGTCTCCAGCCCAGCACCGGACAGTGTGTCCAGGTCTCCAGCACCGGACAGTGTGTCCAGGTCTCCAGCCCAGCACCGGACAGTGTGTCCAGGTCTCCAGCCCAGCACCGGACAGTGTGTCCAGGTCTCCAGCACCGGACAGTGTGTCCAGGTCTCCAGCCCAGCACCGGACAGTGTGTCCAGGTCTCCAGCCCAGCACCGGACAGTGTGTCCAGGTCTCCAGCCCAGCACCGGACAGTGTGTCCAGGTCTCCAGCCCAGCACTGGACAGTGTGTCCAGGTCTCCAGCACCGGACAGTGTGTCCAGGTCTCCAGCACCGGACAGTGTGTCCAGGTCTCCAGCACCGGACAGTGTGTCCAGGTCTCCAGCACCGGACAGTGTGTCCAGGTCTCCAGCACCGGACAGTGTGTCCAGGTCTCCAGCACCGGACAGTGTGTCCAGGTCTCCAGCCCAGCACCGGACAGTGTGTCCAGGTCTCCAGCCCAGCACCGGACAGTGTGTCCAGGTCTCCAGCCCAGCACCGGACAGTGTGTCCAGGTCTCCAGCCCAGCACCGGACAGTGTGTCCAGGTCTCCAGCCCAGCACCGGACAGTGTGTCCAGGTCTCCAGCACCGGACAGTGTGTCCAGGTCTCCAGCCCAGCACCGGACAGTGTGTCCAGGTCTCCAGCACCGGACAGTGTGTCCAGGTCTCCAGCCCAGCACCGGACAGTGTGTCCAGGTCTCCAGCCCAGCACCGGACAGTGTGTCCAGATCTCCAGCCCAGCACCGGACAGTGTGTCCAGGTCTCCAGCCCAGCACCGGACAGTGTGTCCAGATCTCCAGCCCAGCACTGGACAGTGTGTCCAGGTCTCCAGCACCGGACAGTGTGTCCAGGTCTCCAGCCCAGCACCGGACAGTGTGTCCAGGTCTCCAGCCCAGCACCGGACAGTGTGTCCAGGTCTCCAGCCCAGCACCGGACAGTGTGTCCAGGTCTCCAGCCCAGCACCGGACCGTGTGTCCAGGTCTCCAGCACCGGACATTGTGTCCAGATCTCCAGACCAGCACCGGACAGTGTGTCCAGGTCTCCAGCACCGGACAGTGTGTCCAGGTCTCCAGCCCAGCACCGGACAGTGTGTCCAGGTCTCCAGCCCAGCACCGGACAGTGTGTCCAGGTCTCCAGCCCAGCACCGGACAGTGTGTCCAGGTCTCCAGCCCAGCACCGGACAGTGTGTCCAGGTCTCCAGCCCAGCACCGGACAGTGTGTCCAGGTCTCCAGCCCAGCACCGGACAGTGTGTCCAGGTCTCCAGCCCAGCACCGGACAGTGTGTCCAGGTCTCCAGCCCAGCACCGGACAGTGTGTCCAGGTCTCCAGCCCAGCACCGGACAGTGTGTCCAGGTCTCCAGCCCAGCACCGGACAGTGTGTCCAGGTCTCCAGCCCAGCACCGGACAGTGTGTCCAGGTCTCCAGCCCAGCACCGGACAGTGTGTCCAGGTCTCCAGCCCAGCACCGGACAGTGTGTCCAGGTCTCCAGCCCAGCACCGGACAGTGTGTCCAGGTCTCCAGCCCAGCACCGGACAGTGTGTCCAGGTCTCCAGCCCAGCACCGGACAGTGTGTCCAGGTCTCCAGCCCAGCACCGGACAGTGTGTCCAGGTCTCCAGCCCAGCACCGGACAGTGTGTCCAGGTCTCCAGCCCAGCACCGGACAGTGTGTCCAGGTCTCCAGCCCAGCACCGGACAGTGTGTCCAGGTCTCCAGCCCAGCACCGGACAGTGTGTCCAGGTCTCCAGCCCAGCACCGGACAGTGTGTCCAGGTCTCCAGCCCAGCACCGGACAGTGTGTCCAGGTCTCCAGCCCAACACCGGACAGTGTGTCCAGGTCTCCAGCCCAGCACCGGACAGTGTGTCCAGGTCTCCAGCCCAGCACCGGACAGTGTGTCCAGGTCTCCAGCACCGGACAGTGTGTCCAGGTCTCCAGCACCGGACAGTGTGTCCAGGTCTCCAGCACCGGACAGTGTGTCCAGGTCTCCAGCACCGGACAGTGTGTCCAGGTCTCCAGCCCCTCACACCCTCACAATCCCAGGCCTCCACTTTCATTCCACTGGTTTCAGTCCAACCCCCAGACTCCGCAGACCTCCTGCCCATCACAGCATCATATCTGAGTCTATCCCATTGTCAGGCCTCTGAGGGACAATGATTACCCGTCTCCTGTCTGAGTCCAGGTTTCTAAATGAGGTTTCAATATGTTCCAGCTCACAGTCTCCTTCATATCCCAGGCTGAACACCTCACAGAACAAAATCTATAAAACCATCTGGAAACAGCTGGAGAGTAAAGTGGGGGAACCCTGTACCCCAGTGAGAGTCAGCACCTTCAGGAGAGGAGGGGGACCTGTACCCCAGTGAGAGTCAGCACCTTCAGGAGAGGAGGGGACCTGTACTCCAGTGAGAGTCAGCACCTTCAGGAGAGGAGGGGGTCCTGTACCCCAGTGAGAGTCAGCACCTTCAGGAGAGGAGGGGAACCCTGTACCCCAGTGAGAGTCAGCACCTTCAGGAGAGGAGGGGGACCTGTACCCCAGTGAGAGTCAGCACCTTCAGGAGAGGAGGGGGACCCTGTACCCCAGTGAGAGTCAGCACCTTCAGGAGAGGAGGGGGACCTGTACCCCAGTGAGAGTCAGCACCTTCAGGAGAGGAGGGGGACCCTGTACCCCAGTGAGAGTCAGCACCTTCAGGAGAGGAGAGGGACCCTGTACCCCAGTGAGAGTCAGCACCTTCAGGAGAGGAGAGGGACCTGTACCCCAGTGAGAGTCAGCACCTTCAGGAGAGGAGGGGGACCTGTATCCCAGTGAGAGTCAGCACCTTCAGGAGAGGAGGGGGATCTGTACCCCAGTGAGAGTCAGCACCTTCAGGAGAGGAGGGGGATCTGTACCCCAGTGAGAGTCAGCACCTTCAGGAGAGGAGAGGGACTCTGTACCCCAGTGAGAGTCAGCACCTTCAGGAGAGGAGGGGGACCTGTACCCCTGTGAGAGTCAGCACCTTCAGGAGAGGAGGGGCCCCTGTACCCCAGTGAGAGTCAGCACCTTCAGGAGAGGAGGGGGACCCTGTACCCCAGTGAGAGTCAGCACCTTCAGGAGAGGAGGAGGACCTGTACCCCAGTGAGAGTCAGCACCTTCAGGAGAGGAGGGGGACCCGTACCCCAGTGAGAGTCAGCACCTTCAGGAGAGGAGGGTGACCCTGTACCCCAGTGAGAGTCAGCACCTTCAGGAGAGGAGGGGGATCTGTACCCCAGTGAGAGTCAGCACCTTCAGGAGAGGAGGGGGATCTGTACCCCAGTGAGAGTCAGCACCTTCAGGAGAGGAGAGGGACCCTGTACCCCAGTGAGAGTCAGCACCTTCAGGAGAGGAGGGGGACCCTGTACCCCAGTGAGAGTCAGCACCTTCAGGAGAGGAGGGGGACCTGTACCCCAGTGAGAAACTGTTTCCAGTGGCAGGAGGGTTGGTAACCAGAGGGACACAGATTGAAGAGAATCGGGAAAAGAACCAGAGGGGAAGGTTTATTTACACAGCGAGTTATTGTGATCTGGAAGGCGCTGCCTGAAAGGGCGGTGGAAGCAGATTCAACAGGAACTTTCAACAGGGAATTGGATAAATACCTGAAGGGGTAAAACTCACAGGTCTCTATGGGGAAAGTGTAGGGGGGAGGGTGACTAGTTGGATAGCTCTTTCAAGGGGGTTAGTGCAGGCCCGATGGGCAGAATGGCCTCTTTCTGCTTGAATCAGTCTATAACCCGACCATTTGAAGATGAATGAAACAGAGAGAGAGATGAAAGAGAGAGCGGAAATGACCAATTATTACAGTCCAGCTCTGCTCCCTGTGCATTCCAGAGCTCCCAGCATCTGGGCTGATCCGGTCAGCACCCAAGGTTGGAGCTGGACATGTCCAGGCAGGGCATTGCCAGACCTGTGCCTGCCCCCAGGGGTCAGTAGAGGCCTGGGCACAGGCTGGGGAGCCTTGGCCTGTCACTCTGACCCACCTCCTCCACCGACCCACCACACCCCCCCGCCTCCCCCCCACTGCATCTCGCGTTGGGGAACAGATTCACATTCCCGTCTGTGCCAAACGCTCTCACCCACCCAGCTCCGAGAGGCCGATGGTTCACATCTGGCTGCCACACATCTGCCCCTCCTGTTAAAGGAGATCCTGAGTTGCTTCTGTTTAGCTGGATTCCACTCCTGCCTCAACGGACACAGTCGACTCCAGTGACCTAACAGTGGACGTGACTGAGGTAAACATCTGGTGACCAATGTGTCCTTTGGATGAGGTGTTACGTTGAGGCCCATTCTGCCTCTTGGGGAGGTGGGGGCTTAAAACACCTGATGGCCTGTATATTGGATGAAGAGCGCTGGGAGTGGGGGCACGAAGGGGCAGCATCTCTCCCCCCACCATCCCCCCCACCCCCTGCCCCTCAAGTGTCTGGTGGGGGAGGGGGGGGGGGGCGCAATATCTACCCCTCAACCAACAGCGCTAAGAATGGATGCTCCCTGGGTCATCATTATATGGCTGCTGGAGGGATCTTGCTGTGCGGTGAGAGACAGGAGGGGAGGTGAGCAGGCTGTGGCGTTAGGCGGAATGCACTGCGTTCGGGAAACTCTAAATCAGGAAGTTTTCACCCCTCCCCCACTCCGCACACCCCCCCTCCCCCTCCCCCACTCCACCCTCAGTCACCCCATCAAAATACTCACAGCTCCTCAAGCTTCTGGACCCTGGGTTTAATCCCTGCAGCGGTTCCAGATCCACAGATTCTCATCCACTTCAGGTCTTTTCTTACCCCTCAACCTGTCTAAGAAAAGTTAGGAGTGACTTGTTTCCATTGTCTGGAGTTGCTTTAACATTTACCGTATACTCTGGTGTACACATCGCACCTGAGTATTGCCAGGGTTACCCTGAGCTATATAAGCCGCGATTGGCTGCATTGGACTGATTGGATGGATCATTCAAGGAACCATCGCATTGAACGCTGACCCACCCAGTCTTGTAGCCGGTTCCACCCCAATCTCCAATGTTTTAGTTATGTAAAAGGGTTTAAAGAGATTCATTAAAACCCCCTGTCCATTGTTTTTTTGTTCACCGCCCCACCCTGTGATTTTTCACCCGCTTTTGTGTCCCAGAAATTAATCTTTCAATTTCCAGAGTCAAACCGAACCAGTCCAGGAAATCAGTCAGAACCCAACTAATCGTCAGTGTTAACAATAGCACTCTGAAAACTGTGGGATCGAGTCCCGCTCCAGACACTGGAGTCCAAACCCCAGGTTCACGATCCAAGTTCCAGTGCTGAGGGGCTGCTTCACTGTCAGAGGGTCAGTACTGAGGGAGTGCCGCACTGTCGGAGGGTCAGTACTGAGGGAGTGCCGCACTGTCAGGGGGTCAGTACTGAGGGAGTGCCGCACCATCAGAGGGTCAGTACTGAGGGAGTGCTGCACTGTCAGAGGGTCAGTACTGAGGGAGTGCTGCACTGTCAGAGGGTCAGTACTGAGGGAGTGCCGCACTGTCAGAGGGTCAGTACTGAGGGAGTGCCGCATGGTCAGAGGGTCAGTACTGAGGGAGTGCTGCACCGTCAGAGGGTCAGTACTGAGGGAGAGCCACACTGTCAGAGGGTCAGTACTGAGGGAGTGCTGCACTGTCGGAGGGTCAGTACTGAGGGAGTGCTGCACTGTCGGAGGGTCAGTACTGAGGGAGAGCCACACTGTCAGAGGGTCAGTACTGAGGGAGAGCCACACTGTCAGAGGGTCAGTACTGAGGGAGAGCCACACTGTCAGAGGGTCAGTACTGAGGGAGAGCCACATTGTCAGAGGGTCAGTACTGAGGGAGTGCTGCACTGTCGGAGGGTCAGTACTGAGGGACAGCCACACTGTCAGAGGGTCAGTACTGAGGGAGAGCCACACTGTCAGAGGGTCAGTACTGAGGGAGTGCTGTACTGTCAGAGGGTCAGTACTGAGGGAGAGCCACACTGTCAGAGGGTCAGTACTGAGGGAGAGCCACACTGTCAGAGGGTCAGTACTGAGGGAGAGCCACACTGTCAGAGGGTCAGTACTGAGGGAGAGCCACACTGTCGGAGGGTCGGTACTGAGGGAGTGCCGCACTGTCAGAGCGTCAGTACTGAGGGAGTGCTGCACTGTCGGAGGGTCAGTACTGAGGGAGTACTGCACTGTCAGAGGGTCAGTACTGAGGGAGTGCCACACCGTCAGAGGGTCAGTACTGAGGGAGTGCTGCACTGTCGGAGGGTCAGTACTGAGGGAGTACTGCACTGTCAGAGGGTCAGTACTGAGGGAGTGCCACACCGTCAGAGGGTCAGTACTGAGGGAGTGCCGCACTGTCGGAGGGTCAGTACTGAGGGAGTGCTGCACTGTCAGAGGGTCAGTACTGAGGGAGTGCCGCACTGTCGGAGGGTCAGTACTGAGGGAGTGCTGCACTGTCGGAGGGTCAGTACTGAGGGAGTGCTGCACTGTCAGAGGGTCAGTACTGAGTGGCTGCTGCACTGTCGGAGGGTCAGTACTGAGGGAGTGCTGCACTGTCAGAGGGTCAGTACTGAGGGAGTGCCGCACTGTCAGAGGGTCAGTACTGAGGGAGTACTGCACTGTCAGAGGGTCAGTACTGAGGGAGTGCCGCACTGTCAGAGGGTCAGTACTGAGGGAGTGCCGCACTGTCAGAGGGTCAGTACTGAGGGAGTGCTGCACTGTCGGAGGTGCCATCATTCAGGTGAGACATTAACTCGTGATCATGTCTACTCTCTCAGGTGGATGTAAAAGATCCCATTCCTACTCTCTGGAAGAGTAAGGAGGGGGGAGTTCACCCCCCCCTCCCCCCCGGTGAACAACGGCCAATAGTTATCCCTCAATCAACATGACAAAAACAGATGATCTGGGTCATTATCACACTGTTGCTTGTGGGATTTTGCTGTGTGTAAATTGACAGTTGTGACTACACATTTACAGCAGCAACTACCCTTCTTACATCCTGAAGATGTGACCGGCGCTAGAGGAATGAAAGTCTCTTTTTCAAGCATTGTGTCTAGGAGGTGGTGAGATCAAACTCTTAATTTCATTTTAGTGAATCATCTCTGTCTAGTCCAACCACAATATCCCAGAATTTTACAAACCAAATCCATGATTGCAGCTGCCACTAAGTCACCAGCTCCAGAATGGGAATAGAGGACAATTAACATCTCTGCTCCTGCCCTCCGTCCACTCACACCTGGAGGGTGTGTGTCTGTGACCCAAAGGCAGGAGTTAAATCCCCTGCTGAACCCTCTTCACAGTTAAATATCAGCAGCTTTGGCCTCAATTGTGTCCAAAAGTGCAAAGATCCATGGAAAACACATATTATAGAATCTGTCACATATAGGTAAATGTGCAGTATAGAATCTGTCATGTATAGGTAAATGCACAGTATAGAATCTGTCATGTATAGGTAAATGCACGATTTAGAATCTGTCATGTATATGTAAATGCGCAATATAGAACCTGTCATGTGTAGGAAAATGCACAGTATAGAATTTGTTATGTTTAGGAAAATGCACAGTATAGAATCTGTCACATATAGGAAAATGCATAGTATAGAATCTGTCATGTATAGGTAAATGCGCAGTATAGAATCTGTCATGTATAGGTAAATGCACAGTATAGAATCTGTCATGTGTAGGTAAATGCGCAGTATAGAATCTGTCATGTAAAGGTAAATGCACGGTATAGAATCTGTCATGTATAGGTAAATGTGCAGTATAGAATCTGTCATGTATGGGTAAATGCACAGTATAGAATCTGTCATGTATAGGTAAATGCACGGTATAGAATTTGTCATGTATAGGTAAATGCACAGTATAGAATCTGTCATGTGTAGGTAAATGCACAGTATAGAATCTGTTATGTGTAGGAAAATGCACAGTATAGAATTTGTTATGTGTAGGAAAATGCACAGTATAGAATCTGTCACATATAGGAAAATGCACAGTATAGAATCTGTCATGTATAGGTAAATGCACAGTATAGAATTTGTTATGTGTAGGAAAATGCACAGTATAGAATCTGTCACATATAGGAAAATGCACAGTATAGAATCTGTCATGTATAGGTAAATGCACAGTATAGAATCTGTCATGTATAGGTAAATGCACAGTATAGAATCTGTCATGTATAGGTAAATGCACAGTATAGAATCTGTCATGTATAGGTAAATGCACGATTTAGAATCTGTCATATTTAGGTAAATGCGCAATATAGAACCTGTCATGTGTAGGAAATGCACAGTATAGAATTTGTTATGTTTAGGAAAATGCACAGTATAGAATCTGTCACATATAGGAAAATGCACAGTATAGAACCTGTCATGTATAGGTAAATGCGCAGTATAGAATCTGTCATGTATAGGTAAATGCACAGTATAGAATCTGTCATGTGTAGGTAAATGCGCAGTATAGAATCTGTCATGTAAAGGTAAATGCACAGTATAGAATCTGTCATGTATAGGTAAATGTGCAGTATAGAATCTGTCATGTATGGGTAAATGCACAGTATAGAATCTGTCATGTATAGGTAAATGCACGGTATAGAATCTGTCATGTATAGGTAAATGCACAGTATAGAATCTGTCATGTGTAGGTAAATGCACAGTATAGAATCTGTTATGTGTAGGAAAATGCACAGTATAGAATTTGTTATGTGTAGGAAAATGCACAGTATAGAATTTGTTATGTGTAGGAAAATGCACAGTATAGAATCTGTCACATATAGGAAAATGCACAGTATAGAATCTGTCATGTATAGGTAAATGCGCAGTATAGAATCTGTCATGTATCGGTAAATGCACAGTATAGAATCTGTCATGTATAGGTAAATGCACAGTATAGAATCTGTCATGTGTAGGTAAATGCGCAGTATAGAATCTGTCATGTATAGGTAAATGCACAGTATAGAATCTGTCATGTGTAGGTAAATGCACAGTATAGAACCTGCCACGTGTAGGAAAATGCACAGTATAGAATTTGTTATGTGTAGGAAAATGCACAGTATAGAATTTGTTATGTGTAGGAAAATGCACAGTATAGAATCTGTCATGTATAGGTAAATGCACAGTATAGAATCTGTCATGTGTAGGTAAATGCACAGTATAGAATCTGTCATGTGTAGGTAAATGCACAGTATAGAATCTGTCATGTGTAGGTAAATGCACAGTATAGAACCTGTCACATATAGGAAAATTCACAGTATAGAATCTGTCATGTATGGAAAAACACACAGTATAGAATCTGTTACAGTGAGCAGAAGGCAGCTTATAGAGCTGGAGAGTAAATGCTGTAAACCAGAGAGCAGAAAGAGCAAAGGAAGAAATTATTCTCCAACATCAGATTAACAATAAATTCTAAAAATACGGTTCAAAGTGAAGTGAATTTTCAATGTCAGTGCAGTCCTTTACATTTCAATGTAACTTCCCTCTGGGCCAACAGAAATTCTGTGTGTGTGTGTGTATGTGTGTGAGTGTGTGTGCGTGAGTGTGTGTGCGTGAGTGTGTGTGCGAGTGTGTGTGTGTGCGTGTGCATGTGTCTGTGTGCGTGTGTCTGTGTGAGTATGTGCGTGTGTGTGTGTGTGTGTCTATGTGAGTGTGTGTGTGTGTGTGTGTCTATGTGAGTGTGTGTCTGAGTGTGTGTGTGTGTGTGTGTGTGAGTGTGTCTGTGTGAGTGTGCATGTGCGTGTGTCTGTGTGCGTGTGTCTGTGTGTGTGTGCATGTGCGTGTGTCTGTGTGCGTGTGTCTGTGTGTGTGTGTGCATGTGCGTGTGTCTGTGTGTGTGTCTGTGTGTGTGTGTGTGTGTGTGAGTGTGTGTGTGTGTGTGTGTGTGCGTGTGAGTGTGTGTATGTGCGTGTGTGTGTGTGCGTGTGAGTGTGTGTGTGTGCGTGTGCGTGTGCGTGTGTGTGTGTGTGTGTGTGTCTATGTGAGTGTGTGTGTGTGTCTATGTGAGTGTGTGTGTCTGAGTGTGTGTGTGTGTGTGTGTGTGTGTGTGTGTGTGTGTCTATGTGTCTATGTGAGTGTGTGTGTCTGAGTGTGTGTGTGTGTGTGTGTGTGTGTGTGTGAGTGTATGTGTGCGCGTGTGTCTGTGTGAGTGTGCATGTGCGTGTGTCTGTGTGCGTGTGTCTGTGTGTGTGCATGTGTGTGTGTGTGTGTGTGTGAGTGTCTGTGTGCCTGTGTGTGTCTGTGTACGTGTGTGTGTGCGTACGTGTGTGTGTGCGTGAGTGTCTGTGTGTCAGTGTGTGTATGAGTGTGTGTGTCTCTGTGCGTGTGTGTGTGAGTGTGTGTGTGTGCACGTGTATGTCTGTGTGTATGTATGTGAGTGTGTGTGAGAGAGAGTGCGTGTGTGTGTTAGTGTGTGAGAGTGTGTGTGTGTCTCTGTGCGTGTGTGTGTGTGTGTGCATGTGTATGTCTGTGTGTATGTATGTGAGTGTGTGTGTCTGTGTGTGTGTGTGAGAGAGAGTGCGTGTGTGTGTTAGTGTGTGACAGTGTGTGTGTGTCTGTGTGCATGTGTGTGTGTACATGTGTGTCAGTGTGTGCATGTGTGTCTATGTGTGTCTGTATGTGAATGTGTATCTGTGTGTGTGAATGTGTGTGAATGTGAGTGTGAGTCTGAGTGTGTGTGAATGTGAATGTCTGTGAGTGAGTGAGTGAGTGAGTGAGTGTGTCCATGTCTATCTGTGTGGGTGTCCGTACCTCTGGTGCAGAGTCCACGCTGCCGAAACTCCAGCCCGGGATTTTGGTTTGTAACAGGAGGAATTCAGAGAGAGAGAGAGAGAAAATAAAGGAAGCATGAGTGTGCAGTAGGGGAAGGGGAGAGGAGAAGGGGAAGGAGACACGGGGGAGAGAGAGAGAGAGAGAGAGGAATAGGAATAGGAGGAGGAGAAATAGGAATAGGAGAACGGAGAGAGATTGGGCTCCGGGAAAGAAACATTGTACAGAGAGAGAGAGAGACAGAGACAGAGACAGAGAGAGAGAGAGAGAAGGAGAGAGGAGAGGGAGGGCAGACGATGTGTCTGAACCGACTCTGCCGACTCTTGCTCAGTTTCCCCCTCGTCAGCTGCAGAAAGACAACTTTTCCCCCTTGTTCAACTTGAGGAGGGAAATATTTAATATTTCTCCCTGTGGGCTGTGTGTGTGTGTGTGTGTGTGTGTTCCTGCATTAAGCCCCTCTCCAAAGCTACAGCCAGACATCTCCTCTCTTATCCTTGGAGTTCAAACAACGAGAAACTCTCTCTCTCTCTCTCTCTCTACTCACACACACACACACACACACACACAGGGGGTAAAAAAGAAACTTGCCTTGTTCTGAAGGAGTCTGGAAGATGCTGCCGGGTGGACGACACTTGAGTGGATTTAATTTGCGAGTCTTGTTCACCTTTGTGGAAATCTGGGAAATTTTTGCAGAGATTATGGATCCAATCTATTGGAATTCGCTTAACCAAAGGTAAGGGAACAAACACCCTCAGCCCCTTCCTGTGTGTTTTCAAGCGTCCAGATTCTCATTAACCAGAAATAAATAGCTTTAATCACTGCCCCCCCCCCCAAAAAAAAAACTCGCCTTTTGTTACACCCTCTTTGTGTGTTATATATATTCCAAAATGAGATGACTGGGACTGTGACCCAGTTTAAAACTCCTGACTGAAGTTGCTTGTAGCGCTCAGCAATTTTCGAAAAAGTCTTTGTTTGATTGAGGAGAAATCAAACTTTTTCAGTTCTTAAAATTGGGGGGGACTGGAGTCAGTCAGATTCTCTCTCTCTCTCTCTCTGGTTGAGAATCATGTCTGTCTCTGGTCCTCTGGAACCAAGAGTAATGTTTTACCGTGTTGTGTGTGTGTGTGTGTAAGAAAATAATCCAGAAGGTGCTTTAAACAGGAGCATAATTGCAGAGTGTAGTTTTAATCTTAATGAGTGTTTATATTATAGTTGGGGGTTTGTGTGTGTATATATATATGTGGGGGGGGGGGGGGAATCTTTGAACAAAGTCCATGTGTGGAAATGAAAGGCACAAATTCACTTTTTCAAAGGTGTTGGGTTGGATTAAATGTTCCCTGTTCTCCATCAGGGAGCAACATCCACCTCCCCCCCCCCCACAAAGGAACCTTGCCGAATTCTCTGACTGGAATAGCCACCAGTCTCGCAGCCCTGCTCCCTTGAACCAGCCCTTTCGCTGAGGGGAGATGAATCATTAAAATTGAAGAAATTATCCTCTAAGTGGAGCCTCTTTGATGCATTTCTGATCCTCAATGAAATGTCTGTAAATTTCCTCGCCCCCCTGTTGTATAGGGACAATTAACTCCTGTTAATGATGAACCGGGTCTTAGGGAGCTGTCATCCCCTGGGTTCGAGGTTATTGAGGGGGGGGGGGGGTGTGGGGGTTTTGCCCCCTTTGCTTGACTCCCCTTCCTTTGCCTGGGTGTGCAGGTCCATCTTCCCCATCTCCACCTTCCCCAGCCCCCACCCTGAGTTGAAGGATGCCTCACCTGGGAGGAGGGAGTGTGGGCAGATTTCCGCCGCTTGGCCGCTGTTTAAAATCACTGGATTGACCCTCTGCTGGAACCCACTGGAAACAGGACTCCCAACAAAAACCTCCCAGTGCAAAACGGCACGTCCGAGAGAGCCACAGGATTGTTCAAACTTACTATTGTGCAAGAGCCTTACGTTAGGGGATAGTGACTGAGGGTTCACCTACCCCCCCCCCAAAAAAAATCTCCCATCAGAGGGACTACCCCCCCCCCCCCAAAATCTCCTATCAGAGGGACTACCCCCCCCCCCCCAAAATCTCGCACCGGAGGGACTACCCCCCCCAAATCTCCCATCGGAGGGACTACCTCCCCCCCCCCCAAAATCTCCCATCGGAGGGTCCACCCCCCCCCCAAATCTCCCATCGGAGGGTCCACCCCCCCCCCCCCCAAATCTCCCATCGGAGGGTCCACCCCCCCCCAAATCTCCCATCGGAGGGACCACCTCCCCCCAAATCCCCCATCGGAGGGTCCAGCTCCCCCCACCCCCAAATCTCCTATCGGAGGGACCACCTCCCCCCAAATCCCCCATCAGAGGGTCCAGCTCCCCCCCCCGCCCCAAAAATCTCCCATCGGAGGGACCACCTCCCCCAAATCCCCCATCAGAGGGTCCAGCTCCCCCCACCCCCAAATCTCCCATCGGAGGGACCACCTCCCCCCAAATCCCCCATCGGAGGGTCCACCCCCCCCCCCAATATCTCTATTCGGAGGGTTCACCCCCCCAAATCTCCCATCGGAGGGTCCACCTCCCCCCCCCCAAAATCCCCCATCGGAGGGTCCACCTCCCCCCCCCAAAATCCCCCATCGGAGGGTCCACCTCCCCCCCCCCAAAATCCCCCATCGGAGGGTCCACCTCCCCCCCCCCAAAATCCCCCATCGGAGGGTCCACCTCCCCCCCCCCCAAAATCCCCCATCGGAGGGTCCACCTCCCCCCCCCCCAAAATCCCCCATCGGAGGGTCCACCCCCCCCCCCCCCAAATCTCCCATCGGAGGGTCCACCCCCCCCCCCCCCCAAATCTCCCATCGGAGGGTCCACCCCCCCCCCCCAAATCTCCCATCGGAGGCACCCACAAAACCTACACCCCCATAAGTTCGAGGGAACAACCCCCCAAATCCCCAAATCCCATCACTCAGAGGGACCCCCCCCTCACCCCACCCCAACCCAACCCCCCCTTCCCCCCCTTCCCCCAGCCCCCCCCCTCATTGGAGAGACCCCCACCCCCACCCCGAACCCCCTCATTGGAGAGACCCCCACCAGTCCTGACCAATCGGACGAGCCGCCCCTCGCCTCCTTCAAAAGGATTGTGGTCCACAAATTAAAATATCACTTGAAACACACGGTGAGTGTCCAATCACAGGCCCACCCAGTGTCACAAAACAGGGATCTGATAGACAAACAGAAATTAACCACCACCCCCCACCCCGCCCCTCCCCCCCCCCCCCCCCCCCCCCCTTATCCTGCTTTGAAGACCCCCTGAGTGTGAAGTCAGGTTTGGGAATTGGTGGGAATGTGTTAGAGAGAGAGAGAGAGAGAGAGCGAGACCGAGACTGGATATCAGAGCCTCGGTTAAAACTCACGCTGAAAACCTTGGCTTCCCAGTAACACAGTTTACTTTTGTAAATAGGTCCATGGGCCCCAGGTGGGTGATTGAATGTCACTGAGCAAGGGGATTGTGTGGGAGCGGTGAGCGTGTGTCTGTGCCTTGGCACTCTTTCCCCCAAGAGGCTTGTGGTATCTGCCTTTGAGACTCAGGACCCTCTTAATCACTTTCATACTAAACAAGATATAAATGTGTTGAAATTCCAAAGTTTCATTCACTGAGATTGCGAGTTCCCCACCCCCCACCCCACCACCTTTCCCTGCACCTTGTGTCTGAGATGAAGGGGGTGATCGAGGGGGTTTAAGATGATTAAAGGATTCGATCAGGTCAATAGAGAGAGACTGTTTCCTCAGGTTGAGGGGGAGGGTCCGGAACAAGGGGGGCTGAACCTTCCAACTGGAGCCCGGCCGTTCAGGGGAGATGTCAGGAAGCATCACACAGAGGGGTGCGGGAATGTGGAACTCTCTCCCCATCCCCACCCCCACCCCCCTTCAAAAAAGCTGTCGATGCTGGGGGCGGAGGCGGGGGGGGTCAATTGGAAATTTTAAGACTGAGGTCGAGAGATTTTTGTTGGGTAAGGGGGGGGGGGCGGGATTAAGGGTTATGGAATCCAGGCGGCTGGATGGAGTTAAGATACAGATTGGCCGTGATCTCACTGACTGGTGGGTCAGATTTGAGGGGCTGAATGGCCTCCTCCTGTTCCTTACGGGAACATGCAGTTCCATAATTGGGAAATGAAACTGAGGGATTGCTGGATTTGCAGAAGAGGGTCAGCCAGTGCTGAAGCAATCACAGGCTAGTCTGTCTCCGCAGAGTGGTTATTATTGCTATGTCAGCTTGTTAATACTCTCAACACTGGCTCAAGGAATGCAGATTGGA
Source organism: Isurus oxyrinchus (assembly GCA_026770705.1). Lineage (NCBI taxonomy): Eukaryota > Metazoa > Chordata > Chondrichthyes > Lamniformes > Lamnidae > Isurus > Isurus oxyrinchus. The sequence goes on from JANJGN010000033.1 coordinate 4,982,311, forward strand.
GTCATACTACAGATGGAGCCATCCAGTGCAGCCCTGAGGGAGTGCCGCACTGTCGGAGGGTCAGTACTGAGGGAGTGCCGCACTGTCGGAGGGTCAGTACTGAGGGAGTGCTGCACTGTCAGAGGGTCAGTGTTGAGGGAGTGCCGCACTGTTGGAGGGTCAGTACTGAGGGAGTGCCGCACGGTCAGAGGGTCAGTGTTGAGGGAGTGCCGCACTGTGGGAGGGTCAGTACTGAGGGAGTGCCGCACTGTCAGAGGGTCAGTACTGACGGAGTGCCGCACTGTCAGAGGGTCAGTACTGAGGGAGCGCTGCACTGTCGGAGGGTCAGTACTGAGGGACTGCCGCACTGTCGGAGAGTCAGTACTGAGGGAGCGCCGCACTGTCGGAGGGTCAGTACTGAGGGAGCGCCGCACTGTCGGAGGGTCAGTACTGAGGGAGCGCCGCACTGTCGGAGGGTCAGTACTGAGGGAGCGCCGCACTGTCGGGGGGTCAGTACTGAGGGAGAGCCGCACTGTCGGAGAGTCAGTACTGAAGGAGTGCCGCAGTGTCGGAGGGTCAGTACTGAGGGAGTGCCGCACTGTCGGAGGGTCAGTACTGAGGGAGTGCCACACTGTCGGAGGGTCAGTACTGAGGGAGTGCCGCAGTGTCGGAGGGTCAGTACTGAGGGAGTGCCGCAGTGTCGGAGGGTCAGTACTGAGGGAGTGCCGCACTGTCAGAGGGTCAGTACTGAGGGAGAGCCGCACTGTTGGAGGGTCAGTACTGAGGGAGTGCCGAACTGTCGGAGGGCCTGTGTCTTGGATGAGACGTTAAACCTAGGTCCTGTCTGCCCTCTCTGGCGTATTTTTACGATCCCACAGCCACTATTCTCCAACCCAACATCCCTCCCCTCAGTTGACAGCCACGAAACATCCAACAATCAGTGCCTCATGCAGCTGCTGTCCATACTGTCTTCCTGAGTGTTTAATATTGTATTCTCCTACATACAGCACTCAGTGAATCCAGTAATTTAGGTCAAGTATTTGCGAATGTTTCTGAGATTTGACAAAAGGTTTGGTTAGTGGTAGACAGGGCTGTGTTCCTGACTGTGCGATTTGAGTTGTTTGAATGTTTGGATCCTCTCTCACAATGAACGGGACTTGTTTTGGTATCTCTGTGAAGAAGATGGGGTGTTCTAACTGCTTTATACAGCGTGTGTTTTGAGTGTTAAACCAATATGTTCCAGGCACACACTCTGGGTTATCCATGTACGTTTGTTTAAGTCAATTTGCTCCTTGTTTGACTCCCCAGCCACCCCCCCCCCCCCCCCGGCCAATTTCCTCAACCCTCCCATCCTCGGTGGAAACTAGTTATACTGTTTTTTGTGCGCAAGTTGGCAGCCCCAGTTCCTTACCTACCAGTGACCACCCATCCCTCAAAATGATTCAGTTGTGGCACATCCTGAGCACAAACACCAAAATTTCACTCCTCGTTTTGAGAAGTGAAACCTCCCTTTATTCCAGTCTCAGTGACAATTTCTATTCGGCCCATCACGTCTATACTGGCTCTTTCAGAGCTTTCCAGTTAGTCCCGCTTGCTGCTTTGTGCATGTGTTTTGTACAGTGCTGAGCACCCCGCTCTCGCGTTAAGATAAATTTCATGTTATTTGTGCTGGGTCTCTGACTCCTTGATCCCTGTTTCTCCTGTCAAGTATCCCACTGTTCACCATTTCCCTCGTTTACTTTTTAATTCCTCCATGGGATGTGGGTGTCTCTGGCTGGGCCCAGCATTTATTGCCCATCCCTAATTGCCCCTTGAGAAGGTGGTGAGCTGCCTTCTTGAGCCGCTGCAGTCCATGTGGTGTAGGTACACCCACAGTGCTGTTAGGGAGGGAGTTCCAGGATTTTGACCCAGTGACAGTGAAGGAACGGCCGATATATTTCCAAGTCAGGATGGTGAGTGACTTGGAGGGGAACTTCCAGGTGGTGGGGTTCCCCATGTGTCTGCTGCCCTTGTCCTTCTAGATGGTAGTGGTCATGGGTTTGGAAGGTGCTGTCTAAGGAGCCTTGGTGAGTTTCTGCAGTGCATCTTGTAGATGGTACACACACTGCTGCTACTGTGTGTCGGTGGTGGAGGGAGTGAATGTTTGTGGATGTGGTGCCAATCAAGCGGGGCTGCTTTGTCCTGGATGGTGTCCAGCTTCTTGAGTGTTGTGGGAGCTGCACTCATCCAGGCAAGTGGAGTGTATTCCATCACACTCCTGACTTGTGCCTTGTCGATGGTGGACAGGCTTTGGGAGGGGTGTTACGCTCCGCAGGACCCCTAGTCCCTGACCTGCCCGTGTCTGTGTGTGCGTGTGTCTGTGTGCACCTGGATGTGTGTGCGTGTGTCTGTGTGCACCTGGATGTGTGTGCGTGTGTATATATTTTACATGTATATATGGCTGGTCCGTTTACCCAGATAATTCAGCTGTAACTCATAGTTTTCAAATTTTTGAAGTTGTACATGTCTGGTGATTGCTACACAGTTATCATTTAAAACTCTCCCAACTGCTAATCATTTCTGGAGGATTGTTGTGTGTTTAATTTGACTGGGTCCCCAGTGGACCTGCCTCACATGTTGTCTTAATATGTGCTCAGTAATTAGTTCCAACCACTTCCCTCCCAGTACCCCCCACCACCACCCAGCCCCAGATCCATCCCTTCCCTTGGGGATGTTACAATGCTCCCTAATTATTACATTACAGCTTCCTGCAGCCTGAATGATATTATCCAAACAACTCATTAGCACTCTCTTCACTTGTGTGTCCCAGCTGTAACAGTTGTCAATAAGGAGCTGTCTCTATATGTCATTGATAAGCTCCCTGGGCCCTGTTCTATCCACTTGAGCCGGTGAACGAGACCTTGTCAAGGTACCAGTAATCTTGGACAAGACAGGATAGTGGAAAGAGTGGACGTGTGCCAGATAAAATCGAATACAGGTGTGTGTGAAGTGATTCATTGTGGTAGGAAGGACATGGGAAGACAATATAAAATCGGGGGTGAAACTCTAAAGGGGGAGCAGGAGCAGAGGCACCTGGCTGTATATGTGCATCAGTCATTGAAGGTGGTGGGACAGGTGGAGAGAGCGGTTAATAAAGCACACACTATCCGGGGCTTTATTAATCGAGGTATAGAGTAGCGAGGTTATGTTGACCTTGTATACGTCACTAGCTCAGCCTCAGCTGGGGTATTGTGTCCAGTCTGGGCTCTGCACTTTAGGAAGAATGTGAATACGTTGGAGAGAGAGAGAGAAAATTTGCGAGAATGGTTCCAGGGATGAGAAACTTCAGTTATGAAGATAATTGGAGAAGTTGGGACAGTTCCCCTTGGAGAATAAGCTGAGAGGGGATTTGATAGAGGTGTTCAAAATCATGAGGGGTCTGGACAGAGTAGATAGGGAGAAACTGTTTACAAAGGCAGTTTATTCATTAGGGTAAAGATCACTCACTGTAACTGTACAGAGTCACTGTTTATTCAGGGTAAGGATCATGCACTGTGTAATTGTACAGAGTCAGTGTTTATTCAGGGTAAGGATCACTCACTGTAACTGTACAGAGTCAGTGTTTATTCAGGGTAAGGATCACTCACTGTAACTGTACAGAGTCAGTGTTTATTCAGGGTAAGGATCACTCACTGTCTAACTGTACAGAGTCAGTGTTTATTCAGGGTAAAGATCACTCACTGCCTAACTGTACAGAGTCACTGTTTATTCAGGGTAAGGAACATGCACTGTGTAATTGTACAGAGTCAGTGTTTATTTAGGGTAAGGATCACTCACTGTGTAACTGTACAGAGTCAGTGTTTATTCAGGGTAAGGATCACTCACTGTAACTGTAAAGAGTCAGTGTTTATTCAGGGTAAGGATCACTCACTGTAACTGTACAGAGTCAGTGTTTATTCAGGGTAAGGATCACTCACTGTAACTGTACAGAATCACTGTTTATTCAGGGTAAGGATCACTCACTGTGTAACTGTACAGAGTCAGTGTTTATTCAGGGTAAGGATCACTCACTGTAACTGTACAGAGTCACTGTTTATTCAGGGTAAGGATCACTCACTGTGTAACTGTACAGAGTCAGTGTTTATTCAGGGTAGGATCACTCACTGTAACTGTACAGAGTCAATGTTTATTCAGGGTAAGGATCACTCACTGTAACTGTACAGAGTCACTGTTTATTCAGGGTAAGGATCACTCACTGTGTAACTGTACAGAGTCAGTGTTTATTCAGGGTAAGGATCACTCACTGTGTAACTGTACAGAGTCAGTGTTTATTCAGGGTAAGGATCACTCGCTGTGTAACTGTACAGAGTCTGTGTTTATTCAGAGTAAGGATCACTCACTGTGTAACTGTACAGAATCAGTATTTATTCAAGGTAAGGATCACTCACTGTGTAACTGTACAGAGTCAGTGTTTATTCAGGGTAAGGATCATGCACTGTGTAATTGTACAGAGTCAGTGTTTATTCAGGGTAAGGATCACTCACTGTGTAACTGTACAGAGTCACTGTTTATTCAGGGTAAGGATCACTCACTGTAACTGTAAAGAGTCACTGTTTATTCAGGGTAAGGATCACTCACTGTAACTGTACAGAGTCAGTGTTTATTCAGGGTAAGGATCACTCACTGTAACTGTACAGAATCACTGTTTATTCAGGGTAAGGATCACTCACTGTGTAACTGTACAGAGTCAGTGTTTATTCAGGGTAAGGATCACTCACTGTAACTGTAAAGAGTCACTGTTTATTCAGGGTAAGGATCACTCACTGTAACTGTACAGAGTCAGTGTTTATTCAGGGTAAGGATCACTCACTGTAACTGTACAGAATCACTGTTTATTCAGGGTAAGGATCACCCACTGTGTAACTGTACAGAGTCAGTGTTTATTCAGCAGAGTAAGGATCACTCACTGTGTAGCTGTACAGAGTCACTGTTTAATCAGGGTAAGGATCACTCACTGTGTAACTGTACAGAGTCACTGTTTATTCAGGGTAAGGATCACTCACTGTGTAACTGTACAGAGTCACTGTTTATTCAGGGTGAGGATCACTCACTGTGTAACTGTGCAGAGTCACTGTTTATTCAGGGTAAGGGTCACTCACTGTGTGACTGTACAGAGTCACTGTTTGTTCAGGGTAAGGATCACTCACTGTGTAACTGTACAGAGTCACTGTTTATTCAGCAGAGTAAGGATCACTCACTGTTTAACTGTACAAGTCACTGTTTATTCAGGGTAAAGATCACTCACTGTGTAACTGTACAGAGTCACTGTTTATTCAGTGTAAGCATCACTCACTGTGTAACTGTACAGAGTCAGTGTTTATTCAGGGTGAGGATCACTCACTCTGTAATTGTACAGAGTCACTGTTTATTCAGTGTGAGGATCACTCACTGTGTACTGTACAGAGTCACTGTTTATTCAGGGTAAGGATCACTCACTGTGTAACTGTACTGAGTCACTGTTTATTCAGGGTAAGGATCACTCACTGTGTAACTGTACAGAGTCACTGTTTATTCAGGGTAAGGATCACTCACTGTGTAACTGTACAGAGTCACTGTTTATTCAGGGTAAGGATCACTCACTGTGTACTGTACAGAGTCAGTGTTTATTCAGGGTGAGGATCACTCACTGTGTAACTGTACAGAGTCACTGTTTATTCAGGATAAGGATCACTCACTGTGTAACTGTGCAGAGTCACTGTTTATTCAGGGTAAGGATCACTCACTGTGTAGCTGTACAGAGTCAGTGTTTATTCAGGGTAAGGATCACTCACTGTAACTGTACAGAGTCAGTGTTTATTCAGGGTAAGGATCACTCACTGTCTAACTGTACAGAGTCAGTGTTTATTCAGGGTAAAGATCACTCACTGTCTAACTGTACAGAGTCACTGTTTATTCAGGGTAAGGAACATGCACTGTGTAATTGTACAGAGTCAGTGTTTATTTAGGGTAAGGATCACTCACTGTGTAACTGTACAGAGTCACTGTTTATTCAGGATAAGGATCACTCACTGTTTAACTGTGCAGAGTCACTGTTTATTCAGGGTAAGGATCACTCACTGTGTAGCTGTACAGAGTCAGTGTTTATTCAGGGTAAGGATCACTCACTGTAACTGTACAGAGTCAGTGTTTATTCAGGGTAAGGATCACTCACTGTAACTGTAAAGAGTCAGTGTTTATTCAGGGTAAGGATCACTCACTGTAACTGTACAGAGTCAGTGTTTATTCAGGGTAAGGATCACTCACTGTAACTGTACAGAATCACTGTTTATTCAGGGTAAGGATCACTCACTGTGTAACTGTACAGAGTCAGTGTTTATTCAGGGTAAGGATCACTCACTGTAACTGTACAGAGTCACTGTTTATTCAGGGTAAGGATCACTCACTGTGTAACTGTACAGAGTCAGTGTTTATTCAGGGTAGGATCACTCACTGTAACTGTACAGAGTCAATGTTTATTCAGGGTAAGGATCACTCACTGTAACTGTACAGAGTCACTGTTTATTCAGGGTAAGGATCACTCACTGTGTAACTGTACAGAGTCAGTGTTTATTCAGGGTAAGGATCACTCACTGTGTAACTGTACAGAGTCACTGTTTATTCAGGGTAAGGATCACTCGCTGTGTAACTGTACAGAGTCTGTGTTTATTCAGAGTAAGGATCACTCACTGTGTAACTGTACAGAATCAGTGTTTATTCAAGGTAAGGATCACTCACTGTGTAACTGTACAGAGTCAGTGTTTATTCAGGGTAAGGATCATGCACTGTGTAATTGTACAGAGTCAGTGTTTATTCAGGGTAAGGATCACTCACTGTGTAACTGTACAGAGTCACTGTTTATTCAGGGTAAGGATCACTCACTGTAACTGTAAAGAGTCACTGTTTATTCAGGGTAAGGATCACTCACTGTAACTGTACAGAGTCAGTGTTTATTCAGGGTAAGGATCACTCACTGTAACTGTACAGAATCACTGTTTATTCAGGGTAAGGATCACTCACTGTGTAACTGTACAGAGTCAGTGTTTATTCAGGGTAAGGATCACTCACTGTAACTGTAAAGAGTCACTGTTTATTCAGGGTAAGGATCACTCACTGTAACTGTACAGAGTCAGTGTTTATTCAGGGTAAGGATCACTCACTGTAACTGTACAGAATCACTGTTTATTCAGGGTAAGGATCACCCACTGTGTAACTGTACAGAGTCAGTGTTTATTCAGCAGAGTAAGGATCACTCACTGTGTAGCTGTACAGAGTCACTGTTTAATCAGGGTAAGGATCACTCACTGTGTAACTGTACAGAGTCACTGTTTATTCAGGGTAAGGATCACTCACTGTGTAACTGTACAGAGTCACTGTTTATTCAGGGTGAGGATCACTCACTGTGTAACTGTGCAGAGTCACTGTTTATTCAGGGTAAGGGTCACTCACTGTGTGACTGTACAGAGTCACTGTTTGTTCAGGGTAAGGATCACTCACTGTGTAACTGTACAGAGTCACTGTTTATTCAGCAGAGTAAGGATCACTCACTGTTTAACTGTACAAGTCACTGTTTATTCAGGGTAAAGATCACTCACTGTGTAACTGTACAGAGTCACTGTTTATTCAGTGTAAGCATCACTCACTGTGTAACTGTACAGAGTCAGTGTTTATTCAGGGTGAGGATCACTCACTCTGTAATTGTACAGAGTCACTGTTTATTCAGTGTGAGGATCACTCACTGTGTACTGTACAGAGTCACTGTTTATTCAGGGTAAGGATCACTCACTGTGTAACTGTACTGAGTCACTGTTTATTCAGGGTAAGGATCACTCACTGTGTAACTGTACAGAGTCACTGTTTATTCAGGGTAAGGATCACTCACTGTGTAACTGTACAGAGTCACTGTTTATTCAGGGTAAGGATCACTCACTGTGTACTGTACAGAGTCAGTGTTTATTCAGGGTGAGGATCACTCACTGTGTAACTGTACAGAGTCACTGTTTATTCAGGATAAGGATCACTCACTGTGTAACTGTGCAGAGTCACTGTTTATTCAGGGTAAGGATCACTCACTGTGTAGCTGTACAGAGTCAGTGTTTATTCAGGTTAAGGTCACTCACTGTGTAGCTGTACAGAGTCAGTGTTTTTTCAGGGTAAGGATCACTCACTGTGTAACTGTGCAGAGTCACTGTTTATTCAGGGTAAGGATCACTCACTGTGTAACTGTATAGTGTCAGTGTTTATTCAGCAGAGTAAGGATCACTCACTGTGTAACTGTACAGAGTCACTGTTTATTCAGCAGAGTAAGGATCACTCACTGTGTACTGTACAGAGTCACTGTTTATTCAGGTTAAGGTCACTCACTGTGTAACTGTACAGAGTCACTGTTTATTCAGGGTGAGGATCACTCACTGTAACTGTACAGAGTCGCTGTTTATTCAGGGTAAGGATCACTCACTGTGTAACTGTACAGAGTCGCTGTTTATTCAGGGTAAGGATCATTCACTGTGTAACTGTACAGAGTCAGTGTTTATTCAGGGTAGGATCACTCACTGTGTAACTGTACAGAGTCACTGTTTATACAGGCTAAGGATCACTCACTGTGTAACTGTACAGAGTCACTGTTTATTCAGGTTAAGGTCACTCACTGTGTAACTGTACAGAGTCACTGTTTATTCAGGGTGAGGATCACTCACTAACTGTACAGAGTCGCTGTTTATTCAGGGTAAGGATCATTCACTGTGTAACTGTACAGAGTCAGTGTTTATTCAGGGTAGGATCACTCACTGTGTACTGTACAGAGTCACTGTTTATACAGGCTAAGGATCACTCACTGTGTAACTGTACAGAGTCACTGTTTATTCAGGGTAAGGGTCACTCACTGTGTAACTGTACAGAGTCACTGTTTATTCAGGGTGAGGATCACTCACTGTGTAACTGTACAGAGTCACTGTTTATTCAGGGTGAGGATCACTCACTGTGTAACTGTACAGAGTCACTGTTTATTCAGGGTTAGGTTTACTCTGGATGTCAACAGGATGAATTAAAAATGCTTTCTTCCCGGGAACATTCACACATTCTTCTACGTAGAGTTTTTTTTTGCAAGTGAGTCTCTCTGCTGGTAACCTGCTCTCTTGAACGTGTAATCTGGTTAATTTGTGTTGAAGAATTTTCTAATGGATGGACCTGACAGCTAACTGCCTCATGGTCTTATAACCACCTGTAGCGGCATTAATCTGTTAACCTGATCTGCTTTGGCATTTACTCACTGATATCATTGTTCAGTTGTGTGGAGCTCCTAGCTGCCTGACTACCCCTGGAGGACTGAGGCTCCTATTGCCGAAGGTTCTCTCCTCCCCCCAACTCCCACCCACCCTGCCCCTCCCCCCCCCCTCCCCCCCCATCCCCCACATCTTAAAGGGGCAATGTCCCTCTGAAAGTGGCATTGCCAGCCAGGATATTGATCCCACGTCTGTCAAGGCTGTGGACAGATGTTGCAGTTAGTGAGGGGGCTGGTGTGACGACACAAGGGAGGCATGCAAACAGAGGTGGTGGAGATGGGAGCCAGAATCTGAGGTTGGGGGGTGGGGGGGGGGGGCGGCGGGTAGATGGGGAACAGGAGGGGATAGGGCAAGGGTTTGGGTCTTATGCAATAGGGGTTCAGAGTGTGGCATGGGTGGGGATAGAGGGGTGAGGGTGCAGAGGCCACGAGAGGGCCAAGGTCAGAGCTGGCGTGGAAATAGCAGAGTTGAAAGAAGGTTTTTTCTCGAGAACAATGATGATGAGATTAGTGTGCAGAAACTGGGAGTTCTGGAACTCTTAAACAGAGATATCTGTGGAATGTGGCTCCTCTGTGTTGAGTTGTAATGTTGGACTAATATGGAGATGGCTTGCTTGACTGTGGAGAGATTTTATTAACTTTTATGTGGACTTTACTCTGGGGTGGATTCCTCTTTCCCAGTTGATTATTAAGTTATCTGGCCAAAAATATCGAAAGAATAAACAATCCATTAAGATGCCCTGTGACAGTGCAGCACTCCCTCAGTACTGACCCTCTGACAGTGCAGCACTCCCTCAGTACTGACCCTCCGACAGTGCGGCACTCCCTCAGTACTGACCCTCCGACAGTGCAGCACTCCCTCAGTACTGACCCTCCGACAGTGCAGCACTCCCTCAGTACTGACCCTCTGACAGTGCAGCACTCCCTCAGTACTGACCCTCCGACAGTGCGGCACTCCCTCAGTACTGACCCTCTGACAGTGCAGCACTCCCTCAGTACTGACCCTCCCGACAGTGCGGCACTCCCTCAGTACTGACCCTCTGACAGTGCGGCACTCCCTCAGTACTGACCCTCTGACAGTGCGGCACTCCCTCAGTACTGACCCTCTGACAGTGCGGCACTCCCTCAGTACTGACCCTCCGACAGTGCGGCACTCCCTCAGTACTGACCCTCCGACAGTGCGGCACTCCCTCAGTACTGACCCTCCGACAGTGCGGCACACCCTCAGTTTGGTGACCTTCTTGCCTCTGTCTCAGGGTAACAGTTGTGTATTGTGAGGCACGAGGGGTCATTTCCCAGCTCCTCCGGGACCTGCCTGAAATTCGAGCTCCCACATTTCTCACCGCGCTTTTTAAGGAGAAGCTGTGATTTTTGCAGTCAGCTTCCTCCTCCCAGCTCGACGTTGGCCTGTAACCAGAGCCTCCTGACACATCCCGCTGCAGAGTGAGTGAGCCACACTAGGTGTAGACATGGAGGGAACGCAGTGAGGCACCCTGGAGTGCAGCAGTGATTGAGGCTTGAACAAACAGAAAGGGGCAGAGAGCTGTACCGCGTGAGAGAACAACTATTGAGGCTCTCTGTGTGCTCACAACAAGGTGTAGACACAGAGTGATTGGCAACATCACAGATTCACTGAATGAAATGAATCTTTTTCTCAATCTCCGGATTATTGTCTCTTTTTATTTTCTTATTTATTTATTTCCTATCTGAGTGCAGCGTTTTACACGATATCCTAGAACTCTCTGGTTTCCTCGCTCCCCTCCCAGGAACTCTTGCTAGCCCAGGGTTTCCAGGACTGTATCTTCCCAATAGAATGTCTTTTAAGCACTGGTTCTAAACGCTGAGGAATATTGGAGTGGCTGGGATCCGGAGATAGTCGGTCTTGTGTGTGGAATCTGTGCGTGCTGCTTGGTTCTTAGACTGCAGACGTACTCCAGTATCTGTTTAACACTTACAGAATTACCTGGGAAAACTCAGCAGGTCTGGCAGCATCGGCGGAGAAGAAAAGAGTTGACGTTTCGAGTCCTCGTGACCCTTCGACCGAACACAATGGTCTGGCAGCATCGGCGGAGAAGAAAAGAGTTGACGTTTCGAGTCCTCGTGACCCTTCGACCGAACTGTGTTCGGTCGAAGGGTCATGAGGACTCGAAACGTCAACTCTTTTCTTCTCCGCCGATGCTGCCAGACCTGCTGAGTTTTTCCAGGTAATTCTGTTTTTGTTTTGGATTTCCAGCATCCGCAGTTTTTTTGTTTTATCTCTGTTTAACACTTGTTTATTTGTACGACATCTGAACAGGTTACAGAGTACACATGGTGCTTCTAGGCATGATCTATCTCTATCTTATCTCTCTTACCTCACCTTAAATCTATGCCCCCTGGTTATTAATCCCTCCGCTAAGGGAAAAAAGTCTCTTCCTATTTTCCCTATCAATGCCCCTCATAATTTTGTATATGTCAGTGATACATCATCACCTACACCTTATATAAGCCTATCCCGTTTGTGAACCCTTTACGGTACACCCCCTCCAAGTATACAATCTACTTTTTAACAACAATATTGAACTACGGGCCCCAGCCAGCTCCGGGTATCAATGCGAGTGGATTTATTCCCCTCTGCTTTGAGCTTCTTACCCGAAATCTTTCTTGATTCTGTCTCACCCGACCTTCCGACTCGATCCGGGTGAGATCCGGGCCGTGCTGTGTGTTCCCCCGGGCCTAGCACTGAGGGCTGCTCTGTCTGATGTCAGGGGGCTACACCCGACAAACCTACAGATCTAGCTGCTGTAAACCAGGCAAATTAAAGGGCAGGCCTCGCTTAAAGGCCTTCGACTGGGGGTGTGGGGGTGGGGGGGGGGGTAGTGTGGAAGGGGTCGGGCAGGGTCAGGGGCAGGCCTCAGATTCTGTGGGCCAGGGTGGGGGGTCAGGGGGTGGTGTTGGTTGGGTGGGGGGTCAGTGGGGGAGGGGGGGGGGTGGAAGAAGGAGGGGGTGTTGGTCCTCAGCGTTGGGGGGGGGGGCGGTGGGGGGGTGGGGTGGTGTTGGTCCTCAGGGGTGGTGGTGAGTGCTTGGCCTTGTGGGATGGCTGGGCGGGGGGGGGGGAGGGAGAGGGGTGTTGGGGGCAGGACTCAGGGAAGGGGTATTGGAGTCAGGCCATGATGGGGGGGGTTGTGGAGCAGGGGGGAGAGTTCCCACAACTCTTTAGTCATGGACAACATAGTGAGAATCAACAGTCTGTCACGTCAGCCCCTTGTAATGAAGAGGAGCAATAATCCTGCCTATAATTGGAAGGTCTGTGCACCCCTGACCTCTCGGCTCGATATCTGATGGGTGAAGAGGTATCGGTTGGAGCCACTGGAGATTGTTGATTAACAGCAGCTCCGCTATCAGTTTGGAAGATGGGATCGAAGCCTTGAGCTTGCCCTCTGGTTGACCAATGGCCTGGCCAAAGCCCATGAACCTCCCCCGGGAACTCTGCAATCCCACCTTCACCGTCATTTCCAATCTCTCGGCCACGACAAGAGCATCTCAAAATAGCCTCCGCTGTGGAGTTTCCTGCCCTTTCTCCTGGTCTTTGCTGGTCTTCGCGTGGGCAGGGTCTGCTGCCCTTGGGCCTACTCAGTCACCAGAAGCCTTGGACTCGCACCGCATTATAGCCCGGTTTAAATTCTCTAAGCTCGGCCTATACCGCGTGCACTGGGTCTTGTGACCCTAAAGTGAGGTCAACTTTGGCAAGTTGGTGAGTTCTCCATCTCGGACACTCACGACCACACGATCAGGGATTATCTTGTCCCTGAGCACCTCGTATCCAGCAGGACCAGCCAAACGGTACAGGTCGGTCACAAATAACTCGATCGATTTTCCCCAGGTGATTGTGACCTTGGTTAAAGTGTGTGCTCTGTCTATTACTGAGCTTTACTCCAGGCTCAAAGTCCGAGATGGGCTCCTCCACACCCTGCCACAGGAGACTGTCATCTGCTACTGGACCGACAGCATAAAGAAAGGTGCTGGCCTGTTGCTTCTGCCCTTTAGCATGAAGGCCCAAAGCACGGGGTTAGACACAGAGTAAAGCTCCCTCTACACTGTCCCCATCAAACACTCCCAGGACAGGTACAGCACGGGGTTAGATACAGAGTAAAGCTCCCTCTACACTGTCCCCATCAAACACTCCCAGGACAGGTACAGCACGGGGTTAGATACAGAGTAAAGCTCCCTCTACACCATCCCCATCAAACACTCGCAGGACAGGTACAGCACGGGGTGAGATACAGAGTAAATCTCCCTCTACACTGTCCCCATCAAACACTCCCAGGACAGGTACAGCACGGGGTTAGATACAGAGTAAAGCTCCCTCTACACTGTCCCCATCAAACACTCCCAGGACAGGTACAGCACGGGGTTAGATACAGAGTAAAGCTCCCTCTATACTGTCCCCATCAAGCACTCCCAGGACAGGTACAGCACGGGGTTAGATACAGAGTAAAGCTCCCTCTACACTGTCCATCAAACACTCCCAGGACAGGTACAGCATGGGGTTAGATACAGAGGAAAGCTCCCTCGACACTGTCCATCAAACACTCCCAGGACAGGTACAACACAGGGTTAGATGCAGAGTAAAGCTCCCTCTACACTCTGTACCTGCTGTTTTCCCAGCTATTTCATGAATGGGTCGACCGCAGAGAAAGAATTACTGAAAATCCCTCCCTGCTGCCGGTAACCAGTCCCAGATGTTGGGACTATTCCTTTGTTTGAAGCGGCTCACTCACTGCGAATCCCCAACCCTCCCCCATTGCTCATTTCAGCCCCTCACTCCCCTACCCCCTGCCGCGCTGTCTGGGACCGAGGGAGTGTGCCTGGTGACTGCACCTTGTGCAGGAGGTGGGCAGAGTCCGATCCCACGCTGGAAGCTAGTGCAGCTCTGTCCTCAGCCCCTCGGTTGGCAGTGGGGTTCCCAGCAGCAGCGACTCCGGCCGCTCCAACGCGTGCCCAGCTCCAAAGCGCTGCAGACAGACTGAGGCTGGGCTCCTGTGTTGAAACGCTGGGTTAGTGAGCAGCTTCTGTCAATCACCAGTGTCCTTCAGTTCCTCAGGATGGTTTCGGATCTTGATGCTGTTGCCTGGTTCCCAATCCAGGCCTGTTTCTCAGCCTGTCACCTTGTATTTTTTGGTGGGTCAGTGGGTGGGTGTTTGGTTACCCAGTGAATGTCAGTGCTTTTACTGCTGGACCAGCACAACCACCCCACCCCCCCCAAACCCCCCTCCCAAGGGTTATCGAATGGTACAGATGAAGGGACATGGAGGGGGAGGGACAGCAGATATCCTCATCCTTGTTTTCAAATCCCTCCTCCAGCCCCTACACCCCTCCCTATCTCTGTAACCTCCTCCAGCCCCTACACCCCTCCCTATCTCTGTAACCTCCTCCAGCCCCTACACCCCTCCCTATCTCTGTAACCTCCTCCAGCCCCTACACCCCTCCCTATCTCTGTAACCTCCTCCAGTCCCTACACCCTCCCTATCTCTGTAACCTCCTCCAGCCCCTACAACCCTCCCTATCTCTGTAACCTCCTCCAGCCCCTACAAGCCTCCCTATCTCTGTCACCACCTCCAGTCCCTACACCCTCCCTATCTCTGTAACCTCCTCCAGCCCCTACACCCCTCTCTATCTCTGTAACCTCCTCCAGCCCCTACAACCCTCCCTATCTCTGTAACCTCCTCCAGCCCCTACACCCCTCCCTATCTCTGTAACCTCCTCCAGCCCCTACACCCCTCTCTATCTCTGTAAACTCCTCCAGCCCCTGCACCCCTCCCCATCTCTGTAACCTCCTCCAGCCCCTGCACCCCTCCCTATCTCTGTAACCTCCTCCAGCCCCTACACCCCTCCCTATCTCTGTAACCTCCTCCAGCCCCTACACCCCTCCCTATCTCTGTAACCTCCTCCAGCCCCTACACCCCTCCCTATCTCTGTAACCTCCTCCAGCCCCTACACCCCTCCCTATCTCTGTAACCTCCTCCAGTCCCTACACCCTCCCTATCTCTGTAACCTCCTCCAGCCCCTACAAGCCTCCCTATCTCTGTCACCACCTCCAGTCCCTACACCCTCCCTATCTCTGTAACCTCCTCCAGCCCCTACACCCCTCTCTATCTCTGTAACCTCCTCCAGCCCCTACAACCCTCCCTATCTCTGTAACCTCCTCCAGCCCCTACACCCCTCCCTATCTCTGTAACCTCCTCCAGCCCCTACACCCCTCTCTATCTCTGTAAACTCCTCCAGCCCCTACACCCCTCCCCATCTCTGTAACCTCCTCCAGCCCCTGCACCCCTCCCTCTCTCTGTAACCTCCTCCAGCCCCTACACCCCTCCCTATCTCTGTAACCTCCTCCAGCCCCTACACCCCTCCCTATCTCTGTAACCTCCGACAGCCCCTACACCCCTCCCTATCTCTGTAACCTCCTCCAGCCCCTACAACCCTCCCTATCTCTGTAACCTCCTCCAGCCCCTACACCCCTCCCTATCTCTGTAACATCCTCCAGCCCCTACAACCCTCCCTATCTCTGTAACCTCCTCCAGCCCCTACAACCCTCCCTATCTCTGTAACCTCCTCCAGTCCCTACACCCCTCCCTATCTCTGTAACCACCTCCAGTCCCTACACCCTCCCTATCTCTGTAACCTCCTCCAGCCCCTACACCCCTCTCTATCTCTGTAACCTCCTCCAGCCCCTACAACCCTCCCTATCTCTGTAACCTCCTCCAGCCCCTACACCCCTCCCTATCTCTGTAACCTCCTCCAGCCCCTACACCCCTCCCTATCTCTGTAACCTCCTCCAGCCCCTACAACCCTCCCAATCTCTGTAACCTCCTCCAGCCCCTACAACCCTCCCTATCTCTGTAACCTCCTCCAGCCCCTACACCCCTCCCTATCTCTGTAACCTCCTCCAGCCCCTACAACCCTCCCTATCTCTGTAACCTCCTCCAGCCCCTACACCCCTCCCTATCTCTGTAACCTCCGACAGCCCCTACACCCCTCCCTATCTCTGTAACCTCCTCCAGCCCCTACAACCCTCCCTATCTCTGTAACCTCCTCCAGCCCCTACACCCCTCCCTATCTCTGTAACATCCTCCAGCCCCTACAACCCTCCCTATCTCTGTAACCTCCTCCAGCCCCTACAACCCTCCCTATCTCTGTAACCTCCTCCAGTCCCTACACCCCTCCCTATCTCTGTAACCACCTCCAGTCCCTACACCCTCCCTATCTCTGTAACCTCCTCCAGCCCCTACACCCCTCTCTATCTCTGTAACCTCCTCCAGCCCCTACAACCCTCCCTATCTCTGTAACCTCCTCCAGCCCCTACACCCCTCCCTATCTCTGTAACCTCCTCCAGCCCCTACACCCCTCCCTATCTCTGTAACCTCCTCCAGCCCCTACAACCCTCCCAATCTCTGTAACCTCCTCCAGCCCCTACAACCCTCCCTATCTCTGTAACCTCCTCCAGCCCCTACACCCCTCCCTATCTCTGTAACCTCCTCCAGCCCCTACAACCCTCCCTATCTCTGTAACCTCCTCCAGCCCCTACAACCCTCCCTATCTCTGTAACCTCCTCCAGCCCCTACAACCCTCCCTATCTCTGTAACCTCCTCCAGCCCCTACAACCCTCCCTATCTCTGTAACCTCCTCCAGCCCCTACATCCCTCCCTATCTCTGTAACCTCCTCCAGCCCCTACAACTCTCCAAGATCTCTGTTCTCCTCCCATTCCGGCCTCTTGACCATCCCCTGATTCCCATCGCTCCACCATTGGCGGCCGGGCCTTCAGCAGCCTGGGGCCCTAAACTCTGGAATTCCCTCCCTGAAGCTCTCTACCACCGAAGTATCAGAGGGTCAGTACTGAGGGAGTGCCGCACTGTCAGAGGGTCAGTACTGAGGGAGTGCCGCACTGTCAGAGGGTCAGTACTGAGGGAGTGCCGCACTGTCGGAGGGTCAGTACTGAGGGAGTGCCGCACTGTCAGAGGGTCAGTACTGAGGGAGTGCCGCACTGTCAGAGGGTCAGTACTGAGGGAGTGCCGCACTGTCGGAGGGTCAGTACTGAGGGAGTGCCGCACTGTCTATGGTCAGTACTGAGGGAGTGCCGCACTGTCAGAGGGTCAGTACTGAGGGAGTGCCGCACTGTCGGAGGGTCAGTACTGAGGGAGTGCCGCACTGTCAGAGGGTCAGTACTGAGGGAGTGCCGCACTGTCAGAGGGTCAGTACTGAGGGAGTGCCGCACTGTCGGAGGGTCAGTACTGAGGGAGTGCCGCACTGTCGGAGGGTCAGTACTGAGGGAGTGCCGCACTGTCGGAGGGTCAGTACTGAGGGAGTGCCACACTGTCAGAGGGTCAGTACTGAGGGAGTGCCGCACTGTCAGAGGGTCAGTACTGAGGGAGTGTCGCACTGTCGGAGGGTCAGTACTGAGGGAGTGCCGCACTGTCGGAGGGCCAGTACTGAGGGTTGAGACATTACACCGTGACTCCATATGCCATTTTGTGGGTGTAGAAAGTCTCAGTTATTATTTTGGAAGAGGAGCATTGGGGAGTTCTGTACTGTGTTCCCAGGGACAATAGGAATCCCTCGAACAACATCACTAAAAACCGATTATCCGGGCGATTATCACATTGCAAAAAATTATTGATCTGAGGTTTGACCTGATGAATTTGAAGCTAGAAACAGGGGAGGAAACGAATACTGTACAAGGTCCAATCAGAGTGATTAACCCCGTGTCTTCATGGTGGACTATTATAAAATAATCATTGATTCAACTCTGAGGCCTATGGGATCTTCCAGTGCACAAATGGTAACGTGGGGCATGCAAGTGCCGCAGTGATTGCCCTGCGCCTGTACGTCACAGTCTGCAAAGTGCTTTTGGACCAGCTGCTTCCGTGACAGGCGCCAGAGAAATGCGAGCTTGCCTGGTGTCAGAGGCTGAGGAAGGGAGGTCAGGGTCGGGGCTGAGTCCGTGGAGGGGGCGTGGGGCGGTGAAGCGGCTGGGGAGGAGACGGACGGAGGAAGGGGGTTGCGGGCTTGTGGGGGTGTGGGGCGGAGGGAGTGACAGACTGACACGCAGGGTCCCCCGACAGGGGCAGAGCTGTTTGGTCTTGTGGTACAGCAGCTGTCCTATTCCCCTCCGATCCCTGCAGCCCTGACTGCCTGTGTGGACGAGACCCGAGCGGTCTAATTGTATCCTGGGGCGTTGATTGGACTGGGAGATCAAATCCTTAGCCCTCACTAACCAAGGTCAGAAATCAAATTCCTCCGAAATTTTCTTCAGTCCGTCCGTGGGGTGAATAGAACCCTTATCTCGCTCTCATTGGCTGCTTAAAATTGATGGCGTCTCCTCCCTCTCCCCCCCCCCCCCCCGCCCCCCGGTTAATTCGGTTAGGGTTTTCTGGAGGCAGTTCCGCCCCCACTGACCAGCAGCCCTGGACGGTCGACTTTGGCAACTATTCGACTGCAGCAGGCGGCTGGGGCCGGGGTTTCTCCCTGCCCAGTGCCCCTGTGGGTTTGGGGGTGGGGGGGGCGTTCCGCACCCCACAGCGATCAGGAGAGGGACCCTTGCTGATTGGCCGTCCCCTGATCTTTTCCCATTTGCTTGCTGTGCCAGGGCACTGAGGTCAATTGCAAAGCATCCTCCTCGTGTGCCTCACCCAGCAGGGAGAGAGAGAGAGAGAACAGGAGCAGCTGGGAAGAGCTCCCTCATCCGGGAGCACCAATCGCCCAGAGCCGGCTGTCTGACTGACATCTCAGCCCACCAATCGCACGGGCTGCTCGCTCTCTCCAATCAAGCCCATCAAAACTGGGAAGGGGGGCGGGGCAGGGGAGGGACCTGACAATCGGCCGCTCAACATTCCCGTGATACAAGCAGGAGGAGGCCATTCAGCCCCTCTCGAGCCTGTTACGCAGGAACAGGAGGAGGCCATTCAGCCCCTCTCGAGCCTGTTACTCAGGAACAGGAGGAGGCCATTCAGCCCCTCGAGCCTGTTACGCAGGAACAGGAGGAGGCCATTCAGCCCCTCGAGCCTGTTACACAGGAACGGGAGGAGGCCATTCAGCCCCTCGAGCCTGTTACACAGGAACAGGAGGAGGCCCATTCAGCCCCTCGAGCCTGTTACACAGGAACAGGAGGAGGCCATTCAGCCCCTCGAGCCTGTTACGCAGTAACAGGAGGAGGCCATTCAGCCCCTCGAGCCTGTTACACAGGAACAGGAGGAGGCCATTCAGCCCCTCGAGCCTGTTACGCAGTAACAGGAGGAGGCCATTCAGCCCCTCGAGCCTGTTACACAGGAACAGGAGGAGGCCATTCAGCCCTTCGAGCCTGTCCCACCAGTCAGCGAGATCATGGCTGATTTGTATTTTAACTCCATCTACCCGCCTGGGTTCCGTGACCCTTAACCCCCTGACCCACCGAAAATCTCTCAATCTCAGTTTTAAAAATTCCTGTTGACCCCCACCCCACCGAGCATCGACAGCATTTTCGGGGGCGCGTGGGGAGAGAGTTCCAGATTCCCGCTCTCCTCTGTGTGATGCTTCCTGACATCTCCCCTGAACGGCCGGGATCCAATCGGAAGGTTCAGCACCCCCCCCCCCGTGTTCTGGACCCTCCCCTGCGACCAGAGAAAACAGATTCTCTGTATCGACCCTCTCGAATCCTTTAAACATCGTAACCCCCCTCGATCAGGTCACCCCTCAATCTCCTACACTCGAGGGAGTACTGGACGAACCTGTGTGACCTGTCCTCACTACTTAATGTGTTACTTACACAGCGAGTCCCTGTCCTCTGAAAGGGCGGCGGAAGCAGGTTCAACAGGAACTTTCAACAGGGAATTGGATAAATACCTGAAGGGAAGAGAAACAAATTCAGGCTGATGGAGAAGGATAGTTGGATATCCTAGTCCTGATGGGCTGAATGGCAGCCTCCTGTGCTGTCCCACTCTGTGCTTTGAAACCCCAGGATGATCAGAGTGAAACCAGCCCTTCCTCCGAGGACAGAAATCATCCTGATTACAGTCAGACTGGCAGGAATTTGTTCTTGAATATAATAAGATGATATTTCAGAAACACTTGTCTTTTGATGAAAGAAGTGTTTAATTAAACTCTTCGTGTGTGAGCTCAGAGCCAATTGTGATGAGAATGGGTTTTTCTGTCCTGTCCATTTTTTCATCTCTTAACCCTGCAGATTTCCTCCAGTTGTTCATGGGGATGTGGGTGTTGCTGGCTGGGCCCAGCATTTATTGCCCATCCCTAATTGCCCCTGGAGAAGGTGGTGGGTGAGCTGCCTTCTTGAGCCGCTGCAGGCCGTGTGGTGTAGGTACAGCCACCGTGCTGTTAGGGAGGGAGTTCCAGAATTTTGTCTGTGTGATGTAGGTACACC
The DNA here is from genome assembly GCA_026770705.1 of Isurus oxyrinchus. NCBI lineage: Eukaryota > Metazoa > Chordata > Chondrichthyes > Lamniformes > Lamnidae > Isurus > Isurus oxyrinchus. Next base: position 5,002,975 of record JANJGN010000033.1, read on the forward strand.
CACAGTGCTGTTAGGGAGGGAGCTCCAGGATTTTGACCCAGCAACAGTGAAGGAACGGCCGATATATTTCCAAGTCAGGATGGTGAGTGACTTGGAGGGGAACTTCCAGGTGGTGGTGTTCCCCATGTGTCTGCTGCCCTTGTCCTTCTAGATGGCAGCGGTCGTGGGTTTGGAAGGTGCTGTCTGAGGAGCCTTGGTGAATTCCTGCAGTGCATCTTGTAGATGGTACACACACTGCTGCTACTGTGTGTCGGTGGAGGAGGGAGTGAATGTTTGTGGATGGGGTGTCAATCAAGCGGGGCTGCTTTGTCCTGGATGTTGTCCAGCTTCTTGAGTGTTGTGGGAGCTGCACTCATCCAGGCAAGTGGGGAGTATTCCATCGCACTCCTGACTTGTGCCTTGTAGATGGTGGACAGGCTTTGGGGAGTCAGGAGGTGAGTTACTCACCGCAGGATTCCCAGCCTCTGACCTGCTCTTGTAGCCACAGTATTTATATGGCTGGTCCAGTTCAGTTTCTGGTCAGTGGTAACCCCCAGGATGTTGATAGCAGGGGATTCAGTAATGGTAATGCTATTGAACATCAAGGGGCGATGGTTAGATTCTCCCTTGTTGGAGATGGTTATTGCCTGACACTTGTGTGGTGCGAATGTTACTTGCCACTTGTCAGCCCAAGTCTGGATATTGTCCAGGTCTTGCTGCATTTGGACATGGACTGCTTCAGTATCTGAGGAGTTGTGAATGGTGCTGAACATTGTGCAATCATCAGCGAAATCCCCACTTCTGACCTTATGATGGAAGGAAGGTCATTGGTGAAGCAGCTGAAGATGGTTGGGCCGAGGACACTACCCTGAGGAACTCCTGCAGTGATGTCCTGGAGCTGGGATGACTGACCTCCAACAACCACAACCATCTTCCTTTGTGCTGGGTATGACTCCAACCAGCGGAGAGTTTTCCTCCTGATTCCCATTGACTCCAGTGTTGCTGGGGCTCCTTGATGCCACACTCGGTCAAATGCTGCCTTGATGTCAGGGGCAGTCACTCTCACCTCACCTCGGGAGTTCAGCTCTTTTGTCCATGTTTGAACCAAGGCTGTAATGAGGTCAGGAGCTGAATGACCCTGGCAGATTCAAGCTGAACATTGATGAACAGGGGTGCTGACCCCACCTCTGGATGCATGGGTACTACCTGCTCCCTGGTAGTGTGCGTGTGGACTGTAAGCGGCAGTGCCCACCAGAGCAAGACCATATTCTGTCTCTGCCCAATCAGCTCACACCTCCCTCTCCCATGAAGGCCACTGGGCTGCAGTAAGGGGCAGAGGCAGAGGCTGGGACTCGGTGAGCAACATTTGCCCCTGAGTTGCAGGGGCTGTTTGTTCAAATCCCAGTCCAGAGCCTGGGGCACATCACATAGGCCAACACTGGAGAGGGGGGAGAGAGGGGATTCACCAGGATGTTTCCTGGGCTGGAGCGTTTCGGCTGTGTGGAGAGGCTGGGGTTATTTTCCTTAGAGCAGAGGAGGCTGAGGGGAACCTGATAGGGGTATACAAAATGATGAGGGGGGTAGATAGGAAGAAACTTTTCCCCTTAGCGGAGGTGTCAATAACCAGAGGCCATAGATTTAAGGAAGGGGGCTGGAGGTTTAGAGGGGATTTGAGGTAACATTTTTTCACCCAGAGGGTGGTTAGAATCTGGAACTCGCTGTCTGAGGGGGTGGTAGAGGCAGAAACCCTCACAACATTTAAGAAGCATTTAGGCAAGCACTTGGAGAGTCATGGTACACAGGGCTACGGGCCAAGTGCTGGAAAATGGGATTAGAATAGGTAGGGGCTTGATGGCCAGCACGGACACGATGGGCAGAAGGGTCTGTTTCTGTGCTGTATATCTCAATGACTCTATGACTTTAACACTCCCATCGCAGGACTGAGGGAGTGCTGCACTGTCAGAGGGTCAGTACTGAGGGAGTGCTGCACTGTCAGAGGGTCAGTATTGAGGGAGTGCCGCACTGTCGGAGGGTCAGTACTGAGGGAGTGCTGCACTGTCGGAGGATCAGTACTGAGGGAGTGCCGCACTGTTGGAGGGTCAGTACTGAGGGAGTGCCGCACTGTCAGAGGGTCAGTACTGAGGGAGTGCCGCACTGTCGGAGGGTCAGTACTGAGAGAGTGCTGCACTGTCAGAGGGTCAGTACTGAGGGAGTGCCGCACTGTCAGAGGGTCAGTACTGAGGGAGTGCCGCACTGTCGGAGGGTCAGTACTGAGAGAGTGCTGCACTGTCAGAGGGTCAGTACTGAGG